>CM077157.1:69642368-70310931 GCA_039583875.1 Platanthera guangdongensis | reverse complement strand
AACAGGTTAATCCGACCTACCAAAAGGATTTCTAGCAATTATTTTACTTATGCCTCATTTCATATACAATTGATTGCTCAAGCTCAATCAGATGACGGTTCACAGAGCCATTCGTTACTCTTATCAAAATCTAATGGTATCAAACATTGATCAAGGAATCTCACTCTCTTTGATCATCAAAACCATGCGATTGCAATCTAGTTCAGATTGGCAGAATTCGTCAAGTTCCTTCTCTGCTAATCTGATCATGTCCATCCAGCCATATCAACAGTTAATGCTCGATTTATTGATCTGGGCTTCATGATAAAGAGTTCATCAGGCATTTTCCTTGCTATTTGGTCATGTCCACCTTATCTCATAAACATTTAACACTTGCAAGCCTTCTTTTCACAGGTACTTGCAAGCTATTTTCATATCATGTTCGCTTCTAACTCTGATCCTTGAAGAGATTAGAAAACACTTGCAAGCCTTCTCTCAGGTACTTGCAAGCTCCTTTTATATATATATGTCTGCTATTAACTCTTTTCTTGCAGAGACTAGCAGACACCTGCAAGTCTCATCCAGGTACTTGCAGTTTAATTCATTATTCTATGTCTGCTGCTCACTCTTTTCTTAGCAGTGGTTAGCAGACACCTGCAAGCCTTATCCAGGCACTTGAAGCTTATTTTTTGTATACAATACCTGCTCCTAGCCATCTTTTTGCAAAGATCGGCAAACCCTTGCTATTTTCTTCACAGGTACTTGCAAGCTACTCACATATACCATGCTTGTTCCTAACTCTCATTTTGCAGAGATCATCTGATACTTGCGAGTTTCTTCACAGGTACTTGAAAGTTACTTTCATATATTGTGCCTACTTTTAACTCTACTTTTGCAGATACCAGCAGATACCTGCAAGTTGCCTTCAGGCATTTGTAGCTTTCTCTACTCCAGAATTTGTTTCTAAACCTCACTTTTGCAGAAACCAGCAAACACTTGCAAGTCCCTTTCAGGTACTTGCAACTCATTTTTTCTTCTTGTATACCCTTCATCCTTACTTTTTTTTCAGAGGATAACAGGTACTTGCAAGCCTCCATCAGGTACTTTCAAGTTATTATGCTTTTATGTTTTCCTCTCACTTTCATTTTGCAGAACTTAGTGGAAGACACATCTTCTTCATTTTGCAAAGAGAAACTCAGATACACACACGATGTACCACCCATACATGCCTACCCTAACCTTCCTCTTGCAAGAAAATAGACATGCAGCACCAAACTCCTAAGGAGAGGTTTCAGGTTCTATCTATCCATGCCCCCCTTCTCTTTTCATTGGGGTGGATCACGATTTTCGCGGGTCTCCAACTTTTTCGAAGTTCTATTCGGAACTTAAAAAAGTGCGGGGATTATGTTAACCCCGAAATAAGCGATCCTTCCCAAGACAGTCAGCTTGCTCGTCGCGGTCTGCCCCGGGTTCCTCCTGGAGGCCGTGATTCCCCAGGTTGGGCGGACATAATTCTCTGTCCGCTCAGACCGCGCGGCTTGCGTGGTCTCAGCGGTCCGAACGACCAGGCCGCGTGCCTTTCCTTGGTCGGTAGGGTCCGCGGACTGCTTTCGATGTCCGCCTCTACAGGCAGCCCCCTTTTTCAGCTTAACCGCGAGGTTGTTTTCGCAGGACTCTCTCTGCCGGACGCAACTACCTACCTATCTGCCTAGGCCGGCAACAGGTCGCATATCCCTTAACCCAGCCTCATGGGCAGACGACTCCTCCATCCCGCCTACAGAGCGCGGACTCCACCTCCGGCTACCCGCCAAGACCAACGGCAACCTCCAAGTCCCTCGCAAGCTGCGCGGACTCGAAGTGTGATCAAGACTTCCAGTCCGCCTTCAGTGGTGAACCCCAACAGCCTCAACATCCAGGCTCTCCATCTCCAATGCAAGCAGACTTAGCCTTGCAATAGCCGCGGACTCGACGGACTTGGCAGACTCTCTATGCAGTCCTCCCTTTCCTTAGACAGCACCAGCTTCTCGGCAGCAGTACCAGCTTCCTCCTCAGTCCGCAAGCCTTTCACAGGCTCAGCTAGTGGTAGCAGACTTCTCCCTCAGTCCGCAGTCTAGGTGCGGACTCAGTCAGTAGTGGCGGTGTAACACCCCCATCCGTCGCTTGGCATATAACAGAAGGTCCAGCTGGAACCCGATGTCATATACCACAGACAGTCGGAAGGGTTACTAAATGCATATTCAAACCATCCTGTTAAGACTACTCGTCCTAATCACAGAGCATTCTAGCGGAAGATTTTAAAATTGAAAGAACCCAAAATTAAATCCTTCAATATGAATGTCCACAACTACAACAACAGGAATGAAACCCCAAATACACAGAAACGGGTACATGGCCTTATGGCCTTACAAATGTTCACTTAATAAAGAGTGTTTTACATACATCGGCTCGCAGGCCGGCCACACATGATAAATATAAAAACAGCTATTCTACGGCCTTCTAGGGCCAGCACAGCAACATGGGCTCCAGCCCGCTATTTGGCGCTCGGCTCCGCAGCACCTGTAAGCACATACCACCGCACGGTGGCAAATAAAGCAACGGTCAGCTAAAAACCGACAAATTATAACGACCCCACCCCTTACTCGGGACGGTGGTGCTCTTTCCCTGCATAACATTAGCCCAACAATATATATAGCGCAATTATATTTCACCACAGGTGTAGGCTCGCAAGGCCAAACACCCCGTGCACTCAGGGCACATTCATGGTGAACCCTGACCCATCAGTGCATTCACCACCACCCCTAGGATGGCAACAACATGTGAGCATTTAGCCTTTCTGACCACCGTCTAAGGCTCCGACTATACCAACGGCCAGTCCCCGTCTTCGGGTCTCTCGCACCGAACCACATAGCCTAGGTCCAATTCCACTTGCCCGTTGCTCACGCCGCATGTCCAATTTAAGTCCTATATGCGGGCCAAGCTTCTCTCGGATCCCAAATTTTCCAAAACAATCTCATAACCCAGTTATGATCAAGGCCGGTTCCCAGACTGCCAAGTTAGCAGAACACGTTTCCACTCAATTTTCGGGTGCGCCTTGAAGCTAACCTCCAAGGATCCCTGCTGCAATCTACCGCATAGAAACCCGAAAAACCCAAAGCACGGAGTCTTCTCCAGCAAAACCACATCAAATGCAACATCACCGATCCAGATGGTACACGTCCGGGTAGGCTTCACACACAATGCCTATGCCCGTACTTACGATTCCGGGCTCTATATGCAACACAAGGGGACTATTCACATCAACCCCAAGGAACACCACGCACTCGCCGCACACTCGCGGGAGCGGGATTCCCTATGCAGAAAGAAAGAGCTTCAAACGCTCAAGTTGAGAATCGTTACCCTTGTAGTTCGTTTTGGTGCCATGGAAAAACTACGCGGTTAGAACTCTTCGCAACGACCTTCCCTCCACGGACCCGCTCTCCGATTTCGAAACGGCGCTCCGATGCTCCGCCGGCGGCCGGAAACCTCCTTCTTCTTCCGCTTCTCTCTCACTTTGGAAGGAAAAAGCTTTGGAGAGAAAATGAGGAATTAACCCCCTATTCTCGGCCTTAACAGAGCAGGATCTCATCTGGGCCGTCGGATCTTAATTAAAGAAAACGAACGGCTCGGATCTGCCCAAAATTCTCCAAACCTGGGCCGAACACGGCTTGGCACACGGTTGTGTCCCAGGCCGTGTGCCTCGATCCAGGCACGATCGTCGGACTGAGAAACGCACACGGGACATGACACGCCCGTGTCTCACCTGACACGCCCGTGTCGGGTTCCTCGACACGCCCGTGTTCGTGGGCGTGTCACGCATAACCGCCACGGCAACGGACATGACCCAACTGAACACGGGTAGGGACACGGGTTGGCACACGCCCGTGTCGGATGACACGCCCGTGTCATCCGGCCGTGTTCCTGGCCGTGTCCTTCTCGGGTTGGAAACGGCCAGAAAAATCACCAGCCAGACACGGCCTTGGACACGCCCGTGTCCTAGGCCGTGTACCCATAAAAAGCACCAAAACCCCCTTTTTTCGCGACCGACTCGCACACAACTTTCGGGGCGTTACAAATCTCCCCCACTTAAGGAATTTCGTCCCGAAATTAAGCAAAGGTACACAAAAGCTAAATGATACCTGAGTGGAATAACTCGGGGTATTTCTCCAACATAGCTTGCTCTCGCTCCCAAGAAAGCTCCTCACGTCCGCAATTATCCCAACGGACTTTCACCATTCGGACCTCCTTATTGCGGAGTCGCTTGACTGCAACATCTTCAATTCGCATTGGCTTGACCCTTGTTGTTAACTCATAATCAACCGGTACCTGATTGTCCGCAACGATCTGCGAAGGCTCTTGCACTGCCTTACACAACACTAACACGTGGAACACGTCATGCAGCCCACTCAACTCCGTCGACAGCTTCAACCTATACGCCGCCTCGCCAACACGCTCCAAGATTTCAAATGGTCCAAGGTATCTCAGACTCAGCTTCTTCAAGCGTCGAAGTCTGCACTAGAGTGACATATAGTTCTGCCCCAGACCGAACTACCTTGAACATCTGAAGGGCTGACACCAGAACTTTTCCTGACCACTTCATGCCCGCAAAAGTAGTCTCTTGATCAGTGTCCAGACCCAACTTGACTTCTTTACGGCTACAATCAATACATGCACTTTGCTCTGAGAGCCAATCCATACCGAAAATTACGTCGAACTCCACCAACAGTAGAACCAACGCCCGCAAATCAAACTCCCGGTCTCCAATCCGAATCTTCATAACACAAACCCTATCCGCACGCATTGAGCACCCATTAGGCAACAACACATCCAACTTGTTTTCTGCCATCGAGAACGGAACTCCGATGCGCGATATAAGTTTTTCGGACAAGAAGGAATGTGATGCTCCCGTATCAAAAAGGGCTCTCGCCGGAAACCCAAAGATTAACACAAAGCCTAGCACTGACAAACGTAAGCTAACAAATACGAAGGTAACAACTATAAAAGTTAAACCACGGTAATTTAACTCATACCTGTCACCACGTCCTTTGCTTTATGGCCTCTTGTAGACCAAGGTTGTAGACTCTAGGCTGGGATGGAGCATGATGGGACGTGCTTGACTCCACCGCCTTCCCTTTCTCCTCATAAGTCGCTCCAGGTCTCCTCTCGGACTTTGAATGTCCGCTCCAACACTCCCGAGCAAAATGCCCCATCTTCCCGCAGTTGTAGCAAGCTCCGGGGACTCGACTTGTAGTTGCCCCGATGCATCAGCCGAAGGGGCTGAGTTCAAAGTCCTCCGCTTCTTGTTCCATCTGCGGAAACCTGTCTTGTTACTTGGCACCTTGAACTCGGTCTTCCTTTCTCCTGGGTCCCTCTTCTCTTGAACTTTCTTCGCAACCTTTTCCAACGATCGGGCCGAATTGACCAAGGCTAGGAAGCCCTGCGCCTTAGGCCCAGCAAGGAGTAACTGTAAATCGCCGCGAAGACCCTCATAGAATCGGTTGGTCTTCCTTTCTTCTTCTGAAAACATAGCACCAGTATAACGACCCAACCGTGTGAACTCATGCAGATATTCATCCACGCTTCTGGATCCCTGAGTCAACCCAAGAAATTGATTCTCCATCTCCAACTTCTGAGCAGAAGGTACAAATCTGGCTAGGAACAATCTTGAAAATTCCTCCATCGGCACATCCGCAAGTTGCCTTCCCACTAGAAGATAAGACTCCAACTCGTCCTACCACAGCCTTGCTTCACCTTCCAAAAGAAAAGTCGCTATGGTGGTCTTCTGCCACTCCTTAGTTATTGTGGCCGTCAAGACCCTCTTTATGGAAGAGAGTCAGTCCTCAGCTTGAGTTGGCGTTCCAACCCCATTAAACCTCGGAGGATTAAAGCCCATCACATACTTCAGCTGCCTTTCCGTAGTTCTCCTCGGCTCTACTAACTCAACTACTGCGCGTTCCACCACTCTCGGCTCTGCCGCCCTAACCGGTTCTTGCTCATTCGCAGGAGGTGCGCGATGTATTTGCCCTGCAGGTTGGGCATTTATCATTGCGAACACGGCTTCAGCCACCATCCTGATGGTTTCCGCTAAAGGAGGTGTAGCAGGCACGTCCCTTGGTGCACTACTTTTCGCTGATTGCGGACGCTCTGACTGACCAACACCGCTCCTAGCTGCCTAAATTAGCAAAGACACACGATTAGACAACATACAAATTGCTAAAAGCAATCATTGGAATACTCAGGTTACACAAAACAAGTGTATTTTCCATTCCTAAGTGGACATTCATGGGTTCTTTTGATGTTATAACGATGACGCACACATGTGCTCACCACCCCTTAAAAGAATTCGCCCACGAATTCATTTAAGCCTGACCGTAACCTGGCTTTGATACCAAATTGTAACACCCCCATCCGTCGCATGGCATATAACAGAAGGTCTAGCTGGAACCCGACGTCATATACCACAGACAGTCGGAAGGGTTACTAAATGCATATTCAAACCATCCTGTTAAGACTACTCGTCCTAATCATAGAGCATTCTAGCGGAAGATTTTAAAATTGAAAGAACCCAAAATTAAATCCATCAATATGAATGTCCACAGCTACAACAACAGGAATGAAACCCCAAATACGTAGAAACGGGTACATGGCCTTATTGCCTTATAAATGTTCACTTAATAAAGAGTGTTTTACATACATCGGCTCGCAGGCCGGCCACACATGATAAATATAAAAACAACTATTCTACGGCCTTCTAGGGCCAGCACAGCAACATGGGCTCCAGCCCGCTATTTGGCGCTCGGCTCCGCAGCACCTGTAAGAACATACCACCGCACGGTGGCAAATAAAGCAACGGTCAGCTAAAAGCCGACCAAATTATAACGACCCCGCCCCTTACTCGGGACGGCGGTGCTCTTTCCCTGCATAACATTAGCCCAACAATATATATAGCGCAATTATATTTCGCCACAGGTGTAGGATCGCACGGCCAAACACCCCGTGCACTCATGGCACATTCATGGTGAACCCTGACCCATCAGTGCATTCACCACCACCCCCAGGATGACAACAACATGTGAGCATTTAGCCTTTCTGACCACCATCTAAGGCTCCGACTATGCCAACGGCTAGTCCCCATCTTCGGGTCTCTCGCACCGAACCACATAGCCTAGGTCCAATTCCACTTGCCCGTTGCTCACGCCGCATGTCCAATTTAAGTCCTATGTGTGGGCCAAGCTTCTCTCGGATCCCAAATTTTCCAAAACAATCTCATAACCCAGTTATGATCAAGGCCGGTTCCCAGACCGCCAAGTTAGCAGAACACGTTTATGCTCAATTTTCCCGGTGCGCCTTGAAGCTAACCTCCAAGGATCCCTGCTGCAATCTACCACATAGAAACCCGAAAAACCCAAAGCACGGAGTCTTCTCCGACAAAACCACATCAAATGCAACATCACCGATCCAGACAGTACACGTCCGGGTAGGCTTCACACATAATGCCTATGCCCATACTTACGATTCCGGGCTTTATATGCAACACAAGGGGGACTATTCACATCAACCCCAAGGAACACCACGCACTCGCCACACACTCACGGGAGCGGGATTCCCTATGCAGAAAGAAAGAGCTTCAAACGCTCAAGTTGAGAATCGTTACCCTTGTAGTTCGTTTTGGCGCCATGGAAAAACTACGCGGTTAGAACTCTTTGCAACGACCTTCCCTCCACGGATCCGCTCTCCGATTTCGAAACGGCGCTCCGATGCTCCGCCGGCGGCCAGAAACCTCCTTCTTCTTCGTCTTCTCTCTCAGTTTGGAAGGAGAAAGCTTTGGAGAGAAAATGAGGAATTAACCCCTATTCCCGGCCTTAACAGAGCAGGATCTCATCTGGGCCGTCAGATCTTAATTAAAGAAAACGAACAGCTCGGATCTGCCCAAAATTCTCCAGACCTGGGCCGAACACGGCTTGGCACACGGCCGTGTCCCAGGCCGTGTGCCTCGATCCAGGCACAATCGTCGGACTGAGAAACGCACACGGGACATGACACGCCCGTGTCTCACCTGACACGCCCGTGTCGGGTTCCTCGACACGGCCGTGTTCGTGGGCGTGTCACGCATAACCGCCACGGCAAAGGACACGACCCAACTAAACACGGGTAGGGACACGGGTTGGCACACGCCCGTGTCGGATGACACGCCCGTGTCATCCGTCCGTGTTCCTGGCCGTGTCCTTCTCGGGTTGGAAACGGCCAGAAAAATCACCAGCCAGACACGGCCTTGGACACGCCCGTGTCCTACGCCGTGTACCCCTAAAAAGCACCAAAACCACATTTTTTCGCGACCGACTCGCACACAACTTTCGGGCGTTACAGGAGAACTCTTTCCAGCCCGCCTGGCAGCAAAGCCTCCAGAAGGCAGTCCAAGTCCGCATAACCTCATGCGGACTCGCCGAACTCAGCGGGCACTCTGCTGCCCGCACCCCTTGTAGCTCGCTCAGTTCAGCAGCGGCGGACTCAGCGGATTCTCCTTGCAGTCTGCCGCTTGTCCTCCAGCGTCCGCCACCCCAGCAGCAGGCGGACAATCAGTTCAACAGTGACGGATTCCGCGAACCCGCATTGGAGTCCGCCACTAAGTCGCCCATTATGCCGTCAGCAGCTCCGGCTTCAGTACCAAGCGCCAGTCCCCGCGGCCTATTGCGAACTCCGCGGACTTCGTCTCCATCTCGATCAAGTTACCGCCTCACCGGGGGTAACGTCACCGCAAGCTGTTACCTCCTCGGGCCTATAAATATCCCCCCATGGCCCTCATATGGGGCGCGCTAGAGGAGGCTCTCATCATCGCCAAGGTGCTCACGCTCGAAGTCAGCCAGCCAGCCCTCCTGCGGACTCCGTTTCTCAGACCGTACCCGTCTCTGCGCATTAGTCGCGCGGCCTGCAAGCCTCCGGTTCTCCAGTCCGCGCAGTCTCCCGAGTCCCTTAACCGCGTGGCCTGCCGGCTTCGCTCTTCAGTCCGTGCGGCCTCTTCTGGCCCTTCTTCCTTAGCCGCCACCTTCCACCTTGTACCCTTTATTGCTTTGTTGTAAAGGTGTATTAGCAAGTTGTAGCTCTCGCCATTAATAAAAGGAAAGCCCACCACAAGAGCGGTGTTTAAGTCGCGGCGGGCAAAGTCTGCTGTTGCAGCTGCTAGCGGCCCCCTCTCTTTCCCTTCTTCCTAGCTCAGCTCAAGTCTTCTCGGCACCAACCTGCAAGTACAACCGTCCAAGTAACCGTATGCTCGACAGCTCCTGATCAACCTCCTTCTCTCATCAGCCTTTCCGGCTGCTCTCAGCACCCTCTCCTCTATCCCCGCAACTCCTTGACAAGCGCTTGCTCCACTCTCGAGCACTCAGAAGCTTCCTTCCTTCCTCTTCCCCCGCAACCTTCGTCCTCTTCCTCTCCTAGCCTGTGAGACCGAACACACCCCCTCCGTGTTAGCTTACCCGGTGCCATTTTAGTGCATCAACAGTTACAGAGATTGCTTGGGGGGGAGTTCTGGGCCGCACTGTTGGAGCGTTTTGTTCCACAGTCAGCCAGAGAAGAGCGGGAGGATAGATTTCTACAGTTGAGACAGGGTAGCAAGACAGTGATGGAGTATCATCGGGTGTTCAACCACCTAGAACCGGTTTCCGGATTCATATCAGTTGGATGAGGAAGGTTACACTAAGAGGTTCTATAAGGGCCTGCGAGAGGATCTAAGGGAGGCTCTGTTGTTCGTGTCCCACGGGCCTATTCCTCGGATATTGGAGATGGCAAAAAGGATCGAGGCAGATTGACATACTACCCGAGGCCGGAAGCGGTCAACTGAGGATCAGGGCCGGCTAGTCAGAAATGATGAGCGGCGGGGCCGCATCACAAATGGGAGAAGAGCAGAAGATTAGCCTCGTCAGGAGGTGAGACAGCAGCAGAGGGAACCAGTAGTGGTGACCCCTCAGCCACTCCAGATGTGGGAGGTGCAGACACCCGGGTGTATGGCATATCCCCCGCCAGAGTGCTTCAACTGCCATCAGGTGGGTATATCCGGAGGAACTGTCCCATGATGGGGGCACCACCAACAGCACTACCGGCTGCCCCGCCAGCTCAGTATTTGGGAGGTCGAGGATGTGGCCGAGGTCGTGGATACCTGGGCAGAGACCGCAGGTAGTAGAGGGAGCAAGTATATGCACTGGATCTGACTCAACAACGGAATCCGGAACAAGTGATCATAGGTACGCCAGTTAATTTTAAGTTTTCTCCTTCCTAGATAATTAGAGTTATGGATATAGAACTGATAAACTAGGAAAGAAAACCATAATTAGATTTCTAAGACTTTAAACTACCCCAGGCAAAGTCTTCATCAGCGGCAAGCCCGCCGATACATTATACGTTATGGGTACTTCACACTCGTTCGTGTCGGAAGCCTTCGTGGAAGGGGTGGAAGGCGTGGAGCGATTCACATGCCTTATGATGATAATATGGCTACCAGACGGATCGGAGTTATTCACCACCGCCCGCTGCAACATGGAGGCAGAGATCGGCGGAAAGACATTTGAAGCACCAGCGACGGTCCTGAAGATGTCAGTCTTTGACTTGATCCTGGGCATGACATGGTTGCATTGGAACCATGCTCAGATTGACTACCTGTCAAAGAGGATCACTGTGAGACATGGGGATTCCTACATCATCATCGAAGGTATAAGACCTATTCCCCCTCTCTTACTTTCATCCGTGCAGGTCATCAAGGCCTACTTGCAGGGGGAGGAAGTCTATGTAGTGCTGTTTGAAATGGCCGGGGCCAAGGTTTCCATCTCGGATATCCCGGTGGTGCGAGATTTTGCTGACGTATTCCCAGAGAAGCTGTTAGGGCTCCCACCGCACTGGGAGGAGGATGTTTGGATACAGCTGGTGTCGGGGGCTAATTCGGTATCTAGAGCCGCTTACCGGATGGCCTCGAATGAGTTGACAGAGTTTCGAAGCCATCTCTAGGAACTAGTGGAAGCCGGATTTGTCCGGCCAAGCTCTTCACCATGGGGAGCCCCGGTGTTTTTCGTTAAGAAGAAGGACGAGACACTTAGGTTGTGCATCGATTACCAAACACTGAACCGACTGACAGTCTGGAATACCTATCCATTGCCATGGATAGATGAGCTATTTGATCAGCTGTAGGGCCGTATTTATTTTCAAAATTGGATTTGAGGTCGGGCTACTACCAGCAGCAAATCCAGGAGTAGGACATTCCGAAGACTACCTTCAGTAGCAGATATGGGCTGTTCGAGTTTATCATGATGCCCTTCGGGCTCACAAATGCACCGTCGGGGTATATGAGCCTCATGAATCGGGTGTTCGACGCGTATTTGGATGTGTTCGTCATTGTGTTTATTGATGAAATCCTCATCCACTCGAGGACAGAGGAGGAGCATACACGACATCTGACGATGACCCTTGAGAAACTGCGGGAGAACCAACTTTATGCGAAGTTCAGCAAATGCCAGTTCTGGTTGAGGGAGGTGGCTTTCCTAGGCCATTTCCTCAGTGGTGCTGGGTTGGCAGTGGACCCGGCCAAGATTCAGGCAGTTTGGGATTGGACGCAGCTGAAGTCGGCCACAGACGTTCGGAGTTTTCTAGGACTTGCTGGTTACTACCGGAAGTTCATGGAGGGATTTTCCCGTATTACCCTTCCACTCACATCCCTCATGAGGAAGGAGGTGCCCTTTGTCTGGACCCCGCAGTGCGAGGTGGCTTTTCAGGAGCTGAAGGATCGACTCACCTCGGCTAATATACTTGCCCTCCCGTCGAGGAAAGGACTCCAGGTCTACACTGACGCTTCCTACCAGGGCATGGGTGCATTACTAATGCAGAATGGTCATTTGATAGCGTACGCTTCACGGTAGCTGAAGAAGCATAAGCAGAACTACCCTGTTCATGACTTAGAGATGGGAGCGGTCGTGTTTGCTCTAAAAGTCTGGCGGCGCTATCTATACGGTGTCCACTGCGACATATACTCCGACCACAAAAACTTGAGGTATGTGGACACATAGAAGGAGCTGAATATTAGGCAGAGACGATGGGTGGAGTTCCTAGAAGATTACCAGTACGACATGCACTACCACCCAGGGAATGCGAATATGGTGGCAGATGCGCTGAGTCAGAAGGCCACAATATCTGGAGCAGGACAGCAGTTGATGGCCTTGGAGTTGGTCCAGATGTTTGAAAAGATGCGGATATACTTGGTGTCTGAGCATCATCCTAAGCTGTACCGGGAGTACCTATCGTCATTAGTTGCCACAGATGACATTCGAGACCGAGTCAGAGATGGACAGAGGCAGGATGCCAAGCTAGAGCCGATATTTCGGGCCTTAGAAGTAGGAACTGCTGGAGATTACACACTGAGGGATGGCCTAGTGTGTTTTAGAGGACGAGTTTACATACCAGAGGGAGGCCAGGTCCGGGAGGATATCATGACGGAGGCTAACTGCAGTCGGTATTCAGTACACCTGGGAGTTACGAAGATTACTGCAGATCTGAAGAAGACCATGTACTGGCCAGGCTTGAAGAAGGATATCACCTACTTCGTTACCCACTACGAGGCATGCAAGCTGCTGAAGGTATAGTGCAGAAACCCCGCAGAATTGTTGCAGCCACTCCCAGTGTCGGAGTGAAAGTTCGATGATATCGCGATGGACTTCATACATGGGCTTCGCCGATCGCGGAGGGTAAACGATTCGATCTGGGTGATCGTCGACCGGCTGACGAAGGTAGCCAGATTTTTCCCAATCAGGAAGGATGACTCGGTTGGTGTGCTGGTACGGAATTTCGTGGAGCAGTTCGTCCATTATCATGGCGTACCCTGTACGATTGTGTCGGATCTGGATGGACTGTTTACGTCCAGGGAGTGGAGATCAGTGTAGACTTACTTGGGCACTCGGCTGACATTCAGTACAGCTTTTCATATCCAGACTGATGGGCAAACAGAACACACTAATCAGGCTTTGGAAGATCTGCTGAGACTTTGCATATTGGACCGCGGTGAGCCTTGGGAGAAGCTATTTCCACTGATCGAGTTCTCATATAATAACAACTACCAGTCTAGCATAAGGATGGCTACTTATGAGGCCATATACGGACATAGGTGTATGACTCCACTGTCATGGATACAAGATGAGGATCCGAAGGCTTTGAGTTCAGAGTTTGTTGAGGCCACCGAGGCTCAGGTGAGACTGATACAGGACAGGATGTTAGAGTCATAGAGCCGACAGGCTAAGTATTACGACGCTTAGCATCGTCAAGTGGAGTTTCAGGTGGGGGTTCGAGTGTTCTTGAAGATCCGACCAATGCATGGGGTTTCACGGGTACGCGGTCGGAAGAAGAAGCTCAGCCCAAGATATATGGGGCCTTATTGGGTCCGGGAGCGAATCGGTCCCTTGGCTTACAAGCTGGAGCTGCCACCGGAGCTAGAGAGCCTGCATGACGTGTTCCATGTATCCTCTCTTAGGAGGGCTCTACTATGCCCGGAGTAGCAGATTACGGTGACGGATAGGCCGGTAGCATCTGATCGTTCAGTTCACCTGGAACCGGTCTAGATTGATGACAAGGGAATACGATTCTTGCGCCGCAAGAAGGTTCCATTGGTCAAGGTCCTATGGAGGAATCATGGGTGAGAGGAGCACACATGGGAGCCTCAGGACTTGATGCAACAGAGGTACCCGGAGCTTTTCAGTCAGGTATTACTCACAATCTCTCGGGATGTTACAATTTTCCTATCATATTTGAAACACTGTAGGCCTAACTAGAATTTCGAGGATGAAATTTTTTTTGTTTATATATTGGGATTTGTAATATCCCTCAAACAACTAGACCTCTCGGAGTGGTTTTGTCATGACTAGGTCATGAAAAAAGCCTAGAAAGCCCAGGAAGGCCAAGTGAACCTAGGAATGTAGGTGAGATCACTATGGTCTGCAAACAGTAGATTTTTAAACCCTAGTTTAAGATGATCATGTAACATCCCTAAAATAACTAAACCCCTAGGTGTGGTTTTTGTCATGACTAGGTTATGACAAAACCCTAGGAAGCCCAAGAAGGCCAAGTGAACACAAGGATGTAGGTGAGACCACTATGGTCTGCAAATAGTAAATTTATGAACCCTAATTTAAGGTTATCATGGGGCTTCACCAAGACTTCAAGACCCCACCATGGCTTCACCAATCCATTGTAAGGTTTATCTGAACCTTAAGGGTCGATTGGAGTCAACTCACGGTGGACAAGATAACCTAGGACGACTCTAACCCTCGATTGGGCATGGTGCCCTAATTAAGGGCAGTGTGCCCTAGTTAAGCCCAACTAACACTTCCAGGGTTTTCCTAGACCTAAAATGCGGTCAAAGGGTCACTAAGGACCCATGGAGGACAGTCAAGGTGGATAAGTTGACCAAGGTCAACAGTAACCTTAAATGGGTCAAACTGAATTATATTTGGTCATTTGACCATCCCCTAATCAGGTGGACCCCACTTATACCTCCTAACCCTACAGTGAGGTCCATTGGTCACCAAGGACCCATTGGGGTCCGCCCGAGTGGCTAATTTGACCAAAGTCAACCCTAACCTTAATTTGTGCAAAGTACCCTTCCTAAGGGCAATTGACCTCCAAAGTGCCAAGTCAGCCCTACCCAACCCTACCTAGGCCTTAGTGGAGATCAATGGGTCACCAAGGATCCATTGGCGGGCAACCCAAAAGGTTAAAAAGACTAAAGTCAACCCAAGCCTACTTTGGGTCAAACTAGCCCAAAAGGGCTAGCCCAAGCCCAAGCCTCCTCATGTGGCTCCTTTAGGGAATAATGTGCATGGATGGACTGCAAATAGTTCCCCAGGTTGACTAAGTCAACTTGGTGGCTTGGAGAGAGGGTGAGCTCCATTCCATGTTAATGGAGGAGAGAGAGAGAAGAGGGAGGAGGGAATGAAGGGGGTTCGGCCAAGGGGAGGCCAAAGGCCACCTTTTATGGCTGAATTCAACTCCCCTAAGGAAGGGTAGAAGTTTTCAGTCATTTCCCCGGCCACCAAGGCCTAGTTCACCCCCCCCCCCCCTCCTCCATGGCCGAGCCTAGCCATTAATGGCTTTAATGGGCATTGATAATCCAGCCCCTCCCCTCCCCAACTGAGGCTTTAAACACCATCAGTGGGTCGAGAGAAGAATTTCCCAAGCCTAACCTGAAGAAATCGAGCCCCCCCCCCCCCCCACTGTGTAGGTGCAGAAACCGAGCGGCACCGCCTTCAAAAATGGCTTCCCGATGAACTTCTCGACTTCAGGCCGCCGACAAGGTCCTCCTCCTCTCCTTACCTCATGGATAGATCATAACAATGCTTAGGTTCAAGGTTTGGGCTCAATTGAGCCCGAACCAATTCTTAGTTTTCATGGTTTCGGGCCGAGAAATAGTTTTTGTTAAACTGCCAGAATCCGCACCTCCGGCGGTTTTGTCGCCGCCAGTCGATAGCCACCACCTCGGTGGAGGTGTTGGTGCCGGTGGCCGGCCGGGGAATTGTCGGGATGGGCAGCAGTGGCGGTTGGAAGTGGCTCCAGGCTCGGGCTATCTCAGATATTGGCTGGAGATAGACGATGATCCCGGGCCACTGGATCTGCACCAAGATTCGTGCGTCAGAATGATAAGAATCATATAATTTCATTTTTATATCATTTCTATCACACTTTTTGTTGTAGATAGTTTTAATTTTTAAAAATACTTAGGCTCCTCTACTGAAAGAGTCACCAATATGAAGTTTGTAGCCCTATGTGTCTGCCTTAATTCAAAATTAATTTGAACCAATTTGGAACTATGGTTGGACAAGGGCACCTATTTTGGTGTGACCTATACATAAGGCTATCCTGAAATTAAAATGGCTACCCACTCTTTATCCTTTGTCCAAATGACCTGAAATTTGGGAAGGGGGTCACCCTTAGCTATACCTAGGTTCTATCCAAAAATAAGAATTTTTGCAGATATTTTGGCTATGGTTTTGTTATTTATTTTATTATAACAGAGTAATTTAATTAAGTTGTCTAATGACCTCCAAACCCTCCCAAATTTTGGTGAGTGGTCCCTGACCTCATGATGTCTCTGTATAAATTTCCACCTCATTTGGATGTGTTGTGGATAGGTAATGACCTAACCCTAATTTTACCTTAATGAGGGATTCTTAAGTAAAAAGTGCACCTTGAGGTGGAGTGCTCAAATCACCTCAACAGAGGCTGAGATTTTGACCACTGACTTGACATGACCTTTAACACCCTCATAGGGATTATGGGGTGGTCTAGGGCAGTTTTTCCATAGGATCCAAACTCAAACCCTAAGGAGGGGCTTTTGAGTGTTGTGAATGGCTTGGGGTCAAATTCCCTTCCGTGATCTTGCAACTTGTTAGGAATGATGCTAGGGTAGCCTAAGTCCTTTGGGAAGAATCTTGGAGGATTTGCAGATGGATAGACCCCTCAAATCCCTAACCCTAACTTTGGGCAAAACCACCTTTTGTGTAGAACAAGCCACCAAAACTTACTAAAAAGGTGTGAAATTTAGGTAGCATGGTCTCTAAGTTATAAAGGACCTCGGGTGAATTTATTGGAATTTAATGATTAATATTACTAGCACCCCCTTTGTTATACATGATGTGGCCCTAAATGGTATGTTATTTATTATGATCACACTGTTCATTATAGGCTCATGCAATTTGGGCAGGAGATGTTATTATTCTTGAATTTTGTTATAAGTTTTAGTTGAACAACTTTGGTACTTCCTTCACAAGTTTTAAAAGGTGCAATTACAGTCAATGAATTATTTGGATCTATTTACTTGTTGTAAAAATTATGTATTTTGGTCTTTGATAATTTTAGGTCAATAACCACTTGGAGAAATTAATTCATGATTTTTAGATGATTATTTGCAGTATATACTTTACAAACCCATAATTTTGGGAATCTAATTTAAAATTTATTCAGAGCTTATTTCCTGCTGAAACAAATTGGGAGACAATAAATTTTATGTTAAATATTCATATTGAATCTATCTTAAATTTTGTAAAGTATTTTAGTGTCTGAAATGGGTACTTCATGTTCAAACGGGGATTTTTGGATTACTACAACAAATAAATAAATTATCAGATAAATTAGGAAAATTATGAATTTGTGGATTTAGGTTAAAAATGTCATTATAGCCCTCCAATAATTATTATTGGGGTACTAGGTGATTATTTTGTGTACCTCCCATTTTAAATGTCATATGACTTATCATGGTCTGCATTTAGTAAAACTGCAGAAATTGTGTAGGTGTTTGAATTTGGGCACATGAGTTGGGGTTAGATGTTTGCTGACTTGGATGGTTGAAAATGAGTTCATCATTGGAAGTTGGGATGAGAAAGGGGTTGGATTGCTTATTGTCCGGTGGTGCTCGGGATCGACGAAAAATCGACTTTCCCGTAGGGCGAAAGTGTCTAATGCTCTAGGGTTAGATTCAGAAAATCCATTAAGGGTTGGGAAATCTGGTAGCAACCAATAATAGTAAGTGTCTGGCGAAAGGGATCATTGGGCGTATTCTCATCGTAGTTCATAGTGCCTTGGAGAGCCTTCACGGGGTATACCTTGGGCAGTCCTAAGCTAACCTAAATAGTAGGTAAAACTAAAATGCAAGAGTAAGTAGAAATAACCTAGGGTTGAACTCACACTCCCCGGGGTTGTGGGAGTTAGGTTGGGTCACTCGGGCAGTAGTCTCGGTGGATTTGGAAATGGGCAGGTTGGACCGGCGAACTTTGGCTTGGTTGCAGTTGGTGACGGACGGGTTGGTCCGGGGAGCTTTGGCTCGGTGGTTATACATCAAGGTTGCATGTGCATAAAGTCAAGGTGGTGTGTCTTCGGTATTGGTGAGTCAATGCACCGATGCCAATACGTTGACTCGGCAAGTGTGGTTTAGCACTTAGCCAAGTAAATTCCGGTGCGCCAGCCGGCAAGAGTACGCAGGAGCTCCGCTTAGTGCACCGGCGTTGAGGCGTACGATAGGTCTGACTGGTAGTGCAATTACCGGTTTAGAGGTGGGAGAGGCCCAACACACAGCTTCCGTTTTCCACTACAGAGGTATCCTGGGAGGTTCGGCTCTAGAAGGGGGGAACTAAAGGTCTGTGTACACAGAGTCGAGTGGGTGTGTTGCACTTGCATGTTCACAGCATGACATAATTGTATCTCATAGGATAACCATTGCATTCAACCCTGACACCTATTGTATAAAGTGGTATGGGAGCTTTATACAATAGGCCCTGCAAAACGAACCCTTGGCTTATAAGTTCATGTGAGCGTGTTTATAAGTTAAGGTTTATTTCAGAAATCTTTATAGGTATGTTTATTAGAAAACCTACACCCTATCGTATAAATAGGTATGAGACAATTTATACGATGGGATCCCTGCAAAATATCCCTTGGCTTATGTGTTCTCGCATAAGTTAAGGTTACTTTTCTTGTTTAATTCTTCATCCTTTTATTACTGCCTTACATACTATTGGACTGCTAGTTTAGTTCCACCTCCATCTGCTCATTTGATATTCTCCACCTTCATGTCCTCTCCATTCATCCTCCCCGCTTAGTGCCTAGGTGCCATGGGGGAAGGGGCGGGGGATGATAGGACTTAGTCTTTTAGACTAACGGTTTTCGAACCACATCATTTTAGGGGATCGTGGAACCCAGCATGGAGGAGCATCCCCGAATGTCGACGCGCTTGGAGATGGGGCAGTCTAGTACCGGAGTTCAGACGGAAGGGACTATGAGTCCTGGTCTCTACTAGTTATATTAGTTTTGCTTCCGCGATGAGAGATTTGTATTGAGGACATTGATGTACTGGGCATGAGCCCAAGAAAATTTAGTATTTTTATTATTTCTGTGGACACTCCCTTCGTGGAGATCATTTACTATTTATGTGATTTCTGTGGACCAGTATTTGTTACTTTGCTACAGTTGTGATCGATTTGGCCGGCAGGATCGGTGTTTTATTGTGATGACCTTTCCGTGCATGAAGGTGTCACCACAAAACGGCGGTTCTGTGCCTAAGACACCGTGGTTTAAAAAAAGGGGGGAGGGGGTCTTACAAGTGGTATCAGAGCAGACCGCGATCAAAAAGTAGCAGTCCACAACCCCTGGGTCACCCCCGCATGAGTTTAGTTTAGGGACAAACTATGCAGCGGAAGAAGTGGTGTGCCCATATGGGGGATCACATATAAATCGTCCACCATTAATTAGGTTTGAGTTGATTACTTACTATTGGCTTTTTTTACGCAGCCCCTAACACAGCCTACACCACAGGGCGGAGTCCAGCAGGCTCCCGATGTTGCACCACCTCCCCCAGTTCCCACTCCATTCCTACAGTCAGAGATGGGGCAAACTCTGACAGCTATCCTAGAGGAATTTATGGCACAACAGGTTCCGGCTCCGCAGCCAAACCCGGGCGCCAACTGGCAGAGTATTTTCCAAGGACTTTTCCCCCATCCTACTTAGGGACAGAGTCGGCCGTTCGGACGGAGGAGTGGCTGGACATTATGTTTGAGATACTGACTGGGATCTGGTTCCTGTGGGAGGAGAGAGTGTCCTTGGTCATCTCTTGCTTGGAGTCCCTTGACAAGAGATGGCGGAAGACTTCACTGGACACGACGTTTGCTGACAGAGAGGTTGCTGAGATAGCTTGGGGGGAATTTATGGCCGCACTGTTAGAGCATTTTATTTCATAGTCGGCCAAAGACAAGCTAGAGGATAGATTTCTATAGTTGAGACAGGGTAGCAAGACAGTGGTGGAGTATCATCGAGAGTTCAACCATCTAGCCCTATTTGCGGATTCTTACCAGTTGGATGAGGCAGGTTACACTAAGAGGTTCTATAAGGACCTGCGAGAGGATCTGAGGGAGGCTCTGTTGTTCGTGTCCGACGGGCCTCTTCCTCGGATATTCCAAATGGAGAAAAGGATCGAGGCGGATTGGCATACTACCCGAGGACGGAAGCGGCCAGCTGAGGACCCGGGTCGGGGAACCCGAAATGATCAGCGGCGGGGCCGCGTCACTGATGGGAGAAGAGCAGAAGACTAGCCTCGGCAGGAGGTGAGACGGGAGCAGAGGGAACCAGTGGTGGTGGCCCCTCAGTCACCCTAGATGCGAGAGGCGCAGAGACTCGGGGGTATGGCTTATCCCCCGCTAGAATGTTTCAATTGTCATCAGGTGGGGCATATCTGGAGGAACTTCCCCATTAGGGGGGCACCACCACTAGCACCACCGGATGCCCCGCCAGCTCTGTATTTTGGAGTTCGAGGACGTGGCCAATGTTGTGGATACCATGGCAGAGACTACAGGCAGGAGAGGGAGCAAGTATATGCATTGGATCTGACACAACAACGAAACCCGGAGCAAGTAATCACATGTACGCCAATTAATTTTAAGTCTTCTCTCTTTCCTAGATAATTAAAGCTATGGATATAGAACTGATAGACTAGGAAAGAAACCATAAATAGATTTCTAAGACTTTAAGTTAAACCCCCAGGCATAGTCTTCATCAGCGAAAAGCCCGCTTATACACTGTTCGATACGGATGCTTCGCACTTGTTCATGTCGGAAGCCTTCATGGAAGGGCTGGAAGGCGTGGAACGATTCACAGGCCTGATGATGAGGATACGGCTACCTGACGGATCAGAGTTATTCACCACCGCCCGCTGCAACATGGAGGCGGAGATCGGCGGAAAGATATTTTAAGCACCGGCGATGATCATGAAGATGCCATTCTTTGATTTGATCCTGAGAATGACATGGTTGTGTTGGAACCATGCTCAGATCGACTGCATGTCCAAGAGGATTATTGTGAGGCATGGGGATTCCAACATGGTCATCGAAGGTATTAGATCTATTCCCCCTCTCTTACTGTCATCCATGCAGGTCGTCAAGGCCCACTTACAGGGGGAGGAAGTCTATGAAGTGTTCTATGGCATGGCCGAGACAAAGGGTTCCATCTCGGATATTGCGGTGGTGCGAGATTTTGCCGACGTACTTCTAGAGAAGCTGCAAGGGCTACCCCCGCACCGGGAGCAGGATTTCCGGATACAGCTGGTGCAGGGGGCTAAGCCAGCGTCTAGAGCCCCTTACCAGATGGCCCTGAAGGAGCTAACAGAGTTTCGGAGCCAGCTCCAGGAACTGGTGGAAGTCGATTTTGTCTGGCCAAGCTCTTCAACATGGGGAGCCCCGATGTTATTCGTTAAGAAGAAGGACGGGACACTCAGATTTTGCACCGACTACCGAGAACTGAACTGACTGATAGTCCGGAATACCTATCCACTGTCAAGGATAGATGAGCTGTTTGACCGGCTGGAGGTGAAAGTGAGCAGTTAGATCAGGAATACTCTAGAGGGGGGTGAATAGAGTATTTAGAGTTTGATAAAATTCTCTGCTGGATAATGCAGATTAGTCTAAGTGTAGTAGTAAATAAATCAAAATATAAAAGCACAGAAACTAACTACCACAGCCACAACAAGAAAACAAAAGAAAGAGGGCAACCAGACGACACAAGAAATTTATAATGGTTACCCAACCTGGGTACATCCACTCTTCTACCACCCTGGTAGGAATCCACTTAGGTTTTTGATCAGGTGCCTGACACCAATAAGTTTTTGATAAGGTGCTCAAAAACAAAATCCCCAAGTCTTTTGATCAGGTCACTTATAACCAGGAATCACTTTTGAAGGGAGATGACAATCCTTTACACAGTATGGGTGAGAGAGTTGATTATGTCTTCTCTATCAACAATCAGAGAAAAGACTTGGGGATTATTGATGGCAGAAAATGGCTCCCCCTGAGATATTGAATGGTTCAGGGAAATATGGAAGCCTTGCTACAGGGTGATAGGCCTTCAAGCTTTTAGCCTTTATCTGCTGGATCTTCTTGATAGATTTGATAGTTGTTGTCCTTGGAAGTCCTGGAGCGTTGAAGTAAGAAGACTCTTGATTTTGTATGACTGTTCTTCTTCTTCTGAGAGCAGATCTTCTTTTTTGTATCAGTGCTTTTGTGAAAGGAGCAGAGAAGTTGTTGAAGACAAACTGACTGAAATTCTCTGTGTCTGTGTATGTTGTGTCTCTGTAATTGCTCTGGTACTCTGATTGTTCTTACTTGCTGTCAAGAAAGAGAGAAAAATCTCTTTTATATTTCCTGAGGGAATTTCCTTTCGAAATTTGAATCCTTCTGCGGCAATCAATGCTGGCGGTCCTTGAAAATAAGCTGTATTGATTTCTTTCCCCAACTGTCCCATGGAAAAAGTGGAAAACAATAATTCTGATGAAAGCCGTGATTAATGTACCGTCCAACAATAATATTCAGACAATATTTTATCATTAATCATTCAGAAATTATTGTCATAGACTAAGGAAAGAAGGAATAAATGCTAAGTCTGGAATCGTCGAACTGATGACAGAATTCATCGAGGTGATAACTGTGTTCGTCGACTGGAGTTCAACAACTATTCTGGACTTAGAATATTCACAGTTGTATCTGAAATGAAAGTTAAAGTCTACAAAAATCGTTGACCTAAGACTTGATTTCGTCGTGCTGAGTTTCTGGAGTTGTCAAAAATTCTGTGTGTCGACACAATTACTCCTGGTGTCGACACAAGTAGTGTCGACTGATATCCTGTGTATCGACACAAGTCTTCTTTGTGGTGTCGACACAACCTTTCCAAAGTGTTGACTGATGATCTATGTGTCGACACAAGTGCTTCTAGTGTCGACTCAGTCTGTGTCGACATATACTCTGAGTGTCGAAACAAGTCTTCTTGTTCTAAGTTGTTGAAGTAGATAATCCAGAATTTGTAGGGCAGAGAATTAAGTTCGTCAACCGGAGACTAGAGAACATAGTCTTGACAGAATGCTGTAGTAGTCCAAAGATTCGTCGACCAAAGTCTGATTCTAAGGACTTGGGATATCTTGATCTTTCCTGAACTTGAAGTGTTGTTGTAATCCAAGTTTTCGTCGATCAGAGAATGTAGTTCGTCGAGCTCAGCTCAGAGAATTAACTCTAAGATTTTCGAACTAAGCATGACAATCGTCGACCTGAGTTCGACAAATGTCGAACTCACTTTACAGAGTCTTGAAATCTTCTAAGTCTTGAGTCTCTGGCAGTCTTGTTGATAGCTGCTCCATGTGATGTTGACTCAAAGGACTTGGCCTATACTCTAGGACACTACTATGACCCTGGCTATACGTTGTGGGTCATATGATCCTAACTTAGTGAACCTAGCCCAAATCTTACTAGGGATCCAACAATCTCCCCATATTTGGGTGAGGTCACTAATTACAGACTCAAATCAAAATTGAAAAATAAACAAAGCAGAAAAAGCATATATCTGGCAGAGATCAATAACACATGCAGCAGATATATATATACATAAGATTTATTCATAATATAGAGCAGTTATAGATAATTGTATAAAACAAAAGAGTTCAAAATTTACTTCTTCTGTTTCTTTTCCTTTGGCATTTCTTGCTTGCTCGTCTCTCCAGGCTTTGTAAATACAATCTCTCTTTTGGGATCTGAAGCTTGCACTTTTGTCATGGTCATGTCAGCAGCCCCTATAATCTTCAAAGATGTAGCTCTGGGGACAACTTCTTCTGGATGCAACTTCATGTAGTCATCAATATTGAAAAACTTTTTTGCTTTATCAAATCTTTTAAGTTCCTCTTTCCTGTACTTTGACATTGTTGAATATTCAGAAGGATCCTTTCCTTCAGCTTTGGCTTTGTTAATCATAGATAGACCTATAATTTCCTGGAACCTGTCCATTCTAGCAGTAGTAGATGTTTCAGGATCTTCAAAAGGAACAGGAGGAGAAGATGGTATTTTAGAGCCTTCAGCTGGTTGATGTTCAGTGGATTGTTGCGGTTGTTGTTGATGTTGCTACTGCTGTTGATGTTGTTGCTGCTACTGATGTTGCTTTCCTGAAGAGTATTTCCTGTGCTGGCTGCTTCCATGTGATCTCCCTTGGTGTCTTTGATATGTTTTAAGTGGGGCAGATCTTTGAGAATATGTGCTTGAAGCACCAGCAGCTGGAGGAGGTGGATCTCTTCTATATTTATGAACTAGTGGAGGAGATTACCTTCTGCTTTTCTTCCTTTCCTTCTACTGGTTTTTAGATAGCCACATACAGGCTAGCATCCCTTTGTATGGAGTTATATTATGTAGAATATAAAAAGGAGTGTCATTTGTTGGATTAGGCTTAGGAGCAGGAGGAGGAGGGGCATTTTTTTTCTTTGATACTAACTTCCTCTTAGGTTCATCATCTGAATCATCTTCCTCATCCTCATCATCATCATTATCATTATCTGATCCCTAAGGCTTATCATATAGGTCATTGAGTGGTTTCAGAGGCTCAGCAGAAATGATTGGCTTTTAGGAGCTTGAGCAGAAACTTCAACAGGACCAAGAGAAGAAGCTATAGGAGAGACTGGAGAACTCGTTCTGACAGTGCTTTCAGCAACTGCCTTACTTTCTTCTTCTATATCAGCCAAAATCAAATCATCTAGATTTGGTATGGGTGAGTCATCCATTATATTGGAACCCTAGTTCTGATTTGGGTAAGGATCACTATTAGGTTTGCTTAGACTGACCCAAAATGTAGAGTCAGGGTCATAGGTTTATTTCTTTAGTCTAGGCCAAGAGTCAACATCACATGGATCAGCCTACAACAGCCTGTCAGAGACTCAAGTAGTTGTGTCGACACAGACTACATTAGTCGACACTCACCAAAATTGTGTCGACACTTTGAATAAGCTATGTCGACGCCAGTAGCAGAATTGTGTCGACACACAGAAAGGTTGTGTCGACACCCAGAAGAATTGTGTCGACACACAGAAAGGTTGTGCAGACACCTAGAAGAATTGCGTCGACACACAGAGAGGCTGTGTCGACACGCAGAAGAAAGAATTGTGTCGACACACAGAGAGGTTGTGTCGACACCCAGAAGATTTGTGTCGACACACAGACTATCAGTCAATACAGATAATATTAGTCGACACTAGCTCAGTCGATACAGGAAGGATTTTTGTCGACACAGTTCACAGATTATTAGTCGACAGTATCAGTCGACACCAGAAGTACTTGTGTCGACACCCGGAACCATCTGTCGACACAGTTCACAGAAGCTGTTTCAGAAGGATAAGTAAAATTCTCAGGTTGACGAACCAAGCTCTCAGGTCGACGATTTCTGGCTTTCTCAGCATGTCATTCCAGAAAATATTCTAAGTCCAGAAACAATTCTCAGCTCGATGATCGTCGATCTCCCATCGACTATCTCAGAGTCTTCTACTCTGAACTGAGCACGACGATCTACGAGCTCAGGTCGACAATCTTGTGCTTCTCAGCAGTTATCTCAGATCTACGATTTTTTACTGCCTTCAGTTATCAATTCTCTCAGTCCGGTCAGAAGTATTTATGATAAATCATTTTAAGGCAAATATATTCTGATAATTAATGTTGACATTCGCAAGGCTGATAGCCGTATCTCATAAAGCATTGATTATGGTATTCACAAAATATTTTGTCAAGAAAGTTAAGGAAGTGCATTTTTGATGCCAGCCATTCTACCCGTTTGGGCTCCTAAATTCTTACAGAGGATTAAGTACTGTTTGGGAATTCAAATTCAGGACGTTAGTCATCCCAAATATACAGAGAACTTAAAAAGACATAAAACAAGAATCAAAACAACAAGTCAGAAAATCAATTTTTTTGCTCTGAAAGTCTCCTATCTTTGTCGAAATACAAGGAAGAAGAAGAACTTGCTAAACACAAAATCTCTCTAGTCTTCTTCCTTCATCAGGCTTCAACAATCTACGGAGAACTTGAATTAACATCAATCTGAAGACCTACACCCTGGACAAAGCTTCATGCTTCCTGAAACTACTCAATATCTCAGGGGGAGCTTTAGCATCATCAAAATCCACATAATCTTCTCATTGTGTTTGAGAAAGAGAAGACTGTCATCTATTTTTCTTTAACCTCTCGTGTACAGGGTTCTTACTCCCTTCAAAAGTAAACACCTTGGTGATAGGGCACCTGATCAAAAACCTATTAGTTTTTAGGCACCTGATCAAAAGCCTGAAGGGTTTCTAGATCTACTTGAAGCAAATATTGTGGCGATAGGGCACCTGATCAAAAACCTAAGTGGATTCCTACCGGTGTGGTAGAAGAGTGGATGTACCCAGATTTGGGGAACCACTATAAAATTTCTTGTGTCGTCTGGATTGCCTTGTGTTTTCTTTGTGCCTTGTGCTGTGATAGTTTCTTGCTTTTACCTTTTTCATATAATACCTATATTTTAATTCCGCAATAAATCTAAACATTTTTTATACTCCATTCACCCCCCCCCCCTCTAAAGTAAATTGTATTTATCCCTCACTTTCAATTGGTATCAGAGGGTGTGTTTTTAAGGTTGTACAGGCTAACACCTGAACCTAAGATCTCTGATAGATATCTGTTTACTCTATTCTTTGTTAAATCATGGCACAGTACAAGGAATTTGCAAGCACCAGACCTCCCATTTGCAACTTGCAAAAGTTTGGAATCTGGAAGGCAAGAATCAGGCTTTATATGAATTCTATTGATGAAGACATTTTTGCTTCTATCTTACTAGGAGTACTTCCACCACCAGCTGCCCCTGCAAGTACTTCCTCAAACATGACTACGGTACCTCCTCCAGACTACAATGATGCATACAAGAAAGCAAAGATTGCTGATGCAAGAGCCATGAACATACTGGCACAAATAATGTCTGATGACATATTTCAGAAAGTAGCTGAATGTGAATCAGCGAAGGCCTTCTGGGATTACTTAAAACAGATGGTTGTAGGATTAGCAGATGAAAGGAAGGACAGGAAAGCTCATCTCATCTCCCAGTATGAGAATTTTAAAAAGGAAAAAACTGAGTAAGTTTCTGAGATGAACAATAGACTCAGTCTTATTGTTAATGAGCTGAAAACTCTTGACAAAGACATCTCAGTCACAGAAATAAATGACAAGATTCTCATGTGCTTCCCCAGCTCATGGGACTCTAGAATCTGGCCTATCATAGAGACCAGAAACACACATGAGATGAATATAGAATGAGTCCTAGGAAAGTTGAAATCCTATGAACAGCTGCTGAAGACAAGAGAAGCTGAGCAACAAAAGACTGCTACACCAACAAGGAAGGAGCAGAATATAGCCTTCAAAGCTTTAGAAGAATCAGAAACTTCTCCATCAAATGAAGAGTTGATGAGTCTCTTTGCAAAAAGATTCTTCAAGATGGGGAGAAAAGAATTCAAAAGGAAATCATCAAGGAGTGATGATAAACCAAGGTATGATAAAACCGCTTCTAAAGAGATTATCTGTTTTGGTTGCAGGAAACCTGGACATATTCTTCCAGAATGTCCAAAAAACAAGTATAAGGAAAGGAGAAAGGAGAAAGACTCCAAGAAGCACTCCAGCAAACCATCTTCCTCCAAACACAAAAAGAAGGAGAGAGGGTTTGTTGAAGAAACATGGAGTGACACTGAAGAATCATCTTCCTCCAGCTCTAGTGAAGATGAAGAGGAAGCAAAGGCCAAAGAAATCTGCTTAATGGCCATCAATACTTCAGGGCATGTCTCAGAAGAAGAAGAATCTGAAGAATGTTCAGATTGTGATTAGGTATTGTAAGAATTTGACATTACCTCTGAAGATTTTAAAAATGACTTTAAATCTATGTGTAGTGATCTGATTAGATCTGAGAAGGAAATCAAACTTCTCAGAGATAAACAATTTAATTATGATAGCTTAGTATTAAAAAACATTAAATTGAAAAATGTAATAGACATGTATAGTGAACAAATCACTTTTCTGAAAGTTGAATTAAGTAAAGCAAAACAGCTAGAGGAATCACTGAATGGAAGAAGCAAACAGCTAGTAGAAATTACCAGCACACTTAATGCTAGACTTAATAGAAGTAAGTTAGGATTAGGTGCATCATCCAGTGAACCACCAATTATTAAGAAAAACCACCTTTTACAACCTATAAAGTTTATTTCAGATAAAGGTTAGAAGAATACAGAACAGATTAAAACATTTAACAAAGTTTTAAAAAAAGTTGAGATAAATAAAGAAAAACAAAATGCTAAGTCTGAACAAAAATCGTCGAACCAAGATCGACGATCTCAGCATTATGCGTCGAACGACGATCGATGATCTCAGAACCCAGAGCTTGAGCCTAAACACTCTGCAAACGGGGATCGACGATATCATTATGTATCGTCGAACAGAGATCGATGATCATGGAACCCAGATAATAGACATTATTATTCTGAGAACCAAGATCGACGATATCAATGCTGGTCGTCGAACGCAGATCGACGATCTGAACTAAAATCGTCGAACCCAAAACAGTTCTATCAAAACTATAATTTCAACAGAAATTTCAATAAGAATTCTAACCCTAAACCTTTCAATCCCTTAACTAACTGGATAATCCCACCTAGGAGATTTCATCCCTTAGGTTATAAAAGTCAACATGTATACTCTTTTATTTCAATTTTTAAGTACGAAAAGAAGACAGGACCCAAGGTTACCTGGGTCCAAAATATATAAAAGTTTTATTTGCAGATAAAGACATATCCTACCATATAGGATAAGTGGTATTTGGATAGTGGGTTTTCCAAGCACATGACAGGAAATATTTCTCTAAATAGCATTACTGTATTATCAGGTATTAGGTTAGGCAATATCTATTTAGTTGATTTTAATTCTGCTTGTTCAGAAATCTGTATATTTAATCAGGTTAGCAATAATAATACTTTGTGGCATAAAAGGTTAGGATATGTAAATCTAAGAAACATTGCTAGGTTATCTAGGGACAACCTTGTTAGAGGATTGCCCTCTTACCCCTACAAGAAGGAAAGCCTTTGCAAGGCTTGTCAAGTAGGCAAGCAAACTAAAAATAGTTTTAAATCAGTTAATAAGAGTGATTCACCTAGGATTCTGTATCTACTTCATTTGGACCTTTTTGGACCAATTGTTGTACAAAGACTGGGAGGAAAGTCCTATACTTTAGTTATTGTAGATGACTTCTCTAGGTTCTCTTGGGTTTTCTTCTTGAGAAACAAGTCTGATAATTTCAAAGTTCTTACAGACTTTCTAAAATGCATAAAGATTGAGTACTCTACTCCAGTTGCATTGATCAGAAGTGATCATGGAACTGAGTTTGAATCTCTTCCTATGCAAGAATTCTGTGAGAAGGAAGGTATCAGGCACTGCTTCTCTGCTCCCAGAACTCCTCAACAAAATGGGGTAGTTGAAAGAAAAAACAGAACACTCATTGAAACTGCAGGCACATTGCTTGCTGATGCTCACATGCCTCTATCCTACTGGGCAGAAGCTGTAAGTACAGCAAATTATATCCTGAATAGAAGTTTGATACGCAAACCTAAGGGCAAGACTCCCTATGAATTACTCAAAGGTAAGAAACCTAAAATAGACTACATTAGAATTTTTGGTTGTATCAGTTATATACATAATGACAACAAAAATTATCTTAGAAAGTTTGAAGCCAAAGCTACAATGGGAATCTTTCTAGGATATTCCCAAGTTAGCAAGGCATATAGGGTTCTTAATAAATCATCCTTGAAAATTGAAGAGTCAATACATGTTACATTTGATGAAGCTAATATGTTTTACAATAAGAAGGAAGCTTCTACTAGTGATCATCTGCAGGTACCAAGTCTATGTAAAAAACTGGATGACTTAAATCTCACCCAGAAGGTGATATCTCATGCCTCACCACAAGCAAATGAAGACAGTGAATAAGACTCTATGGAATAAACTGAACTTCCTCCAACAGCAGAAGTAATTCCACAAGAGGAATTCACTCCAATTGTTGTTGCTGAACCAACTCCACCATCTGATTTTGTCACACTTAGGGATCACCATAGATCCCAAGTAATTGGAGACATATCAACAGGTGTACAGACAAGGCATGAACTCAACCATGATGTGATGCATGCTTGTTTTCTCTCTCAAATTGAACCTCAATCCATAACTGATGCTGAGCAAGATCCCCACTAGATCATTGCAATGCAAGAGGAAGTAAATCAGTTTGAAAGATGTAGAGTTTGGTACTTAGTTCCAAGACCTAAAGGCTATCCAGTAATTGGAACTAAGTGGGTTTTCAGGAATAAGATTGATGCCCAAGGTGTGATTGTGAGGAACAAGGCTAGGCTTGTTGCTCAAGGATATAGGCAAGAGGAAGGAATTGACTATGATCAGACCTTTGCTCCAGTTTCCAGGCTAGAAGCTATAAGGATTTTTCTAGCCTATGCTGCTTTCAAAAAATTCACAGTTTATCAGATGGATGTCAAGAGCGCTTTCCTAAATTGAGTACTACAAGAAGAGTTTTATGTAGAACAACCTCCAGGTTTTGTCTCTCCAACTTCCCCCTCTCATGTTTTTAAACTACATAAGGCTCTCTATGGTTTAAAGCAAGCTCCAAGAGCTTGGTGTGAGACCTTAGCCAGCTTTCTTTTAGGGCATGGTTTTTCTAGAGGCATGGTAGATAAAACTCTTTCTACAAAATTGCATCATGATAAAGTCTTATTAGTACAAATATATGTATATGATATTATATTTGGTTCTACTGATCCCAAATTGTGCCAGAGTTTTTCTAATCTAATGCATTTTAAATATGAGATGAGCAGCATGGGAGAGTTATCTTATTTCCTTGGTCTCCAAGTGAAACAATCTCCTGATGGTATCTTCATTTCCCAATCTAAATATGCCAATGAGCTTATTAAGAAGTTTGGGATGGCTGATGCATCTTCTATGAAGACTCCCATGGCTTCCAATGCTGTATTAGACACTAATGAACATGGAAAACTGTTGATCAGACCAGGTATAGGGTCATTGTTGGATCCCTACTATGTCTAACAGCAAGCAGACTAGATATCATGTTTTCTACACGTTTATGTGCTAGATTCCAGGTGAACCCTAAAGAATCTCATCTTATTTTCATAAAAAGGAATTTAAGATATATAAAGGGTTGTCCTAATCTAGGACTCTGGTATCCAACAGAGTCAGCATTTGAGTTAACTGGATTTTCAGATGCTAACTATACTGGATGCAGAGTGGAGAGAAAAAGCACTTCAGGAACTTTCCAGTTCTTGGGTGATAGACTTGTGTCCTGGTTTTGCAAGAAGCAACCCTCTGTATCAACATCTACTGCTGAAGTTGAATATATGGCTGCTGGCAGTTGCTGTTCACAGATTTTGTGGATACAAAACCAACTCTTAGATTATGGTTTCAATCTAAATAATTCAACCATCTTTTGTGATAATACTAGTGCTATATCTATAGCACATAATCCAGTGCATCATTATAAAATAAAGCATATAGATATAAGATATCATTTCATTAGAGATAATGTAGACAAACAGAAAATTAATCTAGACTTTATCTCCACTGATTTTCAAAGACAGATATTCTCACCAAACCCATTGATGAAAAGAAGCACTTGTTCTTCCTGAATCAGCTTGGAATGATCAATAGGAAGGATTAATTTAATTTTTGTCTTCTGTTTTTGGATCTGTTCCTAAATCATCGAACGAAGATCGACGATCTTTGAACAGCTCTTGAGCTAAATCGTCGAACTACGTTTGACGACAGCTCTGTGTGAAGACAAAAACCGTCGACCAGAGATCGATGACTTTGCTTCAGTAAATTGATCGTCTTTTCTATTCAATTTTCCCTTTGCTCTTGATCTCTTCTCTCTTGAGTCTACAGAACTTCCATGGAGATTTCTACCACGGCTCTTTCAAAGATGAAGTTTGACACTAGTTTCCACGTCGACTTTGAATCGATCAGTCACTGTGATCATATCTTTCAATTGATCAAAGAATGGGTTTACTCTTCCTCAACAAATGTCTATTCCCTTTCTGCTTCTATTTCTGCTTCCTCTGTCCCTTCTTCATCTAGGGCCCTGCTTCCAGTTTTCACTAAAACCAGGCAGGGGGAGGTGTCCAATGAAGATACAACAAGTTCAGCCTCAGCAGACCTTCATGCTCAGTCTCCTCCAGCAGTACAGGAAGAAGAAGTGTTTCATAAATTTTGTGCAGATATAGATGACTAATGAAGCTGCAGCAGTTCCAACAGCAGTAGCAATTCCAGCAATAGCAGAAACAGATTATGATGATACAGATTGTAATTACACAGGTTTGGGCAAGGTTCAACATCAACAACAACATCAGTAATAGCAACAGCAGAAGCAAATGCTCCAGTTTATTGCTTTGTATTTTCTTTGTGTTATGTAAATAGTGTCCTCACCCAAATAGGGGGAGATTGTTGGAACTCTAGTTCTGATTTGGGTAAGGATCACTATTAGGTTTGCTTAGACTGACCCAAAATGTATAGTCAGGGTCATAGGTTTATTTCTTTAGTCTAGGACAAGAGTCAACATCACATGGATCAGCCTACAACAGCCTGTCAGAGACTCAAGTAGTTGTGTCGACACAGACTACATCAGTCGAGACTCAGCAAAATTGTGTCGACACTTTGAATAAGTTTTGTAGACACCAGTAGCAGAATTGTGTCGACACACAGAAAGGTTGTGTCGATACCCAAAAGAATTGTGTCGACACACAAAAAGGTTGTGTCGACACCCAGAAGAATTGTGTCGACACACGGAGAGGCTGTGTCGACACCCATAAGAAAGAATTGTATCGACACACAGAGAGGTTGTGTCGACACCCAGAAGATTTATGTGGACACACAGACTATCAATCGACATAGATAATATTAGTCGACACTAGCTCAGTCGACATAGGAAGGATTTATATCGACACAGTTCACAGATTATTAGTCGACAGTATCAGTCGACAACAGAAGGACCGATGTCGACACCCGGAACCATATGTCGACACAGTTAACAGAAGCTGTTTCAGAAGGATAAGTCAAATTCTCAGTTCGACGAACCAAGCTCTCAGGTCGACGATTTCTGGCCTCTCCGTATGTCATTCCAGAAAATATTCTAAGTCTAGAAACAATTCTCAGCTCGACGATCGTCGATCTCCCATCGACGATCTCAGAGTCTTCTACTCTGAACTGAGCTCGATGATCTACGAGCTCAGGTCGAGGATCTTGTGCTTCTCAGCAGTTATCTCAGATCTATGATTTTTTACTGCCTTCAGTTATCAATTCTCTCAGTCCGGTCATAAGTATTTATGATAACTTATTTTAAGGCAAATATATTCTGATAATTAATGCTGATATTCTATAGGCTGATAGTCGTATCTCATAAAGCATTGATTATGGTATTCACAGAATATTTTGTCAAGACAGTTATGGAAGTGCATTTATGATGCCAGACATTCTACCCGTTTGGGCTCCTAAATTCTTGCAGAGAATTAAGTACTATCTGGGAATTCAAATTCAGGTCGTTAGTCATTCCAAATATACAGAGAACTTAAAAAGACAGAGAAAACAAGAATCAAAACAACAAGTCAGAAAATCAATTTTTTTTGCTCTAAAAGTCTCCTGTCTTTGCCGAAATACAAGGAAGAAGAGGAACTTGCTAAACACAAAATCTCTCAAGTCTTCTTCCTTCATCAGGCTTCAACAATCTACAGAGAACTTGAATCAACATCAATCTGAAGACCTACACCCTGGACAAAGCTTCCTACTTCCTGAAACTACTCAATATCTCAGGGGGAGCTTTGGCATCATCAAAATCCACATAGTCTTCTCATTGTGTTTGAGAAAGAGAAGACTGTCATCTATTTTTCTTTAACCTCTCGTGTACAGGGTTCTTACTCCCTTCAAAAGTAAACTCCTTGATGATAGGGCACGTGATCAAAAACCTATTGGTTTTTAGGCACCTGATCAAAAGCCTGAAGGGTTTCTAGATCTACATGAAGCAGATCTTGTAGTGATAGGGCACCTGATCAAAAACCTAAGTGGATTCCTACCAGGGTGGTAGAAGAGTGGATGTACCCAGATTTGGGGAACCACTATAAAATTTCTTGTGTCATCTGGATTGACTTGTGTTTTCTTTGTGCCTTGTGCTGTGATAGTTTCTTGCTTTTACCTTTTTCATATAAGTACCTATATTTTAATTCCACAATAAATCTAAACATTTTTTATACTCTATTCACCCCCCCTCTAGAGTAAACTGTATATATCCCTCACTTTCACATTATAAATGTTGGAACAGAAAAAACTTCTTCTAGAGATGCCATGACTGTTGGCTTTGAAATAACAAAACTAGCTCTAAGTTGCTTAGCAACTTTTGGAGAGATTGGAGAAGTAAATGGTACAATAGCCAAGCATGGCTTAGTAGGTACTGCTGGAATATAATTCAGAAAGGTAGTATCAAAACTTTTCAAAAAATCAACTAAGTTTATTGGGGGATTAATTATGAATTTAAAAATAGAAAGAATGTCTTCAGCAACTGTCTCTTCAGGGACTGACTCATCAAGGTCCATGCCAGTCTCAATGAAATGAATCAAATCAATTAAATCTGTATCATCTGGTATAAATTCTGTATCTAATATTACTGCCTTTGTATCTGCTATTGCTGGAGCTGGAGAAACTGAGACTGGAGCTACTGCTGGAGCTGCCTCAGCTTCTTCATTAAGCATCTCCCCCTGCCTGATTTCAGTAAATACTGGAGCCAGGCCCCTGAATGAAGAGGGGGCAGCAGTGAAGGCTGAGAGTTGAGCAGAAAGAGTAGAGATAGAAGTAGCAAGAGGTGTAATGGCCTCTGCTATAAGAGATTTGAGGAGAGGAGTGATGAGAGTAAGGACAGATGAGATGGTGGAGGGATCCAGAGGTGGAGTAGTAGATGGTTCAGTGGAATGTTGGGTGGAGACATTTTAAGGGAGGGTAGATGTTGGAGAGGATGGAGGAGGGACATCTTGCATGTCGACATCCTGAGGAGGAGGAGAGTTGAAGGGGGAAGTCAGAAGATCAAAAGTTGGAATGGAGGATAGGTGAGGTGGAAGAGGAGATGATGGTGGTTTAGGGTTTAGGGTTTAGGGTGATTGATGTGGAGTGGGTTGATGGTATTCCTAAATAGGAGATGATGGGATGTTGGTAAGATCTAGGGGTGGATAGGTGGCAGAAGATGTAATTGTTGGAGGGACATGAACTTGTTGGAGTTGTTGTTGGAGTTGTGTTGCTGGAAGAGTTAGAGGTGTGGGGATGATCTCTTCAGTGGGGTGGGGAGTGGCTCTAACATCCCTAGTGCTTTCCGAAGCTGGGGTGGAAGAGGTTAAAGCCTTAGATGGCTTGGTAATGGTCCTCTTCCACCAGCCAAACAAGGTGCCTGTGAGCCTCTTGCTGGCATTAATGAATATGGTCTGTGAGACCAGGGATTCATCAGCCTTTTCCTTTAAGAAGATCCCTAGGATCTTTCGAAAGCAGACTTCCTTCTTGTTGTTCTTTTTCTTTATCAAATCAAATATGATTTGAGCCCAATCCACTTCCTTCTTATTAATCATTGCACACATAAACAGAAACTGGTGTCTGGTAATGTAGTCATGGGCAGTATGCTTGCCCAACAAAACCTTTCCTACAATATCTGCCAAGAACTTAAATTCGGCAGACAGATGTTTCTTTAACAACTTATTGGGATTATCTCCAGTATATCCCATTAAAGTCAACATCATATCATATTCTTCTGAATCGATTTCTAATTATTCTTCACCATTAATCAATCCAGAAATATTAGTAAGTACAGCGGGAGATAAAGATACAGAGTTACCCACAATTATTCTGATCATAGTGTTCTCCTCTGATGTAGATGTATAAACCCACTCTCTGATTTCAGTTGCAGATAGTTTTATCCTTGTTGACATAAGATTTTTCAGTTTTTGTTCCTCCAGAAGTTCTAGTATATGCAGAAATATTGGATCTAAATGTTGAAAGGATTCGAAGTCGACGTCAAAGCCCTCAAACTTCATTCCGGTTAGGGCACCTGCTAGAATAGCCATTAGAATCACCTGATAACCTTCATCACATAATTGACTTATGGATATTAGGTTATGTTTGAGTCCTCTGACATAAGTTACTTTCTTGAAAGTAACAGCTCCAATATTCACTTCTCCAAAACCTTCTGATTGGCCACATTTGGAATCACCAAAGATAACCTTTGGCCCCAACTTGGACTTATAGTTGGATAGATTGTCCTTGCTGCCTGTCATATGTTTGTAGCAGTCACTGTCCAAGTATCAAGGTTGATTCACATATGGATAGCTCTTCACCTTATCAGCTTTTGAATCTAAAGCTTCTTGATTGTCTGATTCCTCTTCTTCTGAATTGCTCCTGAAAGCATCAAATGCCATGAGGCAAACCTCCTTAGCCCTTGATTCTTCCTCATCTTCACTGGAGCTGGAAGATGTTGATGTCTCTGACTCCTCAGCAGCCTTGAAATCTATACTTTGCTCTTTTCTGGCTGGTGGAGGTATCCTTTGCTCTGCTGCCTCCCTGGACTTGATCAGTTGTTTATAAGACTTTAACATGACCAATAGAGATTTTGTAGATATCTCATTTAGGCTTCTGGCCTCCTTGATGGGCCAGATCCTTGAATCCCATGAGCTTGGGTAGCACATCAGGATCTTGTCATTCACCTCTGTGAGGGTGATGTCCTTGTCCAAGGTTTTTAGCTCATTGATGATTGAGCTTAACCTGTTATACATATAAGCTACTGATTCAGCTTCTTCTTTCTTTAAGATCTCATATAAGGATATGAGGATGGATCTCATATCCTTTCTCTCATCAGCAGAACTAGCCACCATTTGATTTAGTGAATCGCAGATGGCTTTGGATGAGGTGCATTCAGCCACCTTATGAAAAATATCATCTGACACAGTCTGTGCCAGTATGTTCATAGCCTTGGCATCAGCTATCTTTGTCTTCTTCTGGGCTTCAGTCCACTCAGGTGGTGCGACTGCAGTAGTGCTTGTAGATATTGCAGAAGTTGAATCTTGAAGGAGACCTGTCAAAATAAAGTTGTATATATCATCATCAATAGAATTCATGTATAATTTAATTTTTGTCTTCCAGATGGCAAACCTGTTTAGGTTGCAAACTGGAGGTCTCATGCTTGTATAGTCATTGTTTTGTGCCATAGCTGTGTATATAAATGTAATATGGAAATAAAAATAAAATTTAGATCTAACAAAGGATATTTAGTTCAAGGGTTAGCTTGTACAACCAAAGGAACCTGCTCTGATACCAATTGAAAGTGAGCAGTTAGATCAGGAATACTCTAGAGAGGGGGGGGGGGTGAATAGAGTATTTAGAGTTTGATAAATTTCTGTGCTGGATAATGCAGATTAGTCGAAGTGCAGTAGTAAATAAATCAAAATATAAAAGCACAGAAACTAACTACCACAGCCACAGCAAGAAAACAAAAGAAAGAGGGAAACTAAACGACACAAGGATTCATAGTGGTTCCCCAACCTGGGTACATCCACTCTTCTACCACCCTGGTAGGAATCCACTCAGATTTTTGATCAGGTGCCTGACACCAATGAGCTTTTGATCAGGTGATAAAAAACCAAATCCCCAAGTCTTTTGATCAGGTGACTTGTAACCAGGAATCACTTTTGAAGGGAGATGACAACCCTTTACACAGTGGGGGTGAGAGAGTTGATTATTTCTTCTCTATCAACAATCAGAGAGAATACTTGTGGATTATTGATGGTAGCAAATGGCTCCCCCTGAGATATTGAATGGTTCAAGGAAATATGGAAGCCTTGCTATAGGGTGATAGGCCTTCAAGCTTTTAGCCTTTATCTGCAGGATCTTCTTGACAAATTTGATAGTTGTTGTCCTTGGAAGTCCTGGAGTGTTGAAGAAAGAAAACTCTTGATTTTTTATGATTGTGCTTCTTCTTCTGAGAGCAGATCTTCGTTTTGTATCAGAGCTTTTGTGAAAGGAGTAGAGAAGCTGTTGAAGACAGACTGACTGAAAATCTCTGTGTCTGTGTATGCTTTGTCTCTGTAATTGCTCTGGTAATCTGATTGTTCTTACTTGTTGTCTGGAAAGAGAGAAAAATCTCTTTTAAATTTCGCGAGGGAATTTCCTTTCGAAATTTGAATCCTTCTGCGGCAATCAATGCTGGCGGTCCTTGAAAATAAACTGCATTGATTTCTTTCCCCAACTGTCCCTTGGAAAAAATGGAAAACAATAATTCTGATGAAAGCTGTGATTAATGTACCGTCTAACGGTAATATTCAGAGAATATTTTATCATTAATCATTCAAAAATTATTGTCATAGACTAAGGAAAGAAGGAATAAATGCTAAGTCTGGAATCATCAAACTGAAGACAGAATTCGTCGAGCTGATAACTGTGTTCGTAGACTGGAGTTCAGCAACTATTCTGGACTTAGAATATTCACAGTTGTATCTAAAATGAAAGTTAAAGTCTCCAGAATTCGTCGACCTAAGATTTAATTTCGTTGAGCTGAGTTTCTGGAGTTGTCAAATATTTTGTGTGTCGACACGGTTACTCCTGGTGTCGACATAGGTGGTGTCGACTGATATCCTATGTGTCTACACAAGTCTTCTGTGTGGTGTCGACACAACCTTTCCAAAGTGTCGACTGATGATCTGTGTGTCGACACAAGTGCTTCTAGTGTCGACTCAGTTGGTGTCGACATATACTCTGAGTGTCGACACAAGTCTTCTGGTTCTAAGTTGCTGAAGTAGATAATCCAGAATTCTTCCGGCAGAGAACTAAGTTCATCGACCTGAGACTAGAGAACATAGTCTTGACAGAATGCTGTAGTAGTCCAAAGATTCGTCGACCAAAGAATAAAGTTCTTCGACCAAAGTGTAATTCTAAGGGCTTGGGATATCTTGATCTTTCCCGAACTTGAAGTGTTGTTGTAATCCAAGTTTTCGTCGATTAGAGAATGTAGTTCACCGAGCTCAGCTCAGAGAATTAACTCTGAGAGCGTCGAACTGAGCACGACAATCGTTGACCTGAGTTCGACGAATGTCGAACTCACTTTACAGAGTCTTGAAATCTTCTAAGTCTTGAGTCTCTGGCAATCTTGTTGATAGCTGGTCCATGTGATGTTGACTCTAAGGACTTGGCCTAGACTCTAGGACACAACTATGACCCTGGCTATACATTGTGGGTCATATCATCCTAACTTAGTGAACCTAGCCCAAATCTTACTAGGGATATAACAGGAGGGCATGCATTTCTTTTCAAAATTGGACTTGAGGTCGGGCTACTATCTGCTGCGGATCCAGGAGGACATACCGAAGACTGCCTTCAGTAGCAGATATGGGTTGTTCGAGTTTATTGTGATGCCCTTCGGGCTAACGAATGCATCGTCGGTGTTCATGAGCCTCTTTAATCGGGTATTTGAGGCATATTTGGACGTGTTCATCATTGTATTTATTGAAGACATCCTCATCTACTCGAGGACAGAGGAGGACCATACACGACATCTGATGCTGACCATGGAGAGACTACGGGAGCACCAGATCTACGCGAAATTCAGCAAATGCCAGTTCTGGTTAAATAAGGTGGCCTTCCTAGGCCATATCATCAGTGGTGCTGGTTTGGCAGTGGACCCGGCGAAGATTCAGGTAGTTCGGTATTGGCCGCAACTGAAGTCGGCCTAAGATGTGCGGAGTTTTCTAGGACTTGTCGGTTACTACCGGAAGTTCATGGAGGGATTTTCTCGTATTGCCCTGCCACTCATATCCCTGACGAGGAAAGATGTGCCCTTTGTCTGGACCCCGCAGTGCGAGGTGGCCTTCCAGGAGCTAAAGGATAGACTCACCTCGGCTACTATACTAGCCCTTACTTCGGGAAAGGAAGGATTCCAGGTCTACACCGACGCTTCCTACCTGGGCATGGGTGCAGTGTTGATGCAGAATGGTCACGTGATAGCATACGCTTCTCGATAACTGAAGAAGCATGAGCTGAACTACCCAGTTCATGACTTAGAGATGGGAGCGGTCATATTTGTGCTGAATGTCTGGCAACACAATTTGTACGATGTCCACTGCGACATTTACTCTGATCAAAAGAACTTGAGGTATGTGGACACGCAGAAGGAACTGAATATCAGGCAGAGGCGGTGGGTGGAGTTTCTAGCAGATTACCAGTACGAGATGCACTACCACCCGGAAAAGGCGAATGTGGTGGCAGATGCGCTGAGCCGAAAGGCCACAAAATCTGGAACAGGAAAGCAGTTGATGGCCTTGGAGTTGGTCCAGATGCTCGAAAAGATGCAGATATCCTTTATGTACGAGGATCACCCTGAGCTGTACCTAGAGTACCTAGCATCATTAATTTCCCCAGATGATATTCGAGACTGAGTCAGAGATGGGCACAGGCAGGATGCCCAGCTTGAGCCGATATTTCGGGCCTTAGAAGCAGGCACAGCTGGAGATTACTCACTGAGGGATGGTCTAGTGTGTTTCAGAGGACAAATTTACATACCAGAGGGAGGCCAGGTCAGGGAAGATATCATGACGGAGACTCATTGCAGTCGGTATTTAGTACATCTGGGTGTTACAAAGATGACTGCGGGCCTGAAGAAGACCATGTACTGGCCAGGCATGAAAAAGGAAATCACCTAATTCATGACCCATTGTGAGGCATGCCAGTTGGTGAAGGAAGAGTGTCGGAACCCCGCAGGATTATTGTAGCCACTCCCAGTACCGGAGTGGAAGTTCGATGATGTCGCGATGGACTTCATATATGGGCTTCCCCGATCGCGGACGGGAAATGATTCGATCTGGGTGATCGTCGACCGGTTGATGAAGGTAGGCAGATTTATTCCGATCAGGAAGGATGACTCGGTTGGTGTGCTGGTTCGGAAGTTTGTGGAACATTTCATCCGTTATCATGGCATACCTAGGTCGATTTTATCAGATCGGGATAGACGGTTTACATCCAGGGAGTGGAGATCAATGCAGACGTACTTGGGTACTTGGCTGACATTCAGTACAACATTTCATCCCTAGACTGATGGATAGATGGAATGCACCAATCAGACCTTGGAAGATCTGCTTCGACTTTGCATACTCGATCGCGGTGAGCCCTGGGAGAAACTGTTGCCACTGATCGAGTTCTCATCTAATAACAGCTACCAGTCCAGCATAAGGATGGCTCCTTATGAGGCCCTGTACGGACGGAGGTGTAGGACTACACTGTCATGGATACAAGATGATGATCCGAAGGCTTTGGGTTCGGAGTTTGTTGAGGACACTGAGGCTCAGGTGAGATTGATACGGGATAGGATGCTAGAGGAACAGTGCTGACAGGCTAAGTATTATGACGCACGACATCGTCAGGTGGAGTTCCAAGTGGGGGACCATGTTTTCTTGAAGATCCGGCCAATGCATGGGGTTTCACGGGTACGCGGTCGGAAGAGGAAGCTCAGCCCAAGATATATGTGGCCTTATAGGATCCGGGAGCAGATCGATCCCTTGGCATACAAGCTGGAGCTGCCACCGGAGCTGGCAAGAATGCATGACGTGTTCCATATATCCTCTCTCACGAGGGCTCTACTACGCACGGAGCAGGAGATTACGGCCACAGATTGGCCAGTAGCCTCTGGTCGGTCAGTTCACCTGGAACTGGTCTGAGTTGACGACAGGGGAATACGAGTCTTGGGCCTCAAGAAGGTTCCATTGGTCAAGGTCCTGTGGAGGAATCACGGGCGAGCGGAGTACGCATGGGAGCCCCAGGACTTCATGCAACAAAGGCACCCGAAGCTGTTCAGTCAGGTATTACTCACAACCTCTCGAGATGTTACATTTTTCCTATCATATTTGAAACCCCGTAGGCTAACTATAATTTCAAGGACGAAATTTTTTTTGTTATACATTGGAATTTGTAACATCCCTCAAACAATTAGATACCTAGGTGTGGTTTTTTCATGACTATGTCATGACAAAACCCTAGGAAGCCCAAGAAGGCCAAGTGAACCCAAGGATGTAGGTGAGACCACTATGGTATGCAAATAGTAAATTTATGAACCCTAGTTTAAGGTGATCATGGGGCTTCACCAAGACTTCAAGACCCCACCATGGCTTGACAAATCCATTGTAAGGTTCATCTGAACCTTAAGGGTCCATTGGAGTCGACTCAGGGTGGCCAAGATGACCTAGGACCACTCTAGGCCTAGATTGGGCAAGGTGCCCTAATTAAGGGCAGTGTTCCATAGTTAAGCCCAACTAACCCTACCAGGGTCTTCCTAGACCTAAAATGGGGTCAAAGGGTCACTAAGGACCCATTGAGGACAGTCAAGGTGGTTAAGTTAACCAAGGTCAACTCTAGCCCAAAATGGGTCAAACTGAATTATATTGGGTCAATTAACCATCCCCTAGCCAGGTGGACCCCACTTATACCTCCTAACCTTAAGGTGAGGTCCATGGGTCACTAAGGACCCATTGGGGTCAGCCCTAGTGGGTAATTTGACCAAAGTCAACCCTAACCTTAATTTGGTCAAAGAACCCTTCCTAAGGGCAGGTGACCTCCAAAGTGCCAAGTCAGCCCTACCCAACCCTACCTAGGCCTTAGGGGAGATCAATGTGTCACCAAGGAACCATTGGGGGTAACCCAAAAGGTTAAAAAGACCAAAGTCAACCCAAGCCTACTTTGGGACAACCTAGCCCAAAAGGGCTAGCCCAAGCCCAAGTCTCCTCATGTGTCTCCTTTAGGGTATAATGTGCATGGATGGGCTGCAAATAGTTCCCCAGGTTGACCAAGTCAACTTGGTGACTAGGAGAGAGGGTGAGCTCCATTCCATATTAATGGAGGAGAGAGAAAAAAGAGGGAGGAGGGAATGAAGGGGGCTCGGCCAAGGGGAGGCCAAAGGCCACCTTTAATGGCTGAATTCAACTCCCCTAAGGAAGGGGAAAGTTTGCAGTCATTTCCCCGGCCACCAAGGCCTGGTTCAGCCCCCCTCCTCCATGGCTGAGCCTAGCCATTCATGGCTTTAATGGGCATTGATAATCCAGCCCCTCCCCTCCACAACTGAGGCTTTAAACACCATCAGTGGGTCGAGAGAAGATTTTCCCACTGAAGAAATCGAGCCCCCCCCCCACTATGTAGTTGCAGAAACCGAGTGGCGCCCCCTTCAAAAATGGCTTCCCGGTGATCTTCTCGACTTTAGTCCGCCGGTAAGGTCCTCCTCCACTCCTTACCTCATGTTTAGATCATAGCAATGCTTAGTTTCAAGGTTCGGGCTCAATTTTGCCCGAACCAATTCCTATTTTTCATTGTTTTGGGCCGAGAAATTGTCTTGGTAAAACTACCGAAATCCGACCCTCCGGCGGTTGTGTCGCCGCCAGTCGATAGCCACCACCTCGGTGGAGGTGTTGGCGGAGGTGGCAGGCCGGGGACGTTTCGGGTTTGGCGGCAGTGGCGGTTGGAAGTGGCTCCAGGATTGGGCTATCTCAGCCGTTTACTGGAGGTAGACGATGAGCCCGGGCCTCTGGATCTGCGCCAAGATTCGCGCGTCAGATTTATAAGTATCATTTAATTTCATTTTTATATCATTTCTGTCACACTTTTTGTTGTGGATATTTTTAATTTTTAAAAATACTTGTGCTCCTCTACTGAAGGAGTCACCAATATGAAGTTTGTAGCCCTAAGTGTCTAGGTTAATTCAAAATTGATTTGGACCAATTTGGACCTATGGTTATACTAGGGCACCCATTTTTGTGGGACCTATACCTCGGGCTATCCTGAAATTAAAATGGGTGCCCACTCTTCATCCCTTGTTCAAATGACCTCAAATTTGGGCAGGGGGTCACCCTTAGCTATACTTAGGCCTATCCAAAAATGGGAATTTTTGGAGATAATTTGGCTATGGTTTTGTTATTTATTTAACTATACTAGAGTAATTTAATTAGGTGGTCTAATTACCTCCAAACCCTCCCAAATTTTGTTGAGTGGTCCCTGGCCTTATGATATGTCTCTGTATAAATTTTCCCCTCATTTGGATGTGTTTTGGATAGGTAATGAACAAACCTTAATTTTACCTTAATGAGGGATTCTTAAGTAAAAAGTGCACCTTGACGTGGAGTGGTCAAATCACCTCAACAGAAGCTGAGATTTTGACCACTGACTTGACATGACCTTTAACACCCTCATAGGGATTATGCAGTGGTCTAGGGCAGTTTTTCTGTAGGATCCAAACTCAAACCCTAAGGAGGGGCTTTTGAGTGTTGTGAAGGGCTTGGGGTCAAATGCCCTTATGTGATCTTGCAACTTGGTAGGAATGATGCTAGGGTAGCCTAAGTCCTCTTGGATGAATCTTGGAAGATTTGGAGATGGATAGACCCCTCAAATCCCTAACCGTAGCTTAGGGCATAACCACATTTTATGTAGAACATGCCACCAAAACTTAATAAAAAGGTGTGAAACTTAGGTAGCATGGTCTCTAAGTTAGGGAAAATTTTTTGGTATGTGTAGCGTTCCCTGTGCTAGGAGCGCGTTTAAATACTGCTTTCAAAAATGCGGGGCCCACTTCATTTTTCGGGTTTCTCTCTTCTTCCCTAACATAACCTAGGCGATTTCCGGCGATTTCTTGGCAGATTTCTTCCTCCTTATGCAGATTTCCGGCATATTGCTTAGGAGGCGAACTCCGTGAAAAAGTACCGGTTAATGTAGGCGTCACGGACGGCGAACTCACGAGGCGAACTCCGGTCGACAGATTGAGAAGAACCAGGTACGATTTTTTTCCAAAGGCGATGCCCTCATTCCCATCTCGGTGTAATATAGGACTGTATTTGCATATAATGTTATAGACAACTGTATTGCATGTGTAATACATGAATGTATTTGCATATAGTGTTATATACAACTGTATTCCAGGTTTATTGTAAGACTGTATTGGCATATAGTGTGAAATACAACTGTATTCCAAGTGTAATATATGACTGTATTTGCATATAATGTTATAGACGACTGTATTGCATGTGTAATACATGACTGTATTTGCATATAGTGTTATATACAACTGTATTCCAGGTATATTGCAAGACTGTATTGGCATATAGTGTGAAATACAACTGTATTCCAAGTGTAATATATGACTGTATTTGCATATAATGTTATAGACGACTGTATTGCATGTGTAATACATGACTGTATTTGCATATAGTATTACAGACAACTGTTTTCCAGGTATATTGGAAGACTGTATTGGCATATAGTGTGAAATACAACTGTATTCCAAGTGTAATATATGACTGTATTTGCATATAATGTTATAGACGACTGTATTGCATGTGTAATACTGTGTTCCAGGTATATTGGAAGACTGTATTGGCATATAGTGTGAAATACAACTGTATTCCAGGTGTAATATATGACTGTATTTGCATATAATGTTATAGACGACTGTATTGCATGTGTAATACACACTATATTTGCATATAGTCTAATGTTCGACTGTATTTGCTTATTCAGATGCCTGGCAGCAAATATTTGAGCAGTCGGTGTGCGGTCTCAACATTTGTGGCGAATGCACGTCCTCTCCTCGAGTTCATTTCCGAGGAATCGAAGGTTATTCTAAGGGAAACAAACGTTTTACCTTTATTCTCCATTCCAGCATTGCCGCAAAACATCCCGCTCTTATATGTCCTGGTGAAGCTATACAGAAGGGACAAGGGGTGTTTCTTTTTAGGAAATCACTACCTCAAACTAACAGTTAATGAAGTGGACATGATTTTGGGGTTACCAAACCGTGGTCTAGATTTTCCTTTTTCTAGACTCCCCTATTTGGAGTTATCTCACAGGGACTTGATCAACGAAATGCGCCTTCTTGTGAATGAAGAATGGTCCCTCGAGCTCGAGCAAAGGTGAGTAAATGTACTCATTAGGTATTTGTTGATTGTGTTTTTCTTCCCGATGAAGACTCTAAAGATTCCGGCGTGTCTGGGTTTGTTGGAGGATGGTATAGGTGCATTGAGAAAGTACAATTGGCCTAAGGCCATTCATGCATTCTTGTATTCACAGCTCGATTGTCTGAGTCGGGCCAATGCAGTTCGAGATGCTGACACCTGCTTAGGCTACTTTGAAGGCTGCTCGATAGTTGTGTTGGTAAGAAATGTGTTTACAATTTGGCTACTGATTTATCAATTATTCAAACTAACATGTATTTTTGTAGGTGTGGTTTTTTGAGCACACCAATGTTCAAAGAGTAGTACATTTTCTGGCTCGGCCTCGAATTTGTCGGTGGTCGGACAAAATGAGATATACTGCAAAGTTTTGTTTGGATTTGCCGAGTGAGCTCAAGAAACCCAAGCAGGTATTATTAATTAACTTCTTAATTAATACCAAGTTTGGTTGCTATGTAACTCTAATACATTTTGTTATATCTTATAGGTTAGATACAAGTTTGGAAGTCTGGAGGATGATGAGAAGAGGTTGCTAGGACCGGAGGCGGTGGATTCTAATTTTGAAGCTATGAAGCCAACTAAGAGAAAGGGAAGGGGGTGAAGAAGGTAAAGTTTTAGGTGGAGTTTGATTTCGATGATATCGAGAATGAGAAGGAGAAAAAGAAGTTCGAGGAGGCGAGGAAAAAGATTGCTGCTAAGAGTGAAGGTAGATTGCTTAGGAGGATGGAAAAGGAGAAGAAGAAGGTGAAAAGAGAAAATACAGGGGAAGATTGGAACTCAATGGAATCTCGGCTTCGAGTTTATATACGGGAAGAAGTTGCTAAAGTGGAAGTATCCATGAAAAAATTCTGTGAAACCTGGTTTAAAAAGTTGCAAGATGGGATGTCCCAATTCCATCGTCATGCACCATCACCGACATCACCCACATCATCCAAACCCCAGAAAAATGTCTCACCCACATCATCCACATCACCCACAGCACCCACATCATCCACACCCCAGATCATTACACTTCAAAGCCCAACCAAAGAATCATCTTCTGTTCGAGTCAAAAAAATTGCATATAGGCGGAAGAAGGGTCTTAAAATGGTTCCTACCTACCCCGGTAAACCACATATAAACCCTCAAATTCGAGGTAACATTGATTTCGTCCTTAGTGAATTCAAGGACATGTAATTATTTCTTATCATATACGTATTTTCGTACATATAGTTGCTTATCCATCTCATACTGATTTTAACTATTACTACAGGTCCGATGTTATTTTCTCGAGTGGTAACATTGTGATGACTCGAGGGGATGTGGATGATTTATTGGGGACAGCTTGGATAACGGACGCTCACATCGATGTATACGCTGTCTTCCTTGGTTCGAAGTAGAGTAGGTCATCTGATGGAATGAAGTCCTTTTTATATGTTTCGCCAAAACATGCAGTACGTTCTTCATTTTGTCCCTCTTTTGTAATGCACTTATTTTATGTTTAAGTCTGAAATTATTAATGTTTGTCACCTCATTGTGCAGTATTATAAGAGTAACAAGGTGGCAAATAGCTAAATCCGATTGAGCCATATAACATTGGCAAGTGTCACGGCTTCTGATGTCGTGCTTATGCCATGTCATGTGTCAAGCCATTGGACACTGCTAGTGTGTCGCCAAAAGGAACAATGTTGGGATTTCTACGACTCCTTTAAAAGTGGTCGTCATCGTTCCAACCTTCCTCACTTGGTACAATTTCACACTAGTACACACTCATACGACAATTGAAGGCCAAAAAATAATGTTTTTTCTGACAATTACTGGTCATGTAGGTTAAGACTTTATACGAGGAGGTTAGTGAAGCGTTGCCAGCAGATATTATCATGTGGCCTATTAACGAGGTTCCCAATTTGCCGCAACAAGATAATGGGGATGACTGCGGCATGTTCGTCATGAAATTCATGGAAGAGGCGTTGTCGGCCGAGACTATTTCATGGCAAGAAAAAAAGAATGGGTGTAAAGAGATACCGCAATTTCGTGCAGAAATTGCAGCGGATATTCTTCAGGCTTTTTCAAACATAATTAATACTAACATCAGTGCTTGATTCTCCATTTTTTGGTTGTAGTTTCTCATAACTAGTTGCTATGAATGAATGAATGTATGTTGCAAATAACATTGACAGTTGAGTACCATAACCGTTCCTGTGTTGCGGCAAATGGAGGCGGCTGGTTTATCATAACTAATTGCTATGTTTTCTTGTAGATACTTCAAGTGATATGAATCTAGAGAATATGGTGTGCATATTTCAATGCAATATGTGTTTTTTTTTCAAATTTTAACCGGAAACAATAAATACATAAATAAGGTGATTCACTTGAAGGTTTGAAAACATCTGGGATACTACAAAAATTAAAAGACAAATCTAAGTCAAAGTTCTCTTGAGAATCAATATCTGCAGGAGTGGCCTGTGGGGTTGACTGGTGCACAGGTTCTGGAGAACCGAAGAAGTTGTATATCTTTGATTTGGAAGTATTATCATTTACAGGGATTGCTTTACTCTTCAGGTCACCTTGTTGATTTCCTACATTGGAAAAACAAGTATCGTTATACATGCAGTAATGAACTTGGTTTCGAAAATATTAAGATAAAAAGAAGTACTTGATGCTCTAGTGTTCTTCTCCCAATGTCCTTTTATTCATGCGTTCGAAACCCCTTTTGGTCGCTTTTTTGGCGGGTCCCTTAATAATGTTGCCTCTTTCCCATTATGTTTGACACCCCCACCCCCAACGACCATAGACTGAACCTTTTGTGCCAAATCATTCATGGATGTCATAATAAGTTCCTTTGTCGGTTGGCAGCTCTCAATTTGTAAGGCTAAATCATATGTAAATCTCATTAAATGGTTCCTGAAAACCACATTTGAATCGGATTGGGCCATTGAAGATGAGTATGGAAGGTAGATACCTTTCTTAGCATGCAAACTGAATCGCTTGAGAAAATATTGGTCGGGAATATGCTTTATATTTCTATGAATGAATATTCACAAAACATGTTTGCATAGAATACCTTTTGTTTCAAAGCCTCGACAAGAACATGTAGCTTCGCCGGTAATAACATTGAAGTTTACAAACCATCTTTTACCGTCAACACTTTCATCACACTGCGAGGTCACATATGAAATACTATTATCCATGTATTTTGTCTCATCGACTATACTAACTCCAACAGCCCCCTCCATGAATGATTTCTCAAAGATAGAAAACATTTTCCTTCTGTAAACCTTCGAAGCCTGCTTCAGTAGCATGGAACCTTTATATTTTAAGTCGAGAGTACCCTGCGTGCACTTAAAATCTTCGTCAAACTCAGCTCTCCGCCATTTTGAAACTAGTTTCTCCAACCCAATGAAACACTCTACAATAGAGTTGGTTGCCTTGGAACAACCATGCAATCCATGATTTGCCGATTCGCTCCGTTGTGTCGACAAAATGCCAAGATCCAACACATTCTTGTTATACGCAGTTGACCACTTCCTCCTAACTGCGTATAGGTCTCGCAACCATTTGTTGTCATGTAAACTTCCTTTCAACATCATTTCATTCCAATAATGATCAAACTCATACTCACAGTCACACTTGCTCATCCATTGGTGGAATAAACCTCGAACACCTTTATCGTGGTTGAAGTAGTGGACTTTAGAAGGAGCTTTCTTTGAGATGTGCCATTGGCATAATCGATGCCGGCTGGTGGTGAGAACACGCTCAATTGCAACCGCCATAGCTTGATCTTGGTCAGTAAAAATTGTTGTAGGTTGTTTACCACCAACGAACTTAAGAAATGTTTCAAAAACCCAGCAAAAAGAATCAATGGTTTCTTCTGCAATGAAAGTGCAACCAACACAAACACTTTGCCAATGATTGTTCACACCAATAAATACAGCACACGCCAAATTATATTTATTTAATCTGTAAGTGGTATCAAAAATAATAACATCAGCGAAACAATCATAATCAATCTTACCACGCCCATCAATCCAAAAAAACCCGATCAACCTATTTTGTTCATCTGTCTGGACTTCATATGAGAACATATTATCCACAAGTTGTCTTGCTTGTAGTATCTTCAATAAACTAGTCGAATCACCACTTTCAATCAAAGTTTTTTTACCACGTTGCACATAATTATAGGCATCAGTCTTGGTGAAACCGACGTTTTGAACACCTCCAACTTCTTCGGAGAGAAAATTGTACGCATGCACTGTTTTTATACCAGCCTCTGACATATTTTTTTAATAGATTGCCCTGCATATCCGATACCTTTCGATGTGACCTCAACAAATGCTGTTCTTTCTCAGATGTAAGGGGATGATTGTGCTCCTCCACAAACTTTGCAACCGTCCAGTTCTTACCATCTGTATCCGTTTTAAAATGACAACATGCAAGACAAGTAGTCCGAGTATCTAATTTGCGATATTTAATCGGTGACGGTTTTGTGTGTTTCTTTCCTGCCTTTGAGCAACTGTATTCACGGACTTTGATAATTCTGGTGTGTGTGTAATAAATAATATGTTGCCTACGAACACTGAAACCGGTTTTATGAGCGTACTGACAATACAAAGCATATGCATCTTCCTCCGAATGGAGAACAAGAAAACATAGATGTTCTTTTTTGATCTGCATGTTAAAAAAATACATTAACCACTTTCTCAAATTGATCATGAAGAAAGACTCCCTTTCTCAAGTCAAGAAGGAAGGGCAAAGAAATATTTACACCAATTTCTTCCTCCATTTGACCACTATTATTCCCTTTCTCCATGGACAATAGAAGAAGCCAAGCTTATAGTCTTTTATTATACCTGAAATACAGTTGTACATTACAATATAACAAAATACAATTTTATATTATATCAGACATACACTTGTACATTACACTATATGCAAATACAGTTATATATTATACCTGAAATATAGTTATACATTACACTATATGAAATACAGTTGTATATTATATCTGAAATATAGTTGTACATTACGCTATATGCAAATACAGTTGTATATTATATCTGAAATACAGTTGTATATTATACTATATGCAAATACAGACGTATATTATACCTGACATATAGTTCTATATACACTTGTAATGACAATCACTTGAAATACAGTTGGAATGACAATCACTTGAAATAGAGTTGCACAAACAGTCATTTGAAGTACAGTTGCACAAACATTCACTTGAAATACAGTTCTGAAAAATAGTTCAACATATGGAAAGAGATGGAAAAAGATCGCTCTGTCCTATTGCTAGAAAAATAATCATACATGCTTCTTCTCAAGCGCTCCTTCAGCGAGAAATGTGCCTGGAAAGCTGCCGGAGATTGCGGTCGCGCAGAGAGGAATAGTTGTTTAAAGACGACGTCTACAGTAAAATGTAGGACTCGCCGGAGTTCGCCCCACAAAATCTGAGGGAAATCTGCTGGAGTCCGCCTCGACTGGCCCGGCGATTTTCCACTTCGATCGCCTAGGTTTTCCAGGTTACGTTAGGGAAGAAGGGAAGAGGGAAACCGGAAAATGAAGTGGGCCCCACATTTTTGAAAGCGGTATTTAAACGCGCTCCTAGCACAGGGAACGCTACACATACCAAAAAAATTTCCCTAAGTTAGAAATGACCTCGGGTGAATTTATTGGAATTTTATGAGTAATATTACTAACACCCCCTTTGTTATACATGATGTGGCCCTAAATGGTATTTTATTTATTATGATCACACTATTCATTAGAGGTTCATGAAATTTGGCAGGAGATGTTTTAAGTCAAAATGATTATTCCTGAATTTTGTTATAAATTTTGGTTGAAAAACTTTGGTGCCTCCTTCATAGGTTTTAAAAGGTGCAATTACGGCCAATAAATTATTTAGAGCTATTTACTTATTGCAAAAATTATGTAATTTGGTCTCTGATAATTTTAGGTTAATAACCACTTGGAGAAATTAATTCATGATTTTTAGATGATTATTTGCAGTATATACTTTACAAACACATATTTTTGGGAATCTGATGTAAAATTTATTCAGAGCTTATTTTCTGCTGAAAAATATTGGGAGACACTAGATTTTATATTAAATATTCATATTGAATCTATCTTAAATTTTGTAGAGTATTTTCTTTTCTGAAATGGGTACTTCATGTTCAAACTAGGATTTTTGGGTTATAAAATAAATAAATAAATTATCAGATAAATTAGGAAAATTATGAATTTCTGGATTTAGGTTAAAAATGTCATTATAGCCCTACAATAACTATTATAGGGATACTGGGTGATTATTTTCTGTACCTCCCATTTTAAATGTCATATGACTTATCATGGTCTGCATTTAGTAAAACTGCAGAAATTGTGTAGGAGTATGAATTTGGGCACATGAGTTGGGGTTAGATGTTTTTTGACTTGGATCGTTGAAAATGAGTTCATCGTTGGAAGTTGGGATGAGAAAGGGGTTGGATTGCCTAGTGTCCGGTTTTGCTCGGGATCGACGAAAGATCATCTTTCCCGTAGGGAGGATGTGTCTAATGCTCTATGGTTAGATCTAGTAAAACCATTAAGGGTTTGGAAATCTGATAGCAACCAATAATAGTAAGTTCCTTGCAAAAGAGAGCTTTGGGCATAATCCCATCGTAGTTCCTAGTGCTTTCGAGAGCACTTCACGGGGTATACCTTGGGTAGTCCTGGGCTAACCTAAACAGTAGGTAAAACTGAAATGCAAGAGTAAGTAGAAATAACCTAGGGTTGCACTCACACTCCCCGGGGTTGTGGGAGTTAGGTTGGGTCACTCGGGCAGTAGGCTCGGTGGATTTGGAGATGGGCAGGTTGGCCCGACGAGCTTTGGCTCGGTTGCAGTTGGTGACAGATGGGTTGGTCCGTGGAGCTTTGGCACGGTGGTTATACATCAAGGTTTCATGTGCATAAAGTAAAGGTGGTGGGTCTTCGGTATTGGTGATTTGATGCACCGACGCCAATACGTTGACTCGGCAAGTGTGGTTTAGCACTTGGCCAAGTAAAGTTTGGTGCGCCAGCCGGCAAGAGTACGCAGGAGCTCCGCTTAGTGCACCCGCGTTGAGGCGTACGATAGGTCTGACTGGTAGTGCAATTACCGGTTTAGAGGTGGATGAGGCCCAACCCACCGCTTCTATTTTCCACAACGGAGGTATCCTGGGAGGTTCGGCTCTCAAAAGGGGGAACTAAAGGTCTGTGTACACAGAGTCGAGTGGATGTGTTGCACTTGCAAGTTCACAGCATGACATAATTGTATTTCATAGCATAACCATTGCATTCAACCCTGACACCTATTGTATAAAGTGTTATGGGATGCTTTATACAATAGGCCCTGGAAAACGACCCCTTTGCTTATAAGTTGGTGCGAGCGTGCTTATAACTTATGGTTTATTTCAGAAATCTTTATAGGTATGTTTATTAGAAAACCGACACCCTATCGTATAAATAGGTATGGGACTCTTTATACGATGTGAGCATGCAAAATATCCCTTGCCTTATGTGTTCTCACATAAGTTAAGGTTACTTTTCTTGTTTAATTCTTCATCCTTTTTTTACTTCCTTACATACTATTGGACTGCTAGTTTAGTTCCGCCGCCATCTGCTCATTTGATATTATCCACCTTCATCTTCTCTCCTTTCCTCCTCCCCACTCGATTCCTAGGTGCCATGGGGGAAGGGGCGGGATGATAGGACTTAGTCTTTTAGACTAACGATTTTCGAATCACATCATTTTAGGGGACCGTGGAGCCCAGCATGGAGGAGCAGCCCGGAGGTCGACGCGCTTGGAGATGGGGCAGTCTAGTACTGGAGTTCAGACGGCAGGGACTGTGAGTCCTGGTCTCTACTAGTTATAATAGTTTTGCTTCCGCGATGAGAGATTTGTAGTGAGGACATTGATGTACTGGGCATAAGCCCAAGCAATTTTAGTATTTTTATTATATCTGTGGACACTCCCTTCGTGGAGATCATTTACTATTTATGTGATTTTTGTGGACCTGTTTTTGTTACTTTGCTATATTTGTGATCGATTTGGCCGGCAGGATCGGAGTTTTGTAGTGATGACCATTCCGGGCGTGAAGGTGTCACCACAAAATGGCGGTTCTTGGCATAAGACCCCGTGGTTTTAAAAAGGAAAAAAAAGGGGGGGGGGGGGTCTTACAGATCATGGGGCTTCACCAAGACTCCAAGACCCCACCATGTTATCACCAATCCATTGTGAGGTTCATTAGAGCCCTAAGGGTCCATTTGAGTCGACCCAGGGTGGCCAAGTTGACTTAGAACCACCCTAGGCCTAAATTGGGTAAGGTGCCCTAACTAAGGGCAGTATGCCCTAGTAAAGCCCAACCAACCCTACCAGGGTCTTCCTAGACCTATAGTGGGGTTAATGGGTCACTAAGGACCCATGTAGGGCAGTCAAAGTGGTTAAGTTGACCTAAGTCAACTCTAACCCTAAATGGGTCAAACTGACCTACATAAGGTCAATTGACCTTCCCTTAGCCAAGTGGATCCCACTCATGTCCTCCTAACCCTATGGTGAGGTCAATGGGTCACCTAGGACCCATTGGGGTCAACTGTAGAGCGTAAGTTGACCCAAGTCAACCTTAGCCCTGAAACGGTCAAAGTTCCCTAACTATGGGGCAAGTGACCTACAGTGTGCAAGTTAACCCTACCCAAGTACTTCTAGACTTTAGGGGAGGCCCATGGGTCACCAAGGACCCATTGGGGTAAGCCTTAGGGGCTAATTTGACCAAAGTCAACCCTTAGGTCAAAGTGGTCAAACTAGCCTAAATGGCTAACTCAAGCCCAATCCAAGTGGGCTAGGCCTAGGTAAGTGTGGCCCATTGGTCTATGAGGTGGTGAGACACATTTTGGGCCCACCAACTTATGAATTGGGTGACTAGGAGAGAGAAAGAGGGAGTTACCCAAACTTGGAGGAGAGAGAAAGAGGAGTTTAATGGCCATCATGGCCATGGAGGCCCCATAACTCCCCCTTTTGATGGGGCTTTAACTCCTTGGAAGCAGGGGAGGAGTTTTCTGGAGGTGTCCGGCCAGAGGGAATACTCAGCACCTCAAATTGGGGGAAACAAAAAATCACCAATAATAGCTTTAATGTTGTCTTGAAGAATTGGGGAGTTACAAACCTCCTCTCCCCAATTCCTTCATTAGAGACCTTCACCAGGGCAAGGGGAAGAGTTTCCCACGATCACATTTCGGTTACAAAGGAGGTGGTGTGGAGGTTGCAGAGTAGCCAAAGCTTGGTGGTCGGAAATGGCGAGGAGGCACAACACCCGCTCTCAGGTCGCAATTTAGGTCCTACTCCACTCCTTCTTTCTTGGGTAGATCATAGCAACACTTAGGACCAAGTTTTAGGCTCAGCTGAGCCCGATCGGGAGAGCATTTTCTCCAGTTTTTCTACAAGAATTAACTTATCGGGTTCGCCGAAATAGGCCCCTCCTGCGGCTGTGTCGCCGCTTGGCGACAGCCACCAACTTAACGTAGGTGGTGGTGGCGGTGGCTGGCCAGGGAGGTGGCTGGGTGGCCGTCGGCAGGGACTTGAAATTGGCCTAGGAAGAGTTAATCCTGGTCATTGGTGCATGGGGATGATGACAGTATGCCGTCCAAATGTGCATCAAGATGCGTGCGGCTACTGTTCAAACTAGAGGATTATATTTATTGCATTTTAATGAATCTGTCACACTATTTATGTTACCTTTAAATTAAGTTTAAAGTACTTATATGATGAATCATGGTAAATGGTCAACATATAACTTATAGTCATATGGGTCTACTTTAATTCAAAATTGGGTTGAACCAATTTGGGTGCCTGGTTTGACCAGGGTTCTCATTTTGGTGGAGTCTTTGAAAATAAGGATTAGATCAGAAATACTTTAGAGGGGTGTCAATAGAGTATTTAGGGTTTATAAAAATTTTCTAACTAATTCAATCTAGTTCTAGTGCTGCAGAAAGTAAATTAAAAACACAAAACACAGCAACCTAATTATCACAGCCACAGCAAGAACAAAAGAAAGAGAGAAACCTAGACGACACAAGAATTTTATAGTGGTTCCCCAAAACTTGGGTACATCCACTCTTCCACCACCCTGGTAGGAATCCACTCAGGTTTTTGATCAGGTGACTGCCACCAATGAGCTTTTGATCAGGTGCTCAAAAACTAAACCTCAAGTATTTTGATCAGGTGACTTGCAACCAGGAATAACTTTTGAAGGGAGTTAAGAACCCTTTATACAGTGGGGGTGAGAGAGTGATTTTGTCTTCTCTTTCTCAGATACAAATGCGAACACTTTTGTGGATCTTGATTTTAGCAAAGAGCTCACCCTGAGATATTGAATGGTTCAGGAAGTTAAAGCTTTGCTGCAGGGTGATAGGTCTTCAAGCTTTTGCTTTGACCAGATGAACTCCAGAAACTTCTTGATAGATTGAAAGTTTGTTGTCCTTTGAAGAATCCTGAATGAAGACAGAAGAAGACTCTTGATTTGAATGATTGTTCTTCTTTTTCTTCAGCTTGATTTTCTTTCTCTGGTCTAGGGCTAGGGCTTCTGGTCTCTTGACAGTGTTGTTGCCCTATGAGCTCTGCAGTCTGTATATTCTCTCTGTGCTGTCGAGAGAGATGAAGAAAATCCTTGTTTACTATATATTTCTGACTACTGTTAGAGAGCTCTTCAGGAAGAGAAAGAAAATCCCTATTATATTTTCCATATGAATTTCCTTTTGAAATTTTAATTTCTCTCTGCATTGAATTCTGACGGCCTAGAGAATATTTGCATTGATTGGTTTCCCCAACTGTCCCATGGAAAAACGGCAAGCAATAATCCTGATGAAGATCGTAATCAATGCTTGCTTCTAACGGTAATTTTCAGAGAATATTTATGCATTGATTACTCAGGAATTATTGCAATAGAAAAGAGACAGCGGGAAGGAAATTTCTATGTCTGGAACTTTACAAAATTCATTGAGCAGAATTCGTCGATCTGTGTCCAGAGTTCGTCGAACAGAGAAGTCAAGTTCGTCGACCAGATAACCTTTGTTCGTCGAGCTGAGAACCAAGATCGTCGAACTAAGAACTGACAACTGCTTTCTCTAAACCCGTCAATTTTATGCACAAAGTTCGTCGAGCTGAGAATATAACTTTGTCGACTGGATAACAGAATTCCATGTTTCTTGGACTTAAGAATGTAGAAGTAATGTGTCCAGAAATCGTCATTCTCAGAACTGGGTTTGTCAACCTAAGAACTAGTTTCGTCGAGCTTAGAACGTCTAACTGCTACTTGATAATTCTTGTCAAGACTATGGTATAAGTTCGTCGAGCTGATAAGGTGAGTTCGTCGACTGGAGTGTGGTTCTGGACTTAGAATACTTAGTTGTTTCTGGTCTTATAGTGTTGAAGTAGATGATCCAGAAATCGTCGAACTAAGATCCAAATTCGTCGAGTTGATATGCTAACTTCGCTGACTGGATTGTGATTCTGTACTTAGAACACTTAGGTGTTTCTGGAATAAGATGTTGAAGTAGAATACCCAGAGATCGTCGACCTGAGAACAAAGTTCGTCTTCCTGAGAACTAAGTTCGTCGACTAGAGTTAAGTGTGAATAATTCTGCACTTGGTGTTGAAGTATACTCTGGAATTCATCGACCTGAGATTCAAGTTCGTCGAGCTCAGCTCAAAAAATTATCTCTGATTTCGTCGAGCTGAGCACTACTTTCGTCGACCCGAGTTCGACGAACGTGGAACTCATTTTCTGAGTTTGGAATTTCTATAAGTCTTGAGTCTTCTGCAGTCTGTTGATGGCTGGTCCATGTAGTGTTGACTCTAAGGACATGGCCTAGACTCTAGAACTCATACATGACCCGGGCTATACATGTTGGGTCAAGAATTCTAATTTAGTGAACCTAGCCCAAATCCAACTATGGATCCAACAGTTTATACATAGAGCTAGGCAGAGATTAGAATGGGTTCCCACACTTCATTCCTTGACCAAATAACTTTAAAGTTTGACAGGGAGTCACCCTAGTTATACCTAGGTCAAGCCCAAAAATGAGAATTGTTTCGGACAATATTTCTATAGTTTTTGAAATTAGTTAATTTCTCTAGTGTAAATTAATTTAGGGACCAAATGACCTCCAAACTCACCCAAATTTTGGTGAGTGGTGCTCGGGGTCATTTTAAGGATCTGTTTAAAATTTCATCTCATTTGGAGATTATTTGAATTGAAATCATGCAAACCCTAGCCTCGCCATAATAAGGGTATTTACGTCAAAAAGTGCACTTTGGTTTTTGAGTGGCCAAATCACCTCAACAGGCGCTGAAATTTGGGTCACTGACTTGGCATGGATTTTAACACCATCACATAGAAGATGGGGTGGATTGGAATAGATTTGCCCTAGGACCTAAGCCCAAACCATAAGGATGGGCTTTGGTGTCTTGTGAAGGGCATGGGGTCAAAAGACCTTGTATGGACTTGAAATTTGGTAGGAGGGTACTAGGGTAACCAAAGCCCTCTGGTAAAAATGTTGGATTATTTGGAGATAGGTAGACACCTCAAAAACCTAACACTAGTTTAGGGCACAAATTTTGTAGTGCTAGAATAGGTTACTAAAACTCATTGAATAGTGATGAAACTTGGGTAGTGTAGTCATAGGGGTAGTATGAACCTCTGGAAATTTAATTGGGAATCTTGGATCAATAACTCTTAGTACTTCCTTGTAATGCATGGATTAGCCCTACTAAAATAATTGGTTATTGTGAATTTATTGTCCGTTGGAAAGTCATGAAAATTTAGGCAGAGGGAGTTTTAGATCATTATGCTCATATATTAATTTTATTAGAATTTTTGAATACCTATTTATAGTACCTACTTTATAAGCTCATTAATTTGGATACTTGTTCAATATTTTCTTTAGAGTTCATTATTGGTTTTAAATTATGAAACTTGACCTAGAGGATTTATATGTCCTTACAATCATCCTTGAAGTTTCTCAGATTTTTTGGAAGTATTGTTGCTGCACTTGCCTCTTAAAATTGATTGAAATAATTTATATTCAAAATTAGAATTAGAGGCCTAAACCTTGCTGCAAAATTGGGAGACTTTGGATTCTCTGTTAAATAGTCATATTGTATTTATCATAAATTTTGTGGAGCATTTGTTTGTAATAAATTAGTACTTCATGTTCAAACTTGGGGTGTTTGGATTACTAGAATAATTAAATAAATTATCAGATAAATTAGGAAAATTATGAATTTCTGGGTTTAGGTTAAAAATGTCATGACAGCCATCCAATAATTATTATAGGGATACTGGATGATTATTTTGAGTACCTCTCACTTGAAACATCATATAGCTTAAGTTGGTCTGCATTTAGTAAAACTGCAAAAATTGTGTTGGAATATGAATTTGGGTCACTCGGGTAGTTGGCTCAGTGGATTTGGTGATGGGCGACTTGGACCGGCGAGCTTTGACTCAGTAGTTGTTGAGATGGGCAGGTTGGCCCAGCGAGCTTTGGCTCGGTTGTTGTTGTGACGGACGGGATGGTCGGGGGAGCTTTGGCTCGGTGGTTATATGTCAAGGTTGCATGTGCATAAAGTATAAGGTGGTGGGTCTTCAGTATTCGAAATTCAATGCACCGACGCCAATACGTTGACTTGGCATGTGTGGTTTAGCACTTGGCCAAATAAAGTCCATTGCTCCAGCCGGTAAGAGTACGCAGGAGCTCCGCTTAGTGCACCAATGTTGAGGCGTACGATAGGTCTGAATGGTAGTGCAATTACTGGTTTACAGGTGGGCGAGGCCCAACCCACCGCTTCCGTTTGCCACTACGGAGGTATCCTGGGAGTTTCGGCTTGAGAAAGGGGGAACTAAAGGTCTGTGTACACAGAGTCGAGTGGGTGAGATGCCCTTGCATGTTCACATCATGACATAATTGTATTTCAAAGCATACTCATAGCATATAACCCGACACCTATTATATAAGTGGTATGGGATGCTTATACAATAGGCCCTGCAAAACGACCCCGTGGTTTATAAGTTCGCGCGAGTGTGCTTATAAGTTAAGGTTTTTATTCAGTAAATATAAATGTATGATTGCTAGAAAACCGACACCCTATCGTATAAATCGGTATGTGACTTTTTATACAATAGGAGCACTGCAAAAGATCCCTTGGCTTATGTGTTTTCATATAAGTTAAGGTTACTTTTATTGTTCGGTCTTTTTACCTTCATCCTATCTTATATACTTTAGAACTGCTAGTTTATTTATGCCGCCATCTGCTTATTTGTTATTCTCAACCTTCATGTCCTCTCCTTTCCTTCTCCCCACTCGGTGCCTACGAGCCATGGGGGAAGGGGCAGGGGATGATAGGACTTAGTCTTTTAAACTAATGGTTTTTGAACCACATCATTTTAGGGGACAGTGGAGCCCAGCATGGAGGAGCAGCCCTGGAGGTCGGCATGCATGGAGATGGGGTAGTCTATTACCGGAGTTTAGACGGCAGGGACTGTGAGTACTTGAAAGATAATAGTTGTCAACCTAAATCACCTAGAGCGGTGTGAATATGTGAGTTGTGCGCCTTTTGCGGAATAAAAAAAACTCAAAACGCAGCACAGATCTATCTACTAAAATATCACAGACGAGACAAGATTTATAGTGGTTCCCCGATCTTGGGTACATCCACTTTCCCTCACCGATCTAGCAATGAACTAGACTCTGCTACTCCACTATCTCGGATTGAAAATCAATCCTACCCTTGGAACAAAGTTCATACAATCTCAATCCAATCCACTGGATCTACAACTCGTAAGAAACAACTTCCTACAAACTCGGAGTGGAAAACTCCTACACTCAGAGAAAAAAATCTCCTACAGAAATGAAATACAAGTATTGAAAAAATACAAACAGTGATATTGTCTGTTTCAGATCTAAAAATAAAACAGGAACTGGAATCTTCTTCTTGGCCTGCGGCTTTATCAGAAAAATTGAAGAAAGATTCTCGGCAGCAGTAGATCTGAACTCCTTGCTTCCACGATCGGACAGATGATGAGTATGTGAAAAACGATCTCGATCTGGAGAGGTTTCTTTAGTTTATTTCCTCTGAAAATCGAAGCCCTTGCCGGAGAAGAACATCGGCGGCGGCGGCTTTCATTTCGTGAAGAGAGAGAGAGGAAACAGCGATTCTTTAGAAAGAGGCGGCTACAAAACTTAGAATAATTTCTTCTTGAAAAACTTATTTTCTTCTTAGGGTTTGTCGATTAGACAAGACCTTTTATAGGAGTACTAATAATGGCCAAAATTGGTTTTAATGATGTACACGTGGACCAATCATATCACGGAATTTGAAAATCTGTCAAATCTGTACTTAGAAGAAATTTCGAAGAAAATGAGGTCATATACACGAGTAGGTATAAAACTACTCGATTAGGTCAATGATTACTCGAGTAAGCAAAGAAATATTACTCGGGTATATAATTCATGACTACTTGAGTAGGTAGAAGACAACTACTCGAGTGCATATAATCAACTACTCAAGTACTTTAGAAGATCTACTCAAGTACACAGAAACGTTTCTCGGGAAGGAGTTGAGCTACTCGAGTACAAGTTATACTACTCGAGTAGGCAGAATTGAACTACTCGAGTGGTTAGAAGAACGACTCGAGACGAACACTTAGAAATATTCTGCACACGGGAAAAACAACTACTCGAGTAGTCAGATTGAGCTACTCGAGAGAAAAGAAATCTTCTCGAGTATTTGAAAGACTTACTCGAGTATTTCTTAACGACTCGACACAGAGAGGAGAGTTACTCGACACAGTGTCGAGAACTACTCGAGTATATAAAGTACATACTCGACTAAATGACTTAGAAAAATTCTGAAAAACAGGAATCTGGAACAGGAAGAATGTACTACTCGAGTATGAACTACTCGAGACAGAATAAGCTACTCGAGTATATGACTTGTACTACTCGAGTGTTTTACTTAGAAAAACTTGGAAACTAAATTTTGGGCAACTCGAGTAGGAAGAGTGATCTACTCGAGTAGTTAAGTAAGATACTCGAGTATGTCAGTGAACTACTCGAGTGTTTTACTTAACTTCACGAGAGGAGGAATTTTCTTACTCGAGTATGCATAAGTTTTACTCTAGTATATCTCAAGTAATCTACTCGAGTAGTTAAAGACCTACTCGAGAGAAACACTTAGAACAATTTCTGTCAGCAATTTTTCTTCTACTAGAAGGGAATCAGCACCAAGCCTTTACACAGTCCTATAGCTTGAATATGAAGTGTATCCCAATAGAGAGGCTACACATGAGCCAACACTTTGGAACACACAATGAAGGATTACACTGTATGGTCCTGTGTTTGGTGACCTATTGTATACTGACATTGGTCTACACTTTCCATTGGAGTCCTGCAAACACATAACTCAAACAAAGCATCAAATACAACCTAATTCATCTTAGTTCCAGGGTGACTTCATCAAATCTGGGTTAATGTGGACATAGTTCCCAACAATCTCCCCCTATTTGTTGAAGTTAGAATCCTTTACACTAAGGTGAATTATAGACATAAAAAGAAGCTAAGTAGAAAATGTGCAAGCAAGCAATAGACTATGAGAAAGGATAATAAGGCAAAAACTTAGAATTATATAAATACGAATATCCAATCATTATCATTTCTACAGTCAATCATTCCACACTCTCAAAAATCCTTGAAAGTCACCCTTAATTCTGTTGTCACCTCTGGTAGTAGTAGGGTTTTTGATAATAATTGGGAGGCCTAGGAGGGGCTACAGGGTTGTTTCTCCCATATTCTCTTTCATAGATTCTTCTCTTGGTCATGGATTTTTCATAAAGTTCCCATTCATATGAGCTGTAATGAATATTCCTGCTCTCATGGAATTCCATAACTAATCTGAGAGTTTCAAGAATCAGGTATTTGGAGGTTGGAGACCAAACTTCAGCATGTTCAGTAGCTTTAGTAGGAGCAGTCTTGCTAGCAGAGGGGCCTTCACCATACTTCCTTTTCTTCTTGTAAGTTTTGATCTCTGGAGGATCCTGAAGGAAGATATCAGCAGGATCTTCTTCCCAGCATGTAGCATAGGTGTCTGGAGGAGCAACTGTGTCTCCAGGCCTGGGAAAGAAGGTAGGTTGCAGAGGAGCAGCTAGAGCAGATGGAGCAGATGCATCTGTAGCTAGAGGAATTAAATGATGGGGAATGATTTGGGGTCAACAACAAGGTCTGGCATAATCTGATTGTGCATCCAGACAGTAGTGTCATAGGTATGAAATTTAACACTCTGTATCTGGGCTAGCACATCATCATGAATTGTCTTCACATGAGTTTCCCATACATCTGACTTCTGAGCAGCTGATTTTTCTACTTGTTCTTTGAGTTCTTTGATCAATCCCTCCCCCTTTCTGATTTCAATAGATAACTTCTTTATAGTATCTTCTTTGAAAAGACCAAATTCTTCACAGATTTTCACTTTGTTGGTTTCATTTCTCTTGTCTAGCTCTATATGATTATTTGCAAGGGTGACACCTTGTTCCATGACTTCTCCAACAATAGTGATAGTGTTGTCTAGGGCTTTGCCACCAAGTTGAAATAAGTACTTGAGCTTGTCAGTATTATGCTGAATTTCAACAAAGCCTCTGCTCATCTCAGTCTCGAGAGCAGTTACCTTGTCAGTTACAGTCTTTAGAGAAGTATCAAAATAATTTCTTTATTCTTACAGCAGGAAAGAGATTTAGGATAGCAAATCTGGAGAGGGAGAGGCAGCAGTAGCAGCGGTTGAAGGAGCAGCAGAAGGAAGGGGAGGAGTTACCCATGGAGCTATTTCTTCAATGATCACAGAGCTGTAAGCTCTTGTGGTAGGAATGATAGAACCCCCTTCTTCTGTAACCTGAGGGAGAGAGAAATCTAGGTTTTTGAGAGGAGCTTCTGCTAGCTCTGGAGAGGGCTCATCAGAAATAAGAATTGTGTATTGCTGGTCTTTGAGGGCAGCAGGAGATTGTGTTGGAGTCCTGACTGGAGAATGTTCAGGAGACTGTGCTGGAGTTGGAGGAGATAGAGGAGTAATAGGCATCACTTCTTTAGAGAGCTCTACAATCATAGCATCTATGGCAGCAGCTGTTGAGAGAAGAGATTCTTGAGGTATCTGATCTGAGGGAGTTTCTAGAGTTTGAGGAGTATGAGGTAGGGAAGAAATTACTAGCTGAGGAGAGGGCTTCCTGACTGAGACAGAAGGAGCAAGCTCCCCCTCACTTGGTGCACCAGAGGAGCTGGCCACATGATGAGGAGAGGGAGATTGAGTCCTATCTTCTAAAGCTGTGTCTACGGGAACTTCTGAGAGCTTTGCAGCTTGGACAGGATTCTTCAGCTTGAGCTCCCATCTCTAAATAGAATAAATGGAGACTTTCTTCATGTGGTGAAGAGGGGTCCCTTTGGAGAAGTCGAATACCTGAGGATTTGCTTCATGGAGGAGCAGAGAGATAATTCTGGCGAAGTTGGGGGATTTCAAACTATCCTTGATTTTGTCCAGAATTAGCATCCCAAACTGATATTTCTTGCGGAAGATAATGGCTTGCATGATTTCGAAGAAATATAGTGGAATGTCTCTTATGGAGTTGGTCTTGCACAGTAAAATCTTTCCAATAACATCAACCAGAAATTTTCCTTCTGCGTTCATGTCTGACCTTTTGATGTACTGAGCATCAGCCAAAATGCCACAGAATAGGGCTGTTCTGTCAGAGTCTTCATCATCTAAGTCATCCTCTTCGTCTACTAGGGGCAATCGGAGAAGCTGTGAGATAGAGGTCTTGTTGAGTTTAATTTTCAAACCTTTCACTGTAGATTTCAGGGCATATCCATGACGCTTGACCTTCAGATTTGAGAAGAATTCGGCTACTTCCGGGAAGAGAATCCGATAGGGTTCTTGTAGGATGAAGGATAACCCAGCAGTGTCTAGAAGAATCAGTAAGTTGTGAAAGTTGTCTGAAAGCTCGACAATCCTGGCGTTAACAAGTTTCGATCCTACACCAATCTTGGAGATGGCGTCCATGATCCAGAAAATGAAAAGAAACTGTCGGGGAAGAGGAAGAGTCGAGTCTCTGCAATTTCTCGAATGAAGATGAAGCGGCGGACGGGTACTCGAGTGCTTGGAAATGATTTCGTGTAGAAGTAATTTGGAATTTTGAATTTATAAAACCCTAGGTTTAAGTCTAATTATCCTAAAAGAAGGAAATAACTCAACGGGAAAGGCGGCATAAGCCATCGTTGGCGAATAAGAAGATTTAAGTGAAAATCCAAGGAGACATACACAAGAGGCAGAGAGATACTCGAGTAGCTGAATCGACTAACTCGAGTCGATGAAGAAATACTCGAGTGGGTCTGTATAAGTTACTCGGGTAGGAGAGATGGTACTCGAGTAGGATATTCGACTAACTCGAGTAGTTTACTACACGAGTGCATGAATGCCCATACTCGAGTAAGTCAAATGGACTACTCGAGTAGGTCCTCTGATTTCTCGAGTAGGTCAGGTCTAAAAAGAAATTGAGATGACAGATTGACTAACCCTTTATATTATTTTGCTTTCTTGGAGTCCAAACTTCCTTAATCTTCCTTGTTGAGCATCCCAAGTTCAGTTTTAAAGAATGAGAACTTGGTCTCGTCCAGCGGCTTCGTGAAAATGTCTGCAACTTGCCTGTCTGTTGAGACATATTGGAGATCTATGTCCCCATGCTCTACATGCTCCCGGATGAAATGATACCTTAGCTTGATATGCTTTGTACGGCTGAGAGTGGATTGTTGGCTATTGCACTTGCGCTGGAGGTGTCGCAAAACAGTGGGATATTCTTGAACTTCATATTGTAGTCTTCGAACTAATTCTTGATCCAAAGTAACTGTGCGCAGCAACTGCCTGCAGAGATGTACTCTGACTGAGCCGTTGATATTGCGACACAGTTCTTCTTCTTGCTACTCCAGGAGATTAGCCTTCTTCCAAAGAATTGGCAAGTTCCTGAATTGCTTTTCCTATCGTCTTTGCTACCTGCAAAATCTGCATCTGAAAAACCAATTAGTTCGTTGTCATTACTTCTTGGGTACCATAAGCCAAGATTTGGTGTGCCTTTAAGGTATCTCAAAATCCGCTTTGCAGTAGCGTAGTGAGATTCTTTAGAGTTCACCTAAAATCTATCACATACACATGTTGAAAACATTATGTCGGGTCTACTAGCAGTAAGGTAGAGCAAGTATCCAATTATGCTTCTGTACTTGGTTTCATTAAAAGGTTTCCCTTTTTCATCCTTGTCCAGAGACATAGTTGAGCCCATTGGAGTCCTCATAGAGGTTGCGTTCTCCATTCCGAATTTCTTAATCTGCTCTTTGGTGAACTTGGTCTACGAGATGAAAATTCCATCTTCAGATTGTTTCACCTGAAGCTCTAAGAAATACTTCAGCTCGCCCATACTGCTCATTTCAAACTTCCCTTGCATAAGTTTTGAGAACATTTTGCAGAGGTTGTCGTCTGTAGAGCCAAAAATAATGTAGTCGACATAGATTTGCACTAGAAAAATCTTGCCTTTTATTTCCCTAAGAAATAATGTCTTGTCTATCATTCCCCTTGTGAACTTGTTCTCAAGTAGAAAGCTAGACAGCGTCTCATACCAAGCTTTAGGAGCTTGTTTTAGACTATATAGGGCCTTGTGCAGGAAATAGACATACTCAGGAACGTTAGGATCAACGAAACCTGGAGGTTGTTCCACATACACTTCCTCCTTTATGTTACCATTTAGGAAGGCAGACTTCACATCCATCTGATAGACGGTGAAGCCTTTGAAAGCAACATATGCTAGGAATAATCTTATTGCCTCCAGCCTCACCACTGGAGCATATGTCTGGTCGAAGTCGATTCCTTCTTCTTGATGATAGCCTTTAGCGACAAGTCTGGCCTTGTTCTTTATGATCGTCCCGTCTTCGTCCATCTTGTTCCGTTAGACCCATTTTGTTCCAATGACGTTCTTTCCTTTGGGTCTTGGGACAAGCTTCCATACATTGCAGCGCTTGAACTGATTTAGCTCTTCTTCCATTGCCATTATCCACGATGCGTCCAAGTTTGCTTCCTCAAACTTCTTTGGTTCAACCTGCAAGAGAAAACTTAAATAAAGATTCTCGTTAGTTGTACCTCTTCGAGTTCTGACACCGTCCTGGGGATCTCCTATGATCTGGTCCATGTGGTGATCCTTCAGATGTCTGAGCTCTAAAGTTCTTGCATCTGGATTATCTTCAATCACTGGAGTGATTTCCTCATCTTGGATGACTTCTTCATCTTGATCATCAGCCTCTCCAATAGGGGTTGGAGTCATGATCTTGATGAACTTTTCGCCTTTATCTTCGGACGGTTCATCCAAGCTAGTTTCTTTCAGCTTTGCACCTGCATATTCAATGAGCACACTAGAGGAGTTGCCTTACAGCAAACTCGTCTCGTCAAATACAACATGTATCGATTCTTCTACCACCAGAGTTTTTCTATTAAATATTCTGTATGTCTTACTATGGCTACTATAACCTACTGAAATACCTTCAAAACTCTTTTCGCTGAAATGGTGGTATGATACTTACCATTGTTAAGTTCGAAGCATTTATAGCCAAAGATTCTAAAGTATGAGACTGTTGGTTTCCTGCCTTTCAGAAGTTCGTAAGGTGTCTTATCATGGTTTTTGTTTATGAGTGCTCGATATTGCACATGGCATGCAGTGTTGACGGCTTCAGCCGAGAAGTACTCTCTTGGCCTAGTCCATCTCCCTCGTCCTTTGCTGAGAATTCAGCAATGAATGGAAGAACTTTTTTGGGCTTCGAGAAACTCTCAACAAGTTTCTTTTCAGCCGCAAGTTGGGCTTCCAACTCTTTGATGATCTTCTCCTTAAGGTCAAGGTGCTCAAGAGCCTTGTTATATTCTTCAATAGCATTATTGAAGTTTTCTTCGAGGGAGTCAGTCTTTGCGACTTTCTCTCTCAAGATGCTCTCTTCGGCTTTTAGAGATTTGATCTCTTTAGCCTGAGTCTTCACGACTCGACGACATTTGTCGTAAGCCATGATTAACTCCTTGTACTGGGCCATTAGCTCTGACTCATCGTCAGAGGAGCTATCCTCACAATCATGCTCAGAGACTTCAGAATCTGAAAGAGGGGTATGAGAGTTTACCTTCCCAGTGAACTGGGGCTCTTGATCATCATCTGTTTGAGCCATTAGCCCAAAATAAGCTTCTTCTTCTTCACTTGACTCAGATGAGTCGGAGTTACTAAGAGTCTTCCCCTTTTTGTCTATGAGGCTCTTCTCTTTTCTCTTCTTGTTGTGTGAGGATTTCTTTCCTTCTCTTCTACCACCCTCCTTCTTCTTATGAGGGCAGTCGGCGATGACGTGACCTGGCTTATTACAACAATAGCAAATGATGTCAGTCGAAACATATTTGTTCTGTTTAGAAGAATACCTGTCATGGCTACTTGAGCCTTTTCTTTGTAAATCACCATCGTGTCGTGATCTTCTATAGGAGGCATCCTTGCCCTTCCATTGCTTTTTCTTATTCAAAAATTTCTTGAACTGACGTGAGAGCAGTGAGAACCCTCCTTCTGATATCTCAAAGCCTGAGGTACTAGGCTCAGAAGTTTCTTCTTCTTCACTAATCTCTGGAGATGGAGCAGGGGAGGCAGCCTTTGTCTTTCTGGAGGTGTCTGCTTTTAGAGCAACAGACTTGTCTTTGAAAGCAGACCTGCTCTTCTCTTCTTCAGCTTTCCTGGTGTTGAGTTGAAGCTCATATGACATAAGCTTCACGAAGAGATTTTGTGGGTCTATCTCAGCCAGCTTCCCAAACTCCCTGATGGCACAGACCTTGTTGTCCCATTCTTTGGTCAGGGATCTCAGGAACTTGTCATTCAGTTCTCCACTAGTGAATACTCTGCCATAGACTCTTAGGCCATTCACTATCTTGAAAAAGTTCTCAAATGTATCAGCAATGGTATCTTTGCTTCTCTGTCAGAAGGCTTTATACTTCTGATTGAGGAGGGATCTCTGATCATCCCTCACTTCTTCTGTTCCTTCCATTAAGGTAACCAAGGACTGCCACATCTCCTATGTAGATTGGCAGTGGATTAAGTTCTGCAGCATTTAGTCATCAACTGCACTTGCTATAATGTTTTTATCTTTCTTGTCTTGTGAGATAAGTGCAATATCATCCTTGTCTAAATCCATCAACTTCTTTGGAACCTTCTGGGAAGGATCTATAGTGGAGACAGTTATAGGGACATAAGGACCTTCTTCAACTATCATGAAGATCCTTGGATCAACAACTTCCATAAAGAATTTGATTCTTTCTTTCCACATGGGAAAGTTGTTCTTGTTGCGTAGGGGAAGCTTGGCAAAATCCTTTGCCTTGTCCATGATAGATAGATCTCAAATAACAACTATTGCAGGAACTGATCAAGGTGTTAACCTTTTATCGATCAACCTCCTTCTAATACCAATTGAAAGATAATAGTTGTCAATCTAAATCACCTAGAGGGGGGTGAATAGGTGAGTTGTGCATCTTTTGCGGAATAAAAAAACTCAGAAAATAGCACAGATCTATCTACTAAAATATCACAGACGAGACAAGATTTATAGTGGTTCCCCGATCTTGGGTACATCCACTTTCACTCACCGATCTAGCAATGAACTAGACACGGCTACTCCACTATCTCGTATTGAAAATCAATCCTACCCTCGGAACAAAGTTCCTACAATCTCAATCCAATCCACTGGATCTACAACTCGGAAGAAACACCTTCCTACAAACTCAGAGTGGAAAACTCCTACACTCGGAGAAAAAAATCTCCTACAGAAATGAAATACAAGTATTGAAAAAATACAAACAGTGATATTGTCTGGTTCAGATCTGAAAAAAAACCGGAACTGGAATATTCTTCTTGGCGTGCGGATATATCAGAAAAATTGAAGAAAGATTCTCGGCAGCAGTAGATCTGAACTCCTTGCTTGCACGATCGGACAGATGATGAGTATGTGAAAAACGATCTCGATCTGGAGAGCTTTCTTTAGTTTATTTCCTCTGAAAATCGAAGCCCTTGCCGGAGAAGAACAGCGGCGGCGGCGGCTTTTGTTTCGTGAAGAGAGAGAGAGGAAACAGAGATTCTTTGGAAAGAGGCGGCTGCAAAACTTAGAATAATTTCTTCTTGAAAAACTTATTTTCTTCTTAGGGTTTGTCGATTAGACAAGACCTTTTATATGAGTACTAATAACGGTCAAAATTGGTTTTAATGACGTACACGTGGACTAATCATATCACGGAATTTGAAAATCTGTCAAATCTGGACTTAGAAGAAATTTCAGAGAAAATGAGGTCATGTACACGAGTAGGTATAAAACTACTCGAGTAGGTCAAGAACTACTCGAGTAAGCAAAGAAATATTACTCGGGTATATAATTCATGACTACTCGAGTAGGTAGAAGACAACTACTCGAGTGCATATAATCGACTACTCGAGTACTTTAGAAGATCTACTCGAGTACACAGAAAAGTTTCTCAGGAAGGAGTTGAGTTACTCGAGTACAAGTTATACTACTCGAGTAGGCAGAATTAAACTACTCGAGTGGTTAGAAAACTACTCAAGACAAACACTTAGAAATATTCTGCACACGGAAAAAACAACTACTCGAGTAGTCAGATTGAGCTACTCGAGAGAAAAGAATCTTCTCGAGTATATGAAAGACTTACTCGAGTATTTCTTAACTACTCGACATAGAGAGGAGAGTTACTCGACACAGTTTCGAGAACTACGCGAGTATATAAAGTACATACTCGAGTAAATGACTTAGAAAAATTCTGAAAAATAGGAATCTGGAACAGGAAGAATATACTACTTGAGTATGAACTACTCGAGACAGAATGAGCTACTCGAGTATATGACTTGTAATACTTGAGTGTTTTACTTAGAAAAACATGGAAACTAAATTTTGGGCAACTCGAGTAGGAAGAGTGATCTACTCGAGTAGTTAAGTAAGCTACTCGAGTATGTCAGTGAACTACTCGAGTGTTTTACTTAACTTCACGAAAGGAGGAATTTTCTTACTCGAGTATGCAAAGTTTTACTCGAGTATATCTCAAGTAATCTACTCGAGTAGTTAAAGACCTACTCGAGAGAAACACTTAGAATAATTTCTGTTAGCAATTTTTCTTCTACTAGAAGGTAATCAGCACCAAGCCTTTACACAGTACTATAGCTTGAATATGAAGTGTATCCCAATAGAGAGGCTACACATGAGTCAACACATTGGAACACACAATGAGGGATTATACTGTGTGGTCCTGTGTTTGGTGACCCATTGTAGACTGACATTGGTCTACACTTCCCATTGGAGTCCTGCAAACACATAACTCAAACAAAGCATCAAATACAACCTAATTCATCTTAGTTCCAGGGTTACTTCATCAAATCTGTGTTAATGTGGACATAGTTCCCAACAGTACTGTTTGCTACTAGTTGTTTTAGTTTTTCTTCCGCGATGAGAGATATGTAGTGAGGACTTGATGTACTGGGCATGAGCCCAATATTTAGTACTTTTATTATTTTTGTGGACAGTCCCTTCGTGGAGTTTATTTACTATATATGTGATTTGCGTGGACTTGCTTTATTATTTCGCTACAGTTGTGATCGATTTGGCCGGTAGGATCAGCATTTTGTAGTGATGACCTTCCCGGGCGTGAAGTTTCACCGCAAAGCGGCAGTTCTGGGCCTAAGACCACGGTGTTTCAAAATAAAAGGGGCCTTATAAGTGGTATCAGAGCAGACCTCGATCGAGAAGTAGCAGTCCACAACCCCTGGGTCATCCCCGCGCGAGTTTAGTTTGGGGACAAACTAAGCATCGGAAGCAGTGGTGTGCCCATATGGGGGATCACATGTAACCTGTCCACTTTTAATTAGGTTTGAGTCGATTACTTACTAATGGAGTTTGTTACGCAGCCCCCAGTATATCCTACGCCACAAGGAGGAGTCCAGCAAACTCTGAATGTTTCACCACCTCCTACGGTCCCCACTCCGTTCCTACAGTCAGAGATGGGGAAGACTCTGACAGCTATCCTGGAGGCTTTTAGGGCTCAACAGGTTCCGGCTCCGCAGCCAAAACCGCGGGCCAACTGGCTGAGTATATTCCGAGGACTTTCTCCCCATCCTACTTGGGGACAGAGTCGGCCATTCAGATGGAGGAGTGGCTGGACATCATGAATGAGATGCTGACTGGGATACGGTGCCCGTGGGAGGAGAGGGTGCCCTTGGTTGTCTCTTACTTGGAGTCCCATGCCAAGAGATGGTGGAAGACATCGCTGGACATGACATTTGCTGATAGAGAGGTTGCAGAGATTGCTTGGGGGGAGTTCCGGGCAGCACAGTTGGAGCATTTTGTTCCGCAGTTGGCCAGAGACGAGCTGGAGGATAGATTTCTACAACTGAGACAGGGTAGCAAGACAGTGGTGGAGTATCATCGGGAGTTCAACCACCTAGCTCGGTTTGTGGATTCTTATCAGTTGGATGAGGCTGGTTACACTAAGAGGTTCTATAAGGGCTTGTGAGAGGATTTGAGGTAGGCTCTACTGTTCGTGTCCGACGGGCCTATTGTTGGGTACATTGGAAAATGTGTATCAGATTTGGAGAAGCCTCACCTAACTCAGTGATATGCATCAAGTTGTATTTGATGTTGTCTTGAGTTATCATGTGCAGGTTAAGTAAATGGAAGAAATATTTTTCTAAGTACAAGTGTCGATACTTGGGAATGGATGTGTCGACACCAAGGGACAGATTGTCTCGACACCCAGAATCTATGTCGACACACAAAAAATTTGTCGACAACACTGTGTCCACACCAAGAGCCAGATTGTGTCGACATCAACCGGACTTGTGTCGACACACAGAGAAGCTGTCGACACATTCCAGAATTCTCTCGACAATGACTATGTCGACATACAGAACTTGTGTCGACACACAACAAAATTCTGTCGACACCTAGAAGTTTTGTCGACACTGGAAGCAGAAGCTGTGTCGACACCCAGAAGTTATGTCGACATTGGAAGCAGAAGCTGTGTCAACATATAGGACTTGTGTCGACACATTTAACAGATGCTGTGTCGAGTACCAGAAGAATGACTATGTCAACACATAGAGTGTTGTGTCGACATCATCAAGACTTGTGTCGACACTTAGTCTATTTGTGTCGACACATGTGAAATAGTTTGCTGAGTGGTTCATGTTGTGTTGGAAGACCTTAACCAACCGGTCTGACACTTTTTTCAGAACTGTCAGAAGACTGTTACAAACCGGATCAGCCGGTAATCAGGAGAAAACTCTATATAAAGAACTGGCTCGATACAACATACATTAATTGATAAATTGAAGTAGTGAAAATAAAAGAAGAGAAGCAAGGAACACTACATTAAGAAGTGAATTCTTCAGAAGTTTTCAACAACAAGAAAAGGGGAAACCCTTTCGAAGGCAGATCCAGATCAGTCTGCAAGGAAGATTCAGATATCATTCGTAATTCAAGAAAGAAGCTATCTGAAAATCAACTTCTACATCAAGTGAAGATCAACCTTATTTTGTTCTATCAAGAAGCTTTGAAATGGCTAAGTCAGGTTGGATCTGAAGATCAGTCCATTCAAGAACTGATCAAGAAGCTCACCAGTGAAGAGGTTCATCTGGTGCAATTTCTGTTTCACATTATCAAATTATTTCTGGTAGGATATGTTGTTAGATCTGAGTTGTAAGCCTGTAATTATAAAGGCTGAGGTAGGGATTTTGCCTGAGCTATAGGAGTGGGGTGTCACTCTGAGTTGTAGGCCTGTGAAAGAGGTTGAGGTAGGGTTGTTTCCTGAGTTGTAGGAGTGGGTTGTCACTCTGAGTTGTAGGCCTGTGAAAGAGGCTGAGGTAGGGCTTGTGCCCGAGTTGCAGGAGTGTGGATTCACTCTGAGTTGTAGGAACCATTACTGGTTCTGAGCTGTAAGATCTGCAGATATGAGAAGTGGAAGGAAGTTAGGCCGAATCCATTTTATTACTGGATAGGCGAAGGGGGAAAGTGGATGTACCCAGACCTTGGAGAACCACTATAAATCTAGTGTATGATGTGTTGTGTTCATTATTCTGTGATTTGAATTGTTGTAGTGCTGAGATAAATTTTGTTATTTGCCTAAAGTTTTTGAAGAAAAATTTAGAACCTATTCAACCCCCCCCCCTCGCTAGGTGTCCAGGCTCTTGAAATCAAGTCTTTCAAGAGGTATCAGAGGGAGGTTACTCAAAGTTTGACCTAACAATCTGAGTAGATCTCCAAGGCTAATAACAGATTTCAAGAATGGGTTCAATAGAGAATCAGAAGGAATTTAGATCTATGAAACTGCCTATCTGCAGGAAGGAATGCTTTGGCATATGGAAGTAAAGGATCAGGTTATTGATGGAAGCATCTGATCCAAGAATCTACATCATAGTACAAGGGGGTCCCTTCATTCCAATGAAGGTAACAGTTCTGGATACAAATGTTCAAACCCCTAAGAGCTATTCTGAAATGACTAAGGATGAGATCATCCTGACAACATTAGACAAAAGAGCACAAAACATTAGAGTAAGTGTTGTATATGATGCCACATTTAAGAATCTGGTGCATTGTAAAACCTCCAAGGAAATGTGGGACACCCTGATTGTCTACATGGAGGGAACAGAAGAAGTCAGAGAGGACAGGAAATCTATGCTGAATCAAGAGTATGAGGCTTTAGACAAGCCAAGATTGACATCATAGCTGAATGTTACAAGAAGTTCTTCAGGATTGTCAATGAGTTGATGACCTATGAAAGAGTCTTCAGCACATATGAACTGAATGACAAGTTTCTCAGTTCACTAACAAAGGACTGGGACACAAAGATATGTGTCATCAGAGAAGTGTCCAAGCTTGCTGATACACCTCCACCCACTTTATTTGGAAAGATGCTATCTTATGAAATGCAGCTCACTGCCAGAAAAGAGGAGGAGAAAAGAGTAGGCATGAATACAAAGAAAGGTATGTAGACTTCAAGGATGAAGGCACAAGGAAGGGCTGGAAAAGGTCTTCTTCTCCACCCAGAAGTAGTGCTTAGGCTGAAGAAGAAAATCTTGACAACAACACATCAGATAGCCACACCATTGATGAGGACTTTGCTGCCTTTACAAGGCAATTCCAAAGGTTCATGAAAAAGAATAAATGGAAAACCAAGCCATCAACATCTTTTTCTAAGTATGAGTATTACAAGAAAAAGAAGACTCCCAAGGAGGACAGGTATGCATCAAAACCTAGTAAAAAAATTAATACTAAGATTGTGTGTTATTATTACAACAGGCCTGGACATGTCATAGCTGACTGTCCAGACAAGAGGACTGAATCTAAAGATAAGAAGAAGCATCAAGTGAAAGGCAAGAAGGAGAAATCCCTTGTTGCTCAGAAGCAGAAGAGTTGGACAGACTCTTCATCTTCAGGATCAGGAGATGAAGAAATGCAGAAGTATATGTTGGGCTAATCTCAACAGAAGAGGATTCTAGGGAACTAGAATTTCTACAAATGCTGAACTCCATAAATGGACTAGAAGATTATTGCTATAGAGGGCTGATGGCTCTAACAGAAAATGATCAGTGCCATGATCAGTCTGGTCCTAGTAAGGTATACAGTTCTCCCTCAGCTTGAGATTACTGCACTGCATCAGATTCAGAAACTTCTGCATCAAGAGATGTGGATGGTTCTGAATCAGAGGGGGATGTGCATCAACTCATTAATGAGTATGGTGGGTTGCTGCAAGCCCTGAAGAGGAGCAAGTTTCTTGTTAAGGATCAGGACAAAGAGATTGAGTCTCTGAAGCAGGCTGCATCAGATACAACCTTGTTGATAGATTCAAAACTGAAGGAGATTACCAAACTGAAAAATATTACTGTTATTCAAATGGGCACAATCTCTTTCAAGGAGAATCACATAGAGAAACTAGAGGCAAAACTTCAGCAAGAAAGAAAGTTAGTGGCTAAATTCTCTAAACCAAAATCAGTCTTGCCCTTAATAGATAATTTCATTTCTCATAAAGGGAAGACAGGTTTAGGTTTCAAGGGTAGAACTAGGGCCACCAGTTTTCATAGAAAAGGTAAGGCCCCAGCTCAGCCACTAGCTTCTAAGCCCCCTATTTTCTTTAGGAAAGTGATGCAACCAACAAACAGGTATGATCATGATAGTACTCATGGTCACTGTGAGGATGAAGGTCTCATGGGCAAGGGTGCAAATACCCATAGATCACACTATAGGCAAGCCCATCAGGTTCAAGAGTAAGTCTTGGGGTTTACTGCTCCAGCACCTACACTGAACAGAACTGCTGGCAACAAAGTAGTAAAGTCTGTACCTAAGAGAAGGTATAATAGGTTTGAGTGTTGGTGCTGTGGCAAAGTGGGCCATTTTTCCAGTGATTGTTGGATCAACACAAGTGTTAAAACCAAGAGTATTCTACCTGTCAGAACAGCTGCAGGATTTCAATCTAACAATTACATAGGACCCAATAACAATTTGGGTTATAAGGGTAAGTGATTCTGTATTTGATGCAGAGGAATCCAAGTGACCATACCCCTATATGGTACTTGGGTAGTGGATGTTCCAGACACATAACTGGAACAATGAGAATGTTGAGGGACTATGTACCCATAGAGAATGGACCTAAAGTAATCTTTAGTGGATCAGAAAAAGGAAATTATCAAAGGATTTGGTAACATTTTTAGTCATTCAATTACTATCACTAAAGTGGCTTATATGAAGGGTCTAAAACATAACCTGATCAATATAAGTCAACTTAGTGATCTAGGTTATGACATCTCCTTTCTCAAAGGGGAGTGCCAAATAATAAGGTCAAGTAATCAAGAGATTATTTTGACTGGCACTAGGAAAGGGAATGTTTATTGTCTTAACCTAGATTGTGAGTTTAACAACCCACCCATTTGACTAGTTGTAGGAGAAAAAGCTTCACTATGTGTCAAATGGCACCAGAGGCTTGTCCATCTGAACTATAAGTCTATAGGACAGATGTTTAGCATGGGGTTAGTGAGGAATGGTCCTCAAGTAAAGTGCATTAAAGAGGGTGTGTGTTCAGCTTGCCAAAAGGGCAAACAGACTAAGTCCTCTTTCCATACACTTGATATCAAAGATTCAATGAGATGTTTATATCTCTTGCATATGGATTTGTTTGGTCCTGTGCCAGTTCACAGTCTTGGTAGGAAAATATACACATTAGTTATTGTGGATGACTATTCTAGAAACACATGGGTTTTCTTCTTGGGGAAGAAATCTGAAACCTCAACTATTTTCCAGACTTTTATTAGACAAATTCAGAATGAATATAACAGTTCTGTGGTCAAAATCAGAAGTGATCATGGAACTAAATTTCAGTCTGAATGTATGACAAAGTTCGGTGATGAATTTGGGATTCATCAGGAATTCTCCTCACATAGAACTCCTCAGCAAAATGGAGTTGCTGAAAGAAAGAATAGGACTCTAATTTAGGCAAGTAGAACACTACTTAGTGACACTACTCTCCCAGAGTACTTCTGGGCTGAGGCAGTAAATACTGCATGTCATGTTATCAATAGAGCCTCCATCAATAAGAAACATAAGATGACTCCCTATCAGATTTTGAAAGGTAGAAAACCAAACATTTCCTACTTTAGAATCTTTGGTCGCAAGTGTTATGTTTTAGTTAATGGTAAGCACAACCAAACAAAGTTTGCTGCCAAGTCACTAGAAGGGATATTTGTTGGGTACAACAATAATAGTAGGGCATACAAAATCTACAACTTGACTACCCAAGTTGTATAGGATCTGTTCATGTTGTATTTGATGAGTCTAAGTTGATTAACAGTGAATTGTCTAGTTCTTCAGTTAGTTCTACAGGTCTAACAGACAGGCTGGATAAGCTGAACATCAATGAATAAGTTCCTGCTAGGCTGGATGAAGATAAAGATGCTTACTGTCCAGGGGGAGAACAAGTCTCACTGGATGAAGAAGACAATGAGGAGCATCAGGTTGAGGAAAATGAAGAAGGCCATGAGGTTGACAGATTTCCTCCAGCAAGAAGACACTTGAAGGATCATCCAGCACACCAAATTATTGGTGATGCAAGTCAAGGTGTTATCACAAGAAGCAAAAGTATGAACTCAGTCCTATGTTCTAGCTTCTTATCACAAATAGAACCCAGAAAGTTTGAAGAAGCCATGCTAGACACAAACTGGATTGATGCTATGCAAGAAGAGCTGACTCAATTCAAAAGATGTAATGTATGGGAACTAGTTCCTAGACCAAAGGATCACAACATCATAAGAACCAAGTGGATCTACAGAAACAAACTAAATGAAATGGGACTATAATCAAGAACAAGGCCATATTGGTAGCAAAAGGCTACAAGCAAGAGGAAGGGATAGACTTTGATCAAACCTTTGCCCCAGTAACAAGGTTGGAGGCTATAAGATTGTTCTTGGCCTATGCTGCCTATCAAGGGTTTAAAGTATATCAAATGGATATAAAGTCAGCATTCCTGAATGGTGACTTAAAAGAAGAAGTCTATTTTGAACAACCCTCAGGTTTTGTAGATTCTCGTTATCCTGATTATGTGTATAGGCTTAGAAAAGCTCTATATGTTTTAAAACAAGCCTCAAGGGCTTGGTATGAAACCTTGTCTACTTTTCTTATTGAGAATAAGTTCTCTAGAGGAAAGATAGACAAAACTCTATTCTTTAGGGAATCTAAAGGAAAGATAATCTTAGTCCAGATATATGTTGATGACATTATATTTGGTTCTACTGAGAACAATCTTTGTAGGAAGTTTGCCAAACTTATGCAAGGAAAGTTTGAGATGAGCAGTATGGGTGAGCTGAAGTTCTTTTTGGGACTTCAAGTTACATAGACTGATGATGGATTGTCCATATCTCAGTCTAAGTTCACCAAGGGGTTCATTAAGAAATATGGTATGGACTCAGCCTCCACCATGAAAACTCCTATGGGAACAAGTATGCCTATAGACAACGACGAGGCAGGGAAACCTATTGATGAGTCTTTGTATAGAGGGATAATTGGCTCCCTACTTTATTTGACTGCTAGTAGACCTGACATCATGTATGCAACATATGTCTGTGCTAGGTACCAAGCTTGCCCAAAGGAATCTCATTATACTGTAGTTAAGAGACTTTTGAGAAATCTTAAGGGCACACTTAATCTAGGCCTTTGGTACCCAAAGAATAGAGATATCCTACTAACAGGTTTCTCAGATGCAGACTTTGCAGGATGCAAAGAAGACAGGAAAAGTACAATAGGAACCTGTCAATTCCTAGGAGGAAGGCTGGTGTCATGGTGCAGCAAGAAGCAAACAAGTGTAGTTATATCAATAGCTGAGTCTGAGTATGTAGCTGCATGTAGTTGCTGTGCACAGCTATTATGGATAAAGCACCAACTAGAAGATTATGACATCAAGGTATGTAGAATTCCATTGTTTTGTGATTCTACCAGTGTAATTTCTATTGCTAAGAATCATGTATCACACAGTAGAACCAAGCACATAGAAATTAAATTTCATTTCATCAGAGAACATGTTGAGAAGGAAAATATTAGTCTAGAGCTTGTCAACACAAATAATCAATTAGCTGATATATTTACAAAACCTCTGGATGAAATTAAATTCAATTATTTTAAAATTGAATTAGGTATGTTGAACCTAGAATAGGTTAGCACAAACTTCTCTAAGAAGAATTGGTAAGTACAAAATTTCTCAGGAAATTTGTCTAAGTACAAAGTTTGTGTCGACACAAGCAACATTGTGTCGACACACTCAGTATATTTTGTCGACAAAGAATAGGGATGTGTCGACAAAGAAACAGTATCTGTGTCGACAGAAGAATAAGTGTCGACACAACCTTATCGAGACCTTATATCTAGAAGATTTTTTTTGTGTCGACTCTGACACAAGTATGTCGACACCTAGTCGTGTCGACTTATCCTAAGTTTTGTCGAGACCTAGGTCATCTTTTTTGACACATGTAAAAGTTTTGTCGACTAAGGCCCGTCTTTTAACCTGCCCTTTACGCTCACACTATAAATAGGTAAAGCCAACATCTGGTCGACAACACTTTTAAAATCTAGGCTCTGCACCTTGTGTCGAGAAAGCCCTTCTCTTCTTTTTTCTTCCATCTCTCGACAATGGCGCCTCACCAAGATGATAAGGTGAATGAAGGATATGAGCTAGTTCGTGGAGGATTCACGACAGCTTCACAAGAAATCCAGGATGTCATTACCCTAGTTTCTGATAATGGATTAGAGTTCTTGGTCTCAGAACCAACAAAAATTTGGAAAAAGGAAGTCATGGAATTCTATTCATCTGCTACTGTGGACTCAGAAGGGAAGAAGATCAAGGCCACAGTTCAGGATTCCCGAGTTAGACTAACACTAAAGAATATCAGGAAATCACTCCAACTCCCCATGGCTAAGGATGATGATGCAATTATACCTTCCAGGACTAAAGAAGCACTAAGCTGCTGCGGGCTGAATTCTAATACCAAGTTTGGATCATCCATTGCCCGTAAAGGGATGAATTCCCAAGGAACGTTTCTGTCAGAGATAGTAGGCAAAGTGATACTGTGTAAAACTGGTGGACATGACAGAATTTCAGTCCACATGTTCAATCTCATGACAAGGATCATTTTCACCATAAAAACAAACTGGGCATCCATAATTTTTGACAAAATTCAAGAAGTAGTCAAGAAACCAAATCTGGGAAGGATTCTAAGTTTATATCTCACTACAACAATACCAAATGTTATGAACCAACTCTCAGGAACCAAAATCAACCACATGAGAAGAATGGATGTGAAGATTCTATCTAGATGGGATAGAGTGTTGACAAAGGAAGTAACTACTCCACAAAAAGCTGTTAAGGAAGATAAACAGCAGAAAAAGGCTATTACACAAGCAGAATCCTCCAGTGATTCTGAAGAAGAAGTAGTCTTCAGTTCAGATGAAGAACAACAAGAATCAACAAGGAGATCATCTGCCACTGAGAATGTAGGAGATGGTCAGATGCAGGGGGAGTGTATTCCAGAGAGCACCATCCCACTGGATCAAGATCAAGATGTGCCTTCTCTATGGGGAGCCAATGAACTTTCCCCAGATCAACAAGAAGTCTTTCCTCCAGAAAGTGCTCCAGAGAAAGAGCAAGCTGCTTTAGAGAGTGAAACAGCCACTCAAACAATTCTTGAGGTAATAAATGATATTAATCAAGCTATACTAGATACTGAGCCAGACTCACTCACTATGTTTCTATATAATGTTGAACAGACACACCATGACAACATTCCTGCACAGGATGTATCTATGGATAACACATCTACATTAGATGATATTCCATCAAATGTTCAAGCTACAGATATTCCTTCAGTTCAACAGCAACAAGAATTTACTCTTGAGGAATTATTCCCTGATTTACAAGAAGTAAGAACTGAGGAAGTTGTGCCAAGAACTGAGGAAGCTACAGATATTCCTCAGAATTAAAGAATACTGCAACTGCACTGACTGAGGCAAGGGCTAAAGAGAAATCAGAGTTTGATAAGAAACTTCAAGAGGATTTAGCTACTTTCCAATCTGCACTTCAAGACTCTCAGAAGATTATATCTGCCCAGCTTCAAAAGTTTAAAGACTATTATACAGAGGGAACAAATTATCTGGTTAATCAAATAAGGTTCCAAAAGAATGATCCCAGGGATCATATTGAAAGAGAAGTCATAAAGGGGGAGAGGTTGATAGTCAATACCAGCTCAGAGCATGCCAAATTGATAACAAATGTTGTTAGAGCAACTCTGGGATATACACCCCTATGTGATGATGACAACACAGCTGAGTCAGGAATTCAAGCTGCAGGAAATGAAAGGGGTCAGCAGGAAGTAGCTCAAATCATATATCCCCCTTCTAACTTTGAAGAAATTCAACACCTGCTTCATCAGATGTACAACCCTCCAGAGGCTACTAAGAATGTTATCATTGAGAAAGTGGAAATGTCAGTGGCAGCTTTGCATAAAGAGTAAGAAGCTCAACTCTCAAAGAAAAGGTTTAGAGAACAGGCAGAGTTGAAGCCTGATTTTGAGCAATGAAGTCCTACTTCCAGGAACATTATATTGACTGCCTGGAAAGCTGTGAAGGACAAGACCCATGAAAGGGGTAAATGGTACACTAAGCAAGAATGGAACAAGTATGAAGCCAAGCAGTAAGCCATTCTTCAATACAGAAGGAAAGCGAAAGCTAGGAAGTTACCTGCTAATGCTCTGAAGCCTAGCATGTACTTCCCCAAGCCTTTTCATTATTTTGAAAGGCAAAGGATAACGGATGAAGAACAGAAAAAGAAAGAACTCAATGACAAGAAGGCAGCTGAAGATACTGGAGCTCCATTTCAAGCAAGGGTCCAGTCTGGAAAAGGCATAGTGATCAAGGAGCCTGATCAGCCTTAGGATAAATTGACTAGATTCTTATAACATTGTAATCTTCAGTTTTTAACTCTATGTAATCTGTTGACAACACACTTTGTGAAGTTTAAGCAAAACAATGATTTGTGCTTATTAAGTTAGTGTCATATTCTGTGATGATATTATTTACCTGTTTTGTTTATATGTTACCCTGCCATTGAATGCTTTTATACATCATATTATTATTTTATTATAAGTGATGTATATCATTGACTAAGGGTTATGACTTCTCAAAATAGGGTGAGATTGTTGGGTACATTGAAAAATGTGTACCAGATTTGGAGAAGCCTCACCTAACTCAGTTATATGCATCAAGTTGTATTTGATGTTGTATTGAGTTATCATGTACAGGTTAAGTAAATGGAAGAAATATTTTTCTAAGTACAATTGTCGACACTTGGGAATGGACGTGTCGACACCAAGGGCCAGATTGTGTCGATACCCAGAATCTATGTCGACACACAGAAAATTTGTTGATAACGCTGTGTCGACACCAAGGGACAGATTGTGTCGACATCAACAGGACTTGTGTTGACACACAGAGAAGTTGTTGACACATTCCAGAATTTTGTCGACAATAACTGTGTCGACACACAGAACTTGTGTCGACACACACCAGAATTCTGTTGACTCCCAGAATTTATGTCGACACTGGAAGCAGAAGTTGTGTCGACACCCAGAAGTTATGTCGACACTAGAAGCAGTAGCTGTGTCGACACACAGGACCTGTGTCGACACATTTAACAGATGCTGTGTCGAGTACCAAAAAAATGACTATGTCAACATATGGAGTGTTGTGTCGACATCATCAAGACTTGTGTCGACACTTAGTCTATTTGTATCGACACAAGTGAAGCAGTTTGCTGAGTGGTTCATGCTGTGTTGGAAAACCTTAACCAACCGATCTGACACTTTTGTCAGAATTGTCAGAAGATTGTTACAAACCGGATCGGCCGGTAATCAGGAGAAAACTCTATATAAAGGACTGACTCGATACAACATACATTAATTGATAAAGTGAAGTAGTGAATAAATAGAGAAGAGAAATAAGGAACACTACATTAAGAAGTGAATTCTTCAGAAGTTTTCTACAACAAGAAAAGGGGAAACCCTTACGAAGGCAGATCCAGATAAGTCTGCAAGGAAGATTCAGATTTCATTCTCAATTCAAGAAAGAAGCTATCTGAAGATTAACTTCTACATCAAGTGAAGATCAACCTTATTTTGTTCTATCAATAAACTTTGAAATGGCTAAGTCAGGTTGGATCTGAAGATCAGTCCATTCAAGAACTGATCAAGAAGCTCACCAGTGAAGAGATTCATCTGGTGTGATTTCTGTTTCACATTATCAAATTATTTCTGGTAGGATCTGTTGTTAGATCTGAGTTGTAAGCCTGTAATTATAAAGTCTGAGGTATGGTTTTTGCCTGAGCTGTAGGAGTGGGGTGTCACTCTGAGTTGTAGGCCTATGAAAGAGGCTGAGGTGGGGCTGTTGCCTGAGTTGTAGGAGTGGGGTGTCACTCTAAGTTGTAGGCATGTGAAAGAGGCTGAGGTAAGGCTTGTGCCCGAGTTGTAGGAGTGTGGATTCACTCTGAGTTGTATGAACCATTCTTGGTTCTGAGCTGTAAGATCTGCAGATTTGAGAAGTGGAAGGAAGTTAGGCCGAATCCAGTTCATTACTGGATATGCGAAGGGGGAAAGTAGATGTACCCAGACCTTAGGGAACCACTATAAATCTGGTGTATGTTGTGCTGTGTTCATTATTCTATGATTTGAATTGCTGTAGTGCTGAGATAAATTTTGTTATTTGCCTAAAGTTTTTGAAGAAAAATTTAAAACCTATTCACCCTCCCCCCCCTCTAGGTATTTAGGGTCTTGAAATCAAGTCTTTCACGTATTCCTCGGATATTGGAGATGGCGAAAAGGATCGAGGCATATTGGCATACTACCAGAGGCCGGAAGCGGCCAACTGCAGATCAGGGCCACAAAGTCAGAAATGATCAGCGGCGGGGCTGCATCATAGATGGGAGAAGAGCAGAAGTTCATCCTCGTCAGGAGGTGAGATAGGAGCAGAGGGAACTAGTAGTGGTGGCCCCTCAGCCACCCCAAATGCGGGAGGTGCAGAGACACGGGGGTCAGGCATATCCCCCGCCAGAGTGCTTCAACTGTCATCAGGTGGGGCATATACAGAGGAACTGTCCCATGAGTGGGGCACCACCACAAGCACCACTGGCTGCCCCGCCAGCTCAGTATTTTAGAGGCCGAGGACGTGGCCGAGGCCGTGGATACCAGGGCAGAGACCGCAGACAGGAGAGGGAGCAAGTATATGCAGTAGATCTGACTCAACAACAGAATCCGGAGCAAGTGATCACAGGTACGCCAGTTAATTTTAAGTTTTCTCCTTCCTAAATAATTAGAGTTATGGATATGGAACTGATAAACTAGGAAAGAAAACCATAATTAGATTTCTAAGACTTTAAACTACCCCAGGCATAGTCTTTATTAGCGGCAATCCCGCCTATACATTGTTCGGTACGGGTGCTTCGCACTTGTTCCTGTCGGAAGCCTTCGTATAAGGGCTAGAAGGCGTGGAGCGATTCACAGGCCTGATGATGAGGATACGACTACCAGACGGATCATAGTTATTCACCAACGCCTGATGCAACATGGAGGTAGAGATCGGCGGAAAGGCATTTGAAGCACCAGCGACGGTCTTGAAGATGCCAGTCTTTGATTTGATCCTGGGCATGACATGGTTGCATTGGAAGCATGCTCAAATTGACTTCCTATCAAAGAGGATCACCGTGAGGCATGGGGATTCCTACATCGTCATCGAAGGTATAAGACCTATTGCCCCTCTCTTGCTGTCATCCATGCAGGCCGTCAAGGCCCTCTTGTAGGGGGAGGAAGTCTTTGAAGTGCTATTTGAATTGGACAGGGCCAAGGTTTCCCTCTCGAATATCCCGGTTGCGCAAGATTTTGCTGACGTATTCCCAAAGAAGCTGTCAGGGCTACCCCCGCAAAGGGAGCAGGATTTTCGGATACAGCTAGTGCCGGGGGCTAAGCCGGCATCTAGATCCCCTTACCGAATGGCCCCGAAGGAGTTGATAGAGTTTTGAAGCCATGTACAGGAACTAGTGGAAGCCAGATTTGTCCGGCCAAGATCTTCACCATGGGGAGGCCTGGTGTTGTTCGTTAACAAGAAGGACGGGTCACTTAGTTTATGCATCGATTACCGAGCACTGAACCGACTGATAGTCCGGAATACCTATCCGTTGACAAGGATAGATGAGTTGTTTGATCAACTGGAGGGGGCCCATTTCTTTTCAAAATTGGATTTGAGGTCGGGCTACTACCAGCTGCGAATCCAGGAGGAGGACATTCCGAAGACTGCCTTTAGTAGCAGATATGGGTTGTTCGAGTTTACCGTGATGCCCTTCGGGCTCACGAATGCACTGTCGGCGTTTATGAGCCTCATGAATCGGGTGTTCGAGGTATATTTGGATGTGTTCGTCATCATGTTTATTGATGACATCCTCATCTACTCGAGGATAGAGGAGGAGCACACACGACATCTGACGCTGACCCTAGAGAGACTGAGGGAGCACCAGCTTTATACGAAGTTCAGCAAATGCCAGTTCTAGCTGAGGGAGGTGGCTTTCCTAGGCCATATCATCAGTGGTGCTGGGATGTCAGTGGACCCGACCAAGATTCATGCAGTTCGGGATTGGACGCAGCTGAAGTCGTCCACAGACGTGCGGAGTTTTCTAGGACTTGCCGGTTACTCCCTGAAGTTCGTGGAGGGATTTGCTCGTATTGCCCTTCCACTGACATCCCTGACGAGGAAGGAGGTGCCCTTTGTCTGGACCCCGAAGTGTGAGGTGGCTCTTCAGGAGCTGAAGGATCGACTCACCTCGGCTCCTATACTTGCCCTCCCTTCGGGGTAAGAAGGATTCCAGATCTACAACGAAGCTTCCTACCAGGGCATGGGTGCATTGCTGATGCAGAATGGTCATGTGATATCGTATGCTTCACGGCAGCTCAACAAGCATGAAGAGAACTACCCTATTCATGACTTAGAGATGGTAGCGGTCGTGTTTGCTCTGAAAGTCTGGCGACACTATCTACACGGTGTCTGCTATGACATATACTCCGACCACAAAAACTTGAGGTATGTGGACCCATAGAAGGAGTTAAATATTAGGCAGAGACGATGGGTGCAGTTCCTAGCAGATTACCAGTACGAGATGCACTACCACCCAAGGAAGGCGAATGTGGTGGCAGATGTGCTGAGCCGGAAGGCCAAAATCTCTGGAGCAGGATAGCAGTTGATGGCCTTGGAGTTGATCCAGATATTAGAAAAGATGTAGATATCCTTGGTGTCCGAGGATCACACTGAGCTGTACCGGGAGTACCTTTCGTCGTTAGTTTCCGCATATGACATTCGAGACCGAGTCAGATATGGACAGAGGCAGGATGCCAAGCTAGAGCCGGTATTCCGGGCCTTAGAAGTAGGCACTGCTGGAGATTACACACTGATGGATGGCATAGTGTGTTTTAGAGGATGGGTTTACATATCAGAGGGAGGCCAGGTTCGGGAGGATATCATGACGGAGGCTCACTGTAGTCGGTATTCAGTACAACCGGGAGTTACAAAGATTACTGCAGATTTGAAGAAGACCATGTACTGGCCAGTCATGAAGAAGGATATCACCTACTTCATGACCCACTGTGAGGCATGCCAGCTGGTGAAGGCAGAGTGCAGAAACCCCGCACGATTGTTGCAGCCACTCCCAGTGCCGGAGTGGAAGTTCGATGATATCGCGATGGACTTCATACATGGGCTTCCCCGATCGCGGATGGGAAATGATTCGATCTGGGTGATCATCGACCGGTTGACGAAGGTAGCAAGATTTATCCCAATCAGGAAGGATGACTCAGCTGGTGTGATCGTTCGGAAATTCATGGAGCAGTTCATCCGTTACCATAGCGTACCCAGGACGATTGTGTCGGATCGGGATGGACAGTTTACGTCTAGGGAGTGGAGATCAGTGCAGACTTACTTGGGCACTCTGCTGACATTCAGTACATCTTTTCATCCCCAGACTGATGGGCAAACGGAACGCACTAATCGGACTTTGGAAGATCTGCTACAACTTTGCATATTGGATCGCGGTGAGCCTTGGGAGAAGTTGTTGCCACTGATCGAGTTCTCATATAATAACAACTACCAGTCCAGCATAAGGATGGCTCCTTATAAGGCCCTATACAAACGGAGGTGTAGGACTCTGCTGTCATGGATACATGACGAGTATCCGAAGGGTTTGGGTTGAGAGTTTGTTGAGGACACCGAGGCTCAGGTGAGACTGATACGGGATATGATGTTAGAGGCACAGAGCCGACAGGCCAAGTATTATGATTCTCGGCATCATCAGGTGGAGTTTCAGGTGTGGGACCGAGTGTTCTTGATGATCCGACCAATGCATGGGGTTTCACGGGTACGCGGTCGGAAGAAGAAGCTCAGCTCAAGATATATGGGGCCTTATAGGGTCCGGGAGAGGATCGGTCCCTTGGCTTATAGGTTGGAGCTGCCACCGGAGCTGGCAAGCTTGCACGACGTGTTCCATGTATCCTCTCTTAGGAGGGCTCTACTATGCCCGGAGCAGCAGTTTACGGACAAGGATAGGCCGGTAGCATCTGATCGGTCAGTTCACCTTGAACCGGTCCGGATTGACGACAAGGGTATACGAGTCTTGCGATGCAAGAAGGTTCCATTTGTCAAGGTACTGTGGAGCAATCATGGGCGAGAGGAGTACACATGGGAGCCTCGGTACTTGATGCAACAGTGGTACCCAGAGCTTTTCAGTCATGTATTACTTACAACCTCTCGGGATGTTACATTTTTCCTTTCAAATTTGAAACCCCGTAGGCCTAACAAGATTTTCGAGGACGAAAATTTTTTAGTTTATATATTGGGAATTGTAACATCCCTCAAACAACTAGACCCCTATTAGTGGTTTTGTCATGAATAGGTCATGACAAAACCCCAGGAAGCACAAGAAGGCCAAGTGAACCCAGGAATATAGGTGATATCACTATGGTCTTCAAATAGTACATTTCTAAACCCTAGTTTAAGATGATCATGGGGCTTCACCAAGACTCCAAGACCCCACCATGGTCTCACGAATCCATTGTGAGGTTCATTAGAGCCTTAAGGGTCCATTGGAGTCGACCCAGGGTGGCCAAGTTGACCTAGAACCACCTTAGGCCTAAATTGGGCAAGGTGCCCTAACTAAGGGAAGTATGCCCTAGTAAAGCCCAACCACCCCTACCAGGGTCTTCCTAGACCTAAAGTGGGGTCAATGGGTCACTAAGGACCCATGAATGGCAGTGAAAGTGGTTAAGTTGACCTAAGTCAACTCTAACCCTAAATGGGTCAAACTGACCTACATAGGGTCAACTGACCTTCCCTTAGCCAAGTGGATCTCACTCATGTCCTCCTAACCCTAGGGTGAGGTCAATAGGTCACCTAGGACCCATTGGCATCAAGTCCAGAGCCTAAGTTGACCCAAGTCAACCTTAGCCCTAAAAAGGTCAAAGTGCCCCAACTAAGGGGCAAGTGAAATACAGTGTGCAAGTTAACCCTATCCAAGTACTTCTAGACTTTAGGGGAGTCCCATGGGTCACCAAGGACCCATTGGGGTAAGCCCTAGTGGCTAATTTGACTAAAGTCAACCCTTGGCTCAAAGTGGTCAAACTAGCATAAATGGCTAACTCAAGCCCAATCCAAGTGGGCTAGGCCTAGGCAAGTGTGGCCCATTAGTTTAGGAGGTGGTGAGACACATTTTGGGACCACCAAATTCAGAATTGGGTGACTAGGAGAGAGAAAGAGAGAGTTACCCAAACCTGGAGGAGAGAGAAAGAGGAGCTTAATGGCCATCATGGCCATATAGGCCCCATAACTCCCCCTTTTGATGGGGCTTTAACTCCTTGGATGCAGGGGAGTAGTTTTCAGGAGGTGGCCAGCCAGAGGGGAGGCTCAGCACATCAAATTTGGTGAAATCGAAAATAACCATTAATGGCTTTAAGGGTGTCTTGAAGAATTGGGGAGTTACAAACCTCCTCTCCCCAATTCCCTCATTAGAGACCTTCACCATGGTAAGGGGAAGAGTTTCCCCCGATCACATTTCGGTTACAGAGGAGTTGGTGAAGAGGTTGTAGAGGAGCCGAAGCTTGGTGGTCGGAAATGGCGAGGAGGCACAACACCCGCTCTCAGGCCGCGATTCAGGTCCTCCTCCACTACTCCTTCCATGGGTAGATCATAGCAACACTTAGGGCCAAGTTTTGGGCTCAGCTGAGCCCGATCGGGAGAGCTTTTTCTCCAATTTTTTCGCAAAAATTAACCTATCGGGTTCACCAGAATTGGCCCATCCGGCGGCTATGCCGCCGCCTGGCGATAGCCACCACCTCAACGAAGGTGGTGGTGGCGGTGGCTGGCCAGGGAGGTGGCTGGGTGGTCGGCAGCAGGGTCTTGAAATTGGCCTTAGAAGGGTCAATCCTGGCCGTTGGCGCGCGGGGATGATGACGGGATGTCGTCCAAATGTGCGTCAAGATGCGTGTGGCTACTGTTCAAACTAGAGGATTATATTTATTGCATTTTAATGAATCTGTCACACTATTTCTATTAACTTTAAATTAATTTAAAAATAATTATATGCTAAATCATGGGAAATTGTCAACATATAACTTGTAGCACTATGAGTCTACTTTAATTCAAAATTAGTTTGAACCAATTTGGGTGCCTGGTTTGACCAAGGCACTCATTTTGATGGGCTCTATACCTAGAGCTAGACAGAGATTAGAATGGGTCCCCACACTTCATCCTTTGCCCAAATATCTTGAAATTTTGACAGGGAGTCACCCTAGTCTGTACCTAGGTCTTGGCTAAAAATGAAAATTTTGGGGGACAATGTTTCTATAGTTTTGGAAATTATTTAATTTCTCTAGTGTAAATTAATTTAGGGACCAAATGACATCCAAACTCACCCAAATTTTGGTGAGTGGTGCATGGGGTCATTATAAGGCTCTGGTTAAAATTTCATCTCATTTGGAGATGGTTTGAATTGAAATCATGCAAACTGTAGGCTTGCCATAATAAGGGTATTTTGATCAAAAAAGTGCAATTTGGGTTTTGAGTGGCCAAATCACCTCAATAGAGGTTGAAATTGGGGTCACTGACTTGGCATGGCTTTTAACACCATCTCATGGAAGATGGGGTGGATTGGAATAAATTTGCCCTAGGACCTAAGACCAAACCCTAAGGATGGTCTTTGGTGTCTTGTGAAGGGCATGGGGTCAAAAGACCTTGTATGGACTTGAATTTGGTAGGGAGGGTGCTAGGGTAACCAAAGCCCTCTGGTAAAAATCTTGGAGTATTTGGAGATAGGTAGACCCCTCAAAAACCTAACCTTATTTTAGGGCACAAATTTTATAGTGCTAGAATAGGTTATTAAAACTCATTGAACAGTGATGAAACTTGGGTAGTGTAGTCATAGGGGTAGTATGAACTTCTAGAAATTTAATTGGGATTTTTGGATCAATAACTTTTAGTACTTTCTTGTAATGCATGAATTAGCCCTACTTAAATGATAGGTTATTGTAAATTTACTGTCCATTGGAAAGTCATGAAAATTTAGGTAGAGGGAGTTTTCGATTGTTATGCTCATATATGAATTTTATTAGAATTTTTGAATACCTATTTACAGTACCTACTTCACAAGCTCATTAATTTGGATACTTGTTCAATATTTTGTTTAGAGCTCATTATTGGTTGACAAATTATGAAACTGGACCTAGAGGATTTATATGTCATTACAATCATCCCTGAATTTTCTCAGAATTTTTGGAAGTATTTTTGATGCACTTGCCTGTTAAAATTGATTAAAATAGGTTATATTCAAAATTAGGATTAGATCCCTAAACCTTGCTGCAAAATTGGGAGACTTTGGATTCTCTGCTAAATAGTCATATTGTATTTATCATAAATTTTGTGGAGCATTTGCTTGTAATAAATTTGTACTTCATGTTCAAACTTTGACTACCTCCAATATGAATTTCTGGGTTTAGGCTAAAAATGTCATGACAGCCCTCCAATAATTATTATAGGGATACTGAATAATTATTTTGAGTACCTCCATTTTTACACATCATATAGCTTAAGTTGGTCTGTATTTAGTAAAACTGCTGAAATTTTGTTGGAATATGAATTTGGGTCACTCGGGCAGTAGGCTCAGTTGATTTGGTGATGGACAGGTTGGCCCGGCGAGCTTTGGCTCGGTAGTTTTTGAGATGGGCAGGTTGGCCCGGCGAGCTTCGACTCGGTTGTTGTTGTGACGGACGGGATGGTCCGGGGAGCTTTGGCTCGGTGGTTATACGTCAAGGTTGCATGTGCATAAAGTATAAGGTTGTGGGTCTTCGGTATTGGAGAGTTGATGCACCAATGCCAATACGTTGACTCGGCCTGTGTGGTTTAGCACTTGGCCAAATAAAGTACGGTGCGCCAGCCGGCAAGAGTACGCAGGCGCTCCGCTTAGTGAACCAGCATTGAGGCGTACGATAGGTCTGATTGGTAGTGCAATTATCGGTTTAGAGGTGGGCGAGGCCCAACCCACCGCTTCTGTTTGCCACTATGGAGGTATCCTGGGAGGTTTGGGTCCAGAAAGGGGGATCTAAAAGTCTGTGTACACAGAGTCGAGTGGGTGAGTTGCACTTGCTTGTTCACATCATGGCATAATTGTATTTCATGGTATACTCATTGCATATAACCCAACCCCTATTGTATAAGTGGTATGGGACACTTATACAATAGGCCCTGCAAAATGACTCCTTGGTTTATAAGTTCGCGCGAGCGTGCTTATAAGTTAATGTTTTTATTTAGTAAATATAAATGTATGATAGATAGAAAACCGACACCCTATCGTATAAATCAGTATGAGACTTTTTATACGATAGGAGCTCTGCAAAAGATCTCTCGGCTTATGTGTTTTCATATAAGTTAAGGTTACTTTTCTTGTTTAGTCTTTTTACCTTCATCCTATCTTATATACTGTAGAACTGCTAGTTTAGTTTCGTCGCCATCTGCTTATTTGTTATTCTCCACCTTCATGTCCTCTCCTTTCCTTCTCCCCGCTCGGTGCCTAGGAGCCATGGGGGAAGGGACGAGGGATGATAGGACTTAGCCTTTTAGACTAACGGTTTTCGAACCACATAATTTTAGGGGACCGTGGAGCCTAGCTTGGAGGAGCTGCCCCGGAGGTCGTCACGCTTGGAGATGTGGCAGTCCGCTACCGGAGTTCAAATGGTAGGGACTGTGAGTCCTGTTCTCTACTAGTTGTTTTAGTTTTGCTTCCGCGATGAGAGATATGTAGTGAGGACTTGATGTACTGGGCATCAGCCCAAGATTTAGTACTTTTATTATTTATGTGGACACTCCCTTCGTGGAGTTTATTTACTATATATGTGATTTGCGTGGACTTGCTTTATTATTTTGCTACAGTTGTGATTGATTTGGCCGGCAGGATCAGCGTTTTGTAGTGATGACCTTCCCGGGAGTGAAGGTGTCAATGCAAAGCGGGGGTTCTGGGCTAAGACCTGGGTGTTTCAAAAAAAGGGGGGGGGGGTCTTACAGGTCACGCCCGTGACCAAGGGCGTGTAAGGCAAAAACCGCAAGATCATGAAACTGATGCATTAGCTTAGCATGCCGGGATGTCACGGCTTGTGGTCACGCTCGTGACCAACATGTCATGCCCGTGCCAGGGCGTGTAACTTTAATCTGACGTGGATTGGAGGCCTGGATCGTCATCTGCGTGTCACAGCTAAATGGACACGCCCGGGTCAGCATGGTCACGCCCGTGACCAGTGGGCGTGTACTTTTAAATGAAGTGGCAGTGAGATCTGGAGCATATGCTGGGGTCACGCCTGAATGTCACGCCCGTGACCTGGTGGTCACGCCCCTGACCGGGGCGTGTAATTTTGCACTTTTTTCGGATTTGTCTAGCTTTGTCTCCTGGTCAATCCTGTAAACTCCATTTTGAAATTTGCAGCCCAGATTGATCCTAAAATGTGAAATTAAAGAAATTAGATAATAAAATCATAAAATATATTTATAAACTAATTAATTATTAAATAAAAATATATAAAAATATGGATAAAATTAAAGTTATCAACACATATACTAATGTTTTTGAATTTTACCAAGTCCACAGGTGCTGGCGTCAGCAATTATCAGCAAAATTCAAAATGTTGCGGTAAGGCTACAGTACGCGACAAACGGTGTCGCAGGCCTACCACACGACTTTTGCAGTTAATGCAAGGTTACAAGGGCCAACTCCTTGTGTGGGCCCCGTAGCTCAAAGAGCCGTTAAGTGGCTTAATAGAAAAGGTAGAGCTCTGATTGAAGAAATAAGCTTTTTACATATACAGCTGGCAGTCATCTTCTTCCTCTCCATTGTTGCAGAGGTGGAAAAATAGAGTTCAAATCAGCTGGTCTGAAGTCTCAAAAAGTTAGTAGTTGTCCTCTTCACCAACAAAAACAAGTTCAGAGAAAATCTCTAAGGTAAAGAGAGTAGCGAGGTATAACCCGAGCTGCAGGATTTTGGATCTAATGCAAGTTAGCTTGTTCCATTTTTACCTACACCAGCAAGTTTTGAAGGCTTACTTTCTGAGTAAGAAGAAGAATCTGAATCATCTGGTTTCAGCAGTCTAGAAGATAGGGTTGAGTTTATCTCAGCTCAAGAAGCAGCTAAGGGAAAAATCCACAACTATAGTTACTTCTCAGCTCAAGCAAACCTTATCCTAAAGATCAACTTCTGGAGCTTTGAAGAAGAAAGAACTAAGGTCCTGGTTCAGTCCAAAAAGGAAAGAAGAAGCAAAACAGGTTTCTACCAGTTACTTCCAGCCCAAGCAGATCTATACCTGTTGCTGTGAAGGAGTTATGGCAGAGATTTTCTCAGCTCAGAACATAGAAGGCTCGTAGAAATTTCTCTCGAGTAAAATCAACTACACCCACTTACACCCTATAGGATCTTTACAGAACTGAGCTATAGGCCTGAATATATATATGCTGAGTGTAGGATCCAAGTGTTGATCTGAGTGTAGAATTCAAGTGTGGATCTGAGTGTAGGATAACTTGTTAATCTAAGGTAGGATTCTGTTGAGAATCTGAGTATAGGCCTTTGGTCTGAGTAGTAGAATTCAAGTGTGAATTTGAGTTATAGGATCCAGATTGGATCTGAGGTAGGTGATCATTTGATCACTGATCTGTAGGGATTTTGTTCCTGAGATAGGAGAGTCATTCTCTCTGAGTTGTAGGGCACTTGTACCTGAATTATAGGATTTTTTGGATCTCAGGTAAGGCCTTTGTGCTTGAGCTGTAGAAGCGTCATTCTCTATAAGGTAGGATCATTTGTGGATCTAAGGTAGGGTTTTCCTCCCAGTTTGAGTAGTAAGGCCTTTCGCGAGAGGTAGGTGATCAATTGATCACTGAGTTGTATGGCTTAGTGCCTGAGTTATAATTCTTGGAGGAGACTAGAGATCCTGAGGGATCTGTGGTGTAAGATCTTAGGAGTCGAGACTGGAGAAGTAACTTGTCTAACAAGTTATTAGAAAGGTGGGAGGGAAAGTGGATGTACCCGTTATCTAGGGAACCACTATAAATTTGTTGTGTTATCTATGTGACTGCCTTGAAAGCACAACTAACCTAATCACATCAGTAACTTAAGTAATTAAGTTGAATATATAGCAAAAGAGACCAATAACCTACTCAACCCCCCACGCCCCCTAGGTAATTTAGCTATCCTTGAAAACAAAGTCTTTTAACAGAACACTCAATGCCGAAAGAAGAAAGTATTGACAGGACTGCGTTAACTCAAAGCATGAAGAGAAGATAGATTGAAAGACCTATCTATGTCCATAAGTGTTGAGTGAGGACATCTCACTCAATTCACTCAATGCCTCAACAAGCTAGCAGACCAGAGAAGCGGCTAAGGACAAAAGCGTTGAGTGATGAATGTTGAAACTGAAAACTCGATCTCTCACGAAATTCACACTTGGGGAAGTGGTGATCGCACACCTACTTCTCTCCTGCAAGAAAAATAGCGAAAAGAAACGGGAAGTAACCCAAGCGCTCGTCGTGGAGGTCCCACCACACACTCGAAAGATCTCAGAGCACTTCCCCTCCTTGACCAAAGGTCGAGATAAGGCTACCTCAGAAAGCGCAGGATGATCTGAACCCTGGTAAGCATCCCTTCTGAGGAGCACCTTGGGACTTATTTATAGTTTTCTGAAGACGGCCTGCAAATAGCCAACCTCCACTATATTGAATAGCTATGTGCAGCTCAACTGGATCTACAGACACCATAACTCCGTTGTTATTACAAGCTATTTGTACCCCTGTCATGGGCACCCAGGTAATTATACCTTTGGGACCTACTAGGCAGGTTCCAAGGATCTGGAGGTCGGCTCGCCATAACTCTCCACCCTGCAGAGGTGGACGTGACCTGGCTCCAACATCTCACCTTCCCTCCTTGGGCGAGCGCGAGCAAGGTCACCGCAGCCTGCCGATCCGCACTCTAAGGCGGGCTAGCGGCCAGATTGCCTATATGAGAGCGGGCTGGCCGGTTTGGGACTGTTACTACAGAAGGAATTTCGGAGGCATTGAGCTCACCGAGCTTAGTTTGATTAATTTAGGATTCTAATACATGTGGTCAGCTCGAAGGAGGCCGAGCTTCGCTCGACAAACATCGACCCCCGTCCGACGAATGATGAGATCAATTTGACGAACCCCGGGCGGACATGGGCTGGGTGGTCCAGCCCGCCCAGCTTGTGCGCCTAGCTTTGGCGTGAGCGAGCTGGTTGTTCTGGATTCTCCCGCATGCTATTTTGGCTTGGACAGGTCACCTTGGTCCGCTCTCCCTGTCTGTTAGATCCACTCGACGAACACGGGGCTGCACACAATCCCCGCTCTTTTTGAGCTTGACCAAGATTGGAAAGAATCATCCAACCCACGTGTTCGGTGAGTGCTGTGCTGAGATGGAAGGAATCTTTTTGTAGGTCCCACCCTCACTCTATAAATAAACCATCGGACCCTTTGGAAGAATCCTGCCTTCTTTTAGCCTTCTCTGTGAGCTGCAACCGCACGATTCCTGGGTCCGAGGAGATGCGACCTCGGCTAGAGACAGAAAGGTAGGGGACTAGGGTTGAGGCTCTCGAGGCCGCCTCGTGGTTGGTGTGCGGATCGCCCGACCCTATCTTCCGGCCAGTGAAAGGGAAAATTGTCAGGCGATCTCCAGCAAACAACCTCCCAGGATCCTGCTCGGCGGCCAGTGTAGAGGTTGAACATGAGGTATGCGAGCATCCCGCTTGATTCGCCGCTTTGACTCTGACTTCTCTTTACGCAGGTGCCGCCCCGCGAAGACGGAGGCAATAGACGGGAGCTGGGTCATTCCCTCCTATTGTCAACCGAGAGGGCCGCCAGCACTTCGTACAAGGGGCACCCTCCTTCGAAGATTCCCCATTCGCCAATTCCCCCTAGGCTGGGAAAATCATTCGCAGTTCTTGAGGGAGGACTTTTCCTGGGGCGGCCGGGCTCCTCCCGACTATCAGCTGGTGTAGGAGACGTGCCGACACCCGGTAAGCTCATACTTGTGCTTGTTTGTTACCGCTCAGACCCTCTGACCCTCTTCTTTACAGGTTTCAAAGCGATCTCCTCCTCTGATGTTGAAATGAGTGAGGAATATTCGCCTCCCCCTGATACAGATCACATTTCAGAGTATCAGGGTGACCCGATGGATGCGGAGGGGATGAAGAGGCAGGTGACGTGGCTGTTTCAGAAACACATATTACTGCTAGACGAGGTCTTCAATAGGGTTAATAAGAATAAGGCCGAAGTGGAGGAGCGGCTTGCGGTCCTGGAGGGAGCGAGGCGCCCAGCTGACGAAGACGAGGTTACTTCTCCCAGGGTGCACATTGTAACACCCTAAATTCCAGAGTTAGGAAAAAATTGGTGACACGGCCTCGGACACGGGCGTGTCCCAGGTCATGTCCTTCTCGGGTGAGCAGTTGCCGAGTGTTCGACGAAAAATCACTTCGACGAAGAATGAGGGAACACGCCCTCTGATACGGGCATGTCAGAGGTCGTGTCCTCTATGGGTCGACGAATATCAGCTCGATGAAATTGAGCTGGGGCGTGTCTAGTGCCGTGTATGGGCACACGGCCTGGGATATGGGCGTGTCATAGGCCGTGTCCTTTTCGGGATGTGCCCAAGGCATTGAGGCCTGGTGAACACGGGTAGGACACAGTTGTGTCTTAGGATACACGGCCTGTAACACAGGCATGTCACTGGTCGTGTCCCTATAGGGTTGAGATTGATTTTTGTATAGCCTGATGTACACGGCCCCGGACACGGGCGTGTCTGAAGTCTTGTCAGGTGACCTTGGCCCGTGACATGGGCGTGTCATATAGGCGTGTACTGGACTGGATAAGTAGGTTGAGCACCTCTTGAGGTACACGGCCTGGGACACGGGCGTGTCACAGGCCATATCAGGCAAAAAATATGATTTTGTTGCAAAATTGTGGCTGTCCAAATCTTTAGCTGGGATCCTATGGCTGAGGTGCCTCCCTGCTTCCTTAAGGTCGTGGATGAGAAGGAAATTCTCATTTAAGTTTGGCCTTTATCTTTCTACAAGTTAGAGAGAGGAAGTAGGAGGAGGAGGAAGGAGAGCCGGTCACCGGTGGTGCTGCGGTGTTCCAACGAGAGATCTGAGGCCAGAATTGCGGAGGAAAAGCCGTTGCGGTTCTTTCCAGCCAGCTAGGAGCTCATGGCGCTGAAGCCGTCTTCGAGGGTAACGACTTCTCTTCCTAGCCATGTGAAGGCTTCCTTTTTGGCATGTTCATATGATTCCCCCACCAGAGGGTGGATTATTATGGGAGTCTCTTGGGTTTATTCATGGATCCCCAATCATTTAGCATATAGATCCAGAAAAGGAGTACGGAATAGGCATGTTGTGTGAAGCCCACCTGGACAGGTTGGTCTGGATTGGTGATGTTGCATATACGCACCGGAGAAGACTCCGTGATAATGAGTAGTTTAAGGAGTCGACGGGTTAGACCTGCGAAGGGTAGTAGCAGGAAGTACTGGAGTGGTAGTCCAAGAAAATACCCTTTGTAATGCTTGTGTTGTTGGGTAGTACCTGTGAAGGGGAGTAGCAGGAAGTACTGGAATGGTAAGCCAGGAAGTACCCTTGATGCTTGGAATGCTTGGTTGGTTATTCCTGTGAAGGGGAGTAGCAGGAAGTACTGGCTTGGCAGTCCAAGAAAATACCCTCAAGTGGATGCTATGATGTACGGTTAAGCCTAGGGATGAAAAGTGAGTTCTGTCGCTAACGCGAACCGTCTCTCCTAGGTAACCGATGAATGTGAAGCCAGTTCTGTCAGAATGGGCTGGTTATGTGTGAGCTGATGAGTTCACCTAAAGGAAACAGGCAAGGTGAAAGTGACCCACGCCTTTTATGTAGCCGCGAGTATGCCGTACTCGATGATGGCAAGGAGACTTGAGCAACGGGGGGTGTATGATCCGACCTGTGCTATGTCCATTCGACGCGAGACCTGAAGGTGTGGTCTGTTGGAGCGCATATCAAGAGTCTTAAGCCTATGCGCCATGAAACAATGGCGGGCTACGTGCCAATCCCGGTGCATTAAGACTAAAGTCTACGGCTGCACGCCATGGAGCAAAATGCTAAATTTGACAATTTGGGTTGCGACCCTAATACGGTGGTGGGACCCTTGTTTGCTGGTACACCAAGAATGTGCCCTGAGTGCACGGATCGTCGGACTGCGTGGCTGACGGTTGTGATGGAATGTATGTGCGTGAGAGCATATTGTATGATATACATATCTGCTTGTGAAATGCTATGCATGCAGGGAAGAAATACCACCGCCCTGGGAAAGGGGTGGGGTCGTTATAATTTAGTCAGCTGAATGCTGACCATTGCCTATTTGCCAACGTTGGTTGGGCTGTCCCTGTGTAGGTGCTGGAGCGCCAAGCGGGATGCATAAAGGCTGAAGTTCCTGCAGCTGTTGCTGCTACTGCTAGCCCTGTGCCGCTGCGGCCTGGGACATGAGTGTGTCACTAGCCGTGTACCTGTCGGGTTGAGATTGATTTTTGTATAGCCTGATGTACACGGCCCCAGACACGGGGGTGTCTGAAGGCGTGTCAGGTTACACGGACCGTGACACGGGCGTGTCACATGGGCATGTATTGGACTAGATAAGTCGGTTGAACACTGCTTGAGGTACACGGACTGGGACACAGGAGTGTCACATGCCGTGTCAGGCAAAAAATATGATTTTGTGGAAAATCGTGGCTGTCCAAATCTTCAGCTGGGACCCAATGGCTGAGGCGCGTCCCTGCTTCCTTAAGGTCGTGGATGAGAAGGAAATTCTCATTTGAGTTTTGGCCTTTATCTTTCTACAAGTTAGAGAGAGAGACGAAGAAGGAGGAGGAGGAAGGTGAGTTGGTCACCTGTGGTGCTGCGGAGTTCCGACGAGAGATCCGAGACCAGTGTTGCGGAGGAAAATCCATTGCGGTTCTTTCCAGCCAGCTAGGAGCTCATGGCGCCGAAGCGATCTTCGAGTGTAATGACTTTTCTTCCTAGACATGTGAAGGCTTCCTTTTTGGCATGTGCATATGATTCCCCCACCAGAGGGTGGCTTGTTATGGGAGTCTCTTGGGTTAATTCATGGATCCCCAATAATTTGGCATATAGATCTGGAAAAGGAGTATGGAATTGGCATACTGTGTGAAGCCAATCTGGACAGGTTGGTATGGATTGGTGATGTTGCATATACGCACAGGAGAAGACTCCGTGATAACGAGTAGTTTAAGGAGTCGACGGGTTAGACCTGCGAAGGGTAGTAGTAGGAAGTACTGGAGTGGTAGTCAAGGAAAATAGCCTTTCTAATGCTTGTGCTGTTGGGTAGTACCTGTGAAGGGGGGTAGCCGGAAGTACTGGCGTGGTAAGCCAGAAAATACCCTTGATGCTTGGAATGCTTGGTGGGTTGTGCCTTTGAAGTGGAGTAGCAGGAAGTACTGGCTTGGCAGTCCAGGAAAATACCCTCAAGTGGATGATATGATATACGGTTAAGCCTAGGGATGGAAAGTGAGTTCTGTCGCTAACGCGAGGCGTGGCTCCTAGGTAACCGATGAATATGAAGCCAATTTTGTGAGAATGGGCTGGTTATGTGTGAACTGATGACTTCACCTAAAGGAAACAGGCAAGGGGAAACCGACCCGCGCCTTTTATGTAGCCGCGAGTACGCCGTACTCGATGATGGCAAGGCGACTTGAACAATGGGGGATGGATGATCCGACCTGCGCTATGTCCGTCCGACGTGAAACCTGAAGGTGCGGTCTATTGGAGCTCATAACAAGAGTCTTAGGCCTGCGCTCCATGACACAATGGGGGGCTACGGTCCAATCCCGTTACATTAAGACTAAAGTCTCCGGCTACTCGTCATGGAGCAAAATGCTCAATTTGACCGTTTGGGTTGCGATCCTGATACGGTGGTGGGACCTTGGTTCGCCGGTACACCTAGAATGTTCCCTGAGTGCACGGATCGTTGGGCCGCATGACTGACAGTTGTGATGGAATGTATGTGCATGAGAGCACATTATATGATATACATATCTGCTTGTTAAATGCTATGCCTGCATGGAAGAAATACCACCGCCCCAGGAAAGGGGTGGGGTCGTTATAATTTTGTCAGCTTAATGCTGACCGTTCCCTGTTTTCCACCATTGGGTGAGCTGTCCCTGTGCAGGTGCTGGAGAGCCAAGAGGGACGCATAAAGGCTGAAGTTCCTGCTGTTGCTGCTACTGCTAGCCCTCGAAGGCTGAATGAAAATACTGTTGGAGCATGCGTTCCGCGCTTCTTAGTTTGAGAATAACAAATCCCGGATGTATTTGATCTTGGTATGTGTTTTAAATGTGCAGGGACAATAGCATTTTTATGTATAAAAGAAAGGCTGAGCATGGCATTGATGAAAAGGAAAAACGCACTATCACTGGCGATAACGATACCGCGGGCGATAGCATAGTCAGTTCCTGCTGACGTCAGCCTTAATCCGCACGTTGCCGCGCACGAAGTTAGTCACGATCAGCGATATCGCGGGGCGATACCGATGTCGCCGAGCGATATCCCACAATCGTCACATTCTCCGCTCAGATCTGAAAATCAGCGCGACGTGTGCCACGTGTCAAGCAACGGAGAGTTATCACTATCGCGGGGCGGTAACGCTAACGCCGGCGATAGAGTGAAATGATATATACGGCCAAAAATTTCAGGGAAGAGTTGGATTGTGCAGAGCTTTGTTTTCCCAGAGAATTTTCAGAGCCTTCATCTCCGTTTCCAGACGAACTCCCTTGGTCCGTTGAAATCTCAAGAGTGAAGGAGATACGACCATGTGTTCAAGATTGGAGATCTTCTCGTTGGTCCATCATCATCTTCAGAGCTCGTGATTTTGAGGGAGTTTTTAAGTTTTACTATTGTAATTTCATTTTCATCTTTTATCTTTGTAATTGGGTAGGGAAAATCACCACCTTGTGTGTGGTGTCTAAGTCCGTGTGTGGCTTAGGGGCAAATCATCACCTTGTGTGTGGTGTCTAGGTCCGTGTGAGGCTTAGGAGTAAATCGCAGCGAGTTGTGCAGCGTCTAGATCATAGGTTTGATTTAGGGGGAGGCTAGTAGGCATATCTAGGGAGATATTGACTATAGCCTACCGGTTCTTGGGAGAAGGATCGGTGAAAAACAAAGCTAAAAACTATTATCGTTGTAAGCCTTGATTTCAAGATTTATTGGAATCATTTTACATATTCGTTTTGAAGAAGTATAATATTGTTATTCATTTCATTGATCTATCTCATTCATAGTAGCTAGTCTTTTATTTTATAAAAAGAAAAAAAAATTTAAAGAGCACTAATTCACCCCCCCTCTAAGGGCGCCACAAGATCCTACAAGTGGTATCAGAGCAAGGTTATTCCGAATACGGTTTCACCACCAGGAATTATGGCACAGCATGACCATGCTTTCTCTGAGGGGCAAGGAATTAGCAGACCTCCATTATTCACTGGATCTGACTATAATTACTGGAAAACTAGGATGAAGTGTTTTCTTATTTCTCTTGATATTGAGGTTTGGAATATGGTAGAGACTAATTATGTTCATCCCACTTATACAGTAGGCAATGTAGAAATGGAAAAAACCAAAAGATAAATGGGATGATCAGGATAAACTAAGATGCAAAAATAATGCAAAAGCCATGAATGCATTATTTTGTGCATTAGATAGGACTGAATTTAATAGAACTTGTGCTTGTAGTAATGCTTATGAGATTTGGAATTTACTTGAAGTAACTCATGAAGGTACCTCGCAGGTGAAGACCTCGAAGCTATTTCAACTTGAGTCGGAATTTGAAAAGTTTAGGATGGAAGTGGATGAGGACGTAGACTCAATGTACACCAGATTCACCAAGATAGTGAATGACTCAAAAGTGCTTGGAAAAATTTTTCAAATGGTGATTTGGTGAGAAAACTTCTTAGATCTCTCCCCCCTAAGTTTAATCCCAAAGTGACGGCTATTTCTGAATCTCATGATCTTAAATCTCTGAATATTGAAAGCCTGATTGGGAACTTGAAAACTCATGAAGTTGAATTGAAAATTCAACAACAAGAGTACATGGAGCCTAAGAAGAAGGGGTTGGCTCTAAGATCTAAGAAAGAAGAATGCAGTAATTCTGAGGATGAAGAAGATGATGAGGAGAGTCTTTTTGTAAGAAAGTTTAAAAAATTTATGAGAAATCCGGAGAGGAGAAATGCTTTTAAAAAGTACTTTAAGAAGGAGACGTTTAGAAAGAAAAAAACAAAAGGATGACGATGATGAGGAGGAAGAGAGACCCCCACCGGAGTGCTATCATTGCAGGAAGTTAGGACACATTCGAAGCAAGTGTCCAAAGTATTTGAAAGAACTTAAAGAAAAGAAGCACAAAGGGAAGAAGAAGGTCCTGAAGGCTGAAACATGGGATGATACTACCTCTGAGGGTGCAAGCAGTTCAAGCTCAAGCGAGGAGGAGGCCAATATGTGCCTAATGGGAAAAAGTGTCACATCTGATGACGAGTGCAGTGTCCAAAGCGACACTGAGGTAACTCCTCCAACTTATGATGAATTATTTTCTGAATTTTTAAATACTTGCAAATATCTTGAAAAAAGCTTAAAAGAAAATGATATTCTTAAAACTGAAAATAAAGTTTTAATTAAAGAAAACAAAAAATTGTTAAATGAAAATAAGACTATTGGAAAAGAAAAAGTCTCTTGCCAAGAGTGTGATCACTTTATGGGAAGAATAAAAGAACTAGAAGAATCCCTTTCCAAATCTCATTCAGAAATAAAAATTCTCAATAAAAAGAATGAGATTTTAGAGAGAGATCTGAAATCTTCTATTTCCAAAGTCTATGAAGGAAAGAAAGCTTTTGAACGTAGATGTGTAAATCTAGTATCCGAGAACAATGAAATGAGAAAGCAGATTCATGACCTAACACTAGCCATGAAAAAATTTGGTTTGGGCCAAAGATCACTGGATATGATCTTAGGTTACCAATGTCACGGATCTGGAAGATTTGGACTCGGATACACGACTGGAAGCTATCGCCCGGCGATAGGTACTACCGCCGACGATAGCCAGAAATCCAGAAAGTCAAATTTTAACAATTATGATAATAGTAAATTAACTGATACTACCTTTTCTCACAGTAAAAGTCCAGAGAAGTTATATTCTTCTTGCTACATTACATGTGCCAAATGCAATAGATTTGGTCACACCACGGACTCGTGCTGGAAGAAAGGAAAAAGTAAAATTAAGCAAATCTGGATGCCTAAGGCCTCTACCTATACTATGGGTGGAACCACTTGGGTAGCCAGATCTTTACTCACATCCTCTTTCTAGGTGTGTTGGCAGGCTAAGGACAAAGAAGACGTGTGGTACTTGGACTCAGGTTGTTCAAAGCACATGACGGGCAATAAAGAAAAGTTTCTTAGCCTGGAGATGAAGAAAGGAGGAGTCGTTACATTTGGAGATAATGGAAAAGGAAAAATCATCGGCATCGGTGTTGTGGGTAACGAAAGTTTTTCAATTTCAAATGTTTTGTTAGTAGAATGTTTAAAACATAATTTGATTTCTATTAGCCAACTATGTGATAAGGGTTTAAATGTTTTGTTTGAATCTTCTACAAATTTATGCAAAATTATTGATTCCAAAACAAATGAAATTGTTTTTACCGCCCCTAGATGTCATAACGTATATATGATTAAATTTTATGATTTTTCAAATTCTACTTTAAAATGTTTTTTATCAAAAAATGATGAGTTAGAATTATGGCATAGGCGACTTGGACATACTAGTGCAAAGTTAATTAAAAAACTTTCAAAAGATAAATTAATCAAAGGTTTACCATTGCTAGATGGAAATTTGTCTTCATTATGTGAGCCTTGTCAAAAAGGGAAATTTACAAAATCATCTTTTAAAAGTAAAAATATTATTTCTACAACTAGGTCACTCCAATTAATTCATATGGTTTTATTTGGGCCAATCACTATTTCTAGCTTAGGAGGTAGAAAGTATACATTTGTATTGATTGATGATTATTCACGTTTTTGTTGGACCTTGTTTCTAACCTCAAAATCCGATGCATTTTCAGAATTTTCTAAATTATGTTTGCGTATTCAAAATGAATTTGAGCTAAAAATTAAACGCATACGTTCGGATCATGGAGGGGAATTTGAAAATGAAAAGTTTATTTCTTTTTGTACGGAGTTAGGAATTAAACAAGAATTTTCCGCTCCACGCACACCACAGCAAAATGGTGTAGTGGAGAGGAAAAATAGGATTCTTCAAGAGCTAGCCCGTACGATGTTATCTGAATTTTCTTTACCAAAATCTTTTTGGGCTGAAGCGGTGAGTACTGCATACTATGTAATTAATAGAGTAATGCTTCGCCGTATTTTAAAAGTAACTCCTTATGAATTAATTTTTAATAAAAAACCAAGTGTTTCTTATTTCAAAATTTTTGGGTGTAAATGTTTTGTTTTAAATTCTAAAGATTCTTTAGGAAAATTTGATGAAAAATGTGATGAAGGAGTTTTCATTGGGTATTCTTCAACTAGTAAAGCTTATAGAATTTTTAATAAACGAACGAAAATAGTTGAAGAATCTATTCATGTTAGGTTTGATGAGGTTGTTCCATGTGTAGATAAGAAAACTACAGGAAAAGAAGATACACCCCTTCCTTTGATGGAAAATGATGATGAAGAACTTGAAAGGAATGAAGAAGGAAAAGAAGAAGAAGAAAGAGAACAACATGTCCCTCCAAGGGAATTGATATTTTCAAAGGATCATCCGAAGGAGCTTATTATTGGAGATCCACAAAAAGGGGTAAGTACTCGTTCTTCTTTACATGTTTTATTTTCAAACCTTTGCTTTGTCTCTGAAATAGAACCAAAAGATGTTTCCACCGCTTTAAATGATGAATTTTGGTTTTTAGCTATGAATGAAGAACTTAATCAATTTGAACGTAATAAGGTTTGGAATCTTGTAGAACGACCCAAAAATCATCCTGTAGTTGGAGTAAAGTGGATTTTTAAAAATAAATTGGATAGTGATTCTAGAATTGTTAGAAATAAAGCCAGATTAGTTGCAAAAGGTTATGCACAAATTGAAGGGGTAGACTATGATGGAACTTTTGCACCCGTTGCTAGACTAGAAGCGGTTAGGATATTTCTTGCATTTGCTTGCTTTAAAAGATTTAAATTATATCAAATGGATGTCAAAACTGCATTTTTAAACGGGTATATAAAAGAAGAGGTTTATGTAGAACAACCCCCTGGCTTTATTAATGAAAAATATCCAAATTATGTTTATATATTAGATAAAGCACTTTATGGGTTAAAACAAGCGCCTCGTGCTTGGTACGATCGTTTAACTCAATACTTATTAAAGCACGATTATAAAATGGGAAGTGCCGATTCTACACTCTTCATTAAGCAAATTAATTATGATTTAGTTATTTTGCAAATTTATGTTGATGATATAATTTTTGGAGCCACTAATGAAGAGTTATGTAATGAAGTAGTTCAAATCATGAAAATTGAATTCGAAATGAGCATGGTAGGAGAACTTTGTAATGCCCCGAATTTTGTGTGCGAGTCGGTCGCGGAAAAAGAGTTTTTGGTGCCTGTAGGGGTACACGGCCTAGGACACGGGCGTGTCCAAGGCCGTGTCTGGCTGGTGATTTTTTGGCTGTTTCCAACCCGAGAAGGACACGGCCAGGAACACGGCTGGATGACACGGGCGTGTCATCCGACACGGGCGTGTGCCAACCCGTGTCCCTACCCGTGTCCTGATGGGTCGTGTCTATTGCCGTGGCGGTCATGCGTGACACGCCCACGAACACGGGCGTGTCGAGGAACCCGACACGGGCGTGTCAGGTCCGATACGGGCGTGTCTTGGCCCGTGTGCATTTCTCAGTTCGACGATCGTGCCTGGATCGAGGCACACGGCCTTGGACACGGCCGTGTGCCAAGCCGTGTGCGGCCCAGGTCTGGGGAATTTTGTGCAGATCCGAGCCGTTCATTTTCTTTAATTAGGATCCAATGGCCCAGATTAAATCCTGCTCTGTTAAGGCCGGGAATAGGGAGTTATTCCCTCATTTTCTCTCCAAAGTTCTCCCCTTCCAAAGTGAGAGAGGAGAGGAGGAAGAAGGAGGTTTCCGGCCGCCGGCGGAGCATCGGAGCACCGTTTCGAAATCGGAGAGCGGATCCGTGGAGGGAAGGTCATTGCGAAGAGTTCTAACCGCGTAGTTTTTCCATGGCGCCAAAACGGACTACAAGGGTAACGATTCTCAACTCGAGCGCTTGAATCTCTCTTTCTTTCTGCATAGGGAATCCCGCTCCCGCGAGTATGCGGTGAGTGCGTGGTGTTCCTTGGGGTTGACGGGAATAGTCCCCCTTGTGTTGCATGTAGAGCCCGGAATCGTAAGTACGGGCATAGGCATTGTGTGTGAAGCCTACCCGGACGTGTTTTGTCTGGATCGGTGATGTTGCATTTGATATGGTTTTGCCGGAGAAGACTCCGTGCTTTGGATTTTTCGGGTTTCCATGCGGTAGATTGCAGCAGGGATCCTTGAAGGTTAGCTTCAAGGCGCACCCGAAAAATTGAGCGGAAACGTGTTCTGCTAACTTGGCGGTCTGGGAACCGGCCTTGATCATAACTGGGTTATGAGATTGTTTTGGAAAATTTGGGATCCGAGAGAAGCTTGGCCCGCGCAAAGTTCCTTAAATTGGACATGCGGCGTGAGCAACGGGCAAGTGGAATTGGACCTAGGCTATGTGGTTCGGTGCGAGAGACCCGAAGACGGGGACTGGCCGTTGGCATAGTCGGAGCCTTAGACGGTGGTCAGAAAGGCTAAATGCTCACATGTTGTTGCCATCCTGGGGATGGTGGTGAATGCACTGATTTGTCAGGGTTCACCATGAATGTGCCCTGAGTGCACGGGGTGTTTGGCCGTGCGAGCCTACGCCTGTGGCGAATTATAATTGCAATATATATATTGTTGGGCTAATGTTTTGCAGGGAAAGAGCACCGCCGTCCCGAGTAAGGGGCGGGGTCGTTATAATTTGGTCGGCTTTTAGCTGACCGTTGCTTTATTTGCCACCGTGCGGTGGTATGTGCTTGCAGGTGCTGCGGAGCCGAGCGCCAAATAGCGGGCTGGAGCCCATGTTGCTGTGCCGGCCCTAGAAGGCCGTAGAATAGCTGTTTTTATATATTTCATGTGTGGCCGGCCTGCGAGCCGATGTATGTAAAACACTATTTATGAAGTGAACATTTGTAAGGCCTTAAGGCCATGTACCCGTTTCTGTGTATTTGAGTTTTCATTCCTATTGTTGTAGCTGTGGACATTCATATTGATGGATTTATTTTTGGGTTCTTTCAACTTTAAAAATCTTCCGCTAGAATGCTCTGTGATTAGGACGAGTAGTCTTAATTAGATGGTTTGATTTATTCATTTAGTAACCCTTCTGACTGTCTGTGGTATATGGCGTCAGGTTCCAGCTGGACCTTCTGTTATATGCCATGCGACGGATGGGGGTGTTACAATTTGGTATCAGACTTCTGGTTACGATCAAGCTTAAATGAATTCGTGGGCGAATTCTTTTAAGGGGTGGTGAGCACATGTGTGCGTCATCGTTATAACATTAAAAAGAACCCATGAATGTCCACTTAGGAATGAAAATACACTTGTTTTGTGGAACCTGAGTGTTCCAATGATTGCTTTTAGCAATTTGTTTGTCGTCTAATCGTGTGTCTTTGCTTTTATAGGCTGCTAGGAGCGGTGCTGGTCAGTCAGAGCGTCCGCAATCAGCGGAAAGTAGTGCACCAAGGGACGTGCCTGCTACACCTCCTTCAGCGGAAACCATCAGGATGGTGGCTGAAGCCGTGTTCGCAATGATAAATGCCCAACCTGCAGGGCAAATGCATCGCGCACCTCCTACGGATGAGCAAGAACCGGTTAGGGCGGCAGAGCCGAGAGTGGTGGAACGCGCAGCAGTTGAGTTAGTAGAGCCGAGGAGAACTACGGAGCGGCAGCTAAAGCACGTGATGGGCTTTAATCCTCCGAGGTTTAATGGGGTTGGAACGCCAACTCAAGCTGAGGACTGGCTCTCTTCCATAAAGAGGGTGTTGACGGCCACAATAACTGAGGAGTGGCAGAAGACCACCATAGCGACTTTTCTTTTGGAAGGTGAGGCGAGGCTGTGGTGGGACGAGTTGGAGTTTCATCTTCTAGTGGGAAGGCAACTTGCAGATGTGCCGATAGAAGAATTTTCAAGATTGTTCCTAGCCAGATTTGTACCTTCTGCTCAGAAGTTTGAAATGGAGAATCAATTTCTTGGGTTGACTCAGGGATCCAGAAGCGTGGACGAATATCTGCATGAGTTCACACGGTTGGGTCGTTATGCTGGTGCTATGTTTTCAGAAGAAGAGAGGAAGACCAACCGATTCTATGAGGGTCTTCATGGCGATTTACAGTTACTCCTTGCTGGGCCTAAGGCGCAGGGCTTCCTAGCCTTGGTCAATTCGGCCCGATCGTTGGAAAAGGTTGCGAAGAAAGTTCAAGAGAAGAGGGACCCAGGAGAAAGGAAGACCGAGTTCAAGGTGCCAAGTAACAAGACAGGTTTTCGTAGATGGAACAAGAAGCGGAGGACTTCAAACTCAGCCCCTTCGGCTGATGCATCGGGGGCAACTACAAGTCGAATCCCCGGAGCTTGCTACAACTGCGGGAAGACGGGGCATTTTGCTCGGGAGTGTTGGAGCGGACGTTCAAAGTCCGAGAGGAGACCTGGAGCGACTTATGAGGAGAAAGGGAAGGTGGTGGAGTCAACCGCATCCCATCATGCTCCAGCCCAGCCTAGAGTCTACAACCTTGGTCTACAGGAGGCCATAAAGCAAGCAGACGTGGTGACAGGTATGAGTTAAATTCAGTGGTTTAACTTTTATAGTTATTACCTGTGTATTTGTTAGCTTACGTTTGTTAGTGCTAGGCTTTGTGTTAATCTTTGGGTTTCCGGCGAGAGCCCTTTTTGATACGGGAGCATCACATTCCTTCTTGTCTGAAAAGTTTATATCGCGCATCGGAGTTCCGTTCTCGATGGCAGAAAACAAGTTGGATGTGTTGTTGCCTAATGGGTGCTCAATGCGTGCGGATAGGATCTGTGTTGTAAAGATTCGGATTGGAGACCGGGAGTTTGATTTGCGGGCGTTGGTTCTACCATTAGTGGAGTTCGATGTAATCTTCGGTATGGATTGGCTCTCGGAGCAGAGTGCATGCATTGATTGCAACCGTAAAGAAGTCAAGTTGGGTCTGGACACTTCGGGAGACTACTTTTGCGGGCATGAAGGGGTCAAGGAAAGTTCTGATATCGGCCCTTCAGGTGTTTAAGGCAGTTCGGTCTGGGGCAGAACTGTATGTCACTCTAGTGCAGACTTCGACGCCTAAACCTAGTTTGGGCAACATCCCAGTTGTGTCCGAGTATCCTGATGTGTTTCCAGATGATCTCCCAGGAGCCCCTCCTCAGCGGGAGATAGACTTTACTATAGAGCTGGTACCGGGTGCCAAACCGGTGTCACGCTCCCCCTATCGGATAGCCCCGAGAGAAATGGCAGAGTTGAAGGTGCAACTGCAGGAGTTGCTAGAGCAAGGTTATGTGCGTCCAAGTTCGTCGCCTTGGAGCGCACCAGTTCTCTTTGTTAAGAAGAAAGATGGGAGCTTGCGGCTTTGTATCGATTATCGGGAATTGAACAAACTTACGGAGAAGAACAAATATCCAATCCCGAGGATTGACGATCTGTTTGATCAGTTGGTTGGGTCAACTGTATATTCGAAGTTAGATTTGAAGTCTGGTTACTATCAGTTGAGGATAAGGGAGAGCGACATTCCAAAGACAGCATTCAGTACGCGGTTTGGGCATTTTGAGTTCACAGTCATGCCGTTTGGGTTGACGAATGCTCCATCCGTGTTTATGGATCTGATGAATAGGACGTTCAGAGAATACTTGGATCAGTTCGTGATAGTATTTATTGATGATATCCTGGTATATTCGCGGTGCGAGGAGGATCACTACAAGCATTTACACATGGTGTTGGAAACATTGAGGAAAAGTCAGTTATATGCAAAGTTCTCCAAGTGTGAATTCTGGTTATCCTCGATAGCGTTCCTTGGTCATGTTGTCAGTGGAGAAGGAATAGCTGTGGATCCGGCGAAGATAGTGGCGATACGGGAGTGGCCTACTTTGACTACGGTGGCAGAGGTCCGGAGTTTTCTGGGACTTGCTGGCTACTACAGGCGCTTCGTAGAGAACTTCTCGCGGATAGCACTACCACTCACGACGTTGACAAGAAAGGATCAGAAGTTTGTGTGGTCTCCGGAGTGCGAACAGGCTTTTGTAGAGTTGAAGAGGCGGTTAACCACGGCGCCTATTTTATGTTCGCCAAGTGGTACCGAAGGGTTCGAGATTTATAGTGATGCTTCAGGCAGTGGTTTGGGCTGTGTTCTGCTACAGCATGGGAGAGTAATAGCTTATGGTTCACGACAATTGAAGGTTCACGAGAGGAATTATCCGGTCCACGACTTAGAGTTAGCGGCCGTGATTTTTGCTCTAAAGCTTTGGAGGCACTATCTGTACAGTGTGAAGGTGGATATTTACACCGATCATAAGAGTTTGAAGTACTTATTGGACCAAAAGGATCTGAACATGAGGCAGAGGAGGTGGATGGAGTTCTTAGGGGACTACACCTTCAAGATACACTATGTACCTGGGAAGGGAAATGCAGTGGCGGATGCGTTGAGTCGTAAGATTCCCGCACAAGCCAATTGGTTATCAGTACATGATGAAAGATTGGTACAAGAGTTGGAGGCATTGGAGATATCTTGCGTTGACAAGCAGTCTAGTGCCGAGGCAAAATTGTTTTGGACAGAGGTGCAGTGTGACCTAGCGGATAGAGTTCGGAGGGCTTTGGTTCAGGATGGCAGCATGAAGCAAATACTAGATGGATCATTGGATGGGTCAAATTCCCAGTTTGTGGTTGAAGATGGGTTGCTAAGGAAGGACGGTCGTCTATGCGTTCCTAGTGCGGATAATATTCGGGAGGAGTTGATGTATGAGGCTCATCATACCAAATACTCAATCCACCCGGGAAGCACGAAGATGTATAGAGACATGAAGAAATTATTCTGGTGGCCGGGTTTGAAGAAGGATGTGGCGCTTTATGTGGCCAAGTGTCGTACTTGTGCATTGGTGAAGGCGGAATGCCAGAAGCCCGGAGGTTTCTTGAAATCACTTCCTATCCCAGAATGGAAGTTTGACGATATATCTATGGATTTTGTGCACGGTTTGCCGAAGTCGCAGAAAGGAAATGACGCCATTTGGGTGGTCGTAGATAGATTGACAAAGGTGTCACACTTTATCCCAATGAGAAAGGAAGATCCAGTAGAAAGGTTAGTCAAACTCTACGTGGATAATATTGTACGACTGCATGGTGTGCCTCGCAGTATTGTTAGTGATCGTGATGGACGCTTCACGTCAAATGACTGGAGGTTGGTGCATGGTCTGTTGGGTACTAAGCTAAAGTTCAGCACAGCCTTTCACCCGCAGACAGATGGCCAAACCGAGAGAGTCAACAGAACTATGGAGGACATGCTTCGCATGTGCGTCCTAGATTTCGGGAAGCATTGGGAGGATCACCTGTACATGGTGGAGTTTGCGTACAACAATAGCTTTCAGGCAAGCATTGGAATGGCGCCTTTCGAAGCTTTGTATGGGAGGAAGTGCCGTACGCCGTTGTCTTCGTTGGAGGCAGGCGAATCAAAGTTGTATAAACATCAAGCGGTGGAAGATGCCACTTCAATGATACGGACAATTCAGGAAAGGCTGAAGATTGCTCAGGATAGACAGTCAAAGTACTACAATGCCAAACATAGAAATGTGGAGTTCAACGTTGGCGACATGGTATATTTAAAAATCAAGCCGTTCAAGGGTGTATCGCGGGTTCGACGCTTGAAGAAGCTGAGTCCGAGATACCTTGGACCATTTGAAATCCTGGAGCGTGTTGGCGAGGCGGCGTATAGATTAAAGCTGTCGACGGAGTTGAGTGGGCTGCATGACGTATTCCACGTATCGGTGTTGCGTAAGGCAGTTCAAGAGGCTTCGCAGATCATTGCAGACGATCAGGTGCCGGTTGATTATGAGTTGAAAACAAGGGTCAGACCAGTACGAATTGAAGATGTTGCGGTCAAACGACTCCGCAACAAGGAGGTCAGAATGGTTAAAGTCCGTTGGGATAATTGCGGACGTGAGGAGCTTTCTTGGGAGCGAGAGCAAGCTATGTTGGAGGAATACCCCGAGTTATTCCACTCAGGTATCATTTAGCTTTTGTGTACCTTTGCTTAATTTCGGGACGAAATTCCTTAAGTGGGGGAGATTTGTAACGCCCCGAATTTTGTGTGCGAGTCGGTCGCGAAAAAAGAGTTTTTGGTGCCTGTAGGGGTACACGGCCTAGGACACGGGCGTGTCCAAGGCCGTGTCTGGCTGGTGATTTTTTGGCCGTTTCCAACCCGAGAAGGACACGGCCAGGAACACGGCCGGATGACACGGGCGTGTCATCCGACACGGGCGTGTGCCAACCCGTATCCCTACCCGTGTCCTGATGGGTCGTGTCCGTTGCCGTGGCGGTTATGCGTGACACGCCCACGAATACGGGCGTGTCGAGGAACCCGACACGGGCGTGTCAGGTCCGACACGGGCGTGTCTTGGCCCGTGTGCATTTCTCAGTTCGACGATCGTGCCTGGATCGAGGCACACGGCCTTGGACACGACCGTGTGCCAAGCCGTGTGCGGCCCAGGTCTGGGGAATTTTGTGCAGATCCGAGCCGTTCATTTTCTTTAATTAGGATCCAATGGCCCAGATTAAATCCTGCTCTGTTAAGGCCGGGAATAGGGAGTTATTCCCTCATTTTCTCTCCAAAGTTCTCCCCTTCCAAAGTGATAGAGGAGAGGAGGAAGAAGGAGGTTTCCGGCCGCCGGCGGAGCATCGGAGCACCGTTTCGAAATCGGAGAGCGGATCCGTGGAGGGAAGGTCATTGCGAAGAGTTCTAACCGCGTAGTTTTTCCATGGCGCCAAAACGGAGTACAAGGGTAACGATTCTCAACTCGAGCGCTTGAATCTCTCTTTCTTTCTGCATAGGGAATCCCGCTCCCGCGAGTATGCGGTGAGTGCGTGGTGTTCCTTGGGGTTGACGGGAATAGTCCCCCTTGTGTTGCATGTAGAGCCCGGAATCGTAAGTACGGGCATAGGCATTGTGTGTGAAGCCTACCCGGACGTGTTTTGTCTGGATCGGTGATGTTGCATTTGATATGGTTTTGCCGGAGAAGACTCCGTGCTTTGGATTTTTCGGGTTTCCATGCGGTAGATTGCAGCAGGGATCCTTGAAGGTTAGCTTCAAGGCGCACCCGGAAAATTGAGCGGAAACGTGTTCTGCTAACTTGGCGGTCTGGGAACCGGCCTTGATCATAACTGGGTTATGAGATTGTTTTGGAAAATTTGGGATCCGAGAGAAGCTTGGCCCGCGCAAAGTTCCTTAAATTGGACATGCGGCGTGAGCAACGGGCAAGTGGAATTGGACCTAGGCTATGTGGTTCGGTGCGAGAGACCCGAAGACGGGGACTGGCCGTTGGCATAGTCGGAGCCTTAGACGGTGGTCAGAAAGGCTAAATGCTCACATGTTGTTGCCATCCTGGGGATGGTGGTGAATGCACTGATTTGTCAGGGTTCACCATGAATGTGCCCTGAGTGCACGGGGTGTTTGGCCGTGCGAGCCTACGCCTGTGGCGAATTATAATTGCAATATATATATTGTTGGGCTAATGTTTTGCAGGGAAAGAGCACCGCCGTCCCGAGTAAGGGGCGGGGTCGTTATAATTTGGTCGGCTTTTAGCTGACCGTTGCTTTATTTGCCACCGTGCGGTGGTATGTGCTTGCAGGTGCTGCGGAGCCGAGCGACAAATAGCGGGCTGGAGCCCATGTTGCTGTGCCGGCCCTAGAAGGCCGTAGAATAGCTGTTTTTATATATTTCATGTGTGGCCGGCCTGCGAGCCGATGTATGTAAAACACTATTTATGAAGTGAACATTTGTAAGGCCTTAAGACCATGTACCCGTTTCTGTGTATTTGAGTTTTCATTCCTATTGTTGTAGCTGTGGACATTCATATTGCTGGATTTATTTTTGGGTTCTTTCAACTTTAAAAATCTTCCGCTAGAATGCTCTGTGATTACGACGAGTAGTCTTAATTAGATGGTTTGATTTATTCATTTAGTAACCCTTTCGACTGTCTGTGGTATATGGCGTCGGGTTCCAGCTGGACCTTCTGTTATATGCCATGCGACGGATGGGGGTGTTACAAACTTTCATATTTTCTAGGTTTTCAAATTACGCAAAAACAGGATGGTATTTTTATTTGTCAATCCAAGTATATTCATGATATGTTAAAAAGATTTGGATTTGACAACCTTAAACATGCAAATACTCCTATGAGCGCTTCATTGAAATTGGGAAAAGATGAAAGTGGTATTTCAATCGACCAAACCCTTTATAGAAGTATGATTGGGTCTTTATTATATTTAACTTCTTCTAGACCCGATATTATGTTCGCCGTTTTTTTATGTGCTAGGTTTCAAGCTAATCCAAAAGAATCACATTTAAAAGCGGTGAAACGTATTTTTAGGTACCTTATAGGAACATCTAAACTAGGCTTATGGTATCCTCATAATGACTCTTTCATTTTACATGGATATTCTGATTCTGATTATGCGGGGTGTTCATTAGATCGAAAGAGCACAAGTGGCACTTGTCACTTTATCGGCCCAACACTTATTTCTTGGTCGAGTAGGAAACAGAACTCTGTTGCCCTCTCCACTACTGAGGCCGAATATATTGCACTTGGTAGTTATTGTGCTCAAGCACTTTGGATGACACAAACACTAGAAGATTTTGGCGTATACCAAAATAATGTTGAATTAAAATGTGATAGCAAAAGTGCTATCGATTTAACAAACAATCCCGTATTACATTCTAGATCCAAACACATAGATATTCGTCATCATTTTATAAGGGATCACATAAAGAAGGGCCATATTAAAATAAATTTTATTGGAACCGATTCTCAAATAGCAGATATTTTCACCAAACCACTTAATGATTCACGCTTTTCAATATTACGACTAGAACTTGGAATCTTAGAATTATAAATAAAATCTAAGAACTAGCCAACACATATAAATAACAGAAAACATAACATAAAACTGGGCAGTACATAGGATAACACTGAAACAGAAAGTACAAACAACAGAACCACAAATTAAAAGAGTTTTCACTATCGCCAGGCGACAGCACTATCGTCGGCGATATCACAGATACATTACACCATAAGATATTACATCACTGATCATAAACAATCACTCATCCATGTTCTCTTCAGCAAACACATTCACATCTTCACTGGAAGTCGGAGTTGGTTCTCTAGGCCTTCGCGTCCGCCTTATTGAATGTCGTGGAGGATCCTCGACTGGACTCCCCCATTCTCGTTCTTCTTCCGGAGTTGGCTTTAATTTCAGCCCCTTTACCAGAAATTTCATGAATTTGCGAAAACCGGAATGACTACGCCTTTGTTCCTCTTTCATCTGCTCCACAGTCTCTCTTAGATCCTCAATAGATTCATGCAAAGAACCTCCCCTTTGGAGTGGTTGTCTTGATGACGAGGCAGCCCTAGGAGATGGACCTCTAGCTGGTTCTACGGTATGTATCGCCGGGATACAATCATCAATGTAGAACTCCTGATCTATCCAATCATATTTCTGATATACTATCCTTTGAATAACACTTCCTAATGGAAGTGTATTCAGTTTCCTCCTAAGGGGATGCTTCATTTTATATGTATATCGTATGATGGATAACACAAAATCGGCCACGTCAAACTTGACTCTCTCTAATACATAATACGTCACTAAGCTCAATTGAGCCGTGATCTTCTTTGTGTCACCGGATTTCAACATAACCGTGTTCCTTAATATGTCTTGAATCACAAATGCATCGCGAGAGAGTGATGAGACGTCTTGAATTAAACTCCTATTTTCTTTTCCATGAAGGACTTGGTTCAGAATACTCCAATCACGATCCTTACGGTAATTCTCTACTATATCAATAACATGATCCTCACAAGTGGCAAGACTATACTCTCGTCTCAAATCAGCATGAGTAATATCTATTTGCGCTCCTTGGATTCGAGACCTTACTCCTCCATTCAACCCAGTATATTTAGGGTCTTCCAAATTATTATAAAAATCCCTTACGAAGATGGAGCTAAACGTGTTCGGTACAATGAGAGACATTATACCTGACTCAACAAGTAGTTCATAGATATGTGGTGGCAGTGATTCATCCAAAAGTTTCGCAATCCCAACTGACGCATTCTCAATCCCCGGGTATGTTTGATATGATGCATGAGGATTGCGGCTGGTACTCTTTCTTGCGCGGGATGATGATGCCATTTCCTGAAAACATAATTAAATATCGTGTTAACTCAAAAAATTAAATTTTCCAAGTTTTCCTCTGTCGCCGGCGACAGCACTACCGCCGGGCGATAGTAGAAAAACTTCTTTTTTGAAATAACCGGTATATTTTCTCTCTTAGGTTCAGAAAAATTACTAAACTTCCATACATCTCAAAGATCTATAACCTATAACTCGTTTTTTGAAAGGATTTTGAATCAAAATGGTATATTCTTCAAAAAATTTTCTCTTAACAAAATCTATGACCAAAATCGAATTTTTTTCCTAGATCTATCTCCTTTCATGCTATAGATTGCAGATCTATATTTTTTTTGAAGAAAAACATCACCATAAAGAGGGATCTAGGCCTTACCTTTTGGAGTTTTGAGGGTTTCCGCTGAAGAAGACAATGCCAAACAGCCCAGGGTCGGTCAAAGCAGGAAATGAGTCAGCCCCCTTCGGTTTTTTCGCCTTTAATATCAAAAACCGCTATCGCCGAGCGTTAGCGCTACCGCGGGCGATAGTGATTTCCTTTAGCCATTTTCCAAAAAAAAAAAAAAACACAAAAAAAAACCTACCAATTTTTTAAAACCCTGGTTCTAGTATTATCGTAAAGTTTTGGATGCTTATCAGAATACAATACATAGTACCTTTGTGATTATTAGTTTATCAGTTGTTTGAACATTGTTTTTAACTTGTCGTACTCTTGATATCTACCTGTATCATTGATGACTGGAACTTGAATAGACTTGTTTACGCATGCCTCTTAGTATGAGTAATATTTTATGCTTGATAATGTGCTCACACTGACACGCGCTGATATTTACACATCCTTAAGTTTCTTCTTACATGCTATTGGTTTGTTTCAAAGATTCGCATACAACGCTAACATTTTCATTTATGAGTCATTCACATTGATTTTCCAAACTGATGGCCATTCTGAAAAACCTTTTTATTGGGGTTTGCAATACAAGTGAATTCGGAGTCCTAAGTCAAAGTTTCTTAAAAAATGCATGCAAAATATTTAAGAAAAAAAAACACTTTTCCATGACTAGGATACTCCAATCAAGCTCTACTCACCCTCCTGATAAGTCTTAATGAGCATTGTGAGGTTGAGCACCTTGACAAGGATTGTAAAGTGTCTTGTGCAAACCCACTTGGCCATTGTTTTAAAAAGAAAAATCTTTATGACATGAGCTTATCTATGTAACGGTGTTAGTTTCTTGTATCCATATCTTGCAAATCTTCCTGTAACATTATTTCTTAAGGAATATGTATACTAAATCACTCTTCACATGTACACAACATTATCACTTATAAAATTTCTTCTCATGAGAATTGGATCGGTCATAGTTCTTCTCTTCCATTTCATCAATTTTCCTGTTTTCGATATCTTCACCTGACAATTTTTCAATGTTTAAATTCAACTCCTAAATTAATTTTTTCCATAGCCTATTTTTTTCTATAACCTTACAAATCTTCAGGTAACACTATTCCATGGTTTTTCCAGTCTCTATCATACTACTCGTGTTTCTCCATTCTATTTCTACTCACTCAGCTTCTTTCAGCTTCCGCATCTCCACCTCATTTTCTTTCCACCATCTTTTGCTAATACCAAAAGGGGGAGATTCAGTACGAAATAAATTGATTGGTACATTTAGGGGGAGTACCTATTTCTTACCTATTTCTTTTAATTGATTAGTACATTTAGGGGGAGTACCTATTTCTTTTTTTGAATAGGGGGACAATATAGGGGGAGCCACATTTCTTAAATGAGGAGTTTAATTCATATTGATTATTCAAATTGTTTCACATTCTCCTGATCTCATGCAATTTCTTTCTTAGTGGATTTGTTATTATCAAAAGGGGGAGATTGTTGGAGCATGCGTTCCGCGCTTCTTAGTTTGAGAATAACAAATCCCGGATGTATTTGATCTTGGTATGTGTTTTAAATGTGCAGGGACAATAGCATTTTTATGTACAAAAGAAAGGCTGAGCAAGGCATTGATGAAAAGGAAAAACGTGCTATCACTGGCGATAACGATACCGCGGGCGATAGCATAGTCAGTTCCTGCTGACGTCAGCCTTAATCCGCACGTTGCCGCGCACGAAGTCAGTCACGATCAGCGATATCGCGGGGCGATACCGATGTCGCCGAGCGATATCCCACGATCGTCACGTTCTCCGCTCAGATCTGAAAATCAGCGCGACGTGTGCCACGTGTCAAGCAACGGAGAGTTATCACTATCGCGGGGCGGTAACGCTAACGCCGGCGATAGAGTGAAATGATATATACGACCAAAAATTTCAGGGAAGAGTTGGATTGTGCAGAGCTTTGTTTTCCCAGAGAATTTTCAGAGCCTTCATCTCCGTTTCCAGACGAACTCCCTTGGTCCGTTGAAATCTCAAGAGTGAAGGAGATACGACCGTGTGTTCAAGATTGGAGATCTTCTCGTTGGTCCATCATCATCTTCAGAGCTCGTGATTTTGAGGGAGTTTTTAAGTTTTACTATTGTAATTTCATTTTCATCTTTTATCTTTGTAATTGGGTAGGGAAAATCACCACCTTGTGTGTGGTGTCTAAGTCCGTGTGTGGCTTAGGGGCAAATCATCACCTTGTGTGTGGTGTCTAGGTCCGTGTGAGGCTTAGGAGTAAATCGCAGCGAGTTGTGCAGCGTCTAGATCATAGGTTTGATCTAGGGGGAGGCTAGTAGGCATATCTAGGGAGATATTGACTATAGCCTACCGGTTCTTGGGAGAAGGATCAGTGAAAAACAAAGCTAAAAACTATTATCGTTGTAAGCCTTGATTTCAAGCTTTATTGGAATCATTTTACATATTCGTTTTGAAGAAGTATAATATTGTTATTCATTTCATTGATCTGTCTCATTCATAGTAGCTAGTCTTTTATTTTATAAAAAGAAAAAAAAAATTTAAAGAGCCCTTATTCACCCCCCCTCTAAGGGCGCCACAAGATCCTACAAATACTATGTTTGATTATACGTGGCTGGCCTCCGCGCCATTGTTTGAAGCCACTGTTGTGTAAAGCCCTGTAAGGCCATAAGTCCAGTTGACTTTGTATTTGCTACGATTTCTGCTAATATAAATGTGGAGCTTATGTATGGTGGACATTCATGTATGTGAGTTCAGCTTCATGTTATAGGCTTCCGCTAGAATACAATGAGTTAGGATGCGCAACTCTGGTATCCCTACGTGACTTCCCCGCATGTTTTATGGTCTACGCTGTGGGGCCCCGGCCGGACCTTCTAGTATATACCTGTGAATGGATGGAGTCACTACACACATAATGCGGGCTGAGGAGTCGCTAAGGCACGCCATTGAGTAAGTAGGCCTAGCCTAGCAGGAGCTGGTGGTGGTTCACGAGTATCACTATCCTCGTGTGCCGCCTCGATCCGGGACTCGAGGGCCGGGTAGGTGGAAATGGATCTGGTATTGAGCCACCCACCCATTCCTCGTTGTCGATCGTCGGGCTAAGACCTCTTCTGCATCCTAGACCAGTTCGCTTAGTAGGGGATCCTTCTTAGGACATTTTAATCTGTCTGTAATAATTCAAGACTTTCTCGCCCGCCGATTGGCTTAATACTCATTCTATGTTGCTTTTATTGTGTTGGCGTTTAGTTTTCCCTAGGTGAATGCGGATGAAGCTCTCTTGCTCCCCTATCACTTCTTTAAGCGGGTGTGATATTGTTGAATCGGCTCGCCCAACCTGCCTATTTAATCTTGGCGGGAGCAGGCTGGAAGCTCACAGATTGCAAGCCTGCTCGGCTCTCCTACTATTCCAGGCGGGCGCGAGTTGCAGCTCGCTCGCCTCTCGGGCGGGCGCGGGTGAATGCAGCTCGCTTTCGAATAGTCTTCATGGCATACCGGCGAGCAGATATAAATCCGCGGTGGGTGCGGAAGTCGAAGCACCACGACGCATATTGCTATCCGCACTTTTCCCGCTGGCGAAACATTTTCCCGCCCTTTTCTATAAATAGGCCCTACCGACCCTTTCTCACCCACTGCATTTAAGATCCCCCTTTCTCCCTTGCTTCCTGCGACCCTCAACACGTCCACCTCCTGTGAGAACAACTTTGTCCTGCTCAGCAAACTTCCTGTGAGATGGGTGGTGGTAGCTGCGATGCGGATGGGCATAGCAAGTGTGCCTGGACCTCCTCTGAGCACGACATCCCCCATGCCGCCATCTCCAAAGGTGAATTATTCGGCACCATAGGTGACAACATACTGCCAGGCTTTGTTGCGAGGCAACCTGGGGAGGTAGAGAAGATCAATGATCTCTCGGGGAAGAGCTCGCCATCCCCACGGCGCATTTCGAGGCGGGTTTCCGGCTTCCCCTATGGATGGAGTTTCGCCAAATATTGAAATACTACGGGGTCATCCCCAGGCAAATGACCCCCAACTCCATCGCAGTGTTGATCGGGTTTGCGTGCTTCCTGCGGGAAGAGCGGGTCGAGTTCAGTCTCACGGTCTTCCTCAAGTTGTTCTCCTTCCGGGCGAATAAGGACGGGACCACCTACATCTCCAGCAAACATGTTAAGGTGCGGGTGACCGTCAACAAGAGCCACAATTGGCTAACGAAGTTTGTCTTTGTCAAGGAGGACATCGGCAACGTCCCCTTCTCGCCGGTCCAGCTCAGCGAGGCGAGCTTCCACCCCTAGCCTGGGGGTCCATAAAGAGGAGATGTGTGGGTTCTTCACCGGGAAGAACTTTGAAGTCGCCTTCTTGCGCAGGAATTTGGACAACCTTGCCCCCTGTCCCGCCCGGGGGAGGTAAGCTGCTAATGCTTCTCCTTTTTACCTCACTATATTTTTTTGTCTTTAACTCTCCTCTCCTACATGTGAGCGGGACATCCCTTGGAACCCTCCTTATGAGAGTGCGCGATACACTTCCAACGAGCTTTCTCGGGCCGAGGCCTCTACCGCCACGCGTCGCGAGACCCCGATATCCGCTCCCCCGAAGCGGCCCAGCCGCGGATCACTTCCTCTGCCGCCGCTGCACAAAAAATCAAAGGTTGTGGGCGGTGCGCCAGATGAGTCTGATATTTATACGACTTTTCGGAGTCATCTGGGCTGGTTTTCTCACTCATGCACTACATTTCAACCGGTTATCAGTTATATTTCCATCGTTCGATCATGGACAATTTGTGCACTGTTTTGGCCCGTGGGTGTGCAATTGTGCATTCTGTTGTTGGGGGTATGCATATGGTGCTCCCCATTACTCTTTCTGTTTGATTTTTCTTTGCATTTTGGTGCTGGGAGCTTGAGCTCCAACTTGGTTTCATTGCTGTGCAGGTGATGTGTTTTCCCCAAGGCAGGAATACTGATTTTTGGAAAACACACGGTCGTGTGTTTCTTTCACGCACAGTTTATGCCAGATCGTGTGTTTTGTCAGCTGGAAGAACATCGCATTGAGCTCGACGAATTTCGTCGAGCTGAGTTTGACAATCCTCAGTCATGGTTGACGCACGGCTTCATCATAACCGTGAGCGAAGGAAACACACAGTTTTCCTGTAGCTTTCTAGTTTGTTCCCTTATGTGGTTAATCGTGCGCTTTGTTCACGCACGGGCGGCAACACCCGTGCCCTAGTAAAACGCACGGTTCCCCTGTAGTGTCCTGAATTCCAGCTCTCTGTCACTACCCGTGCGATTTCCTTCTCGCACGTGCGGAAACGTTCGCGCGCGAGTAAAATGCACGGGTCAACACTTCTCCTTCCGCAGGCTTGTTCTAGAAGTTAATATCGCACGGTTTGCGCATGGTCATGCGCCAAACCGTGCGTGTCTATTTTTATAAACTGCTTCTATTTAAAGCGCATATTTCTTCTTCTTTGAGGAGTTTCGATCCAGTCCGACCCATCCGTCATTTTCCGCTCATTTGAGCGGGGAAACTTTCCTCCAGCCGTTATTTTCTCTCTCCTTCTTGGAGAGTTGATCCACCACCATTCTTCTTCCAAAAGCTTGCAAACGCTTCAACTACTGCCACCATTCTCTTCTCCAAACTCCAAGCTCCGTTTCAAGCTCATAAGGTGCTGCATTCGTGGAGTTCTTCAGACAGATTCAGCCCAGAGCCTATTCACAAAGAAGTCGGGTTATTGGAAGGAGGTGACAACCCTTCTTGACCCTGGACGATATCCGTAGACTGAGCTAGGAGAAGGCCCGACAACCCTTGACTCCAGCCGCGAATCTCGGAATGCCTTTGTGTGTTTGGTTGTATTTCTCCCCCTCCTCTTCTAGTTACTTTGTTCTGAACTAGTCGTTGTGTGTTTGTTGCTTAAGAATGTGGTTTAATTTTAAGTATTTCAGCATGTCTATGTGTTGTTATATTTTTGATCACGGTTGTGTTGCTTAGCTTCAGTTTTCCATGTTCTCATTGAGATAGTACCGTTCTAGAGATTACCATAAGCGTGCGTGGAGAATAGGTGATTGCAACCCTCATTGCTCGTCCATCTTTCCTATTACTCTCTTGACTAATCCACAGTGACGGCGACTCGCAATAGGTTATTTAGTGTTAATTTTAGGAAAATCCAAATCAAAACCCCCCTTTGCTTGTGTTAACACTTGCAATCACTTTTTCAATAGCGAAATCACAATCTCTACTTGCACTCCTCGAGAGATCGATATTCGGGTATTCAACTCCATTACTTTAATACTTGACTACGATCGGTACACTTGCCGACGCATCACATTTTTGGCGCCGTTGCCGGGGAGTGCAACCGTTGTGTGTATTATTCTTTTGAAAAAGTTTGTAAGTGTTTGTGGTATTTTTGATAGGATTTTTTTTGTGTTGTATGACAGATCCCAACTCCAGTGATAGGGTTGAAGATCTTGGGTGTGAGCTTGAAACCACACGTGCAAGGAGAGCTCGCATACGTGCTGCTGCTGCTGAAGAAAGGATGGAAGATTTATGCCAAGGAGGAAATGGCACGGTGAATGGGTTGTTGAGGGCCAAGAGGTGGTCCAACCACGCATTAGAACAATGCGTGATTTCGCAACCCCTACTGCGGGAAGTGTTTACCCTGGCTTCAAACCGGCCATTGTAAACAACCACTTTGAGATTAAACCCTCCATCCTTAACATGATCCAAAATAATACTCAGTTCTCGGGATTACCGAGTGAGGATCCACATCTCCATCGGGGGGAGTTCTCGGAGATTGGCGGCACATTCCGCTATGTCGGTATTTCTAATGATGTAGTAAAGCTGAGGCTATTCCGTTTTCGTTGAGGGACAAGGCCAAAACCCGGCTCCATACCATTGCGCCCTGGACCGCTACTACATGGGAGGCTCTTTCATCTAACGTTTTAGCTAAATTCCACCCGGTGGATAAAATTGTGAATGCCCAGATGGATATTGATACCTTCCGGCAGATGGAACAAGAAACTTTATCTGAAGGATGGGAAAGGTTTGCTGAACTGCAGCGTCGATGCCCCCAGCATGGCTGTGAGTCGTGGAATTTAGTAGAAATATTCTATTTTGCTATTGAGCCAAATTATAGGGCTATGATCAACGCTGCAGCTGGTAGCACTATAATGAACCGACCTCTAGAGGAGCCGTTAAGGCTCCTTTGAGATACCGTCTCCCATAGCACCTACTGGACCGCCAAAAGAAATGTTCCTAGAGGGGAGAGGAGTTTGTTTAAAATAAATGCTATGGTGCAACATGATGAGGCGAGCCAGCATACATTGGATGGAAGGGCGATGTTGACCAGTCGGCCCCTCCTCCAACTCGGGTTACAGACATTTTTTGCCAGGGTTGTGCAAACCCCGGCCATCATGCTTATGAATGCACTGCTGGGGAGACCTTTGCTGAGCCATCAGGTATAACTTTTGATGAGAATGTAAATTTTATAAATAGTCAAAATCGCACCGCTCCCTATAATAATGCGTATAACCCCAACGCGAGAAATCATCCTAATTTCTCGTGGAATCAAAATGCTCCCAGTCAAAGGTGGCAGGGCGGCCAGCATCAATTTGATGCTCAAGCCCCTAGTAGCTAGCCGTGACCGCCTCATATGGGCTATAATCCGAACATTCAAGGGACTCGTAAGAGTGCGCTTGAGGAAATGATGGAGAAGTTTGTGGATATGGCCCAATCTAATATGGCTACTCAAACTGCTTCCATGAGGAACTTGGAAACACAACTGGGGCAACTGGACCAAGTGTTCTTCGAGCGTACTCGCAGCACCCTCTAAAGTGATACGAAGAAGAATCCCCGTAAGTAAGGGAAGAGTGTTGTGGATGCGAAGGAGTGCGATAAAAATGAAATGGCTGTTAAATGTGAGATTAATACAGTGCAAACGATAGCTTTATGTGATTCTGGATCATCGTCCAACATTCTTGCTTTGCAAGATGTTGAAAAACTGAATTTAAATATGGAATCTGATGTCCAGAAGTCACTAGTTCTAGCTGATGGATCGGTAGTAAAGACCGATGAAGAGATTAAAGATGAGGAAGTGATTCTGAATGGGGCTACTGTAGTCACTAACTTTCAGGTGTTAGTACCCATGGGAAATACATCGAAACCCATCTTAGCAGTCCTATTCCTAAAAGCTAGTGAAGCTACATTGCAATTTAACGCGAGCGGTGTCACCTTGTGTTGGGTCTGGCGTTCCTTCACTTGACCGATGGCGCTTTGCTACTTATTTAAGAAATTAAGTAGCACCCTCTCCAACAGTACGGGCTTTTGGTGCAGTTGGGTATGCGCTTGATCCTTCAATTGGTATCAAAGAAGGTCACGGGTTCAAGACCGGGGGGCGCTATTAAATCCTGATTTTTCCATTCTACCTGTGTGGGTCCGGCGGGTCAGCCAACCGTGGACATGTGGTAACCCCACCTCTGAGCCAGGTGGGCCATGTGGTAACTCCACCTCTGAGCCGATGGGTTGTGGTGCAGTTGGGTATGCGCTTGATTCTTCACCTTGGATTCCAAGGTCGATTTGCCTTTACCTCCGTCGAATCCCCCTATAATTTCAAATGAACCTGGAGAACTTCTGAAATTGGATGTTTTGTTATCTAATGATTTATCTAGTGCTCCTGAGACAAGTTATCTACCGAATGAGCAAGGTCGGGTTAAGAAAGTGGCAGAACCGCTGACGTTAGCTGAAGGAGAGTCCAAAACGGAGTCACTTGACGTGAAACAAGATTCAGTGGAAATGAAACATGAGCTGAGCACGGCTGTAGAAAGTGTGCGGGAGACTGATTTAAAATCTTTGACTTATCCGAACAGAGTTCGTAAGAATGTTAAACAGGTGACTTGGGATGATCTTTCACCTGCCGCTGGTGAGGAAAGGATGCCCCCGGATGAGAAAGATAGGAGTGATGCTGAATTGGTGGGTGTGGTTATACCACCCTAGCGATCCCCATCTGTGGATCTGAAAAGAAAAGAACTGCTCATGCGTAAGGTGCAGAATTTTGCCTGCCGGTGCGAGAAGGAAGAGGTTAGGGGCAGGGGAGATTCATTTTCTCTTGGCACTAAAGCTTTCACCTTGTCTTCATCTCGCGTGACTGGGGGGATCTATCACAAGTTAGCGTTCACCTGAGGAGTGAAGGATCTCCGGGGGCCCTTTCCTATTTTTCTAGTTTTATTTATTGTTTAATGTTGTGTGTATCTTTAGACTTTTTCATTACGTTATGAACTTAAACTCTAAATAATATTTATAAAACTGCTAATATAGGTATTTGGTCGACCTTAAGGACGGTAAAGAAAGTGGATTTTGGGAGACAACCCAATTTTGCCTCTTTAATTTCCTCAATTATGCTGCTGTTATTATATGCTAATAGTATGCGTGGTTGGAGATATTCTCTTATACAGGTGGAGTTCGTTTGGGCCTTGGACTTTCTCCATAAATTGACGCCAATCTTCTGGTATGCTCATTTGCTGAGTATGGGGTAACCTCTCCCCCAATTATTTTCTCTCTATTTTTATTGCAAATCTTGGATAGATTGTTTAGTTGAAGTCTGGTGGGGGAGGGTTATGCGGGTTACCGATGCACATGCACTATTAGCACTTTCATACCAAAAGTATATTCTCATTTTTTGTTTCCATATTATCATATTTGCATCATGCACCCGCACCCACATGAGCGCGATCTTAAGCATGAGCTCGGCTCAAGTCGAATTTATTTTTATTGTGTTAACTTTAAAATAGGGTGTTGGCTTAGGATTTTAGGATAGAGTAGTGTGAAACTTGTGTAGTGCTCCTAATTGAGTGCTCATGGTGTGTAGAAATAGTATAGATTTAATTTTTCTTTACGCTCGTAGTTTTATACCTTTTCTGCATTTGTAAATATCATTTGTACTACTCAAAAGTGTTTAATCTGGAGTAATAAAACGATAGTGTAGGAACGTGTGTAGCCGCCACTAACATCGTATTGCTCGAGTCGGGAGGAGGGATCATACTTCTCGGTGTCTAAGAACTTGCCCCAAGCTACTCTCAAAGCATTGGTGCATGGTTGGTCTAGCGTGAGCGTAGTGTAGGCCGTCTTTTTTGTCACAACCCGCATTTTCTCCAAAATTAAAAAGTATCAGAGTAGGAGAAAACACGCGTTGTGATGCCACGTCGGGTAGGGGATAACTGCCGACGCTCAGGCAACCACCAACTACTAAGACTATAAGAAAAAAAACATAAGCTTTAATGATTTGAAAATCAATTATATTTTAGAGGTCGTATCCCTCGGCTCAGTGGATCAGCTAGTCCACAATTAAAAACTATACTTATACGCAACGGAAAATACTTTAGTTACATTACTTTGACATCCTAAGAGAGTGCATAAGTGCCCCTAGGGGGGAACTTATACTATGCAAGACCCTAGATTATTTTATATCATATATAAGAAAACGATCTTTTTACGTTATTTGGAAAGTAGTGTATGAGTTTTATAAAATATGTTGATCATGAGATATAAATATAATAGTGCTTCTAGGTTTAAAAGTAACTAACAACCTAGCTTAAATATTCCCAAGAGCAAGTTGAATAAACTCCAAAATAGGACATCTAGCAGTATAAGCAAAGTACAAAGCATCTAAAAGATAAACCACCAGTGGGCGTCAACAACTGACACTAACCCACTGGTGAGTAGGCATATCTGTACTACAAGTCTATAGAAACTACCTCCCAAGAGTGAGGAAGAGAAAATCACAGCAGCAGCTATAGCACTAGCAAGCTTTAGAAGAAACCTATTCGCACAGTCGGCTATAAACCTAAACATGAGGGATTCAAAGAAAAGAACACACAAAGCAATGATTAATAGGAAAGAGTACAATTAGGTTTAAAAAGAGAGCATTAGCATAAGGCTTACCAGGCCCAAAATTGTGAATGCTAGCAAAATAAGCTAAATGAGGTAAAGTAAAGATGTAAAGGAAAATACTCATCAAAAGTTGAGTAAAAAGGGGTGCACCAAGTGCACGGATGAAGCCAAGCTTCAAGAACCTCTGCAAGAAGGATTAACAAAATAAATAAATCCTAACATAGAGCTAAAGCAGAAAGAATCACCTAATACAGGAGATGGACAAAATCATCAACAAGGGCCTAGGCTGGTGGCAACATGTCCAACCAAGTCTATCAGGACAAAATATCTTCAAGGTGTTGTGGTGGTGGTATCAGTCCAACTCAACCAAATAGCCCATAATGTCTTAGCAAGACATGAAATAAAACAAGGGTGGCGGTATCTGTCCGACCCACCCCAAAAACCACATCCTACTCCACTACTAAGTGATTCGGGAAAACCCTCGCTAGTGGTTACATGAACCACCAAGAAGTCACACTGAACCCTAAACAATCTAGATCAACCCACCGAAGAGCCTTATAAGCCGGTGGACTAAACATCCAATTTGTCTAATCAAGTGGTTTGACACAAAATAAAAATAGAAAGTGATTTGATACAAAATATCCGCAGGTAGCTTGACACTAAACCCTGACCAAAAACTTGATATTAAACAATAAACAAGTAATCCGAGAACCAAACGTATACCAATAATTAAATATCAAAACATACATAATCATTTAGATACAAAGACATACATAATTAATCTGATACATATCCACGCACGATTAATTTGATAACAAACATAAACGGTTAACTTGATGCAAACATAAACAATTAAATTCATAATAAAACTAGTTGGTCTTGGTTTACACCCAAGGAAAAACCACGCTCTCTAGATTAGATATGAAATGAACTAGGTTCTAACAAACAATTACTCCTAACCATTTGGACAAGTTCTAACCGAGATTAATGAACAAGAGCTAACACATGAGCCTTCTAACTATACTCACTCTGGGCAAGATCCAAAGCTACAGCAATATATTGAAAAGAGGAAAGCTACAAGCTATATACTCGGTTTGGGCATTGTTCAAAGATAAACAAAAAGAACACTAAAGCTACACTCTTTCCAATCGCAATTTAAGCAAACAAGGGATTTGAACAAGAACGAGTTAAAATCCTTAACGGAATCCGGGCATGACTCAAAGTACCAAAATACAACATTTAAAATAATAAACCATTTGGTATAAAATTCGATCTAACACTCCTAACCGTGAAACCGCGATATAAAACAAATGAGGATTATCACCAAAATTTCGGGTGAGAAATACTTAGGAGAGTAGATCTGAAATCAAGCAAAATCAAGGGCACTACTTATAATTACTTTGGCAAGGGCAAAGGGCACACTTGCCTAGGTTTTTAGAAGGATTTCGGCCGACAAAGCTCTTCCCAATAGGACCGGCCACAAGCAATCACCTATGAAAAACCTGGACAAAAAAATATGTCTTTTAGCTTGGGAGAAGGCGGACTCACAGCTTCTCGGTTAAGAAAAAGAATGGTGGAATCCCAAAAAAATACCTTGGAGCGAAGGTGTAGCCTAGAGGAGCTCGGATCCGGCCTCAAACTGGAGCCCCGACCTAAGCTGGGCAGGGAGACGGCAGTCGGAGTGCCTCCTTATTCCGCCTGCTCGCTCGTTCCGCAAGAGGGCCGCCGGGTTTGGGAAAGAAGAATGACCTAAAGTCTAAAATAAAAACCCTTTATATATATATCCTAATTAACAATATACTAATCTAATTGATTTTAAGGATAACTAGGCAACCACTAATTAAACTTATTTAGCTAAGTAAAATCCTAATTAAGTATGTATACCTATATACTTATATACCTATACACATTTATACATATTTATACCTTTTCATCTATTAATACACATACATATACTCTATACACATATACGTATAGACACGCACATGCAAATTTTTATAAAACTTCGCACGCACGTGCACGTATGCATTTATTCACCGGCACACCTAAATCACTCAACAAACCAAAATGAGTAAATATATATACACTTAAATAAAATGACTACCACCTAACAAGCAACCGTGGAAACGACGCGAAAATAAACGATCTCGGATTCGACCAAACTCGCTCTGTAGCTAAAAACTCAGGCTATGAAAACAACGATGAAGTCGAAAACAGCCTCCGACGATCAAATACTCGGGCTAACACCTCCCGAAGCCAAAGCACAAGCATTCCCTGAGAGGCTCAGCCAAGTCTCCAACACAGACTCTAGCTAGCTGGGGAACCCTGCAAACAGGCTACGACCACTAAGAACACCTAACGAGGTACTCAAACAACGACACAAGCCGGAAACGCGTCAACATAACGCCAAAGGAATTTTAAATAAATACTGAAAAATTGGGGGCGTTACAGACACTCCCCCTAAAAGAAAGTTTCTCCCCGAAACTTTACGCACAAGCTTCTAGCAAGGAAGAAACAGAAATAGCCTAACAAGAGCTATAAAGGAGAAGGCAAAACATACCAGGCACAAAATCAAGGAAAGAGATGAGGGTGAGCCTCCCTCATTGCCGACTCCAACTCCCAAGTCGCCCTTTCCACCTCCTGGTTCATCCATAAGACTTTAACAATGGGAATGGTCTTCCGCCGCAACACTCTATCCTGGGAATCCAGAATGCGGACCGGCCTTTCCACAAAAGTCAGATTTCGCTCCCACTGAGGCACAGCATCCAACACTTGCCTACTATTCTGCATGCACTTCCGCAACTGGCTCACATGGAAAACATTATGCACACCCGGAAAGGTTGCCGACAAATCCAACCTATAAGCTGCCACGCCAATATGCTCCACTATCTTGAATCGGCCTACATACCTTCGGTCCAACTTATGATTCTTGTCGAACCACTTTACTCCAACCATCGGGGACACCTTCAAGAATACCATATCCTCCACTGAAAACTCCAAATCGGATCTACGCCGGTTGGCGTTCTTCTCATATCTCTCCTGAGCTGAACGAAGCTACTCCCGAATAAGCTTCACAACAACTTCCATTTCCTCGAGCGCATCTGGACCCAACAAAGGCCTCTCACCAGCCTCAGTCCAAAACAACGGTGTTCTGCAGCGCCTCCCATACAAGGATTCAAAAGGAGCCAATCGCAGGAACTCTTGATAATTATTATTATATGCAAATTCTGTAACGCCCCGAAACTCAAAGGAGAAAAGGGGGGACGTTTTGGGCCAGTTTGGGTTCTGGAAGCAGGCACACGGCCTGGGACACGGGCGTGTCGCAGGGCGTGTCAAGCGTGTGTCGACACTTAGCCGCGAAGGCGTCGAGATTTACTCGACGATTCGTCGAGAGTGGGCACACGTCCTGCGATACGGGCGTGTCGCAGGGCGTGTCGACCCGTGTCGACGATCGTCCCGGGGAGTCGTCGAGATTCGCTCGACGATCGTCGAGACAAGGCACATGGCCTAGGACACGGGCGTGTCCAAGGCCGTGTCATCAAGTCGTCGATCTTCACTCGACGAAGTGTCCCGTGTACACGGCCTGGGGTCCAGGCGTATCAAGGTGACACGGGTAAGGACACGAGCGTGTCCTAGAACCCGTGCAGTGCTCGGGTTGAAAATGGGGAAAAATCATGTGGTACACGGCCGGCCACACGGCCGTGTCAGGTGGAACACGGGCGTGTCAGCTCGAACACGGGCGTGTTCGATACCCGTGTGAGGTTCTAGGTGATTCGATTTTGACGGCGAATGCGGCACACGGCCCTGGACACGGGCGTGTGCCAGGCCGTGTTCGATCCAGATTGGGCATTTCAGCCCCGAATCGAAGCCATTCATTTCTTTAACTGAAGATCCAACGGCTGGGGGTTATTCCTAAGAGGATATATCCGTGAGTGGACTTGGAAAACCCTCACTTTTCATACCTTATCATCTTTCTAAATCCTTGGAGAGAGAGGAGAGCCAATGGAGGAAGAAGGAGCTAGATCCGCCATTGGAGGTGCTTCGGAGCTCCGAATCGCAAGCCGACTCCGGATCCACGGAGGCAACGCTAGTGCGGTGATTTCCATCCGATTACTTTTCAATGGCGCCAAAGAGGAACTCAAGGGTAACGATCCTCATCTTGAGCATGAATAGCTCTCTTTCCTAGCATAGAAAGCCCGCTCTCGCGAGTTTGCGGAGAGTTGGAGGCGTTCCTTCGGGTAGATATGTGTTGTCCCCGTTGTTTAGAGTCTGTATGCAAGAACGGATATAGGCATGATGTGTGAAGCCTACCTGGACATGTTAGTCTGGATCGGTGATGTTGCATTGCACAAGGCCAGAGAAGACTCCGTGCTATTGGTTGTTTTTCGGGTTTTCTACGCAGTAGATTGCAGCAGGGAGCCTTGAGGACTAACCCAAAGGTGCACCCGGAAAACTGGGCGGATATGAGATCTTGCCAACTTGGTGGCTTGAGAGCCAACTTGAACATAACCGGGTTATGTGACTTGTGATAGAATGGGACTCGGTGGAAGTTTGACCCGCGCAAATGGCTTAAATTGTCGTTGCGATGTGAGCACGGGTTAGATGGAACCGTCCCCGTTCTATGTCGTTCGGTTAAAGAGACCTAAAGGCACGTGGCACTTACCGTTGGCATAGAGTAGGGTCTTCGGCGGTCAATGGCTTAAATTGTCGTGACCCAGGCCAGGAAGACAAATTGCTCATAGGTTTGGTCGTCTAAGTGGCGGTGGTGAGTTCGGAATGTTAATTGCTTTAATTGACGTGACATCGACCGGTTCACCGAGAATGTGCCCTGAGTGCACGGGGCATGTGGCCGTGCGAGCCAACGTCTGTGTTGAAATGGCTATTGATATACATTGCTCGCTTATGCTAATGAAGGGAAGGAGCATCGCCGCCCCGAGTTGGTGGCGGGATCGTTATAATTTGGTCAGCATTGCTGACCGTTGCCTTGTTTTGCCACCGTGCGGTGGTTTGTTGCTTGCAGGTGCAGCTGGACCAAGCGGTCAATAGCGGGATAAAGCCCTTTTTGCGAAGCCGGCCCTCGAAGGCACAAATGGAAATGTTTACTGCTTTATTCATGTGTGACCGGCCTGCGTGCCATGGTTTGTAATACATGTAATTTGAAGTGAAACATTTTGTAAGGCCTTAAGGCTCATTTTTTTTGGGTATTTTGTAATAACATTCCTATTTTGTATTAGTGGACATTCGTGCTTTAATGTTGGGTTCTTTGTTTACAACTCTTATAAACTGCTTCCGCTAGAATGCTCTGTGTAGGATGTATTCGATTGGTTGGATGGTTTCCATAAGTAACCACCCGGTCTGTCTGTGGCATACGGCGTCGGGCCCCGGCCGGACCTACTGCTATATGCTATGTGACGGATAGGGGGTGTTACAATTTGGTATCAGACTACTGGTTTTGGTTGGGCTTAAACTGAATTCGTGGGCGAATTCTTTTTAAGGGGTGGTGAGCACATTGTGTGCATCATCGTAATAACAGTAAAAAAGAACCCATGAATGTCCAATTAGGAATGAAAATACTCGTGTTTGAGGAACCTGCGTGTTCCTATAATTGCTGTTTGCAATTTATTTGGTCGCTTAACGGTGTTTTGTACCACTATAGGTGACCAGAAGTGGTGTTGGGCCGTCAGAACGCCGAGTTTCTAAGGCTAGCAGTGCACCGGATGTTGCTCCTGCAACACCTCTGTCGGCTGAAAATATACGATTGGTGGCTGAAGCGGTGTTGGCCGTGATTAATGCGCAGCCTGGAAGGCAAGCGCAGCAGCCCGCTCCTGTGATGGAGTAAGAACCTCTACAAGATGCTGAGCCGGGGAGAGTGGAGCAAGTGGTTGTGGAACCGGTAGTGCCAAGGAGGGCAACTGAGAGGCAGCTAAAGCATGTAATGAGCTTTAACCCTCCGTTATTCTCGGGGTTGGGAACCCCATCTCAGGCTGAAGACTGGCTCTCCAGGGTGAAGAGAGTCATGACAGCAATGGAGACGGAGGAGTGGCAAATGACCACCATCGCTACGTTCCTTTTGGACGGCAAAGCGAGGATGTGGTGGGAAGGATTGGAGCTGCATCATTTGAGGGGTAGACAACTGATAGACGTTCCGATGGAAGAGTTCTCGGGATTGTTCTTAGCAAGATACCTCCCCTCTACTCAGAGGATTTCGATGGAGAATGGGTTCCTGAAGTTGATACAGGGTGAGAGGAGCGTGGATGAATATCTCCACGAGTTCACTCGTTTGAGTCGTTATGCTAGCTCCACCATCATGGATGAGGAGCGCAAGACTAATCGCTTCTACGAAGGGTTGAGAGATGAGTTGAGGTTACTACTCTCGGGGCCGATGACGCAGGATTTCTTAACCTTGGTCAATACTGCCCGGTCCTTGGAGAAGGACATGAAAAATGTACAAGCGAAGAAAAGCTTGGGTGAGAAGAAATCTGAGTCTAAAGTGCCGAGTACTTCAAAGTCAGGCTATCGGAGGGCTTTCAAGAAGCATAGGACTTCGGGTCCAGCTCCTTCTGGTGCTTCTGGGGCGACCACGAGTCGGACCCCGGGCGCGTGTTTTACATGTGGAAAGACGGGGCATTTCGCCCGTGATTGTTGGAGCGGACGTCCTAAGTCCGAGAGGAGGCCGGGAGCTACTTATGAAGAGAAGGGAAAGGCGGTGGAGTCGACCGCATCCCATTATGCTCCGGCCCAACCAAGGGTATACAATCTTGGCCAACAGGAGGCCATTAAACAAGCTGATGTGGTGACTGGTACGGTTTAATTTATAGCAAGTCAATTTCTTTAAATACTTGTTATGCACATGTTACCTTACCACTACTTGTTTAGGATTTGTATTGATTTGTGAAAATCCGGCACGAGCACTCTTCGATACGGGAGCTTCACACTCCTTCTTGTCCGAAGGATTTATATTACGCATTGGAGTCCCTTCTTCGATGGCGAAGGATAAGTTGGATGTGTTGTTGCCCAATGGGTGTTCGATGCGAGCGGATAGGATCTGCGATGTTAAGATTCGTATTGGGGAGCAGGAGTTTGACATGCGGGCGTCTTTACTTCCGTTAGTGGAGTTCGACGTCATATTTGGCATGGACTGGCTCTCGGAGCAGCAGGCCCATATAGATTGCGGTAGCAAGGAAGTTAAGCTGGGAGCAAGTCGTGAGACAACTTTTACGGGCTTAAAGGGGTCGAGCAAGATGTTGATGTCTGCTCTTCAGGTGGTGAAGGCGGTTCGTGCTGGAGCAGAACTGTTCTTTACACTAGTGGAGGTTGCAAAGCCGAAGCCCGCATTGGATTGTATTTCAGTGGTATCGGAATACCCTGATGTGTTCCCCACAGATCTTCCTGGAGTCCCGCCTCAGCGGGAGATAGATTTTACGATTGAGCTAGTGCCAGGTGCAAAGCCTGTGTCACGATCTCCTTATCGGCTAGCGCCTAAGGAAATGGCGGAGCTGAAAGTTCAACTGCAAGAGTTGTTGGAGCAAGGATATGTGCGCCCGAGTTCTTCGCCTTGGAGCGCACCGGTCCTCTTTGTTAAGAAGAAGGACGGAAGCTTGAGGCTATGTATTGATTATCGGGAGCTCAACAAGCTAACTGAGAAGAACAAGTACCCGATCCCCCGGATTGATGATCTCTTTGATCAGTTAGTCGGGTCGACGGTGTACTCGAAGTTGGATCTCAAGGCTGGGTACTATCAGCTGCGTATAAGGGAGAGTGATATCCCGAAGATAGCGTTTAGTACGAGATACAGGCATTATGAGTTTACGGTCATGCCGTTTGGGCTGACTAATGCGCCGTCAGTATTCATGGATTTGATGAATAGGACGTTCAGGGAATACTTGGACCATTTCGTGATCGTCTTCATCGACGATATTTTGGTGTACTCGCAAAGTGAGGAAGATCACTTCAAGCATCTTCATTTGGTATTGGAGACGTTAAGGAGAAATCAGTTGTATGCCAAGTTCTCGAAGTGCGAGTTTTTGCTATCCTCAGTAGCGTTCCTCGGTCATATAGTGAGTGGAGAGGGTATTGCTGTGGATCCGGCGAAGATTGTTGTGATACGGGAGTGGCCTGAGCTTGCTACGGTAGCAGAAGTCCAGAGCTTTTTGGGGCTTGCCGGTTATTATAGGCTCTTCATATAGAACTTCTCGCGGATAGCATTACCTCTCACTACTTTGACGAGGAAGGAGCATAAGTTCGTTTGGACGCCGGAGTGCGCGCGAGCTTTTGAGGAGTTGAAGTGTAGGTCGACCACGGCGCCTGTGCTGAGTTCGCCATGTGGAACCGAAGGCTATGAGATATATAGCGATGCTTCGGGCAGCGGTTTGGGTTGCGTGCTACTGCAACACGGAAGCGTGATAGCTTATGGCTCGAGACAGCTAAAAGTGCACGAGAGGAATTATCCGATCCATGACTTGGAGTTAGCGGCCGTGATTTTTGCCTTGAAGCTGTGGAGACACTATTTGTACGGTGTGAAGATTGATATCTACACCGATCATAAGAGCCTAAAGTATCTAATTGATCAGAAGGATCTGAATATGCGGCAGCGTAGGTGGATGGAGTTCCTGGGGGACTATACATTTAAGATCCACTACGTGCCTGGCAAAGGGAATGCGGTTGCTGATGCGCTGAGTCGCCGAGCCCCAGCTCAAGCCAATTGGCTATCGGTGCACGATGAGCGGTTAGTGCGAGAGTTGGAGGCGTTGGAGATTGTTTGTGTGGACCGACAATCAAGTGCTGAAGCAGTTCTGAATTGGACTGAAGTCCAATATGATCTGGCTGATCGTATTCGGCAGGCTTTGAATATGGATGCTCATATGAAGCAGTTCATGGTAGAGGCTCTGGATGGGTCAAATTCCCAATTCGTCGTGGAGGACGGATTGCTTTGGAAAGATGGTCGTCTGTGCGTCCCAAGTGTGGGCAATTTACGGGTGGAGTTGTTGTACGAGGCGCACCATACCAAGTACTCGATTCACCCGGGGAGCACGAAGATGTACCGTGATGTGAAGAAACTGTTTTGGTGGCCGGGTTTGAAGAAGGATGTGGCGCTATACGTAGCGAAGTGCCAAACCTGCGCCTTGGTAAAGGCAGAGTGCCAAAAGCCGGGAGGATTTCTTAAGTCCTTGCCTATTCCGGAGTGGAAATTCGACGACATCTCTATGGACTTTGTGCACGGTTTGCCAAGGTCGCAAAAGGGGAACGACGCCATTTGGGTGGTTGTTGATCGTTTAACGAAGGTGTCGCATTTTATTCCGCATAGGAAGGATGATCCGGTGGAGAAGCTGGCAAAGCTTTATGTGGATAACATAGTACGGCTTCATGGTGTGCCCCGCAGCATCGTGAGTGACCGTGATGGGCGGTTCACGTCCAATGATTGGAGGCTGGTGCAGCAAATGTTGGGAACAAAGCTGAAGATTAGCACAGCCTTCCATCCACAAACGGATGAGCAGACCGAGAGGGTCAATAGAACCATGGAAGACATGCTCCGCATGTGTGTCTTGGATTTTGGAAAGCAATGGGAAGACCACCTTTACTTGGTGGAGTTCGCATACAATAACAGCTACCAAGCAAGTATTCAGATGGCGCCTTTCGAGGCCCTATATGGTAGGAAATGTCGCACGCCGTTGTCTTGGTTAGAAACGGGTGAGTCAAAGTTGTATAAGCGATCGGAAGTGGAGGATGCTACTTCTTTGGTGAGAACCATTCGGGAGAGGTTGCTTATCGCTCAGGACCGGCAAGCAAAGTACTATAATGCCAAGCACAGGAATGTGGAGTTCGCTGTGGGCGATTATGTATACTTAAAGATCAAGCCGTTCAAGGGTGTCTCGCGGGTGCGGCGATTGAAAAAGCTAAGCCCAAGGTACCTTGGACCGTTTGAGGTTCTGGAGCGAGTTGGTGAAGCGGCCTATAGGTTGAAGCTCTCAGTGGAGCTTAGTGGTTTACATGACATATTCCACATTTCGGTGCTTCGGAAGGCGGTGCAAGAGCCTACGCAAGTGATCGCGGTTGATCAAGTGCCGGTGGATAGTGGGCTAACGACAAAGGTCAAGCCCGTGTGGATCGAGGACTCGGAGCTCAAGCGGCTACGCAATAAAGAGATCAGGATGGTCAAGGTCCGGTGGGACAATTGCGGTCGTGAGGAGCTCTCTTGGGAGCGAGAGCAGACTATGCTTGACGAGTATCCAGAGTTGTTCCGCTCAGGTACAAATTTTGGTTTTGTATATGTCTTTCCTCTATTTAATTTCGTGGGCAAAATTCTTTTAAGAGGGGGAGAGTTGTAACGCCCCGAAACTCAAAGGAGAAAAAGGGGGACGTTTTGGGCCAGTTTGGGTTCTGGCAGCAGGCACACGGCCTGGGACACGGGCGTGTCTCAGGGCGTGTCAAGCATGTGTCGACACTTAGCCGTGAAGGCGTCGAGATTTACTCGACGATTCATCGAGAGTGGGCACACGGCCTGCGACACGGGCGTGTCGCAAGGTGTGTCGACCCGTATCGACGATCGTCCAGGGGAGTCGTCGAGATTCGCTCGACGATCGTCGAGACAAGGCACACGACCTAGGATACGGGCGTGTCCAAGGCCATGTCATCAAGTCGTCGATCTTCACTCGACGAAGTGTCCCGTGTACACGGCCTGGGGTACAGGCATGTCAAGGTAACACGGGTAAGGACACGGGCGTGTCCTAGAACCCGTGCAGTGCTCGGGTTGAAAATGGGGAAAAATCATGGGGTACACGGCCGGCCACACGGCCGTGTCAGGTGGAACACGGGCATGTCAGCTCGAATACGGTCGTGTTCGATACCCGTGTGAGGTTCCAGGTGATTCGATTTTGACGGCGAATGCGGCACACGGCCCTGGACACGGGCGTGTGCCAGGCCGTGTTCGGTCCAGATTGGGCATTTCAGCCCCGAATCGAAGTCGTTCATTTCTTTAACTGAAGATCCAACGGCTGGGGGTTGTTCCTGAGAGGATATACCCGTGAGTGGACTTGGAAAACCCTCACTTTTCATACCTTATCATCTTTCTAAATCCTTGGAGAGAGAGGAGAGCCAAGGGAGGAAGAAGGAGCTAGATCCGCCATTGGAGGAGCTTCGGAGCTCCGAATCGCAAGCCGACTCCGGATCCACGGAGGCAACGCTAGTACGGTGATTTCCATCCGATTACTTTTCAATGGCGCCAAAGAGGAACTCAAGGGTAACGATCCTCATCTTGAGCACGAATAGCTCTCTTTCCTAGCATAGGAAGCCCGCTCTCGCGAGTTTGCGGAGAGTTGGAGGCGTTCCTTCGGGTAGATATGTGTAGTCCCCGTTGTTTAGAGTCCGTATGCGAGAACGGACATAGGCATGATGTGTGAAGCCTACCTGGACATGTTAGTCTGGATCGGTGATGTTGCGTTGCACAAGGCCGGAGAAGACTCCGTGCTATTGGTTGTTTTTCGGGTTTTCTACGCGGTAGATTGCAGCAGGGAGCCTTGGGGACTAACCCAAAGGTGCACCCGGAAAACTGGGCAGATACGAGATCTTGCCAACTTGGTGGCTTGAGAGCCAACTTGAACATAACCGGGTTATGTGACTTGTGATAGAATGGGACTCGGTGGAAGTTTGACCCGCGCAAATGGCTTAAATTGTCGTTGCGATGTGAGCACGGGTTAGATGGAACCGTACCCGTTCTATATCGTTCGGTTAAAGAGACCTAAAGGCACGTGGCACTTACCGTTGGCATATAGTAGGGTCTTCGGCGGTCAATGGCTTAAATTGTCGTGACCCAGGCCAGGAAGACAAATTGCTCATAGGTTTGGCCGTCTAAGTGGCGGTGGTGAGTCCGGAATGTTAATGGCTTTAATTGACGTGACATCGACCGGTTCACCGAGAATGTGCCCTGAGTGCACGGGGCGTGTGGCCGTGCGAGCCAACGTTTGTGTTGAAATGGCTATTGATATACATTGCTCGCTTATGCTAATGAAATGCAGGGAAGGAGCATCGCCGCCCCGAGTTGGGGGCGGGATCGTTATAATTTGGTCAGCATTGCTGACCGTTGCCTTGTTTTGCCACCGTGCGGTGGTTTGTTGCTTGCAGGTGCAGCTGGACCAAGCGGTCAATAGCGGGCTAAAGCCCTTTTTGCGAAGCCGGCCCTCGAAGGCACAAATGGAAATGTTTACTGCTTTATTCATGTGTGACCGGCCTGCGTGCCGTGGTTTGTAATACATGTAATTTGAACTGAAACATTTTGTAAGGCCTTAAGGCTCATTTTTTTGGGTATTTTGTAATAACATTCCTATTTTGTATTAGTGGACATTCGTGCTTTAATGCTGGGTTCTTTGTTTACAACTCTTATAAACTGCTTCCGCTAGAATGCTCTGTGTAGGACGTATTCGATTGGTTGGATGGTTTCCATAAGTAACCACCCGGTCTGTCTGTGGCATACGGCGTCGGGACCGGCCGGATCTACTGCTATATGCTATGTGACGGATAGGGGGTGTTACAAATTCCATCAGCCTCAAGCGCTCATCCCACGCTCCTCCGTTGTCCAGAATATAACAACGGATCATATCTTCCACAATCTGGTTGACTCGCTCTATCTGCCCATTAGTCTGTGGGTGGTATGCGGTAGAATATGTCAAGTCTGTACCCAAACCCTCCTGCAAACTCTTCCAGAAACGGGAAGTAAATCTAGAGTCTCGGTCTGAAATGATACTAAGGGGAACTTCATGCAATGGAATGACTTCGCTCAAATACAGCCCCGCTATCTTTTTCATCGGATAATCAATCTTATATGGCACAAAGTGAGCACACTTCGTCAGTCTGTCCACTATCACCCAAACAGAGTCAAAACCTCTAGGAGACTTCGGTAAGCCCGTAATGAAGTCCATAGAAATGCTCTCCCATTTCCAAGTCAGGATCTCCAATGGAGTCAACTTGACACCAGGCCTTCCATGATCGGCCTTAACTCGCTTGCAGGTATAACACTCAGAAACAAACCGTGCTATATCCCCCTTCATGCCATACCACCAGGCAATCTGCTTCAAGTCGGGATACATCTTAGTTGAGCCCGGGTGGTAGGCAACACTCGAGCCATGCGCTTCCTTACACAACATGACTCGATTGTACAAAACAGCGGGGACGCAAAACCTACCATGGTACTTCAAAGTACCCGCATCATCAATTAAAAAATCTAGCAATTCTCCCCTTTCAGTCCGAAGATACAGGTGCAAAAGATCTGGAACTTCCTTTTGGTGTAGCCTAGTAAGTGAAATCCAAGAATACTCTGCCACGGCCAAACTGCTCTGCAAGTCACAGCACCCCATCGAGATGTCCATCAAGAGGAACTCTTCCACAAAGAGCTCAACACAGAGGTTAAAGATCTTTCTCGTCTTACGGCACAGGGCGTCAGCCACCACACTAGCCTTGCCCGGATGATACTGGATCTCCACTTCATAATCTGTAACATACTCTAACCAACGCCGCTAGCACAAATTCAGCTCCTTCTTGGTGAAGACATACTTTAGGATTTTATGATCGGTGAAGATCTTCAACTACGTACCATAAAGTAAATGTCTCCACAGCTTCAGGGCAAAGATTATTGTTGCGAACTCTAGATCATGCGTAGGGTAGTTCCTCTCATGAGTCTTCAATTGTCTCGACCCATACGCAATCACCTTCCCTTCTTGCATCAGCACACCTCCGAGCCCAACATGCGAGGCATCCACATACACATCATAGTCCATGCCCTCCGTAGGCAATGTCAAAAGAGGAGCAATGCACAACCTCCTATTTAGCTCTAGAAAGGCCTCCTCGCATTTCTCGCTCCAAACGAAGGCCGCATTCTTCTGCGTAAGCTTAGTCAAGGGCACTGCCAGTGTAGAAAAGCCCTCCACAAATCTTCTATAGTAGCCGGAGAACCCCAAGAAGCTCCTAATCTCCTTGGGTGTGCTCGGCCTATGCTAATCCCTCACTGCAGAAATCTTTTCCGGGTCAACCGAAATGTCGTCTTTGTTCACCACATGACCCAGGAAGGAAACCTGGGGCAACCAGAATTCACATTTACTCAGCTTAGCGAATAACTAATGGTCTCTCAAAGCAGATAAAACCAATTGTAAGTGTTGATCATGCTCCGCAGCATCCCGAGAATAAATCAGAACGTCGTCTATAAATACGACCACAAACTTATCCAGAAAATCCTTGAACACCCGGTTCATCATGTCCATGAATGCTTATGACGCGTTGGTCAAACCAAACGACATAACCAGGACTTCGAAATGCCCATGCCTCGATCTAAAATCAGTCCGTGGAATGTCCGACTCACGGATCCTGAGCTGACGATAGCCTGCTCGAAGGTCAATCTTAAAAAATACCGAGATACCGCGCAACTAATCGAACAAGTCATCGATCCTAGGCAAAGGATACATATTCTTAATGGTGACCTTGTTCAGCTCTCTGTAGTCGATGCAAAGGCGCATCGACCCATCTTTCTTCTTTACAAAGAGAACAGGGGCACCCCAAGGCGGCGAACTCGGCCTTATGAAACCCTTCTTCAACAACTCATCCTGCTGGGTACGCAACTCCTCCAGCTCTCGCGGGGCCATCTAGTATGGCGCCTTAGCAATAGGACGCGTACCCGGCTCCAAATCAATCACAAACTCGACATCTCTGACAGGAGGAAGACTGGGAAGGTCGCTAGGAAACACATCAGAAAACTCACGCGCAACAGGAATCTCATCCAACCGCGTCAAACTGCTAACAGTCCCCAGCACTGAGACTAAGCAAGCAAAACAATCAGAACTAAATAGCCTCTGAACACATACAGCAGAAATCGCCGGAGAGACCTGGCGCTGATCACCATAAATACTCCCAGGGTGACCGTTGTCCTTCTTGAAATCCAAGCGCTTACCCCTGCACTAGATCACCGCATCATATCGGGACAACCAATCCATGCCAAGGATAACATCAAAGTCCTCCAAGTCAATCACCCCCAGATTTGCCTTAGCCAGAAAATCCCCTAACATAATAGGACAATCCTAAATGCCCTGATCCGATATCACAGAATCACCCGAGGGGAACTTGACGCAAAAGGCATCACCGACACGATCTAGATCCAACTGGAACCGCTCTACAAAGGCACTAGCCACAAATGAGTGGGTAGCACCTGAGTCGAAGAGAACGCGCGCCCATCGGTTCTTTACCTTAAAACTCCCTATATGAAAATAGAACATAAATTGCGCACTCATCAAGGAATTAATAGCAAAACTAAAACTGCAGCTAAAACATAAAGACTAGAGAGAAAGTCTAATCTGAAATGACTTGTGTCGAAGTTTGAGCCTCTGCTGATGATATCACATCCAGCTTCCCTTTGCCTTTATCTATAAACTGAGGCAGTGGCAAAGGCTGAAGAGGAACTGGTCGGAGCACAGACTGGAGCTGCGGGCACCTTGCCTTGGTATGACCCTTCTGTCCACACTGATAGCAGACCTTATCTTTCAACCAGCAACGGGCAACATCATGCCCCTCTTTCTTACACAAGGTACACACCACGTTCTGCCTGGTAGCACCCTGAATAGCATGAACCTGCTCCTTCTGCACTGCCAACCTCTTAAAACATTTCTCCACGGGATGGCCCGGCCGACCACAGAAGCTACAGACCTCCTTGCTCCTCTTTCTTGAAGGAGCACCAGATACCTGGGGGCTCTTCCTTTAACCGCCTTCCTCTTTTCATTCCTCGCTTGCTGCCCTCTTTGCTTAGCATTTTCGATGGCCTCCACTTTCAAAGCAGCTTCTACCGCACCAGCATAACTCACCGCTCCATGAGCAACCGCTAACTGCTGAACATCACTTCTCAGGCCCCTAAGGAATCGCTTCGCTCTATCTTCCTCGGAACTCACCAAACTGGGGGCAAACTGACTGAGTTTGCTGAACTCAATCTCATACTCGCTGACCGTGAGTTGCCTCTGCTTCAGATGCAAGAAATTGTTCATCAATCTGTCCCGCTCAACTGTAGGTAGAAACTTCCTCATCAATATCTCCTTGAAGGAATCCCAAGAGTATCCTCCTACCATGCCCTCCTTATCTCTCATCCACCAACTCTTTGCCAACCCCTTCAGCTGGTAGGTGGCAAGAATCACCTTTTGTTCATCAGAAACTCCAGAATAGTGAAACATCTCCTTTATGGAAATCAGCCAATCATCCAGGATCATGAAATTCTCCTTCCCATCATAGGTAGGGGGTCGAAGTCGCTGGAACTGAGAGATGAAGGTCATCTCTGGGGCACCACAACTGGAGGCACCAAAGGGCCAGGAGGTGCGGGAGGTGCTGGAGCAGCTGTACCCGCAGCAGGATCCTGCGCTCTTGGGGCTAATCCTGCCACTACAGATAACAAGGCCTGGATCTGAGACTGAACATCCACCATCTTCCTCTATAAGGCCTCATTGCTCTGCCTCAGACTTGCCACAACTGCATCGCTTTGCGCTCCAGAAGACTCGCCCTCATATTGGGGAGTCTACCTCGTCACTATACGCTTCGATGCCAAGCTAAAAAGAATAAACAAAACAATAATGAGAACCTAGTTCAACTACCAGGACTAAACAAACAAGTACAAACAAACCTATATAAGAACTTGCTTCAACTGCCAACTTGCTCTGGGGTTTTCAATTATAATGTTATGCCTAACCTAAGATGGTTCACTACCATCATACTAAATCAGGTGCCTAGACCATGAATGCATGTATTTATATTCTTTTTTACTCAAATCCATGTGTGTACATATGTCATCCTGCAAGTCTCTATCTTGGCACGTTGTGCTTATGCATTGTTATGCTATGCATGATTGTGCTATGCATTCTAAGAAGGCCCTAATGCATGTTTTGAGCGGCGTACACATGAAAATGTTATGCATCCCATACTACATAACATTTCCATGCAACGAAAAAGAAAACTTGCTAGCCACATTCATGTGGTGAGGTTATGCATACCATACTACATAACCCTCACATGTTGCCTCCTATGGTGGATCCATATACAAACACATATTATGCATCTCATACTACATAATATGCCTCGTATACTTCATGTTATGCTATGAGTATAGTGTTAGTGCTCCATCTAAGACGTGCTGATGACATATCGGTGTGTGTATGATATGATGCTAAACATCTAATATCTACAAGGAAAGGTTGCCCGACAAATTGTCAAGCAACCTCCCTTTGATACCAACTGTCACAACCCGCATTTTCTCCAAAATTAAGAAGTATCAGAGTAGGAAAAAACACGCGTTGTGATGCCACGTCGGGCAGGGGATAACTGCCGACACTCAGGCAACCACAAACTACTAAGACTATAAGAAAAAAAAACATAAGCTTTAATGATTTGAAAATCAATTATATTTTAGAGGCTGTATCCCTCGGCTCAGTGGATCAGCTAGTCCACAATTAAAAACTATACTTATACATAGTGAAAAATACTTTAGTTACATTACTTTGACATCCTAAGAGAGTGCATAAGTGTCCCCAGGGGGCAACTTATACTATGCAAGACCCTAGATTATTTTATATCATATATAAGAAAACGATCTTTTTACGTTATTTGGAAAGTAGTGTATGAGTTTTATAAAACATGCTGATCATGAGATATAAATATAATAGTGCTTCTAAGTTTAAAAGTAACTAACAACCTAGCATAAATCTTCCCAAGAGCAAGTTGAATAAACTCCAAAATAGGACATCAAGCAGTATAAGCAAAGCACAAAGCATCTAAAAGAGAAACCACCAGTGGGCGCCAACAACTGACACTAACCCACTGGTGAGTAGGCATATCTGTACTATAAGTCTATAGATACTACCTCCCAAGAGTGAGGAAGAGAAAATCACAGCAGCAGCTATAGCACTAGCAAGCTCTAGAAGAAACCTAGCCGTACAGTCAGCTATAAACCTGAAATTGAGGCATTCAAAGAAAAGAACACCTCAGCACAAAGTAATGATTAATAGTAAAGAGGACAATTAGGTTTAAAAAGAGAGCATTAGCATAAGGCTTACCAGGCCCAAAATTGTGAATGCTAGCAACATAAGCTAAATGAGGTAAAGAAAACAAGTAAAGGAAAATACTCATCAAAAGTTGAGTAAAAAGGGGTGCACCAAGTGCACGGATGAAGCCAAGCTTCAAGAACCTCTACAAGAAGGATTAGCAAAATAAATAAATTCTAACATAGAGCTAGAGCAGAAAGAATCATCTAATACTGGAGATGGACTAAATCATCAACAAGGGCCTAGGCTGGTGGCAACATGTCCAACCAAGTCTATCAGCCTAAATATCTTCAAGGTGCTGTGGTGGTGGTATCAGCCGAACTCAACCAAACAGCCCATAATGTCTTAGCAAGACATGAAATAAAACAAGGGTGGCGGTATCGGTCCGACCCACCCCAAAAACCACATCCTACTCCAGTACTAAGTGACTCGGGAAAACCCTCGCTAGTGGTTACATGAACCACCAAGAAGTCACACTGAACCCTAAACAATCTAGAGCAACCCACCTAAGAGCCTTAAAGGCCGGTGTACTAAACATTTAATTTGTCTAATCAAGTGGTTTGACACAAAATAAAAATAAAAAGTGATTTGATACAAAATATCCGCAGGTAGCTTGATACTAAACCCTGACCAAAAACTTGATATTAAACAATAAACAAGTAATCCGAGAACCAAACATATACCAATAATTAAATATCAAAACATACATAATCAATTTGATACAAAGACATACATAATTAATTTGATACATATCCACGCACGATTAATTTGATACCAAACATAAATGGTTAACTTGATGCAAACATAAACAATTAACTTCATAATAAAACGAGTTGGTCTTAGTTTACACCCAAGGAAAAACCACGCTCTATAGACTAGATATGAAATGAACGAGGTTCTAACAAACAATTACTCCTAAACATTTGGACACGTTCTAACTGAGATTAATGAACAAGAGCTAACACATGAGCCTTCGAACTATACTCACTCTGGGCAAGATCCAAAGCCACAACAATATATTGAAAAGAGCAAATCTACATGTTATATACTCGGTTTGGGCATTGTTCAAAGCCAAACCAAAAGAACACTAATGCTAAACTCTTTCCGATCGCAATTTAAGCAAACAAGGGATTTGAACAAGAAGGAGTTACAATCCTTAACGGAATCCGGGCATGACTCAAAGTCCCAAAATTCAACATTTAAACTAATAAATCATTTGGTAAAAAATTCGATCTAACACTCCTAACCGTGAAACCGCAACAAAAAACAAATGAGGATTAGCACCAAAATTTCGGGTGAGCAAGACTTAGGAGAGTAGATCTGAAATCAAGCAAAATCAAGGGCACTACTTATAATTACTTTTGGCAAGGGCGAAGGGTGCACTTGCCTAGGTTTTTTGAAGGATTTCGGGCGACAAAGCTCTTCCCAACAGGACCAGCCACAAGAAACCACCTATGAAAAACCTTGACAAAACAAATCTGGGCTTTTAGCTTGGGAGAAGACGGACTGACAGCTTCTCGGTTCAGAAAAAGATTGGTGGAATCCCAAAAAAATACCTTGGAGTGAAGGTCTAGCCTAGAGGAGCTCGTATCCAGCCTCAAACTGGCACACCGACCTAAGCTGGGCAGGGAGATGGCGGTCGGAGTGCCTCCTTACTCTGCCTACTCGCTCGTTCCGCAAGGGGGCCTCCGGGTTTGTGAAAGAAGAATGACCTAAAGCCTAAAATAAAAACCCTATATATATATCCTAATTAACAATATACTAATCTAATTGATTTGAAGGATAACTAGGCAGCCACTAATTAAACCTAATTAGCTAAGTAAAATCCTAATTAAGTATATATATTTATATACTTATATACCTATACACATTTATACATATTTATACCTATTCATCTATTTATGCACATACATATACTCTATACACATATACGTATAAACACGCACATGCAAATTTTTATAAAGCTTCGCACGCACGTGCACGTATGCATTTATTCACCGGCACGCCTAAATCACTCAACAAACCAAAATGCATAATATATATACGCTTAAATAAAATGACAACCCGCTAACATGCAACCATCGAAAAGACGCGAAAATAAACGATCTCGGATTCGACCAAACTATCTCCGTAGCTAAACACTCAGGCTACAAAAACAACGACGAAGTCGAAAACAACCTCCGATGATCAAACACTCGGGCTAACACCTCCCAAAGCCAAAGCACAAGCATTCCATGAGAGGCTCAGCCGAGTCTCCAAAACAGACTCTGGATAACTGGGGAACCCTGCACACAGGCTACGACCACTAAGAACACCTAACGAGGTACTCAAACAACGGCACAAGCCGGAAATGCGTCAAGGTAACGCCAAAGGAATATTAAATAAATACTGAGAAACTGGGGGCATTACATTTTTGGCCCGGTTGAGCCTTGTACCCATCCTAACGATAATCCTTGTTAGCCTACTTTGAGCGTACCCTTCCTGTTGATTTAGCCCCACTTCGCGATCACCAGAGCCTAAAAGCTTTTCCCAGTTGAAAACCCCATGCTCGATGTATTTAGTATGTTAATTCTTCCAATGGTGTTGTGGCTGTGATGTTGTTATGTGGTTGTGCGGTGAATATTTCTTAAAAATTTGGATGAATGTGTATTATAAAAATCTGGAAAAAGAAAAGAAAGAATATATATATACATATATATATATATATACATATATATATATATGTGTGTGTGTGTGTGCTAGTTGTATAAAAAAGAAAGTGAAAATGAAGAATCTATTTGTGTTATTGTTTTAGGATAGGCGGTGCACACACCCGTGTTATCAAGTTCAAGTCTGGTGGTGTGGTGCACCGACATGTTTTGTTGGCGAGAGGATTGCATTTGTATGTGCTCATTTGGGTTGTGCGTAGCCATCGTTTTTATCCTTTTGTGTCCTTACCTATGTATATACACAAGCCCCATTTTTTCCTAAAGCCCTACGGATTTACGCTTGAGTCATACTAGCACTGTGGAGAGAGTGTGAACGGGCAAGAGTATGGTCCCCGACATTGATGGATTTCTTTGGAGGTGATCTCGAGCCCCGGTCTTTGGAAATGCTCAACTGAGTGGCCAGCCTAATTTCTTCCTACGCATGACCGAACGATTCTCCAGGATTCTATTTTTGAGTAGTTACAATATTTATTTACACCTGTCGAAATTTATAAACTTCGTAGCATAATTACAAATTGTATCTATTATATTTTCTATGCCCATGCAGTATTTGATTTCTCGCTTTACTTTATTTGGAAATTTCTAAGCTAGCTAGCTATTTTCTAGTTCACGGAGAGATGATTTTCTCGGGACGATCAAATGTTTAAGTCTGGTGGTGTGATTAGTTTGATATTTATAAAGATTTTCGGACTCATCTGGACTGGTTTTCTCACTCGTACACTGCATTTCAACCGGTTATTGGTTATATTTGCATCGTTCGGTCATGGACCATTTTATGCAGTGTTTTGGCCCGAGGGTGTGCAATTACGCATTCTGTTGTTGGGGGTATGCACATGGTGCTCACCATGGCTCTTTCTATTTTATTTTTGTTTGCATTTTGGTGCTGGGACCTTGTGATCAAGCTTGGTTTCATTATTGTGCACGTGGTGCGTTTTCCCCATAGCAGGAATACTGATTTGTGGAAAATGCACGGTCGTGCGTTTATTTCACTCATGGTTTGTGCCAAACTGTGCATTTTGTCAGCTGGAAGAATGTCGCGTTGAGCTCGACAAATTTCGTCGAGCTGAGTTCGACGATTCTCACGCACGGTTGACGCACGGTTTCATCGTAACCGTGCGCGAAGGAAACATACGTTTTTCCTGTATCTTTCTAGTTTGTTTCATTCTGTGGTTAATCGTACGCTTTGTTCACACACGTGCGGCAGCGCCCGTACGCGAGTAAAACGCACGGTTCCCCTGTAGTATCCTTAATTCCTCCTCTCTGTCGCTACCTGTGTGATTTCATTCTCGCAAGGGCGGAAATGTCTGTGTGCGAGTAAAACGCACGGGTCAATGCTTCTCCTTCCGCGGGCTTTTCTGGAAGTTAATATCACACGGTTTGCGTACAGTCGTGTGCCAAACTGTGCGTGCCTATTTTTCTGACATGCTTCTATTTAAAGCGTAGATTTATTCTTCTTTGAGGAGTTCCGATCCAGTCCGACCTAGCCGTCGTTTTCTGCTCTTTTGAGCAGGGAAACTTTCCTCCAGCCTTTATTTTCTCTCTCCTCGTTGGAGAGTTAATCCGACCACCATTCTTCTTCCAAAAGCTTGTAATAGTTTCATCTTCAGCCACCATTCTCTTCTCCAAACTCCAAGCTCCGTTTCAAGCTCATAAGGTGTTGCATCTGTGGAGTTCTTCGAACAGATTCATCCCAGCACCTATTCACGAAGAAGACGGGTTATTGAAAGGATGTGACATCACGTCTTGAACCCGGATGACATCCGTAAATCGAGCTCGGACAAGGCCTGACAACCCTTGACTTCGGCCGCAAATCTCGGAAAGCATTTGTGCATTTTGTTGTATTTCTCCCCCTTTTCTTGTAGCTACTTTGTTCTGAACTAGCGGTTGTGTGATTGTTTCTTAAGAATGCGGTTTAATTTTAAGTATTTCAGCATGTCTATGTGTTGTTATATTTTTGATCATGATTGTGTTGCTTAGCTTCTGTTTTCCATGTTCTCGTTGAGGTAGTGTTGTTCTATCGATTGCCAGAAGCGTGCGTGGCGAAGAGGTGATTGCGACCCTCATTTGCTCATTCATCTTTCCTATTACTCTCTTGAGTAATCCACCAAAGAGACGCGGTGGCAGCTACCTGTAATAGGTTAGTTAGTGTTAATCTTAGGAAAATCCAAAACAAGACCCCCTTTGCTCGTGTTAACACTTGCAATCACTTTTTCAATAGTGAAATCACACTGCCTACTTGCACTCCTCGAGAGATCGATATTCGTGGATTCAACTCCCTAACTTTATTACTTGACTACGATCGGTACAATTGCCAACGCATCAGCGCCTCCCGTGGCTCGTGATAAAGGCAAGTCCCCAGCGGGCCAACATGCTATGGATCTCGCCCCCCACAGCCGGCAGCTTTCCCGGCAGGGCGGTCGGCACCTCCAGGCTACAAGATGAGGTGCTACCAGCCGTGAAGCCAATGCCGAGAGGGCACCGCAACTTTGGCTACGGAGAGAAGACCCTAGACGAGCTAGGCATTCCCCTCCTCCAATGGGACAAGGAGGTGAACAGGGCCATCATCTCTACCATGTTGCCGAGCTGTTTGGAGCAAGAGACCATCAGCGGGGAGGCCTACAACTTCTCCTTCGGCCTCTACTCGCGGGAAGATGCCGTCATCTATGACGAGGAGGCCACACCAGTGTTGATCCATGAGAGAGCGCGAGCCCAGCTCCACAGCCTGGAGCTGGCCCACATGGTGTAACACCTCCACTGTAATGACCGTATAATATGGGTCCGGTCGGGGCCCCACAACATACAGACGCCACAGCTTTAGCATTAAAAGATGATATAACTACCGAATCTCAAAAATCCATATCTAACAACAGCGGAAACAACAACCAAGACTAGAAGTTATCCACAAACATAAGAGAATCGAAACGGCCTTACGGCCTTGCAACAAAAAAGAGTCCAAAACTCACATGAAAACATCCAACAAAACATGCAAAAGCACTCCTAGACTACCTCGGCATGCAAGCCGGAAAAGCAAGAACATCAAACATACGAGGCCACCAAAATAAAGCTAGTAAAAAACTTGAAACACTTCGTGAAGCTTAGGCTCTATTGGTCGGCGAGCTAGCTCCTGCTTGCGATCCTTGCCCTATAAAAAATTTGTGGTAACGTGGGTCAGCAAAATCTGACCTCAAACTGTGTAACAAACACATCTCCTCCCGGCCGCCCCTGACGGACCCCGGGGTACCCCTCCAACCTGAAAGTCAGCACTCCGTATACCATATATATAAACAAGTATATCACTAAAAGAACAGGCTTGGATGTCTCAAACAACATCCACGTTTTCTATGTTGAGCATATAAATAAAAGGGGCCTACTATATAGCATGTATGCAAAACCTGAGCTTCACCCAAGGCACCCTATCGCGTATGCTTCTAGCATATCATCAAACATATGGGTACTTCCAATTTCCCCAATGGCATTAAGCCTCAAACAAAAAGGGGTACTGCAATTCCCCTAACGGCATACACGCCGCCAAACGGAACTCTTGCCAAGGCCCTACCAGCTCATGGTCTTAGACCCGGGCTTGCCTGCAAGCTCTGACTTCTCATGTCAGGATTCCGTCTAAAACACTAACCGATTCTAAGAACCCTTGCTGGATCCCACCCGCTCATGGCCTCATTGCTCGGGCTTGCCCCATGCTTGGCATTCTCGTCAGTCTGACAGAAGGGGACTAGTCTCGCCGAGACACTCTCCCCACATGACTTGCACATCATGGGATAGCCAGCCGACCACGGAGACAAAGCCGCTCCTTAGCACATAACAATCCAATATCATTCCTACCCTAATCCCTCATTTGTACTGCAACGTCCTCGCGCACCAAGGAAACCATCTACCGCCAATGCGGAGCTAACCATGTCCACCAAGGAAACCATCTACCATCATTGCGTAGCTAACCTTGTCCGGTTCCGGCTTCACGTACACACTCAAGAAAAGGAGGAAAACACAAACATCACAAATGACATCTTGTTGTAACAGATTTCTACAAATTCCTTAAAGCTCGTATGCAACATCACCGAGTCGGACTAACAGTCGCGACTACGGCTTCACCCACAATGCCTAATCTAATAACAGAGCGGATCTCTAATACAAAAACATGCCAGGGATGGACTCAATCGACCCGGAGGTTCCTCTTGAACCATGGTGACCCAAACCCCTCTCATTTGAGAGATTTGGTGCCCAAAAGCTTGAAAGAAAAGATGCTAAACATGCATCCTAAATCCTAGATGAGAAGTGTTGTTACCTTACGACCCCTATTCCTAGCCATGGAAACTTAGCAGGATGAAAACCACCGCAACGAACTGGCCTTCGCGGATCTGGACTCAGCTCACGATTTGGGGCTTCGAAGCTTCTCCGGCAGCCAGATCTCTCCTTCACCTTCTTCCTTGCTCTCCCTTCTCTCTAGAACTTAGAAAGAGAGTACTTGATGAAGAATTAGGGTTTCCTAACCCTATTCCCGGACATAACTCAGCAAGGATAGCCCTGGACCATCAGATCCCCTTAGAAGGAAACGAACGGCCACGATCCGAACTTAAAACCAAAACACTTGGATCGAACACGGCTTGCGACACGCCCGTGTCCAAGGCCGTGTGCCTCAATCGATGCTGAAACCGTCGCACCCAAAAAAGGAATCGGGTCATCGACACGCCCGTGTCGAAATTGACATGCCCGTATTTGGCCGAACACACCTGGGCTACAGGCCGTGTTCAATTCCCCTACACGGCCTGGCTCACAACCCGAGCAGGACACGGCCTGGGACATGCCCGTGGCTTAGGCCGTGTTCGAAGTCTCGATGATCGTCGACTGTCTTTTCGTCGACTTCGTGGAAATATTCGTCGAACACGCACACGACACGGCCTTGGACACGCCCGTATCCCAAGCCGTGTTCACTGTCTCGACATTTCGTCGAGCGCAGTTCATCGACGACCTGAATTCTCCATCGAACCCGAGCACGACACGTCCATGGACACGCTCGTGTCTTAGGCCGTGTTCCCTATAACGTCCTGAATCGCACTAGGCCCCTCGTACGTATTGTGAGTCAGGAGAGCTAACTTGGGTTCAGGTGGAGTGTTGACAAAAGGGAAGCACATGTGAAAAGGAGGAGAAATCAGTCAAGCATATTACACGGGAAGAGACACGGGCATGTACCTACCCGTGTGGGAATGGCCAGCTAGAGACACGGGCGTGTCACTACCCGTGTGAAGGGACACGGGTAGAGACACGAGCGTGTCCCTACCCGTGTCGAGGTCGACGTGTCGAGATGGACGAACTACGTGTCAAGATCGACAAACTTCTTGCCGAGATCTACGAATTGTTTGACACGGGTAGAGACATGGGCATTTCCCCACCCGTGTGTCGTTGTGTCGACTTGAGCTCGACAAGGCATATCGAGATCGATGAGGTTTGTCGACATCATACGACACGAGCATGGCCCGTCCAACACAGGCGTGTCAGAGGGCGTGTGTTCCCTCTAGTCGATGACCAGTGCTCGACGATCGTCGAGTGCCAAGTATGGGGTACACGGCCTGTGACACAGGCGTGTCACAGGGCATGTCCCACTCATCCTCGAGTAGTTCTCGTGTAGGTCGAAATATACTCGAGTAGGTGGAAAAGTACTTGAGTAAGAAGGGGTGACACGGGCGTGTCATCCCTATGACACGGGCATGTCCTATCCGGGTACTCGAGTAGGTGGTTTTCTCTCGAGTAAGTCCTCTCGAGTAGGTCTCGAGTGGGTTACACACCTCATATCACGGGCGTGACTGAGCTGACATGGGCGTGTCCCACCCGTGTGTCATGTCGAGTATTGAACCGATGCATAAAAACCGTCATAACGCTTCGCATAAGCAGGATACGGGTATGGACACGGGCGTGTCCCTACCCGTGTCACTTTTATATAAAAGGGGAAATGATAACCCTAGCCGTTTTCACTCCTCATTCCAGCCATTTTTTTGAGAGAAACTCCTATTGAGAGAAGGAAGTCGCTGGATCTAGTTCTAGAGGAGTCGCTGGATCTAGTTCTAGAGGAGAAGATCTGCCACCTCCATGGAAAAGAAGATGTCGCTGAGAAGAGTCACAAGATCTATGGCCGGAAATAGTGGAAACGCCGGAAATGAGATGAGCTTCCTACCCTCTCCCTTGGTGCTAGATCTTTAGTTACATTCTTAGGATAGATATCTACTCAAGAGAGTTTTGATGGAGAGAAGGAGTTTTCTAGGGATGGCCATGCTAGGACATGTGTTCTAGGTTTTAGATCTCTTCAACCTCCCCTTTCTTCTATGTGATGATGGGTGGATGGTTTCGTGAATAATCATGGCCCTTTGAGGGTGAATAAGGGAGAAGGAATTTCTGGAGTGATTTTGGAAGATTGAATTGAAGAGGAAGATGAACCGATGTCGTTCAATCCTCTTTACGAAGCGTGCAGAATTTGTATTCTGCGCGCAACGATCTTGTTGGCCATTTTCATGCAGGATGTCGCAGCTCTGGGCTTTCTCCTAAACACAAACGTTGAAGCCCTTAAGAATACCTTTCCAACGAGTGGTTGCGCGTCTTCATGCGATGTCTATAGCCACGGGAAAGTCTGAACGAACATGACGTCCGATAAATCGTACATGCAGAAATTGCGTTTTGTACGCAGCGGACTTCAAGGCTGATTTCAAATAGGATACACTCCAATCTGGGTTCTGGGCTGAATATGAAAGTTGTAACCCATGGAAATACCTTTCCATCGAGGGGTTACAAGTCTTCACCGGATTCCTGTAGCTTCAGGAATCTCCGGTTGAATTTGCTGTCTAGATTTATTCTGCACTTAAATTCTGGGGTTTATATAATATGAATTTGAATTCGGTGGAATCGATGTTGCTAATTAACTCTAGATTTTTACGAACTATTTTATGCTGACCACCGTAGTGCTATGAATGATAAATCTTATTAATCGGATTTCATATAACTGAATTGTGGAGCAAGCTTTAATGCATGATATGACTTGCTAAAATTGATAGATTATTATAAATGCGCACCAAGTTTATAATATGATGAATGAAATGACTAGATACAAATTGGTTGATTATTATTAATGCGCATCATATTTGTAATTTGTTGAAACCATTTGGAATGATAAATAGAAGGATAAACCAAGGCCATGGGCATGTATGATGGTTAGAATGAAATGTAGTAGTCCAATACTTAGAGCGTAGTCTCCCTACGGGTAGTATTGTGGAAGGATGTAAGTGCGGTGTTGACCGTCACTAGTTGAGTTAATGTTGAAATGATGTATAGATGTACGGTTCGGCTTGGTCCTCGGTGTTCACGTCCCGGGGATCCTTCCGTGCCGAGTGGATGGTTGGGTGTGTCCTCGTGCTTACTTCCGAGGCCCCTTCCATACCATGGTGTTGTGGAATTTGCATGTGGTGTGAGTCGACACACAGTGTCGTAATCCTGGGTTAAGGATAGTGTGGCAGGTCTACGGGCTCGCCGATCGTCACACCGATGGGAGTTGAAAGTTAGACTTTGGGCGGTTGGTCTTGGTCCTCGGTGTCCACGTCCCGGGTCTCCTTCACTGCCAGGTGAACTGTTGGGCTTTGTCCTCGTACTTACTTCCGAGGCTCCTTCCGGGTCACACAAGGTCAGTTCGGGGCTTGTTCCGCGGTGCACATCTACCCGAGGCTCCCACTGGACCATAGTACAAATGGGCTCCGATGTTGTGTTCTTAGCGTTGAGGCGTACGGAGGCCTAGGTGAAGTAGCGTGGATACTGGCCTAGTAGTAGAGATGCCCACTCTACTGTCACCGCCTGGCCATGGCGTCTGACGCTTGAGAGGTTAGCTACCTGCTCGAATAGTGGGAACTATAGTCTATGTCGGCATAGCAATTGCATGTGTGTGATCATGGGTGAGTCATTGCATAGCAAACATATCATTTCATAATATTGCACAATAAGATCCTCATCGTATAAGTTTGTATGGGCACTCTTATACGATGAGTTATTTTTATGTAACTCGATTCTTAACTTATAAGCTTGTATGGCCATCCATATAAGTTAAGTTACTTTCCTGCTGTAGTTACTTGTACTTGTTGATTTACTAATTGCACTTGTAGAATTGCTAGCTATAATATTGTTATTGAAGTAGAACTGCTAGTTTATAATGTTGTTATTCATGTACTATTACCACCTGCTTGTACCTGCTTTACTACTTGTATTATACTTGTACCCTTGTTCCTTTCTCCGCCCGGTGCCGAGGAGTCGCCGGGGGAGCGGATGTGAATCCACTTAGTCTTTTCGACTAACGGTTGCTACGTCTTCCTTTTTAGGAGGTCACCCCGCAGGTAGAGCAGCCGCAGACTTTACAGCAGGACAGCCAGTCCAGGACGACAGGTCCTGAAGTGACGGTACCGTCCCTACCGTCGGTTATAGATATGAGTGTTGTTAGATTCTGTTGTAGCCTGTTTGGGCAACTTTTATAGCTGTATTCTGATATTGCAGAAGCATGTTTTAGCTTGCCTTATTTGATGTATTTGGACAATTGACTTAGTGTGGATTTGACATCTTCTTGCTTATATTATGGTTGGGTTGGCATGTACATATTTATATTGGTTGTAGCCGGCAGAATAGGCATCTTGTGGTACAGGTTTGCCTGTGTGCTAACGCTACCGCAAGGCGGCTGTTCTGGGCATAAGACCCCCCTTCGTGTCGTGTTTTGGGATCTGGGAGGGGGGTCTTACAAATGGTATCAGTTTTCCACGATCCTCAACTAAAGAAGTCATTTAACAATGGTACCACCCCCGTTCGAATAGTCAGTTTGCGGACAAACTGACTTAGCGGAAGCAGTGGTGTGCCCATATGTAATTCACACTAAGTTGTCCAACTTTGACCTTAAGATTAGCCAACCTGACCTTAGGTACGTACCTTTATACGTCGATCTCCTAAGGTTTGGATGGCCTGTTGGGTATTGTATCCACAACGTACCTGATTTGAAGAAGCCCCTGAACAAGCTAAGGTAAATAGGCAATGTTTTTGACCAAATATTTCAAGTTGTGCTTGCAGTTTTTCCACGCTAAGTGCACACCAATGTCAGGGTGCAGTAGGTCAATATACACGGGTCTGCACGACGTAATCCCTCGTTGAGCAGATCAGTGTGTTGGCCTACGTGTACTCTCTCTATTGGAGTGTACTTCATTTCACGTACAGGGCTGTGTTAAGGCAAGAGCAGACAAGGAGCAAGGATGGGTCAAGGAGCACCTCATGGGTGGAAAGACGAAAAATCATCTAAGTGTAAATCGGCGGGAATCACCAAGTGATTCTCGCCGAATCGTCGAGAATCATTGGCTGATTCTCGCCGACTCGATCCAGCTACTTTATAGCGAGCAACTCTGATTATAAGTAAGAATCGACGAGAATCACGAAGTGATTCTCGCCGAATCGTCGAGAATCACTTGCTGATTCTCGCCGTCTCGACCCGGCTAAATCAGTGCGTGCAAACAAGTCAACTTCGACGAGAATCATCTTTGATTCTCGCCGAATCGTCGAGAATCACCCTTGATTCTCGACGATTCGACGAGACTCACTTTCGATTCTCGCCGATTTTTACTTGGGCAATTTTCGGGAAAAAGCTGGACCGGATTCTGCCGCTGGCACTATTTTGAACCGGATTTAGGGTTTCTTCTTGTGGGACCCACAACGGTCATTAAGGTGTTTACTTGTGTATATATATACGGGTATTTTTGAACAGTATAGATACACAGAGAAAAAGACGAAAAACGAGCAGCCGACCTTGACCTAGAATCGCGAAACAGCTCTGCCGCCGTCACCGCTCGTGCAAGTCGATCGCCAGTCGTTTGATCGTGGTTTCCTCCAGATCTCCCGGCGATAGAAGCATAGCCACGCATAGAGTCTCACGCGTCTAACCAGAGATCTCTTGTCTCTTGATTTGTTGATCGGGAAAACCTTCCCCGTCCGAATCGATCGAGACGACCGATCCTAGTGTGACCGTTGGAAGACCTAGCTAGCTTTGCTACGAAGTTTCAATCTCAAAGTACTGCAGCTGCACACCGTTGTCGCCGCCGATCCCGTGAACCAAGCCGCCGCCCATCTTGCCGCCGCTAGTTCCGGGGAGATTCTCTCCAAGAGAGATCTAGGGTTGTGGACTCTTCGTGGACTTCAAGAACACGTCGTCAACGAGGAGGGACACCTTAGTCTCCAAAAGTAGTTTGTATTTCTTGTACATTCTAGTTTATTTTTGTTGTAACGGAACATTGGTTCCTAGTTGTAAGGGTTTGGTGCAACCCGTGTTGTGGGAGTGTTGTCTCCTACGTGTGGAAGGGTTCCTTCCGATAGTGCAAGGATTGGATTTCAATCCTGTTGGTGAAGAGACCGAGTCGTCCCGTGTTGGGAGATAGGTCGAAGGGGGAAAGTGGATGTACCCAAATCGGGGAACCACTATAAATAGCTTGTGTACTCTGTTTGCTGTGCTGTTTTATTTTTGTGTGCAGGTACAATTTTAATTCCGCAAAAACGCTGCACGTCACCTATTCCCCCCCCCCCCCTTTAGGTGAAGCTAGTTGACACTAGGTGGACTTTCAAGTGGTATCAGAGGGAGGTTACTCATCAAAAAGGTTAACACCTTGAGTTGAATCCTGCCGCTAGTGTCAAGAAGAAGGCAAACCTCTACTATGGACGGGCTTAAGTTCACAGGCAAGATCCCAGTGTGCACCAGGCTCAACTTTCCTATCTGGAAGGAAAGGATCAGGTTCTACATGGAAGCAGTTGATCCTCAACTCTTCATGATCGTGGAGGAGGGACCTTATGTCCCCACTAAGGTCTCTACCATAGATCCTACCAAGAAAGTGCCGTTGAAACTTTCTGAAATGGACAAGGACGAGATGGTGCTATTGGGACTTGACAAGAAGGCGCAGAATATTCTGGTCAGTGCGGTTGATGACTCAATGATGCAGAACTTCTGCAACTGCAGGACAGCAAAGGAGATCTGGAATTGTCTGATCATCCTAATGGAGGGCACTGATGAAGTGAGGGATGATCGTAGATCCCTCCTGAACCAGAAATATGAGGCCTTCAGACAAGGGCCTAAGGAAGAGATCGGTGTCACCTTCGAGAACTTCCTCAAGATTGTCAATGCCCTCAAAGGATACGGAAGAGTGTTCACTAATGGTGAACTCAATGATAAATTCCTTAGGTCCCTTACTAAGGAATGGGACACAAAGATCTGCGCCATCCGAGAGTTTGGCAGACTAGCTGAAACAGACACGCAAATTCTGTTTGGGAAGCTGATGTCCTATGAGCTTCAACTGAACACCAGGAAAGCAGAAGAAGAAGCAGAGAAGGCTGCAGCCAAAGAAAAGACTGTGGCTCTAAAAGCCATTCACTCCAGAAAAGGAAAGGGTACGATTTCATACCGTGCCAGGAAAAAGGATGAGGAGGAGGACTCCGAGCCATGCTCCTCCAGCTTAGAGCTGTCTGAGGAGGATTTCTCCCTCATCACCCGAGAATTCAAGAAGTTCCTCAAGATGAGGAATCAAAGAAAGAAAGACGGCTCCTCCTCCAGGCATCAGAAGAAAAATTATTCTTCTCACAGGTATGCTTCTAAACCGAACAAACATCGCTCCTCTGACATTATTTGCTTTGGATGCAATAAGTCAGGACACGTCGTGGTCGACTGCTATCAAGGCAAGAGAGAAAAAGGGAAAGGAGAGGAGCACAAATCCTCTAGAGATAAGAAGAAAGAGCAGAGCTACATCGCCAAAAGGCCAAAGACACTGAGTGAGTCTGATTCCACAGACTCCAGTGATGATGAGGAAGCCTACTTCGAGCTGGTGGGTCGCTCCGACTCAGAAGGAGAATGCCCCCCATTTACTGGGAAGGTAAAAGCTCACACCCATCTCTCCGACTCTGAATCTGATCCTGAGTCTCAGGATGATGACCCTGAGGATAGCCTTTCGGCCCGTGAAGCAGAGCTCCTCGAGAAGTATGAGCTTCTGCTCAACACTTTCGAGGAGTGTCGTAAGAGACTGAAGGCTGAGAAAAAGGAAGTGAAATTCCTTAAGGGTGAGAGTGTCTCCCTAAGGGAAGAGATCACCAGTTTGATTTCTCTCCGACAGGAGCACCTTGACCTGACTTCAAAGCATTCAGAGTTTCTTAAGCTCCTTGATCTTAAGCAGGAGGAAGTCGACAAGTTGGAAGAACAGCTTGCGGCAGAAAGGAAGATCGTCAAGAGCTTCTCTATGCCAAAAACAGTTCTTCCAGTTGTTGATACCTTTTCTGCTCAGGCCAAAGGAGCTGGCTTGGGGCATGTAGGGGTATCTGGTTCCTCATCCAGGAGAAACAGGAACCAGAGGAAGAATAAGGATGCCAAGAAGGCCTCTGCTGCTGAAAAGGGAAAGGCTCCGCTCAGCCCTGTTGCGTTCAGAAAGCCTAGCTTTCCTTGCAACCAACATGACTTTGAATCAACCTTTGGTCATCATTTCCGGCCCTCGGTTGCAAAGCCAAAGAGCCGATACGATGGTTGGACTTTTCCCCGCAACTTCGGTGAGAGTGCCTTCAAGGCACCTTATGAGGAAATCCACATGGGAAATTATGGTCAATTCTCAAGCGGCCATAATGGAAAGCAGGCACCAAGAGCCAAGCCTGTTATACTGAAGGAACAGAAGGTGAAGAAGTCATGTGACTACTATCACCATGAGGCCTCCACCTCCAGATTCAAGGCCCCAGTTGTACCAACCATTCCCCGGGTAAAGCAGGATCCTAGGAAGAGGCACAACAGATTTGACTGTTGGTGTTGTGGCAAAGTCGGTCACTTTGCCGTGGATTGTTGGTTTAATCCAAGGTATCACGAGACTCCTTATGTTAGCAATGCGAGGCCGACCACTCGTAGGGTTAACCAACCGAGGGGGAGTATGTTAACCAAGAATCTAGGACCCAAGTTCGATTGGGTTCCTAAGGGAAATTAAATTTGTTTTGCAGGAATGTCCAAAGGCCACTAAAACGCCGATCTGATACTTGGACAGTGGATGCTCCCAGCATATGACTGGGACTAGAAGCCTGCTGCGTGATTACACTCCAGTCGAGAATGGACCCAAAGTCATCTTTGGGGGATCAGATCGAGGAGTCACTAGAGGTTATGGTATGATCTCCAACGGTATAACCTCTATCACCGACGTGGCTTATGTTGAAGGGTTAAACCATTACATGATCAGTGTAAGTCAGTTATGTGATAAAGGTTATGACGTTAAGTTCTGCAAGGATAAATGCCTGATAATTTCATGCGCCTCTTCTGAGACGATACTAACAGGCATTAGGAGCAGAAATATCTTCTGCTTAAATTTTCTTAGTCTAGATTCATCTACCCCCGTATGCCTAGTGGCAGCTGGCAGTGCATCTCTTTGTGATCAATGGCACAAGAGATTGACACATATTAATTTCAAGACAATTAATATGTTGTTTTCTAAAAATTTAGTAAGGGATGCTCCCATTATCAAGTGCATCAAAGATAGCCCCTGTCCTGCATGCCAGATGGGCAAACAGACTCGGGCTACCTTTAAGTGCATTGCAGACAAAGACTCTTCCCGGTGCCTTTATCTACTCCATATGGACTTGTTTGGTCCAATGCAAGTTCATAGCTTGGGAGGCAAGTCCTATACACTCGTGATAGTTGATGATCATTCTCGGTTTACATGGGTGTTCTTCTTAAAACGAAAGTCAGATACGTTTGACATCTTCACTAGTTTTGTCAAGCAGGTTCAGAACGAATTTAACTGCTCAGTGGTCAAAATCAGAAGTGACCATGGAACAGAATTCGAATCTGGTGCTATGACAGAATTTTGTAAAGAACAAGGTATCTTTCATGAATTTTCCTCCCCGCGCACTCCTCAGCAAAATGGAGTTGCGGAGAGGAGAAATAGAACTCTCATTGAAGCCTGCACGACAATGTTGAAAGACGCTTCTCTCCTAGAATACTTCTGGGCAGAGGCTGTCAATACAGCTTGTCATGTACAAAACCGGGCATTGATCAACAAGCATCATCGTAAGACGCCTTATGAGCTACTGAGAGGCAGGAAACAAACCATGTCCTACTTGAGGATCTTTGGTTGCAGATGTTATGTACTGAATAATGGGAAGTACCCGCGTACTAAATTTGGTGAAAAATGCTTCGAAGGCATATTCATGGACTATAGTTCCCACAGTCGGGCATATAGGGTCTTCAATAAGAAAACCCTAGTGGTAGAAGAATCAATTAATGTTGTATTTGATGAAGGAAGTTTGCTTAACAGCAATTCTCCCAGTGGTATTCTTGAAGATGCAGGTGCACGACTTGAACAGCTGGATCTCGATGAGACCGCTAAAGATGACACTCCTAAGTACGTCAAAGTTTCCACCTTAACGTCAACTGGGAATGTTGAAGATCAAAATGGAACAAATCTCTTAGAAGAAGGAGAATCCCAAGAAGTAGTCGAAGCTCCGGATGCCAGACTTCTTGAACTCCGGCACGTGAGGGATCATCCTAGAGATCAGATCATCGGAGATCCTCGTGACGGTGTCAGAACTCGAAGAGGTACCATTAACGAGATTTTGCATCATAGCTTCCTGTCACAGGTTGAGCCAAAGAAGTTCGACGAGGCGAACAAAGATGCGCATGGATTTTGGCCATGCAAGTTGAACTACATCAATTCGAACGATGCAACGTTTGGACGCTGGTTCCCAGACCACACAAGCAGAATGTGATTGGCACCAAGTGGATTTTCAGAAACAAACTGGACGAACATGGGGTTATCATAAAGGACAAGGCAAGGCTGGTGGCTCAAGGTTACAGACAGGAGGAGGGGATTGACTTCGACCAGACCTTCGCACCAGTAGCAAGGCTCGAGGCAATCAGATTGTTCCGGGCGTATGCTTCGCACAAAGGATTCACAGTCTATCAAATGGATGTGAAATCAGCATTCTTGAACGGAGACCTGAAAGAGGAAGTATACGTCGCTCAACCCCCAGGTTTTGTCAATCCTACTTATCCCAATCATGTTTATTTTCTTAATAAAGCTTTATATGGTTTAAAACAAGCTCCACGAGCTTGGTATGAGACTTTATCTAGTTTCTTCTTGAGAACAAGTTCTCTAGAGGTAAAAAATAGATAAGACATTGTTTCTCAGGGAAGTCAAAGGCAAGATTTTGCTGGTGCAAATCTATGTCGATGACATAATATTCGGCTCAACGGACAACAATCTTTGCAAAAAGTTTTCTAAACTTATGCAAGGAAAGTTTGAAATGAGCAGTATGGGAGAGCTAAAGTATTTCCTGCGACTTCAAGTGAAACAGTCTGAGGATGGAATCTTCATTTCTCAGACGAAGTTCACAAATGAACTCCTCAAGAAATTCGGTATGGAGAATGCAACCTCTATGAGGACTCCAATGAGATCCACTATGTCTCTGGATAAGGATGAGAAAGGTAAACCTTTCGATGAAACCAAATACAGAAGCATCATTGGATCCCTGCTCTACCTTACTGCCAGTAGACCGGATATCATGTTCTCCACATGTGTCTGTGCTAGAAATCAGGTGAACACTAAGGAATCTCACTGTGTTGTTGCGAAGCGAATTCTAAGATACCTTAAAGGTACTCCCAATCTTGGCTTGTGGTACCCGAGAAACAATGATGTCGAGCTAATAGGTTTTTCAGATGCTGATTTTGCAGGGAGTAGGGATGACAGGAAAAGCACCTCCGGGACGTGTCAATTCCTCGGACGAACGCTTATTTCCTGGAATAGCAAGAAACAGAATTGTGTTGCAACCTCCACAGTAGAGTCTGAGTACATCTCGGCAGGCAGCTGTTGCGCACAACTCCTATGGATCAGAAACCAGTTAGCCGACTACGACCTTCAGTTCAAGGAAGTACCAATGTACTGCGACTCCTCCAGTGCAATTGCAATTGCCAACAATCCGGTATCGCACAGCAGAATGAAGCATATTGAAGTGCGCTACCACTTCATTCGGGAGCACGTGGAGAACAAGGACATCTCTCTCTGTTATGTCCCCACGGACAAGCAGATTACATATATATTCACAAAGCCCTTAGACGAGGCCAAGTTCAGTATTTTCAAAACTGAATTGGGGATGCTAAATTATGAGAAATGAAGACTACAGAAGCTCCAGGATCATGCCTCTAGGGGGAGCCTCTGCCAGGAACTCCATTGTGAGCACAGGTGCAAGAACTGAGGGGGAGCAAGGGGTCAAATGCTACAGACCCAGATTTGTAGAAGCCGAAAAGGGGTAGATTACCCTCTCGGTTAAGGCTAAGGTGGCTCCAAGTTTGCTCTCAAGAAATTGGTATTGGTAATGAATATCTCTCTCAGCTAAATTTCAAGGTTATGATTTTCATTCCCATACGCTTTATTCACCTTAGCTTGTAGGGTTTAGGCTTCTTCAAATAGGGGGAGATTGTTGGATATTGTATCCACAACGTACCTGATTTGAAGAAGCCCCTGAACAAGCTAAGGTAAATAGGCAATGTTTTTGACAAAATATTTCAAGTTGTGCTTACAGTTTTCCATGCTAAGTGCACACCAATGTCAGGGTGCAGTAGGTCAATATACACGGGTCTGCACGATGTAATCCCTCGTTGAGCAGATCAGTGTGTTGGCCTACGTGTACTCTCTCTATTGGAGTCTACTTCATTTCAAGTACAGGGCTGTGTTAAGGCAAGAGCAGACAAGGAGCAAGGATGGGTCAAGGAGCACCTCATGGGTGGAAAGACGAAAAATCATCTAAGTATAAATCGACGAGAATCACCAAGTGATTCTCGCCGATTCGGCGAGAATCACTAGTGATTCTCGCCGAATCGTCGAGAATCATTGGCTGATTCTCGCCGACTCGATCCAGCTACTTTATAGCGAGCAACTCTGATTCTAAGTAAGAATCGACGAGAATCACCAAGTGATTCTCGCCGATTCGGCGAGAATCACTAGTGATTCTCGCCGAATCGTCGAGAATCACTGGCTGATTCTCGCCGTCTCGACCCGGCTAAATCAGTGCGTGCAACCAAGTCAACTTCGACGAGAATCATCTTTGATTCTCGCCGAATCGTCGAGAATCAAGGGACGAGACTCAATTTCGATTCTCGCCGATTTTTACTTGGGCAATTTTCGGGAAAAAGCTGGACCGGATTCTGTCGCTGGCACTATTTTGAACTGGATTTAGGGTTTATTCTTGTGGGACCCACAACGGTCATTAAGATGTTTACTTGTGTATATATATACAGGTATTTTTGAACAGTATAGATACACAGAGAAAAAGACGAAAAACGAGCAACCGACCTTGACCTAGAATCGCGAAACAGCTCCGCCGCCGTCACCGCTCGTGCAAGTCGATCGCCGGTCGTTTGATCGTGGTTTCCTCCAGATCTCCCGGCGATAGAAGCATAGCCACGCATAGAGTCTCACGCATCTAACCAGAGATCTCTTGTCTCTTGATTTGTTGATCGGGAAAACCTTCCCCGTCCGAATCGATCGAGACGACTGATCCTAGTGTGACCGTTGGAAGACCTAGCTAGCTTTGCTATGAAGTTTCAATCTCAAAGTACTGCAGCCGCACACCGTTGTCGTCGCCGATCCTGTGAACCAAGCCGCCGCCCATCTTGCCGCCGCCGGTTCCGGGGAGATTCTCTCCAAGAGAGATCTAAGGTTGTGGACTCTTCGTGGACTTCACGAACACGTCGTCAACGAGGAGGGACACCTTAGTATCCAAAAGTAGTTTGTATTTCTTGTACATTCTAGTTTATTTTTGTTCTAACGGAACGTTGGTTCCTAGTTGTAAGGGTTGGGTGCAACCCGTGTTGTGGGAGTGTTGTCTCCTACGTGTGGAAGGGTTCCTTCCGATAGTGCAAGGATTGGATTTCAATCCTGTTGGTGAAGAGACCGAGTCGTCCCGTGTTGGGAGATAGGTCGAATGGGGAAAGTGGATGTACCCAAATCGGGGAACCACTATAAATAGCTTGTGTACTCTGTTTGCTGTGCTGTTTTATTTTTGTGTGCAGGTACAATTTTAATTCCGCAAAAACGCTGCACGTCACCTATTCCCCCCCCCCCCCCCTCTTTAGGTGAAGCTAGTTGACACTAGGTGGACTTTCAGGGCCTTATGTATGTAAACCTATTGTACAAAGTCTTGCGAGATCCCCTAGGACAAACACTTTTGTTTATAGTGGATTTTGAATCTGGCTTGAGCCTTCACAATTCTGATAATTAGGCATAATGGTTAGTGAGAAACTGACCTATACGCTGTTTGATACCGGTGCCTCACACTCCTTTGTGACTGAGGACTTCATTAAGGATATGGATAGCGTACAATACTTTACCGGTATAGCCCGACGAGTGCGCCTACCGAACGGCTCAGAGATGATTGCAACCGCTAAGTGAAAGTTCGAGATATTTGTTGAAGGAGAAGGCGCTGGATATGAAAGACGTACAGGTAGTGCGGGATTTCCCCGAGGTTTTCCCTGAGAAACTGCCAGGATTACCCCCGCATAGAGAGGTTGACTTCCAGATTAATCTAGTATCGGGTACCAAGCTGGTATCCAAGGCCCCTTACCGAATGGCCCCGAAGGAACTCGCGGAGTTTAGAGTTCAACTACAATAACTGGTGGAGTCAAGGTTCGTTCGCCCCAGTTCGTCGCCCTGGGGAGCCCCTGTATTGTTCGTGAAGAAGAAGGATGGAACCTTGCATTTGTGCATAGACTATCGGGAACTCAATCGACTGACGTTGCGGAACACTTATCCGCTACCTCGGATCGACGAGTTGTTCGATCAACTAGTGGGAGCGCATTTGTTTTCTAAGTTGGACCTGCGCTCAGGGTATTATCAGTTGAGAATACAAGAAGGTGACATCCAGAAAATGGCCTTTAGTTCAAGATATGGGTTGTACGAGTTCACTGTAATGCCGTTTGGGCTCACAAATGACCCTTCGGCCTTCATGAGCCTCATGAACAAGGTGTTTGAACCTTATTTGGATATCTTCATCATTGTTTTCATCGGCGACATCTTGGTCTACTCAAAGACGGAGGAGGAGCATGTTGATCACTTGACCTTGGTATTGAAGAAATTAACAGAGCACGCCTTGTTCGCCAAGTTCAGCAAGTGTGAATTCTGGCTTAAAAAGGTTGCTTTCTTGGGGCATGTGATCAGTGGAGCAAGACTAGCGATGGATCCAGCCAAGGTGCATGCCGTGAAGGAGTGGTCGCCCTTGAAGTCGGCGGCCGATGTGAGGAGTTTCCTTGGACTTGCCGGGTACTATCGCAAGTTCGTAAAAGGATTTTCAAAGATTGCTCTTCCTCTCACTTCATTGAAGAAGAAAGGTGTGCCATTTGAGTGGACACCCCAATGTGAAGCGGCATTCCAGGAGATGAAGGATAGACTTACCTCCGCCCCCATCCTTGCACTTCCATTTGAGAAGGAAGGATTTCAAGTTTACACTGATGCATCATATCAAGGGATGGGAGAGGTGTTGAAGCAGCATGGACACGTGATTGCTTATGCTTCAAAACAAATGAAGAAAGATGAAATCAATTACCCGGTTCACGATTTGGAGCTTGGAGCAATGTATTCGCCTTGAAGGTTTGGAGGCATCATCTATACGACGCCCACTACGAGATCTTTTCAGATCACAAAAACTTGAAGTACGTTCACACTCAAAAGGAGTTGAACTTGAGACAACGGCGGTGGTTAGAATTTCTATGCGACTATGAGTTCACCATGAACTACCACCCCGGAAAGGTGAACTCGGTGGCCAATGCATTGAGTAGGAAGGTACCAGGCTCTAGCCCAGAGGCTCGATTGATGAGTATGGAGTTTGCTCAGATGATTGAGGAGATGGATATTACTTTGGTGTTTAAGGCTCCTTCGGCAGAGTATACGGAGTACCTGGCAAGCATGAGCCTAGTTTGTGATATTCGGGAGCGAATTAGGGTGGAGCAAGGAGTGGATGTGGGCCTGGCCCCGACAATCAAGTCGATTGAAGTTGGGACTACATATGAGTATACTCTAAAAGACGGCCTCGTTTATTTTCGAGGACGGCTTTACATTCCTAAAGACGGTAATATCCGGGAGGATATCTTGCGAGAGGCTCATTGCTCTCGATAATCAGTGCACCAGGGCATTGATAAGATGTACGCTGGCTTGCGGAAGACCATGTGTTGGTCGGGAATGAAGAAGGATGTCCGATATTTTGTTACACACTGTGAAGCTTGTCAAAGAGTGAAGGCATAATGCAAGAGCCCCGATGGTTTGTTACAATCGTTGCCCATCCCCAAATGGAAGTTCGAGGATATCTCCATGGACTTCCTCCATGGGTTACCTCGCTCACGCTCCGGGAATGATTCAGTGTTGGTGATAGTTGATCGCCAGACGAAAGTAGCCCGGTTTATTGATGTCTACTGATATTCGCAAGGAGAAAATAACCAAACTAACAATCCAACAAGGCAAGTATACCTATCGAAATGCAGCTAGGGGACACAAGTGTCGTATTAAAATCCGGGAACCGTTAATTAATCTTACTCACACGAAAACCATTATCTTATCGAAGAATGTTTTAGGGTTTAAGAGATTACTAAAATGCGATTGAGGAGAGAAGTATTATGCTAAGAAAGAAAAGCTTGCGGAAAAATAGAGAGCTATTAAAACGATTATAGCGAGGGATTAAGATAATGAAAGAGAAGAGCACTCGATCGAGGATCACCTCGGCTAAAGTTAATTAAGAAATGCAAAAATAAACTTTTACTTAATAAAGCTAAAACCTTGACCGTGGAGGTTCCATAAGCGTAAACACGCTTCTCTTGAAGTCGTGCCTACTTCAGTTTAGGAATGCTCAATCGAACTCTCGTCCGATCGGAGATCTAAAGCTCGCTTTAAGTTGTGAACCCCTCTATTGGATTTCACTCCAATCCAGGAGATTTAACGTCTGCCTCTCTCGAGGGGTGCGTGCAACTTTCTTTACTCTTGAGTGCTTACTTCAAACTATCAGCCTCTCGGCTAGCCAAGAATGAAAGCTAATGATGGAAATAGACATATTGATGATATATCTCAAAGTAGGGTTTTTAATCAAGAGTAATTCAAGGTATAACTTTAGAAAGAAAAAGTAGAGTTAAAGCATCATAACTTAATCAACTCGAACCTCGGATCATCAAGATCGAGTACAAGGAGGATTAGTTACTCATGGTGAAATGGAGAAAAGAAGATGCGTATAAGAAAATAATGAAAACAAAGTAGAAACGAAAAAGAAAACAACACTTCTTTATTAATGGAAACAGGGATGTTACAACTTGAAAAACAGAGATTACAAGTGCATGGAAAGTAAACTACACTATCATTAACATTATGCTACAGAAAGAAGCTAGGAGATATTACAGGGAAAGCATTAAGCTAGAGATAAGAAGAGCTAAAAATGAAGAGACATGCTTGAAAAAGTCCAAAAATACAAAGGACAGAACCTCCCCTCTCAATCTAAAAGGTGTCATGAACCCTTGGAGATGGGCTCTATTTATAGATTTTTTTCGGGTCGGGTCACGCCCCCCTGTCAAGCCCGGGTCGGGCGTGACCCTGGGGCGTGACACATTCGGTGCGACTTTTTCGGGCTGGAATTTAATTCTGGCAATGTAGCTAAAGTACACGCCCAAATGTCACGCCCTGGTAGGGCGTGTACCGGGGGCGTGTTCTTTGCGGCGTGACTTTGTTGGGCTGGAATTGAATGATGGAGGTGACGGGCGGTATTGCTGGAGTACACTCCCGAATATCACGCCCTAGTAGGGCATGCACCTAGGGCGTGTCCATTGCGGTGCGACGGTGGAGTGGGAAAAAGAACGCGTTGTGGCGATTCCTCGAAACTTGGGGACACGCCTCTAGAACACGCCTGTGTCGGATGTGACACGGGCGTGACAGAGGGCGTGTACACTATGTTTCCACGGAATGCAGTTTCGGACCAATTGCTTCATTCCTCTGGGTTACACGCCCTAGGTACACGCCCGGGTAGGGCGTGACCAGGGGGCGTGTCACAGCAAAATTCGGCTGAAAGCCGTAAAATCCTGCAAAAAGCAGAAAAACGCATTAGCGACAAAAATATATACAAAGGTGAATCAAAATAAGCACTTTACAAGACATGATTTGCTTTGAAACCCTCAAAATACCCTAATAAAATTGACTATAAACCGTATTATCAAATTCCCCCAAGCTTAAGTTTTGCTTGTCCCCAAGCAAAGATATAAAACTAGCTAATCATAAGAAGTGACTAATTTAAAAAGTTTTAATCATGCTTACTGTTGGGTAATGTATCCACAATTACCTGGATTTGAGGAAGCCACCTGTCAAGCTAAGATGAATTCACAATGTATTTGATAAAATCCTTCAAGTTGTGCTTGCAGTTATTCCCCGCTAAGTACACACCAATGTCAGGGTGCAATAGGTCAATATACACGGGTCTGCGCGACGTAATCCCTCGTTGAGCAGATCAATGTGTTGGCCTACGTGTACTATCTCTATTGGAGTGTACTTATCTTCAAGTACAGGGTCGTGACAATGCAAGAGCAGACAAGGAGCAAGGATGGGTCAAAGAGCAGCTCATGGGTGAAAAGACGAAAAATCATCTAAGTAACAATCGACGAGAATCACCAAGTGATTCTCGCCGATTCGGCGAGAATCACTGGCTGATTCTCGCCGTCTCTATCCGGCTACATCATAGCGTGCAAATCTGTCGCTAAGTCATAATCGTCGAGAATCATCAAGTGATTCGGCGAGAATCACTGGCTGATTCTCGCCGACTTGTCGAGAATCACCTTTGATTCTCACCGAATTTGACTTGGGCAATTTTCTGGATCCCGCTGGATCGGATCAAATGTTAAGGCGCTGTTTTGAACCGGTATTAGGGTTTCTTCTGATGGGACCCACAACAGTCATAAAGAGGTATACTACTGTATAAATACTCTCGTATTTTTGAACAGTAAGTTGAGCAATTTGAAAAACAAAAGCTGAGTCGCCGACCTTGACCTAGATCGTGAAATCCGCTCCACCGCCGTCGCCGCTCGTGCCAGTAGATCGCCGGCTTTGATCGTGGTTGCTTCCAGATCTTCCGGCGACAGAAGCTCAGCCAAGCATAGCGTCTCACGCGTCTAACCATAGATCCCTTGTCTCTTGATTCGTTGATCGGGAAAACCTTCCCCTTCCGAATCAATCGAGACGATCGATCCTAGTGTGACCGTTGGAAGACCTTGCTAGCTTTGATACGAAGATTGAATCTCCAAAGTACAGCAGCCGCACACCGTTGTCGCCGCCGATCCCGAGAACCAAGCCGCCGCCCTTCTTACCGCCGCCGGTTTCGGGGAGATTCTCTCCAAGAGAGATCTAGGGTTGTGGACTCTTCGTTGACTTCAAGAACACGTCATCGAACGAAGAGGGACACCTTAGTCTCCAAAAGTTGTTTGTATTTCTTGTACATTCTATTTTCATTTTTGTTGTAAAGGAACGTTGGTTCCTAGTTGTAAGGGTTGGGTGCAACCCGTGTTGTGGGAGTGTTGTCTCCTACGTGTGGAAGGGTTCCTTCCGTTAGTGCAAGGATTGGATTTCAATCCTGTTGGTGAAGTGACCGAGTCGTCCCTGGTTGGGAGATAGGTCGAAGGGGGAAAGTGGATGTACCCAAATCAGGGAGCCACTATAATTTGCTTGTGTCCTTTCTGTGTTGTGCTGCTTTGTTTTCTTGTGCAGGTACAATTTTAATTCCCCAAAAACGCTGCACGTCACCTATTCCCCCCCCCCCCATAGGTGAAGGTAGTTGACACTAGGTGGACTGTCAAGTGGTATCAGAGCGAGGTTACTCATCAAATAGGTTAACACCTTGAGTAGAATCCTGCCACCAGTGTCAAAAGCATGGAGCTGGATCATGGGATCTCTCCACTAAGACTTCCCACGTGCACTAAGGAGTATTATCCCGTCTGGAAGATGAGAGTGTCCTATCACCTGGAGGCTATCGATCCTCGAGCATCTCTCATCTTAGAAGAGGGTCCATTCATTCCTATGAAGACCTCCGGCTCTGGAAAGGATATCCAAATCCCCAAGTGTATTACTGAGATGTCGGAGACTGAACTCTCATTATTTAATCTGGACAAGATGATTCGTCAGATCATCATGGATGTCTGGTCTGGACCTTCTCGATCTAGATTGGAAAAGTGTGGGACGGCCAAATCTATGTGGGTAACCATCTCAGATCTCATGGGGGGATCAAAGAAAGCAGGGATCTGCTGTCAGCAAGAGGATGAAGCCTATGTGGGGGTCCTCACCTCTGAAGATGAAGGCAAGGATTAATCGGACAGCATCAGGGCTCCGGTGTCCTTGTCAGAGACTGAAGAAAAAATTGAGGAAAGCAGTTCTGATGAAGCTGACACAATGGTCTCTGGCACTAGTGACAATAACTCTGAAGAGAAGGTAACTTCTTCATCTTGCCCCTTCTCTCTTGAAGTTCCTGAAGACAGGAATTGTCACCCTTCAGAAAATCCTGATTCCCTGAAGAGAGCCCTTCAGAAAAGCAACCTACTTGTTGAGGAGCAAGCTCAGGAGATTGCTCGGCTGAAGATCTTGTTGGTTCTCCAATTGGCATCCAACAAGGTAAAGGACTCTAAAATCTCAGATCTAGAGAGTAGTCTAGAGAATGAGAAAAGGATAGTATCCAACTTTTCCAAGTTTGATGCTATAAAGAGAAAGGAAGAAAATGGGTGGATCTCCCGAATTATCAATTCATGGAGAAATGGGGAAACGGTATTCAGACCCCCCACTCCAGGAAGGAAGGGTACTCATCATGCCTTCAGGTATGATCACAGGAACAATCATGGTCACTGCAAGGATAATCTGTCCTCATGTAGAGACACCCATAGTGCAAGGGTTGTCATGGCCACCCATGAGAGAATACCTAAGGCTCATTCTGAGCCCTTTGTATTCTCGGCCACTGCCCCAACTCGGCATGAAACTGCTGGTATCAGCTCGCAGAACTCTTCTCACCACCCTAGGACATAGGAAAAGGAGGTTAGAAGTCATGTAGTAAGTTCTCATGGGGCCTCTGGAAGGGTGCTGACTGAAAGGAAGGCACCACCTCCCAGGCCTCATGACGCTTGCTATATGCATTGCTTCCACCCTTCCAAGTGTCACAGTGGAAGAGGCAATTTTGGGAGCAGATCCGGATCTATCCCGTTTGGACCTAGGACCATGACTACCTCGGTCACTGGATCAGGTCAGAAATGGAGGTACAACATTCACACGTGTTGGTGTTGTGGCAAGGTGGGACACTTTGCCATAGACTATTGTCACAACCCCTCTGTGTCAAGGGCAAGGGCCTATCCACATCTTCTGGGCAGAGGTAGTCTTCCTGATAGGATTTCTGAGGGAAGGCATTCGAGTTTTTATGCTAACAAGAACCTAGGACCCAATACGTATTGGGTTCATAAGGTAAGGTAACTCTCTTTTGCAGGGTAGTCTAGGTTCCCGTAAATATGATGGGAACTAGAGAGAGGATGTTTCAAGACTGCATTGGAACAAGTATCTGGAATAACAGAAGTACTATCTACAATGGTATACTCACATTGAACACCTGGTATGCTTTAACCAGAGGGGCTAAATGATAAATCTCATAATCCCAGGTATTTTTGATCAGCTCCAATACTTGAGTCATATTGTGTCGTGTTGGGTACATTGGTTCTAATGTATCTGATTTGAAGAAGACTCACCCAACTCAATGATATACATCAAAATGTATTTGATGTGTTTTGAGTTTACTTGTGCAGGTTAAGTATTTGCAGGAAAGATGAAAAAGTTTCTAAGTCGATGTGTCGACACCCAGAGGGAAAGTGTCGACACTTAAGAAGACTTGTGTCGACACCCAGGCAAGCAGTGTCGACACTTGGAGTCATTGTGTCGACACCAGGGATGCAGAGTCGACACCAGACAGAAAGTGTCGACACAAGGAGCTGTGTCGACACTCAGTGAAGAGAAGCCCAGTAAAGTAGTGTCGACACTTAGCAGTTGTGTCGACACCCAGAGAAACTGTGTCTACATCAGAAAGTGTCGACACTTGGAGGCTGTGTCGACACTCAGCAAAAGTTAGGAGAGTCTAAGTATAAGTGTCGACACCCAGAACAATGTGTCGACACACAGTTGAAGACTCAACACTTGAAGAAAGTGTCGACACAAGAAAGAATGTGTCGACACTTAGCTGAAGACTCAACACTTGAAGAAAGTGTCGACACAAGGAGCTTTGTCGACACTTATCAAAGTTCAAAAAATTCTAAGTACAAGTGTCGACACTAAGGAGATGTGTCGACACTCAGCCAGAGTCTCAACAAAGAAGATGTGTGTCGACACAAGGAGCTGTGTCGACACTCAGCAAGTATCAACACTGAAGACATGTGTCGACACCAAGAGGAAGTGTCGACACTTGACAGATTCAACACATGAAGATGTGTCGACACAAAGGAGATGTGTCGACACTTACAAGGATTCAACAATATACTGAAGTACAAGTACTTGTGTCGACACACATTATCAGTGTCGATACATGAAGAAGAAGATGTATCGAGAAGTGAATTCTACAACACAAGGAGTTGTGTCGACACCTTGTAGGCTAGTGTCGACACTTAGTCAACTTGTGTCGACACTTAGTCTATAAGTGTCGACACTTAAAGACAGACAGTCTCGACACTTTCAGACAGTTATAGAATTTTCAAGAACTGACTGGATGACTTGACAGCTGCCATACCACCCGGTCTACTGCACCTGTCAGAGTTGTCAGAAATCAGTTATGAACCGGACCAGCCGGTTACCATGAAGAAGGCCTATAAATAGGCTTATACTATCTACAGAAAAAGATGATTTTAAAAAAAAGAGATTGTCCAAGTTGTTCATGTAATTGAAAAGTAAAGAAGATCTAGCTATTCCTTGAAGAATCTAGTGAAGATCTAAGAAGTTGGAGAGAGAGAACTCCATCCAAGAAGTCAGCTCTTGGAACTAGGCTGAGAAGAAGGGTTCATATTTGTTCTGAATCTTAAGTTGCAGAGATCAAGGATCAACTGCAGAAGAGATTAATCTTATTGTGTTCTACTTTCAAGAAGCTTTGAAGAAAGCCAAGTCAGATTGATCTCAGCTGAGTTCTTCCAAGAACTCATCAAGAAACTCACAACTCTTCTCTCTTTTCTCTGAGTTGTAGAGTTAACATTTTGTATTCATATTATCTTGTAGGATCCTTAGGGATCTGAGTTTTGTAAGCCTGTAATTATAAAGGCTGAGTGTAAGGCTTGAGTGCCTGAGTGTAGGAGAGTAGTATCTCTGAGTGTAGGCCTTGGAGGCTGAGTGTAGGCCTTGGTGGCTGAGTGTAGGCCTTGGTGGCTGAGTGTAGGCTTTGTGAAGAAGCTGAGTTGTAGGGCCTTGGGGCCTGAGCTGTAGGAACCTTGTTTTGGGGTTCTGAGTGTAAGATCTGAGGATCTGAGATAGTGGAGGAGTTTGGCCGAATCTAGTACACTGCTAGATAGGCGAAGGGGGAAAGTGGATGTACCCAAACCTTGGGGAACCACTATAAATCTGAGTGTCTACTGTGTGCTTGTGGAATTCTATGATTGCTGATTGTGTGCTGTGATAAAGTAGATATAAGTCTGTGTTATAATCTGAATTCTGCCTAAAAAGTTAAAAAGATTCAAGTAACCTATTCACCCCCCTCTAGGTGTTTAGGTACAATATCTTTCAAGTTGTATCAGAGCCAGGTTACTCACAAAGGGACATAACTGTCTGAGTAGATCCTGTTGGCAGATTCAGTCTAAGTCAAATTACAGAATCAAGAAAATCAAGAACCATGGGTTCCACTGAGAATCATAAGGAATTGGGATCCATGAAGCTACCCATTTGCAGAAAAGAAATCTTTGGCATCTGGAAGGAAAGGGTGAGACTTTTTATGGAAGCCTCAGAACCTAGGATTTATATCACAGTGAAAGAAGGGCCTTATGTGTCCATGAAGGTGTCAGTCTTAGATGCAAATCAGAGGATACCTAAGGATTTCTCTGAAATGACAAAGGATGAGATTGTTCTAGCCACAATGGACAAAAGGGCTCAGAATATCATAGTAAGTGTTATAGATGATGCAACTTTTCAGAATTTGATACACTGCAATACATCCAAGGAAATGTGGGATACTCTTATTGTGTACATGGAGGGTTCTGAAGAAGTGAGGCAAGACAGAAAATCTTTGCTCAACCAAGAATATGAAAGTTTTAGACAAGGTAAAGCTGATAGCATAACTAAATGCTATAAAAAATTCTATAGGATTGTGAATGAGCTTATGTCCTATGGCAGAGAGTTCAATAATTATGAGCTGAATGATAAGTTTTTAAGGTCCCTTACAAAAGATTGGGACACCAAGATCTGTGTCATTAGGGAAATGGCAAAGTTGGCAGAAATTCCTCCACCAACACTATTTGGAAAACTGCTATCCTATGAGATGTAGTTGATGGTGAGGAAAGAAGAGGAGAAATCAACAAGAAGTGAACATAAAGAAAGGACAGTGGCCTTCAAAATAGAAGCCCCCAGAAAGTATAGAAGTAAGTCACCAACTCCACCACCAAAAGTAACTGAAACTGAGTTAGATGAGTCAGCAAGTAGAAAGTCTGAAAGCAGTGAAAGTGATGAGGACTTTGCTGCCTTCACAAGACATTTTCAGAAGTTCTTAAAGCAGAAACGGTGGAGGACAAGGCCATCTACTTCACATGGTAAAGAAGACTATTATCAGAATAAAAAGTCTTCAAAGAAAGACAGGAAAAAGACTAAGTCTAGCAAAGCAACTCTTTCAAAAATAGTATGCTATTGCTGTAATAGACAAGGACATGTTGTTGCAGACTGTCCAGAGAAAAGGAAGAAGTCTAATGACAAGAAAAAGACTCAATACAAGGGCAAGAAGGAAAAGTCTTTTGTTGCCAAAAAGGATAAGAGCCTGTCAGATATTTCTTCATCAGAAACTGAGTCAGATGCTGAGGCATATATAGGACTGTTTGCTGAGGAAGAAGAAGAAGAGTTCATTCAGATCATGAACTTTATATATGAACAAGAGGACAGTCAGTGCCAAGGGCTAATGGCATTGACAGAAAGTGACAAAATCCTGGAGCAGCCAGGACCTAGTAAGGTACAACATTGTTCTTTCAGTTCAATTTCTTGTGTTAGTACAGAATCAGATTCATCATCATCAAGTGATGAGAGTGCATCTGAGTCTGAAGAGGATATTCATCAGTTGATAGATGAATATAAAGTTCTGTTGCAAGCATTTAAGAAATGCAAATCCTTGGCCAAGAGTCAAGCTAAGGAGATTGCAAGTCTGAAAATGGCTGCAACTGATTATGAGAAGATGTTTGATCAAAAGCTAAATGAGATAGCCAGACTGAAGCACATAACTGTGATTCAGATGGGGACTATATCATTTTAGAATGATCAAATCAAGAGTCTGGAGATTAATCTTCAGAAGGAGAAAGACTTAGTTGCTAGGTTTTCTAAACCAAAGTCTGTTCTACCCATAATTGATGAATTTGTTCATCACAAAGGTATAGCTGGACTGGGGTTTACTAAACCTGCAAGGACTGTCATGTCCAAGTCCAAGGGCAAAGCCCCAACTCTCAAAAAGTCAGCTGTAGATAAAACAGCTAAGACTGTACCTAAGCAAAGGTACAATAAGTTTGAGTGTTGGTGCTGTGGCAAGGTAGGCCACTTTGCCATGGACTGTTGGCACAATGCTAGTGCCAAAGTGAGTAGCAAACTACCTGTTGGAAAACCTGCAGGTAGCTTTGTTAGGAAGCAAACTAACCAGTACCAAGGACTCAAGAATTCTTTGGGTTCTAAGGTTCACTAATCTGTTTTGCAGGTGAGTCCAAGTGACCATGCCCCAATATGGTACTTGGACAGTGGATGTTCCAGACATATGACTGGAACAAGGGGTTTAAAGGACTATACACCCATCAAGGATGGTTCAAAAGTCACCTTTGGTGGTTCTGAAAAAGGGATCATCAAGGGTTTTGGTAACATTTCTAACTCCTATATTACAATTACTCAAGTGGCCTATGTTAAAGGTTTGAAACATAACCTTATTAGTATAAGTCAATTGAGTGATGTAGGATATGATATCTCATTTGTGAAAGATGGTTGTCATATCAGGAGGTTAAATGATCAAGAGATCATTTTGACTGGTTATAGAAAAAGGAATGTCTACTGCCTAGACATTATGGTTGAGAACAATGGTTCTCCAGTGTGTCTTGTAGCTGATGAGACAGTCTCTCATTGTGTCAAATGGCACAAGAGGCTAGCCCATCTAAACTACAAGACAATTGGCAAACTCTTTAGCAAAGAGTTAGTGAGGAATGGTCCTCAAGTTAAGTGTATTAAAGATGGTATTTGCTCAGCTTGTCAAAAGGGCAATCAGACTAGATCCACCTTTAGAAGCATTGAAAACAAAGATGCTGTGAGGTGTTTATACCTCTTGCATATGGATCTCTTTGGTCCAATGTCAGTTCACAGCCTGGGTAGGAAGTTCTATACCTTTGTAGTTGTAGATGACTACTCAAGGTTTTCCTGGGTGTTCTTCCTTAGACAGAAATCTGAAACACCTAGTGTCTTCTATAGCTTTGTTAAACAAATTCAAAATGAACTAAATAGTACAGTGGTCAAAATAAGAAGTGACCATGGCACTGAATTTCAGTCTGATAGTATGACAAAATTATGTGAAGAATTTGGGATATTTCAAGAGTTTTCTTCACCAAGAACACCTCAGCAAAATGGCATTGCTGAGAGGAAGAATAGAACCTTGATTGAGGCTGGTAAGACCCTATTAAGTGATACATCACTACCAGAATACTTCTGGGCTGAACAGTTAATACTGTATGTCATGTTATTAATAGGGCTACCATTACTAAAAGCCTCAACAAGACCCCCTATGAGGTTGTGAAAGGCAGGAAACCAAACCTATCCTACTTCAGAATCTTTGGTTGTAAGTGCTTTATACTTAACAATGGAAAATCTTACTTGACTAAGTTTGCTGACAAGTCCCAAGAGGGAATTTTTGTTGGGTACAGCAACAACAGTAAGGCTTATAGAGTCTACAACTTGTCTACACAAGTTGTAGAAGAGTCTGTACATGTAGTATTTGGTGAAACTAGACTTATTAACAATGAGTTGTCTAGTAGTATATGCAGCTCCACAGGTATAACCAAGAAGATGGACAAGCTCACTATAGAAGAAGAACCTATTGCAAGACAGCAAGTAGAAGATAGTGGCTGCTGTCTAGGGGGAGTACTACATGTATCTAATGCAGATGAAGTTCAAGGAGTACAGCAAGATGAAGAAACTGAAGAAGTTCAATCTGAAGTCAGGATGCCTCCAGCCAATAGGCATCTTAGAGATCATCCAGCAGAACAAATCATTGGTGATCCATGACAAGGGGTACAAACAAGGAGCAGAAATCTGAATGCAGTGCTCTTCTCCAGTTTCCTATCCCAAGTTGAACCAAAGAAGTTTGAAGAAGCCATCCTAGACCCTCATTGGGTTGAGGCAATGCAAGAAGAGCTTAATCAGTTCAAGAGGTGCAAGGTCTGGGAGCTTGTTCCTAAACCAAAAGACCACAACATAATTGGAACCAAGTGGATCTTTAGGAACAAGATGGATGAACATGGAGTCATCATTAAGAACAAAGCAAGATTGGTTGCTAAAGGATATAGGCAGGAAGAAGATATTGACTTTGATCAAACCCTTACTCTAGTAGCCAGACTGGAAGCCATAAGAATGTTCCTGGCCTATGCAACCTTTCAAGGATTTAAAGTTTACCAAATGGATGTCAAGTCAGCATTTTTGAATTGTAATCTAAAAGAGGAAGTCTATGTGGAACAGCCATCAGGTTTTGTTGATTCAACTCAACCTAATCATGTCTATAGACTTAGGAAAGCATTATATGGGTTAAAACAAGCCCCTAGGGCTTGGTATGAAACCCTGTCTAGTTTCCTCATTGAGAATAAGTTCACAAGGGGGAAAATAGACAAGACTCTATTCCTTAAGAAATCCAGAGGCAAAGTAATACTAGTCCAAATATATGTAGATGACATAATATTTGGGTCTACTGAAAGTAGTCTTTGCAAAAAGTTTGCAAAACTAATACAAGGACAATTTGAGATGATTAGTATGGGAGAGCTTAAGTTCTTCTTGGGTCTCCAAGTTAGACAGACTGAGAATGGTTTATCCATATGCCAGTCTAAGTTCACCCTAGAACTCATAAGAAAGTATGGTATGGATTCATCCAGTACCATGAAGACTCCTATGGGGTCAAGTATGTCTCTTAGCAAGGATGATGCAGGGAAACCTGTAGATGAGTCTTTGTATAGAGGGTAGTTGGCTCCCTATTATATTTGACTGCAAGTAGACCAGATATCATGTATGCTACATGTGTCTGTGCAAGGTATCAAGCATGCCCTAAGGAGTCTCATTTGACAGCAGTCAAAAGGATATTGAGATATCTAAAGGGCACTCCTTATCTAGGCCTCTGGTACCCTAGGAATGGGGATTTTGAACTAATAGGTTATTCAGATGCAGACTTTGCAGGATGCAAAGAAGACAGAAAAAGCACAACTGGAACCTGTCAATTCCTAGGTGGAAGACTGATTTCATGCAGTAGCAAAAAGCAAACAAGTGTGGCTATCTCCACTGCAGAATCAGAATATGTGGCTGCAGGAAGTTGCTGTGCTCAACTTCTATGGATACAACATCAGCTTGAGGATTATGGAATTCAGGTAAGTAGAACTCCACTCTTTTGTGATTCTACAAGTGCTATATCAATTGCACATAATCCTGTTTCCCATAGTAGAACTAAACATATTGAAATAAAATATCATTTTCTTAGGGAGCATGTAGAGAAAGAAGATATTTTACTGGAATATGTTAAAACAGATAATCAACTAGCTGATATGTATACTAAGCCCCTAGAAGAAACTAAGTTCAATAGGTTTAAAATTGAACTAGGTATGATAAACTTAGAATAAGTTTATAGAAATGGCTTAGTAAAAAGGTGTTGACACACAGAGATATCTGTGTCGACACAGAAAAGTGGTGTCGACACTTCAGGGAAAATGTGTCGACACATCTAGGAAGTTGGTGTCGACACTTCAGAAAATTAGTGTCGACACATGATAAGTAGGTGTCGACACATCCAGGGTGGTGTCGACACTTAGAGTTTCCTTAGAATTATCTACGTAAAGTCTCGACTAAATGTTGAGTTATCTGGTGTCGACACATAAACAAGTGTCGACACATATAATCTGTTGACTAAACTTGTGTCGACACATAGGTGTCGAGACATTATAAGTCTGTGTCGACACTTATCGACAGTGTCGACACAATTTAAGTTAGCTGCCCGCCCTTTCATCTTCAAACCTAGACAGGTATAAATAGGATTTTGCCTTTGTCTGTCGACACACTTTCAAAAGTTTCGAGACCAAATTTGTGTGTCAACACCTCTCTTCTCTCAGTTCAAATTCTTCAAACCCTAATGGCGCCAAAGATCGAGGAGAACGTCAATGAAGACTATGAACTGGTGCGAGACGCGTTTGAGGATGCAGATTCAGAAATCAAGAATGTGATAACCCTAGTTACAGACTCGGGGTTAGAATTTCTTGTTTCAGAGCCTACAAAGATTTGGAAGAAGGAAGTTCTAGAGTTTCTGAATGGAGCTAAAATAGACGAATCTGGATTCAAGATCAAATCCAGGATACATGGAGAAAAGGTGAAGGTATCACCAAAAAGCTTAAGAAAGGTTCTAAACCTGCCTAGAACCAAGGAAGAAGAAGAAGTAACTGCTTCTAAGACCAGAGAAGGATTGACATGGTGTGGTCTGGATTCAAAGATGAAAATTGGATCTATGTTTAATAGAAAGGGCATGAACAGCCAAGGGAAATTCCTCTCTAAAATTGTTGGAAAAGTAATTTTGAGTAAGCCAGGAGGGCATGATAGGGTATCAGCCCATATGTTCAGTATTATGACAAGGATAATCTTCACTTTGAAAACAGATTGGTCTGTTATTGTCTTTGATAAGATTAAAGAAAGTCTGAAGAAACCCAACTTGGGTAGGATCTTAAGTTTATACCTAGCTGGTAGTTTACCAGAGGTTATGGGTCAAGCTGTAGGTACTAAAATCAATCATATGAGAAAAATGGACTTGAGGATATTCTCCAGATGGGACAGGGTTTTGTCTAAGGAGATGCCAACCCCTGAGAAAATAACTTCAGAGAAAGCAACACCTCTAAAGAAGAAGAAGAAAACTGCCCCAGTGGCTCAGGATACATCTAGCAGCTCTGATAGTGAAGAGCAAGTTATCTTTACTCCAGAAGGGAATGTAGAAGGAATTGCTGGGAGGTCTCTAGCTCAACAAGATACTGCAGTGAGACAAGGGGAGCTACCACCAGCTAGCCCCATACACCAGGATCAAATCCAGGGGGAGCCACTAGTAGTGGAAGAGCCAACTACACTGGAAAGTGAACAAGCAACAAACATAATCCTTGAGGTAATCACTGAGCTTAATGCTTTAGATTTCCCTATAGAGGATAATGTATTGTCTGATTCCTTAAATTATATTAATCAGCAAACTCAGATTGATAGTCAAGTCCCAGATGTTGTCATGGAGGACACATCTGTTACAATTCAAGTAGTTTCTGATCCAGTGGTAGATGAGCCAAGAATTTCTCCAGCCCATTCTCCACAAGAATATACAATGGAAGATCTTTTCCTAAATCTGGATCACACAGATTTTGACAAGGAATGTGCTGCTGCTGAGGGGGAGAATGCTCCAGTTGAGGGGGAGCAAGTTGTAATTCTGGAAGAATCTGCAAGGCAAGAGCCTGAGAAGCCCCAAGCTGTTGAGGAGCTACCTAAAGAGAGGGTAGAAATTGCAAGCACATCAGCTTCTGAAGATGAGGAAGCTGCAAGGGCAAAGAAAAAGAAATTTCAAGTATTTAAGAGAAGGAGCCAGAATTACAAAAAGGCTTTGTAAACTATTGCGCCACAGCCTATATCACAGCCAGCACCAACTGTTGATTATAGTGCTCTAATGGTTGCAATGCAAATTATGCTTGATGAGCACAGGCAGGCCATTGAGAAGTATGTGGATGAAGGGCAAAAATCATTACAGTTTGATTTGGCCCAGGATATTAAGTCTATAAGATTTGAAATGAATCTTAATAAAAAGGAGATGACTGACTGCTTCCACAAGGGAGGGAATGCAGTAGTCTATTTGGCAACTCATCAAGAAAAGATAAAAGCTCAAGTAGATGAACTTGAAGTAAAGCAAGGCTATATACTGGAAAATCAAATCAGGATGAATGATAATTTGACAGAGTCTCACAATGCCATTATCACTGAGATGCAGAACATAGCTGCTGGACTGACTACTTCTACTGCTACTGCTAAAGCAGAATTTGACAAAGCATTCCAAGAAGAAATAACTGCTGTTAAGACTGCCATACAAGACTCTCAGAAGATCATCACTGACAAACTCCAAAGGTTGAAACCTTATTTTAAAGATGGAGTCAACTATTTGGATGCCCAAATAAGATTTCAAAAGGATGATTTGAGGGATCACATGGTTAGAGAAGTCATAAAGGGGGAGAGGGTGTTAGTCAAAGCCAGCTCTGATCATGCCAAGTGGATATCTAATTCTATTAGAGAAACTCTTGGTTATCCTCCTTTATGTGATGATGATAATGTTGCAGAATCTGGGATTAATCCTGCATATCTAGGATGGGAGCAACCTGAAGTGGCTCAAGTCAACTACCCTCCTCCAGATTTTGATATGATACATGCTGATATCCAGACAATGTATAGCCCACCTGAGGATAAGAAAAATGTTATCATAGAAAAGGTGGTTCAGCCAGTATCTGAAGCTATGCAAGAAGCTCTGCAGAAAGAAGAAGAAACCAGATTGTCTAAGAAGAGGTTCAGGGAGCAAGCTGAACAAAGACCTGACTTTGAGCAGTGGAGCCCCACTTCAAGAAACATAATCTTAACTGCATGGAAAGCTGCAAAAGATAACATTCAAGACAGAAATAAATGGTTTTCTGAAATGGAATGGAGAAAGCATGAGATAAGGCAAGAAGCCATGGTCCAATATAGAAGAAAGGCCAAGATGGGAAAGCTACCTCCTACTGCCCAGGAGCCTAGCAAGTACTTTCTCAAGCCTTATCATTATTTTGAGAGGCAAAAGATTAAAGCAGAAGAGCTAAAGAAAAAGGATCTGAAAGGCAAGAAGCCTGCTGATGCTGAAGTTGCTGAAGCTCCTGTTCAAGCTAAAGTACAATCTGGAAAAGGAATAGTGATCAAGGATGCTGAACAAAAATAGAATAGAATTTTCTTAAGTTTACTATGTAATCTTTTGATGTAAAACATTCTGTAAACTTTAGAATTATGAATATGACAAAGTGTTAGAACAATGTGCTGTGTGATAAATTTGCTGTGTGATGAATTTATTTCATAATTGTTCTGAGATAATGTCTATGTATACATGTTTGATTGATACATGTTTATGTTTGCCCTGATATATAATCCTGCTTTACATCATTTTGTAATTTTATTATGAATGGTCTATATCATTGACTAAGGGTTATGACTTCTCCAAATAGGGGGAGATTGTTGGGTACATTGGTTCTAATGTACCTGATTTGAAGAAGCCTCACCCAACTCAATGATATACATCAAAATGTATTTGATGTGTTTTGAGTTTACTTGTGCAGGTTAAGTATTTGCAGGAAAGATGAAAAAGTTTCTAAGTCCATGTGTCGACACCCAGAGGGAAAGTGTCGACACTTAAGAAGACTTGTGTCGACACCCGGGCAAGCAGTGTCGACACTTGGAGTCATTGTGTCGACACCATGGATGCAGAGTCGACACCAGACAGAAAGTGTCGACACATGGAGCTGTGTCGACACTCAGTGAAGAGAAGCCCAGTAAAGCAGTGTCGACACTTAGCAGTTGTGTCGACACCCAGAGAAACTGTGTCTACATCAGAAAGTGTCGACACTTGGAGGCTGTGTCGACACTCAGCAAAAGTCTGCAGAGTCTAAGTATAAGTGTCGACACCCAGAACAATGTGTCGACACACAGCTGAAGACTCAACACTTGAAGAAAGTGTCGACACAAGAAAGAATGTGTCGACACTTAGCTGAAGACTCAACACTTGAAGAAAGTGTCAACACAAGGAGCTGTGTCGACACTTAGCAAAGTTCAAAAAATTCTAAGTACAAGTGTCGACACTAAGGAGATGTGTCGACACTCAGCCAGAGTCTCAACAAAGAATATGTGTGTCAACACAAGGAGCTGTGTCGACACTCAGCAAGTATCAACACCAAGAGGAAGTGTCGACACTTAAAAGATTCAACACATGAAGATGTGTCGACACAAAGGAGATGTGTCGACTCTTATAAGGATTCAGCAATATACTGAAGTAAAAGTACTTGTGTCGACACACATTATCAGTGTCAACACATGAAGAAGAAGCTATATCGAGAAGTGAATTCTACAACACAAGGAGTTGTGTCGACATCTTGTAGGCTAGTGTCGACACTTAGTCAACTTGTGTCGACACTTAGTCTATAAGTGTCGACACTTAAAGACAGACAGTCTCGACACTTTCAGACAGTTACAGAATTTTCAAGAACTGACTGGATGACTTGACAGCTGCCATACCAGACGGTCTACTGCACCTGTCAGAGTTGTCAGAAATCAGTTATGAACCGGATCAGCCGGTTACCATGAAGAAGGCCTATAAATAGGCTTATACTGTCTACAGAAAAAGATGATTTTAAAAAAAGAGATTGTCCAAGTTGTTCAAGTAATTTAAAAGTAAAGAAGATCTAGCTATTCCTTGAAGAATCTAGTGAAGATCTAAGAAGTTGGAGAGAGAGAGCTCCATCCAAGAAGTCAGCTGTTGGAACCAGGATGAGAAGAAGGGTTCAGATTTGTTCTGAATCTTAAGTTGCAGAGATCAAGGATCAACTACAGAAGAGATTAATCTTATTGTGTTCTACTTTCAAGAAGCTTTGAAGAAAGCCAAGTCAGATTGATCTCAGCTGAGTTCTTCCAAGAACTCATCAAGAAACTCACAACTCTTCTCTCTTTTCTCTGAGTTGTAGAGTTAACATTTTGTATTCATATTATCTTGTAGGAACCTTAGGGATCTGAGTTTTGTAAGCATGTAATTATAAAGGCTGAGTGTAAGGCTTGAGTGCCTGAGTTTAGGAGAGTAGTATCTCTGAGTGTAGGCCTTGGAGGCTGAGTGTAGGCCTTGGTGGCTGAGTGTAGGCCTTGGTGGCTGAGTGTAGGCTTTGTGAAGAAGCTGAGTTGTAGGGCCTTGGGGCCTGAGCTGTAGGAACCTTGTTTTGGGGTTCTGAGTGTAAGATCTGAGGATCTGAGATAGTGGAGGAGTTTGGCCGAATCTAGTACACTGCTAGATAGGCGAAGGGGGAAAGTGGATGTACCCAAACCTTGGCGAACCACTATAAATCTGAGTGTCTACTGTGTGCTTGTGGAATTATGTGATTGCTGATTGTGTGTTGTGATAAAGTAGATATAAGTCTGTGTTATAATCTGAATTCTGCCTAAAAAGTTAAAAAGATTCAAGTCACCTTTTAACCCCCCCCCCCCCCCTCTAGGTGTTTAGGTACAATATCTTTCATGTCGACATTTACATATATATATTTATATATATACACATATATGTGTGTACACCTAAGGAAAGGTTAACACTGTAAAAATAACCCTTAGATACATTATTAAAGATTTATCTGTAAATTCACTGGTAGATTCGAGAATAAACATCTACAGGCATAAATCAGTTCACTGAAAATTAAAGAAGATACGTCATTGGAAATCACTAACACTTACAATTGACATCAAGAAATGTATGGACAAACCCCATTCAAACCCTAAATAGATTGGTATTAAGAAATATATATATTTAGAAGATTTTTAAACCGTCTTAATATCAGAAGATTTCGAGAATCCGGCATGCCTCTTAATCCGTAGATTCCTATTCAAGAATCCCTTCGATTTCAACTTAGAAAAACTCTCGCCGATCCCTCGTATTTCGCTTTTCGCACGAAAACCCGTCGATATCGCGCAGGAATCCCGCCGACCCTTCATATTCCTCATTTTCATCGAAGTTCCTCATTCCCGTCGATATCCCGCAGGAATCCCGCCTCCTCTTCCGTCGATATCCCGCAGGAATCCCGCCGCTTCTTCCGTCGATATCCCGCAGTAAACTCGTCGATTCTTCCTTCCGTAGATCACTCCTCTTGCGTCCAGGGTGCTCGTCCAGGGATTTCTCCGCGGTTTCGGTCAAACAAAGTCGCGAGCGCCTCCCGGTTTTCCGTCGTCTCCGTCGATTCTCACCTTCTACGCTTTTGGGTAACCACATCCTCACCCTTACAGTGACTTACTGTTAGTGTAGCTTCCCTCTTGATTTCTGATTAGGCGTAGTCTTGGGATTCCCTCCCTAGGTTTGCAATGGCTCCAAGGACAACCGCCGGCCTGGTCACTGGATGTGAGTTGGTTCGAACCGGGTTCTCACATGCCTCGGAGGAGTTCAGAAACATCATCATCATGCTTGAAGAGGATGGCCTCTCTTTTATACTGGAGCACCCCTGCAAAATTTTGGACAAGGAAGTGATGGAGTTCTTCGCAACCGCCAAACTTCAGAATGAAGACTCTATCATCAAAAGTAAGGTTGCAGGTGCCAGGATCAAGATGTCTGCAAGCAAACTGACCCAATACTTGCAGCTCACTAGTTCTGAGCACGAGGATTATCTGGAGGAACATGATAAATCCAGGGCATTATTATTCTGTGGACTAGCTAGAGGAACCCGATCGATAAAGCGAAAGGAAATGAATGAGGAGGAGAAACTTTTGTCCGACATCATTGGGAAAGTACTGATATGCAAACCCGGCTCACATGACCACATCTCAGCTAACATGTTCAAGATCCTTGTGGCGATTGTCTACAGAAAGAGATTCAACTGGGGAGCTATGCTTTTTGAGAAGATTAAGGACACTCTCAGATCTCCAAGTTTTGGAAGAATCATCAGCCTATATCTCAATCAGCTAAACGGAGATAGGTTCGACATGAGTAAAGGAGTTCCATTGCATTATTTGAAGAAAATGGACTCCAGCGTATTTTATAGATGGGAGCGACGCATCGGGCAGGCTGTCGTGGTAGTAGAACAAGAAGAATCTCCTGCCGAGGACAGAACCGTAGCAGATTCCGTGGATATTCCCAATGAAATTCCTGATGCACTAACTGCAGGAATTGAGGGGGAGCCTCTACCCGCTTCTGCTAATATCATATCTGGCATCTCTCAGATAGCTAGAGATGCAATTGCGGATCTGCAAGAAGAAAGTGAAGATGTGATGGAAAATGAGACGGCCCTGAACGTGAATGATCTAGGAGCCGGAGGAAATGTAGAGGAGAATGATGAGGGAGGTTTGGAAGATGATGCAGCTGAGAATGATTTCATGGATGATGAGGACGAGGAAGAAGGAAATGAGAGACAGGAAGTAATGGAGCCTCAGGACAACACTGAAGTTCCATCTGAAAAGCAAGCTCCTGAGATAGTTCCTGAGAAAATTAGTGCAACAGTGGAGGGGGAGTCATCTCAGCAAAGGCTGCAAAGTACTTTCGAGAAATCTACTGAGGCTGCAAGTATTCCCCCTTTAGAGACTGTGCTAGTGTCCAGCTCTATAAGTGAATCTGCTGAAGAGCAAGGCCAAGGAATGCCTCAGGATCATCCACTACGAGCTGATCTAGCTAATCACACAGTGAATGTTATTCAAGGTATCGTGGATGAGCTCAAAGCGTCTTTTGAGCAAGCTCAAAATAAAATGTTAAAAAGAATTAAGAAATCTGAGAATCTAATGCTCAAGAATGTTGTGGAAATCAATCACAAACTGGATTTGATGGAAAAGAAGTTTGAAGACAAGTATACAGCAACCGGCAAAGCTGTAACTTTTCTTATGGATGGATTGAAAAAGAACACAGATACACTCGCAGTCGTTAATCAGAATGCTCATGTCGTGGCAAATAACATCCAAAAATTTGATGCCAACATGGTGACTCTTAACAGCAATCAACAAGCCTTGATTACCGAGTTCTCCAAGACTACAAAGCACATTGATGAGTCACTGCATTCTTATGCAAACTCCATTGCCGTCGCAGCCAAAAAGGGGGAGAAAGAATATACAGCTAAGATGGCCGAGCTTCGGGAAATCATAATCAAAAATTTTGAACAAGTTCCTTTAAGTGAAGCTGATGCTCAAAGGGCTGCTAGGGCCACCTCCAAAGCAAAACTGATGGCCATGTTTGACCAAGGAGCCCTAGCAAAAGCTAGGGACAAGAGAAAATCTCAAGAAGGGACATCTAAGGAAACGCAAGCTGAAAAGAAAATCAGATTGAAGGAGGATGAAGTGAGGAACGAAAGGTGGAGTCCGGTATCAAAGAGTATTATCTTGGACAAGTTCTGGCTACAAGAAAAAGGGGAAATCAATCGGAATGACGTATACAGCCAGCATGAGTGGGAGCTGCACAAGACATATGAAGCTAAACGGAACATCTTCTTCAGGACCAACACTGCGGCAGATAAAGCTCCTCCTCCCAGATACTATCCAAAGCCCAAGGAGTATGTTGAGAGGCAAAGAAAGAAGATCCTGGCTCAAAAACACAAGGATGACCTAGCCAAAGAGAAATAGACAGAAGTTCATAGCTTGTCATTTTTTCAAGAACACATTTATCTTTTCTTATTGTTATATGAACAATCTTGGGAATATATATATATATATATGAATTTATGATTGACTCAAGCTTTGATCTGTTTGCCTCTAATTCCTTGTGTCGTATCTTTAAATTCTATATGCTGTATATATTATCTGGATGATGGTATTCATCTTAGCTAGTAGGATTTTGGCTTCGTCAAATAGGGGGAGATTGTTGGGTAATGTATCCACAAATACCTGGATTTGAGGAAGCCACCTGTCAAGCTAAGATGAATTCACAATGTATTTGATAAAATCCTTCAAGTTGTGCTTGCAGTTATTCCACGCTAAGTACACACCAATGTCAGGGTGCAGTAGGTCAATATACACGGGTCTACGCGACGTAATCCCTCGTTGAGCAGATCAATGTGTTGGCCTACGTGTACTCTCTCTATTGGAGTGTACTTATCTTCAAGTACAGGGCCGTGACAATGCAAGAGCAGACAAGGAGCAAGATGAGTCAAAGAGCATCTCATGGGTGGAAAGACGAAAAATCGTCTAAGTAACAATCGACGAGAATCACCAAGTGATTCTCGCCGATTTGGCGAGAATCACTGGTTGATTCTCGCCGTCTCTATCCGGCTACATCATAGCGTGCAAATATGTCGCTAAGTCATAATCGTCGAGAATCATCAAACGATTCGGTGAGAATCACTATTGATTCTCGCCGAATCGTCGAGAATCACTGGCTGATTCTCGCCGACTCGTCGAGAATCACCTTCGATTCTCACCGAATTTGACTTGGGCAATTTTCTGGATCCCGCTGGACCGCATCAAATATTAAGGCGCTGTTTTGAACCGATATTAGGGTTTCTTCTAATGGGACCCACAACAGTCATAAAGAGGTATACTACTGTATAAATACTCGCGTATTTTTGAACAGTAAGGTGAGCAATTTGAAAAACAAAAGACGAGCCGCCGACCTTGACCTAGATCGTGAAATTCGCTCCGCCGCCGTCGCTGCTCGTACTAGGAGATCGCCGGCTTTGATCGCGGTTGCTTCCAGATCTCCCGGCGATAGAAGCTCAGCCAAGCACAGCGTCTCACGCGTCTAACCAGAGATCCATTGTCTCTTGATTCGTTGATCGGGAAAACCTTCCCCTTCCGAATTGATCGAGACGATCGATCCTAGTGTGACCGTTGGAAGACCTTGCTAGCTTTGCTATGAAGATTGAATCTCCAAAGTACAGCAGCCGCACACCGTTGTCGCCGTCGATCCCGAGAACCAAGCCGCCGCCCTTCTTACCGCCGCTGGTTTCAGGGAGATTCTCTCCAAGAGAGATCTAGGGTTGTGGACTCTTCGTTGACTTCAAGAACACGTCATCGAACGAAGAGGGACACCTTAGTCTCCTAAAGTTGTTTGTATTTCTTGTACATTCTATTTTCATTTTTGTTGTAAATGAACGTTGGTTCCTAGTTGTAAGGGTTGGGTGCAACCCGTGTTGTGGGAGTGTTGTCTCCTACGTGTGGAAGGGTTCCTCCGTTAGTGCAAGGATTGGATTTCAATCCTGTTGGTGAAGTGACCGAGTCATCCCTGGTTGGTAGATAGGTCGAAGGGGGAAAGTGGATGTACCCAAATCGGGGAACCACTATAATTTGCTTGTGTCCTTTCTATGCTGTGCTGCTTTGTTTTCTTGTGCAGGTACAATTTTAATTCCGCAAAAACGCTGCACGTCACCTATTCCCACCCCCCCCCCCCCATAGGTGAAGGTAGTTGACACTAGGTGGACTGTCACTTACACAAGTACTATGCGAAATTCCAGGTAGGGAGAATGTAAAACGTAAATCTAAAACAATTATTTTGGTATGGTTTAACTTTTATAAACTTTACTTAACGAAAATAAATCATCCAGAATTTTGACGAGACTCTTTAAATAGATTTAAGCAAGGCAACGAAAATGAAAAGAACGTATTGAGTTGTTACTAGATCCAAGCAACGCATTATAATTATATCAATTAAATAACAAAAATCTAAGTTTAAATCCAAAACTAAAACTGATTTACTTTTCTTCTTTTCTTAGTTGTTAAATAAATTTAAAAAAGCGTGAATCAAAAGGACTTAATAGGACCGAAACGTTTGTTTTAGGATTATGAATAGGAGTGGAACTCAAATATAAACATGTAGGCTTAAAATCACACTAAACCAAAACAATGAGTTTCAAAAAAAAATTTATTTTAAACAAAATATGTATATATATATATATATATATATATATATATATATATATATATATATATATATATATATTGTCTTTCTTTTTCTTCTTTATCATTATTTATTATTATTTTTTTCATCATTCATTTTTTTTTCTTTTTTCAAAACAAAGGCCATAAAAATTTTTTATTTCATGTTGAATTGGCCGGATAAAATCAAACATTGCTTTTGAGTACTGTACAACCCTGTGTCCGGCGAGCGGGCCCAGCCAGGGAGGTTGAGCGGGCCTGGACCCGCGACCCGCACCCGGGCAGCGAGACAGGCTATGCGGCAGAAGGCCTGACCCGCTCCCGCCCACCTCAGGCGAGCGGGCTGGCAACCCGCGGCGAGCGGGCTGGCAACCCGCGGCGAGCGAGCTGGACCCAAGGATGGCGGCCCGCCGGCTGATCCCCCCTGCATGCGACCTGACCGCCAATCCGCCCGGCAAAAGGCTGGCAGCTCGCCCATATCGGCTCGCACTCGCCCAGTGAGGGTAGGTGAGCCCCAGAGCCAGGTCGCGCCCGCCCCCCTCGGACGGAATCGGAGGCGAGCTGACTCCCCATGGGTGCGAATAGCTATTCAGAACAGCGGAGCCTGGCTGTTGGCAGACCAGGTTGGACTGCGCATAGCTATTCAGAACAGCGGAGTTTGGCTATTGGCAGACCCAACCAGGGGCCTTTTTGGTATTTCCAGGTCAGTTCTTTTGGTTATTGGCAGTTCAGATTCTGAAAATCTATAAATAAGACCCAAGGGGTACCTTAGAGGGCACGCTTTCGGTGCCTCCTTGCCCTCATTTTCAAGTGTTCTCTGAGGGTACCTTAGCTCGGCTCTTGGCTAAGGAGGGGAAGCGCTCAGAGATCTTCCGGGTTTGTGGTGGGACCTCCCTGCCGAGCTCTTGGGTCTGTTCTTTCTTGTCTCTTCCGTTGTTTTTCTTGCAGGAGCGAAGTAGGTGCGAGACCACCCCTTCCCCAAGGGTCGAACTCCACGTGAGACCGATTTTTCGGTTTCAACATTTTGGTGCGGTGAGCGTGGACAGTGGTCAGTGCAGAAAAGCTTTGGCGAGCTCAATGACGGGAGGTCAAGGATCCGACAGGCAGAACTCGCCGCCCCCTCCGCCTCTCGCGACAGTGGGAATGTTTAAAGACTTCAGGAACGAGGTGCTGGACCTCGTCAAGATCGCACTCGGCGTGCGGGCCGAGTGCTCGACTCCGGCAGCCCAGATCGCGGCCGCCCCCTCTTTAGGCGAAGACGCTCCTGGCAGGCGAGCCGGGAAGGAAGTGGCTGAGGAAGGTCGGGGAAGCGAGCTCTCGGGGCGCGAGCTCTTCCCCGGCTCGGCAGGCCGAGGTCGATTCGGCGAGTTGGGCTCGCGGGACTCGCCGGCTCGCCCGGCGGTTGGAAGCAGCCCATTCAGCGAGCTGGTCTCCTCAGCACCAGTACCAGAAGGGTTCAGGGAGCCCGAGATGTCCTACTACACCGGGAAGGGAGATCCGGTTCAGCACGTCCAGTGGTTCGAGGACGTGGTCTCCATCCGTCAGATGTCGGACGGATTCAAGTGCCGTCTCTTCGCCATCACCCTCCGAGAGAAGGCAAGGGAGTGGTTCCACCAGCTGCCGGCCAGTTCCATCTATTGCTTCGAGGACCTGCGCCGAGGGTTCATGTTGAGGTTCACTACCTCAAAGAAGAGGAAGAAGGAGTCTGAGTCCCTGTTCCACATAAAGCAGGGGGTGAACGAGACGTTGGGAAGCTACGTCGATCGGTTCCAGGAGGAGGTTACCCAAGTCCAGGAGATGCCGGGCCATAGTCTGATGATGGCCTTCACACTAGGCCTGCAGCAGGGTTTCTTCCGCATGGAGCTGAAAAGGATTCCCCCCCTCTCCTACGAGGAGCTGATGGAGAGGGCGGCGAGAGAGGTCGACGGGGAGGCGTCGAACCCAGAATTTGCGAGGAAGTTGGCCAGGTGGGCGACTGAGGAGGAGAAGGAGTCGAAGGGAGGAAGAAGACAGGAAGAGAGGAGGGAGGAGCCCAGGCAGAGGGAGCAGAGGGAGCAGAGGCAGCTCCAAGGACAGCAGCCGGGATGGGGGCGTCAGGAGCCCGACCGTAGGCTGGGCTGGAGACCAGAGTGGCAGGGGCAGGGGCCACAGAGGGGATACTACGGGAGAGGTCACTATCAGGGGAGGCAGGACCAGTTCCACCCCCCAGACTGGAGGCAGGGTCAGAGGCCGCGGCTCCCCGATCAGGAGGAGGCCATGGCCATAGCTCTGGGAGCAAGGAGAGGGGTCATGAGAAGGAGGAGAAGGGAGTTCAGGGTGGAACTGCCCTACTGCGACTTCCATCAGGAAGAGGGGCACGCAACGGCCACGTGCCCGGAATTCTTGGAGATGAGAGAGAACAGGGGGCGGCAGCAGCAGCAGGAGGAGGTGCGGCAGGAAGTGAGGATCGAGGAGGTCCTGCCTCGGACGGAGGAGGATCGCTGTGAAGACCGGGTGGATGTGGGGACCCGAGGAATGATCGGAGTGATCCATGGGGGAGTGGGGATCGAGGCTTCCCGCAAGGCAAGTCTCCACACCATGTATCGGCGGAGCGTCGCCTCTACGTCCCAAACCCCGCCGCCAGAGGAGAGGATCACTTTCTCCAGAAGTGATATGCCGGACCACGAGGATCTGTTCTGTGATGCGCTGGTCATCAAGGCCGCCATCGAGAACTTCACTGTCTCTCGGATCCTAGTGGACAATGGGAGTTCCGTGAACGTCGTCTTCAAGAAGGCGTTTGACGCGATGCAGGTAGAAGCTAAGAGGGTGCTGGCCTCGGACGGGCCCTTGTTCGGGTTCTCGGGAGAAAGGAAGGAGGTAGAGGGAGGAGTCGGCCTCCATGTCACCCTGGGGGGGCAGTCCCGAAACTGCAAGTTCGTCATAGTGGACGCCCCCAGCAGCTACAGCGCAATCTTCGGGAGGCCCCTGATCAGCGCCTTCCGCTGCGTCCCCTCATCTTTCCATCAGTGCTTGAAGTTCAATGCTGAGGGGGCGCAGGTCAGGGTTAGGGGAGACCCTAAGGTGGCACGGGAATGCTACGTCACCGCGGTGAACACCATCTCTTGGCAGGAAGGGGCCGAGGAGATGGGGCGGAGGATGGAGGAGGGCGAGCAGGAAGCCGGAGAGGTGGAGCTGGAGGTGAAGGGCTGCGCAGAGAAGGCGGAAGGAGGGGGTCCGGAGGAAGTGGTCGAGGTAAGGGCCGTGGCAGAGGAGATGGAGGTAGAGGTCCCCGCTCAGGAGGAAGGGGATGCCGAGGGATGGGGGGAGCAGTCCAGGCTGGAGGCCGCAGAGGAGGTGGTGGAGCTGGAAGTGCTCACCCGCGGAGCAGGATGGAGAGGATCCGCGTCAGCAGGGGGCTGACCCCGGAGGACCAGGGCAGGATGCTGGAGTGCATCCAGAAGAACGTGGACATCTTCGCCTGGAGCGCCGCGGAGATGCCGGGGGTTGACGCGGATGTGGCTTGCCACCGCCTCAACCTGGACCCGGGAACACGCCCCGTCCAGCAGAAGAAGAGATCCACGGCGGACAAGCTAGCGGAACCCATCAGGGAGGAGGTGGCAAAACTTCTCAAAGCGGGCTTCGTGTCCGAAATTCAATACCTCGGCTGGGTCTCGAACGTTGTGATGGTCAAAAAGCGAGACGGCCGCTGGCGCTTATGTATCGATTTCTCCCTTCTTAATAAAGCTTGTCCTAAGGATTGTTACCCCTTGCCTCGGATCGACGCGCTGGTTGACTCAGCCGTCGGTTTTTCTGTAATGAGTTTTTTAGATGCATTTTCAGGTTACCATCAAATCAGGATGCACCCCCCAGACATAAAGGATGTCTCATTCATCACAGGGGACGGTTGCTACTGCTACAAGATGATGCCGTTCGGGTTGAAGAACGCCGGAGCCACCTACCAAAAGATGATGGATAGGGTCTTCAAGGAACAGAGGGGGAGGAACTTGGAGGTGTACGTGGACGACCTCATGATAAAGAGCCGGGACGTGGACTCCCACCTTCGGGACCTAGAGGAGACGTTCGCCACCCTGCGCAGATACAAGATGCGGCTGAATCCCCTTAAGTGCGTTTTTGGGGCTGGCCGAGGGAAGTTCTTGGGGCACCTCCTCACCCCCGCGGGGGTCGAGCCGAACCCGGACAAGGTCAAGGCAATCTTGGAGTTGGGGTCCCCGCGGAATGCGAAGGAGGTCCAACGGTTGACAGGGAAGCTAGCAGGACTGAGCCGCTTCCTCTCTCGGGCAGGGGAGAAATGCCCCCCCTTCTTCAAAACGCTGAGGGGGGGCCAGAGGTTCGAGTGGACTAAGGAATGCGAGGAGGCGTTCCAGGCCCTCAAGGCGCAGCTGACACAGGCCCCGCTGCTCCAGGGGCCGAAAGAGGGTGAAGATTTGTTCTTATACCTCGGGGTCGGGACAGAGGCCTTAAGCTCCGTCTTGGTGCGAGAAGAGGGGAAGAGGCAGCTCCCCATTTATTATGTCAGCCGGGTCCTGAGGAAGGCCGAGCTCCGATATCCAATCTTGGAGAAGCTTGCGTTCGCACTGATCATCTCAGCTCGGAGGCTACGACCATACTTCCAGGCACACTCAATCCGAGTGGTGACCGACCATCCCCTCCGCAACGTCTTCGAGGGGGTGGAGCATTCAGGTCGGCTGGCCAAGTGGTCGGTGGAGCTGAGCGAGTTCGACGTCTCCTTCGTTTCGCGACTCTCGATCAAAGCTCAGGCGATGGCCGACTTCTTGGCCGACTACGTGGTGGAAGTAGCGGAGGAGGAGCTCACCCTCCCGACTCCTTGGAAGGTGAGGGTGGACGGAGCCTCAGGAAGGCATTCTCTCGGAGTAGGAGTGGTTCTGGAAAACCCTCAAGGGACTCGGATCGAACAGACGGTGGTGGTGCATTTTCCCATTACCAACAACCAGGCTGAGTACGAAGCAGTGATAGCGGGACTACGCCTGGCCAGAGAGTTGGGGGTGCAGGATGTGGAAGTTCTGACCGACTCCATGGTGGTGGCTTCCCAGATCAACGGGGAGTTCGAAGCAAGGGAGCCCGCTTTGAAGTTATACTTGGCCAAAGTGAAGGGGGTCATAGGGACCTTCCAGACCTTCTCCATCCGACACGTGCCAAGGGGGGAGAATGAACAGGCCGACCAACTGGCGAAGCATGGCCCCCGGATGGGGGGCACCATCACCGACCTGTTCCGCCCCTCCATCGAAGAGGGGGAGCTCATGGAGATCGATCAGCAGCCCTCGTGGATGGACCCAGTAGTAGTTTTCCTCTCCACGGGAGAGTATCCGGAGGGAGTAGACAAGAAGAAGCTGAGGCACAAGTCCGCCTACTACCTCCTCAAAGACGGGCAACTATACAGAAAGACCCTTTCTGGGATGCTGGCTCGCTGCGTGTCCGAGGGCGAGGCGCAGAGGATCTTGGAAGAAGTCCACTCCGGGGAGTGCGGGAGTCATTCCGGGAGTCGGACCTTGGAGGGGAGGATAGTCCGGCAGGGGTATTTCTGGCCCACCCTGGGCCGGGACGCCGCGGAGTTCGCAAGAAGATGTCATAAGTGCCAGCTATTTGCCCCCCTCCAGCTACAGCCGGCCCAGCAACTCAAGAGCATCACGGCCCCTGGCCCTTTGCAATCTGGGGAATGGATTTGGTTGGGCCGTTCCCCCAGGCTAGCGGCCAGAGAAGGTTCCTCCTGGTGATGATCGACTACTTCTCAAAGTGGATGGAGGTGAAGGCGTTGGCAAAGGTGACCTCCCAGGTAATCAGGAACTTCGTTTGGGGGGAGATCATCTGTCGCCATGGGCTGCCCCAGGCCATCGTCACAGACAACGGGCCTCAGTTCGCCAGCGCCGAGTTCACCAGTTTTTGCGAGCAGCTTGGGATCGACCTCAGATTCGCCTCGGTCCACCACCCCAGGAGCAACGGGCAGGTAGAGGCGGCGAACAAAATCATCGTCAATCTCCTCAAAAAGAGGGTGGAAAACTTGAGGGGGAGCTGGGTGGAGCAGCTCCCCGCCGTCCTTTGGGCCCTTAGAACCACCCCTAACACGGCCACGGGGGAGACCCCCTTCAAGCTCTCCCATGGGTGCGAGGCGGTGCTCCCCATAGAATTTGAAGTCCAAACACCGCGAGTCGGGACGGCCAGAGAAGGCCGAGAGGAATGGCAAGCCGAGAATGGGAAGGAACTGAGGCTCTCCCTCGACATGGTGGAAGAGTTGAGGGACCTTTCGGCCATCCGGCAGGAGGAGGTCAAAAGGAGGATGGCAAAATACTTCGACAAGCATGTCAGGGTCAAGCAGTTCGCTGAAGGGGACCTGGTACTGAAGAAGGTGGACGTGGCAGGGCGGTCAGCGTCCGTAGGGAAACTCAACCCCAGCTGGGAGGGGCCATTCATTGTGAAGGAAGCTTTGAAGTCGGGGGGCTATCGGCTCCAAAATGTAGAGGGCGAGGCCCTGAGTCTCACCTGGAGTGGAGACGACTTGAAGAGATTTTTTCCCTAATTTCCTGTAAGCAACACGATTCATTATAATGAAGCTTTTCTTTTCCCTCCCCCCAGGATTGTCATACCTAGGCTTGCTCAGAGAGTGGGAATGAATTTGGACCCCGAGAAGATCCCGCTGCCAGGCTCTCACCTAGCTGGCAGGGCCGGAAGTCACTCGGTGTTATCCGTAGCCTCGAGAAGATCCCGCTGCCAGGCTCTCACCTAGCTGGCAGGGCCGGAAGTCACTCGATGGAATGAATTCGGAACCCGAGAAGATCCCGCTGCCAGGCTCCCACCTAGCTGGCAGGGCCGGAAGTCACTCGGTGTCATCCCTAGCCTCGAGAAGATCCCGCTGCCAGGCTCCCACCTAGCGGGCAGGGCCGGAAGTCACTCGATGGAATGAATTTGGACCCCGAGAAGATCCCGCTGCCAGGCTCCCACCTAGCTGGCAGGGCCGGAAGTCACTCGGTGTCATCCCTAGCCTCGAGAAGATCCCGCTGCCAGGCTCTCACCTAGCTGGCAGGGCCGGAAGTCACTCGATGGAGAATGAGTTTGGACCCCGAGAAGATCCCGCTGCCAGGCTCTCACCTAGCTGGCAGGGCCGGAAGTCACTCGGTGTCATCCCTAGCCTCGAGAAGATCCCGCTGCCAGGCTCTCACCTAGCTGGCAGGGCCGGAAGTCACTCGATGGAGAATGAGTTTGGACCCCGAGAAGATCCCGCTGCCAGGCTCTCACCTAGCTGGCAGGGCCGGAAGTCACTCGGTGTTATCCCTAGCCTCGAGAAGATCCCGCTGCCAGGCTCTCACCTAGCTGGCAGGGCCGGAAGTCACTCGATGGAATGAATTCGGACCCCGAGAAGATCCCGCTGCCAGGCTCCCACCTAGCTGGCAGGGCCGGAAGTCACTCGGTGTCATCCCTAGCCTCGAGAAGATCCCGCTGCCAGGCTCCCACCTAGCGGGCAGGGCCGGAAGTCACTCGATGGAATGAATTTGGACCCCGAGAAGATCCCGCTGCCAGGCTCCCACCTAGCTGGCAGGGCCGGAAGTCACTCGGTGTCATCCCTAGCCTCGAGAAGATCCCGCTGCCAGGCTCTCACCTAGCTGGCAGGGCCGGAAGTCACTCGATGGAGAACGAGTTTGGACCCCGAGAAGATCCCGCTGCCAGGCTCTCACCTAGCTGGCAGGGCCGGAAGTCACTCGGTGTCATCCCTAGCCTCGAGAAGATCCCGCTGCCAGGCTCTCACCTAGCTGGCAGGGCCGGAAGTCACTCGATGGAGAATGAGTTTGGACCCCGAGGAGATCCCGCTTCCAGGCTCTCACCTAGCTGGCAGGGCCGGAAGTCACTCGGTGTCATCCCTAGCCTCGAGAAGATCCCGCTGCCAGGCTCTCACCTAGCTGGCAGGACCGGAAGTCACTCGATGGAACGACTCAGAAAGCAACGACCTGCGACCCAGAACAAATCGCGTTGTCGGACTCCCACCTAGCCGGCAAGGCCGGGAACTACTCGAAAAGCGTGCGCAGCAAGACGGAATCACAAGAATAAGTCAAAAAGAGGGAAAGGGCCTAGCATGGCCCCATCCTCAGACCCCAAGAAAGGTGGTCGAGTAAACGCAAAGGCCTGGCGAGAGTCCACAGGGAATTAAGCATGCGGCCGAGGGACGAGCCAGCTCGCCTCGCTCGGCAGACGAGCCAGCTCGCCTCGCTCGGCGGACGAGCCAGCTCGCCTTGCTCGGAGGACGGGCAGCTCGCCTCGCTCGGCGGACGGGCAGCCACCTCGTCAGAACCGGACCGCAGGGGGGGGTCGCGCCGTCCGGCAATGACATTGTTGGAAAAACAAGGCAGGCGAGAAATAAAAAAGGAACAATAGCTGAAAGGAACAATAGATAGAAATATAAAGTATAAGCGCAACTCGCGCATACATCTCAGACCAGATTGTTATACATAATGTTCATCTACAAAGTAAATTACAAAAAGGGGGGGGGGGGAACGCGAGATCTAGAAACCCTAAAGCGGCTGGAAGGCCTTGTCGCCAGGCTCCGGCACGGGAAGAAACAGCGCCGGCACCACGTCCTTCGCCGAGAGTCCCGCTGCCTCGCTTGTAAGCAGATCCGCGCGCCGCAGCGTTTGCATCGTGTATCTCGCTGCGCTGGCCGCGTTCTTTTGCATTAGCACCTCCAGGTCGTAGTCGGAGAGATGCTCGCGCGGGCAGACCCTGCTGTCTGGAGGAGGGACAGCGGCGGCGGCCTCCAGCTCGCGTACCCGCGCCTCCAGCGCCGCCTTTTCTTGGCCAAGGGAGGCGATCTCGGCACCCATCCGGCTCGCCGTCGCCGCGTCCTGGGGAAAAATGAATAAGAATAATCGTGAGCTGTGTGCACGAAAAGGAGGGAGTACGATTCAGGTTGAGCACGCACCACCCCGCCCAGGTACCGCGCGAGGGTCTCCTCGGCCGCGTCGGCTCGCCTCCTGTGAGTGTCCGCGTCCGCCTGGGCGAGCTTCCGGGCCTCTTCCTTCTCATCCGCCATCTTTTGGATGGACGCGGCGTTCCGCTCCACCTGGGTGCAGCGCCTCCCCACCATGTGAGCCAGCTCCAGACCGCGTAGCTGGGCCCGCGAGCTCTCATGAATCAGCACTCACGTCGCCTCCTTGTCATAAATGGCGGCGTCTTCACGCGAGTACAGACCAAAGGAGAGGCTGTACGCCTCCCCGCCGATGGTATCCTGCTCCATCCAGCTCGGCAGCAGGGTCGAGATCGTCGCGCGGTTCGACTCCTTGTCCCACGCCAGGAGCGGGACGCCAAGCTCGTCCAAGTACTTCTCGCCGTAGCCGAAGTTCCGATGCCCTCTCGGCACCGGCTCCGCGGCGGCTTCAGACCCGCCCTGCGGCGCGGAGGTGCCCGCCGCCCCGACCGGGGAGTCGCTGGTCGAAACAACCAGCGGGGGCGAGGGGGCCTCAGTCGGCAAGACCGCGGGGGCCTTGCCCTTTCTTTGGCTCGCGGAGGGTTGCTGATCCGCGGTCTTCGCCGACTTCGGCGGAGGCGCTGACTGTCCGCCGCCCGGTCGCTTCTTGGCCGGGATCGATGAGATGTCGCGCTGGGCGGCATCCGTAGCCTGGGCGCGGGCGAGAACCCCGGGGGGAATCCGAGCGCTCTCATAAGGGGGGTGAAGAGGTATGTCGCGTTCACCTGCGAAGGAGGGAAGGTGAGATGAAAGAAGAGTGGGAAAGTAAGGACTAATGGAGACGAGTGGCAAACCTCCCCCCGGCGGGACAGCCGCGAGATCGTCGAGGTGGCGGCGCAGGAACGCGACCTCGAAGTTCTTCCCGACGAAGAACGCGAACAGGTCGGCTTCATGGACGCCTAGGTTGGGTGGCCGGTAGCTTGCCTCGCTGAGCTGCACCGGTGAGAAGGGCACGTTGCCGAAGTCCCCTTTGACGAACAGGAACTTCTTCAGCCAGTTGTGGCTCTTGTTGACGGTCTCCCGCACCTTGAGTTGGGCGCTGGAGAAGTAGGCCGTCCCGTCTCGGTTCGCCCTGAAGGAGAACAGCTTCTGGAATACTGCGAGGCTGAACTCCACCCGCTCCTCTCGCAGGAAGCAGGCGAACCCCATCATGACGGCGATGGAGTTCGGGGTCATCTGGCCCAGGATGACCCCGAAGTATTTTAGCACCTGGTGCACCTCGGGCCATAGGGGGAGTCGCAGGCCTACCTCGAAGTGAGAGAGAGGGATGGCGAGCTCATCCCTAAACAGGTCGTTGGTCTTCTCCCCCTCTTCGGGTCGCCTCGCAGAGAACCCGGCTGGGATGTGGTCGCCTAAAGCTTCCAAGTATTCGCGCTCTGTGATGACGGCGCGAGGGAAATCATGCTCGGAGAAAGTCCAAGCGCATTTGCTTCAGCCGTCCGCGTCGCCGCCGCCTCCGCCCATTCCCGTCGAGTCGCAGCCGAACGCGCGAGAGAAAGCCAGAAGGCGAACACAGACGATACTTCGCGGGAAAAGGGAAGCGAGAAGATGTTTTGGAATCGGCGGAGAAATAAGGGCCTGCAAGGCCTATTTATAGGGAAAGAAAAGGGCGGGAAACTTCCCGCCGAAAGGCGGGGTGCGGATAGCCAAAAAACAGCCCGACGGTTCGACTTCCCGCGCACGACCGCGCCTCAAAGGTCGATCCGGCACGGTCCTCGCCCGGCTGCAACCGCGGGAGACCGGCGCGGGCGAACCAACCCCAACCCGCACCCGCACGACGTGCCGCGCGAGACGGGAGATTCCCGTCTAGCGAGCTCCTCGGCTCGCCCTCGCCCCGATCAGCGCGAAAGGAAGAATGGACCCTTCCCTTTAACCCGCACACAGAAATCAAAAGAAAAGCAGCGCGATAATTCAATACATCTCAGCAACAAAATAGTTAGGCCCCTAGGCGGGCTAAAAGAGTCGCGAGCAATTATAAGTACAAGATAACTGCGAAATGACGGTAACCCCGCGGTATCCCGCGAGCGAGGGGCAAACAACTGGGTCAGTACTCGACCCACTTCCACCTGTGCCGCCTCTTCGTTCCCGCTCGCGGCGGCACGCGAGGATCGTGGTAGTCGCGAACCGCCACCAGTTCCCGCTGAGCCATGCCGACCTGCTCTGTGGCGCTCCTAAGATGTCCCTCGGCCCGCGTTATATGCACGCCCGGCGAGGTAACGTCGTCGTCTTCCGCTTCACGCCGAGGGCCCTCCAGGACAGCGAGCCGGGCCTCAGTCTCGGCCTTGTCTTCATCAACCCTCCTCATGATCTCCTTCAACATCAGCGTGTGTTTCTGGAACAGCCGTGTCACCTGCCCCTTCATCCCGACCGCGTCGGTCGGGTCGCCCAGGTAGTCAGAAACGCTGTCCACGTCAGGCGGAGGCGAGTACCCTTCGCTCATCTCGGTCTCAGGGGAGGCCCTGTGAAAGCCTGCAAGCGAGGCGAGTCAGAGGGAGCGAGCAAGAGACGAAGCCCAACGATAAAAACCAGCTCACCAGGGGTTGGCACATCGCCCGCACCGACAGATGGGCGAGAAGAGCCCGGCCGACCCTGAAAGGTCCCTCCCTCGAGGGTCTCAAGAGATTTCCCCAGCCCATGGGAGACCGCCGGACGGGGAGTTTCCGGAGGTGGGCGATCCAGACCTGGGGAACTCGCGATCTTCTCAGGCGACGGAGGCGGGGGACGATCCTCTCCCCGGTTCTCCACCTCCTCACAGGGAATTACCTGCAAAACAGGGAGTCAGGGGAATAGCGATAATCAGCGGAAGGCCACGTACCCCGGGGACGACCTCAGCACCCGCCGCCGAGCTGGAGGCCGGGCAGTCACCCGCCAGAGAACGCTTAACAATCTTTCCCTTCGCTGGCCTGAAGAGAGGGCCGGAAGATCCGCGTACTAGCCATGGGGCGGCCTCGAGGGCCTCCTCCTGAGTCTGCAGGACCGCTGCCGCCAGGCGAGCTCGCACCTCTTCGCTAACCGGCATCGAGAAACAGAAGTTTGCTCAGAGAAAATAAAGGGGATCTGGGGAGCCTCCTACAGGGGTCAGCGGTATGTATTTATAGCCGGACAGTGGGGGCCCACCAAAAGATTCCCTGCCAGCTCAGCACAGTGCTCGCCGAACACGCGGGTTGGATGATTCTTTCCGAGCTTGATTCAAGCTCGAAAAGAGCGGGGATTGTGTACAACCCTGTGTCCGGCGAGCGGGCCCAGCCAGGGAGGTTGAGCGGGCCTAGACCCGCGACCCGCACCCGGGCAGCGAGACAGGCTATGCGGCAAAAGGCCTGACCCGCTCCCGCCCACCTCAGGCGAGCGGGCTGGCAACCCGCGGCGAGCGGGCTGGCAACCCGCGGCGAGCGAGCTGGACCCAAGGATGGCGGCCCGCCGGCTGATCCCCCCTGCATGCGACCTGACCGCCGATCCGCCCGGCAAAAGGCTGGCAGCTCGCCCATATCGGCTCGCACTCGCCCAGTGAGGGTAGGTGAGCCCCAGAGCCAGGTCGCGCCCGCCCCCCTCGGACGGAATCGGAGGCGAGCTGACTCCCCATGGGTGCGAATAGCTATTCAGAACAGCGGAGCCTGGCTGTTGGTAGACCAGGTTGGACTGCGCATAGCTATTCAGAACAGCGGAGTTTGGCTGTTGGCAGACCCAACCAGGGGCCTTTTTGGTATTTCCAGGTCAGTTCTTTTGGTTATTGGCAGTTCAGATTCTGAAAATCTATAAATAAGACCCAAGGGGTACCTCAGAGGGCACGCTATCAGTGCCTCCTTGCCCTCATTTTCAAGTGTTCTCTGAGGGTACCTTAGCTCGGCTCTTGGCTAAGGAGGGGAAGCTCTCAGAGATCTTCCGGGTTTGTGGTGGGACCTCCCTGCCGAGCTCTTGGGTCTGTTCTTTCTTGTCTCTTCCGTTGTTTTTCTTGCAGGAGCGAAGTAGGTGCGAGACCACCCCTTCCCCAAGGGTCGAACTCCACGTGAGACCGATTTTTCGGTTTCAACAAGTACACTTTTTTCAACAATTTCTCCAAAGATAACACAAAATTTCCTCTCATGAAAATTTTAGAATGAAACTCAAAAAATTTAGCGTGATTAGATCGGTAGTAATTTTGGCTTTGGTGAAAATGAAATGCTATGTGGAGTTATCAAATGAATTTGGAAAAAAAAAACTCAAAAGCGGCTAACTAGTGGTAAAAGATTTTAGGTTTGCAGGAAAGCTCAAACGTAAACAAAAATGGCCTAAATCATTTTCACGCTTTTTAAATTTATTTAAAACATAGATTTGAAAATTTTCAAAAAGCAAGTTCGAGATAATAAAAGAAGATTGATGAAATTATCTTGAAAATAAAAATAATATGTGACTTGGATCGTTCATATCTACTACGTTATTCAAAAGTTGTTCTTACAAAAATTATCTAAAGACGAAAAGGAAAATAGTGGATGATAAATTTTAGAGAAAGTAAAGAAAATAAAGAACGGAAAACCATAATAGAAATGCGCGTTTTAGAGAAATATTTCACCTTAACATGCTACAGTGAATTAGAAACACAGCATGGCCAACATTTTACTTGTGAAATATGATAAAAAAAATGATTAGAAAAATTATAATTAACTACGTTGTTTATAAAAAAGTTTGAGAAAAACAAAACATAAACATGGGGTACTTATTGAAATACTAAAATGCAGCTATATATATATTTTTTGGATTTTTGGATTTTTTGGATTTTTGAAGAATATTTACAAAAAAGTAAAAGATATTTACAAAAAGCAAAAAGAAGGAGGAAGTCCTCCCCCAAGCTTAAAATCTACATTGTCCTCAATGGAGAAGGAGGTTGGAGAATGAGAGAAAATTAAAGTACAGAAATGAAAGACAGAATTGAAAAACAGGTACTTCCCCGGTTTTAGTTTGCAGCGAAAGCTCAGTGATCCGCTCCCCCATGCTTGTGCTTTGAGTCTTCTAGAAAGGTCTTTTGTTGGACTGTGTGATGGATTTAGCAGCATTGGAGCAGGCGATCGCAGAAGCTTGAGCTTGGCAGAACCATCCGGGGCAAAAAATGTAAAATAAAGAAAACAAAAAAAATAGATTGGGTTGCCTCCCAAGAGCGCCCTTTGTTTAAAGCGTCGTTTGAGCTCGACGTATTAAAAAAATATTGTCCGAACGATTATTTGTCCAAAGTAGCAAGTAACTAGACGGTGTCCAGTTAGTTTAAAGTTCATGTAGAAGAATATTAATATAGTTTTGACTGACATCACCACAGAGATAAAGTTTAAGACGCTGCCCATTCACTTTGAACTCACCCTTTTCAGGGTGCAAAATTAAAACCGTGCCGTACGAAAAAATTTCTTTTACTGTAAATAGCCCAGACCATCGTGATTTTAGCTTTCCCGGAAATAAACGTAATCGTGAGTTATATAAAAGAACTTAGTCGCCCGGCTTAAAGGTTTTTGGGTACCTAAGATGTTTATCGTGCAAACGCTTCGTCCGCTCTTTATAAAATTTATTATTTTCATAAGCGTTAGAGAGCCATTCGTCGAGTTCGTTAAGTTGGAATTTTCTAAAATCGCCGACAGAGTGGGGATCGAAGTTAACAAATCTTAATGCCCAAAAAGCGCGGTGTTCTAATTCTATGGGCAAATGACACGATTTTCCATAAACCAACCGATATGGCGTACATCCGAGGGCGATTTTGTATGATGTTCGGTAGGCCCATAGAGCATCGTCTAATTTTGCTGACCAGTCTTTTCTAGATATAGAAACAGTCTTTTCTAAAATTCTTTTTATTTCTCTATTTACTACTTCGACTTGTCCGTTAGTTTGGGGGTGGTAGGCAGTGGAAATCTTATGAGTAACGCCATATTTAGTTAGGATTTTTGAAAATTGCGCGTTACAGAAATGGGAACCCCTATCACTAACGATGGCGCGCGGCGTACCGAAGCGAGAAAATAATTTTTTTAGGAAATTAACTACGACTCGGGCGTCATTCATAGGAAGAGCTTGGGCTTCGGCCCAACGCGAAACATAATCAACGGCAACTAATATGTACTTATTCCCAAAGCTAGAAGGAAAAGGGCCGACAAAATCAATCCCCCAGAGGTCAAAAACTTCGCACTCTAGGAAATAATTTTGTGGCATTTCATTTTTATTCGAAATATTCCCCGACCGTTGGCAACTATCACACCTACTCACAAAGTCATGCGCGACTTTAAACAGGCTAGGCCAGTAAACACCCGCGCTTAACACTTTGTGAGCGGTGCGAGCAGCTTGATAGTGCCCACCTGTCGGTCCTTCATGCAAATGTCTAATAATATTTAATCCTTCTTCATAAGAAACACACCTCCTTATCATTTGGTCGGCACAAATTCTGAAAAGATGCGGGTCCTCCCAAAAATAGTTCTTCAGCTCAGAAAAGAATTTCTTCTTTTGCTGAGATGAAAACTCTTTTGGGAGCACACGAGTCACTAGATAGTTGACAATGTGGGCAAACCAAGGAGAAGTAGATGTGTTAATTATGAACAGCTTCTCATCGGGGAAATAGTCATTAAAAGAATTTTCGTCTAATTTTTCTGTAAACGGGTTGTCTAGGCGCGAAAGGTGGTCGGCGGCCAAGTTCTCGGATCCTCGCTTATCACGAATCTCTAAGTCAAACTCCTGGAGGAGTAAGACCCAGCGAATCAAGTGCGGCTTGGCATCCGTTTTGGAAAGAAGATATTTGAGGGCCGAGTGGTCTGTAAAAACAATAATTTTTGAAAGAGTAATATAAGTACGAAATTTATCAAAAGTGAATACTACGGCTAGGAGCACCTTCTCGGTCGTGGTGTAATTTTCCTGTGCAGATGTGTCTTACTTGCGTAATAGATGGGGTGGAAGTTTTTAGATATGTGTTGGCCTAAAACGGCTCGCACCGCATAACTACTCGCATCGCGCATTATCTCAAATGGAAATTCCCACACTGGACCTATCATGATTGGGGCATTAACTAATTTTTCTTTTATTAAATTGAAGACAGCTAGACAGAGGTCATCAAAGATGAATGAGGCGTCTTTTTCTAAGAGATGGGTAAGGGGCTTGGTGATTTTGGAAAAGTCCTTTATGAAGCGGCGGTAGAAACCCGCGTGACCTAGAAAACTTCTTATAGCTTTTATGTTCGTAGGCGGCGGCAGCTTCTCGATAACTTCTATTTTCGCAACGTCTACTTCAATACCTCTTGGAGAAATTTTATGTCCCAAAACTAACCCTTCCCTCACCATAAAATGGCATTTTTCCCAATTTAAGGCGAGGTTAGTTTCTTCGCATCGCTCTAAGACTTTTTCAAGGTTTTCTAAGCAACTATCGTAGGAATCACCGAACACGGAGAAATCATCCATGAAAACTTCCATGATTCTTTCTACGTACTTGTCAAAGATAGCGAGCATACATCGCTGGAATGTAGCTAGCGCATTGCACAATCCAAACGACATTCTTCGGTAGGCGAAAGTGCCGAAGGGACAAGTAAACATAGTTTTCTCCTGGTCCTTGGGAGAGATAGGGATTTGAAAATACCCCGAGAGGCCATCGAGAAAACAATAAAAGCTATGTCCGGAAAGTCATTCTAAAATCTGATCGATGAATGGCAAGGGGAATTGATCCTTGCGGGTGGCGTCATTTAGCCTACGGTAATCTATACACATTCGCCAACTGGTCACCGTCCGTGTTGGGATTAATTCATTATTCTCATTACTTATTACCGTTATCCCTCCCTTCTTTGGTACTACCTGAACAGGGCTAACCCACTTACTGTCTGATATAGGATAGATAATTCTGGCGTCTAACAACTTCATAACCTCCCCCTTAACTACTTCTTTCATGTTTGGGTTTATACGGCGCTGAGGTTGGATAGAGTTACGCGAATTATCTTCCATTAATATTTTGTGAGTACAGAAAGATGGAATTATGCCCTTGATATCAGAAATCTGCCAAGCAATGGCTCGGCGATGCTTACGTAAAATTAAAAGGAGTTTATCTTTTTGCGAATCCGTAAGATAGGCTGAAACTATGACGGGCATCTTAGAATCCTTTTCTAAGAAAACGTATTTAAGGTGCTCTGGTAGTTCTTTCAGTTCCAGGGTAGGGGGGTCTTCATATGACATTTTTGAAATCTGATCTTTTTCAAAAACAATATGTTCATTAAATTTTTCTTTGTATGGTAATTTGAAAGGGGTAGGGCTAGCGGCGAAGGCGGCTTCTCGCAGCGATTCAGTTGGAGGAGTAGAAGAGGAACAAAAATCAGAAAATTCTTTTTCAAAATCAGAGAGGTGAGAGGAGGACTCTTCACTTAAATATAGTGATTCAGTTGGAGCAGTATAAGAAGGAAAATCAGGAAAAAAATTTTCGAAATCAGAGAGGTGAGAGGAGGACTCTTCACTTACGACATTTACAAAGAAACATGAGTCATCATTGGCTAGGGTGTTTTTCATCGAGGGGGTGATAGAGAAAGTTACTTCGTCGTCTCCTACTCGAAGGAAGAACTTACCATTGCTTACATCAATGATAGCTCGGGAGGTGGCAAGGAAGGGTCGGCCAAGTATCAGGGGAACCTCGACATCTACTTCGATGTCCAATATGACAAAGTCCACCGGGAAGATGAACTTGTTGACTTTTACTAGGACGTCCTCCACTATACCTAACGGGTATTTGACGGATCTGTCGGCGAGTTGGATACTCATGCATGTGGGGTTGAGACTACCAATTCCCAACTTTCGAAACAACAAGAGGGGCATAAGATTAATACTCGCACCTAGGTCTGCTAATGCGTTCTTGACAAAAAGATCACCAAAGACACATGGGATAGAGAAACTACCCAGGTCACTGATTTTCTTCGGTAGTCTGTTTGTCAAGACCGCCGAACACTCGGCATTTAACGTGACATGCGAAAGATTCTCTAACTTCTTTTTGTTGGTCAGGAGGTCCTTAAGATACTTAGCGTACTTCGGCATCTGGGATATGGCTTCGTGGAAAGGCAGATTTATGTGGATTTGTTTAAACATTTCCAAGAAATGGGTGTATTGATCGTCCTGACGTTGTTTATTAATTTCGGAAGGGTATGGTGGGGTTGGATTATTTTTAAAAGTGGGTGGTAGAGTGAGTTCTTTTTCTAAAATAGGGTTGATAACTTCTTCAGCAGAGGGTGGAGTTTTTAAAATGGGAGCGGAGCTTTGATTTTTTAAAAAAGGAGCGGAGCTTTGATTTTTTAAAGCGGGAGCGGAGCTTGCCTTGGGTTCTTCACTTACCATACCAGAAACTTTCTTCCCACTCCGAAGAGTTATAGCTTTCGCTTGCTCTCTCGAGTTGGGCTCGGTATTGGAAGGAAGAGCCCCTACGGGTCGCTCAGAAATTATTTTAGCGAGCTGTCCTACCTGATTTTCTAAATTTTTAACGCTTCCAGTTAAGGTTCTAATCATAGTGTCATTAGCATTCATGTATTTTGAAAACATTTCCTCCAAACTTGGAAGTTTTGGAAAACTTTGAGGAGGTGGTGGTGGTGCAGAAAAATCACTTTGCGGTGGCGGGCGCACAACATTCGATGGATTGCTCCACGAAAAATTCGGATGATTTCTTAACGCAGGATTATAACTATTCGGAAAATTAAAACCAGGAGGATGAAAATTTGCAGCAGAAAAATTATTAAAAGCAGTTCTAGGCATATTATTTACATAATCCAAATGTTCGGGGGGAGGAGTTGCAGATTCCCATACCTGAGGGGCGGAGGCAGCAGTCATCTCCGTAATTTTTTTGCTTAATATTTCAACTTGCAGTGCGAGCTGGGAGACGTTGTCCACATCAAAGAGACCTGCAGGTTTGTTTGGACGGTACCTAGGAACATTCCACTGGTAAGTGTTCATGGCCATGTCCTCAAACAGCTCAAGAGCTGCTTCTGGGGTCTTATGGTTTAAAGTACCGCCAGAAGCTGCGTCTATCATTTGCTTTGTCCTTTGATTTAGCCCATTATAGAATGTTTGCACCTGCAACCATACAGGCAGAGCGCGGTGTGGGCATCGTCTTAATAATTCTTTAAATCTTTCCCAGGTTTCGTAAAGTGTCTCAGAGTCTATTTGTCCAAAGGCAGAAATGTCATTCCTAAGTTTTGCAGTTTTAGCAGGCGGAAAATACTTCGCCAAAAAATTTTCATTTAATTGCGTCCAAGTAGTTATGCTATTTTTAGGAAGGGTGTTCAGCCACTGCTTAGCCTTAATTCTAAGTGAGAAAGGAAATAATCTTAGCCTAATAGCATCATTTGTGACACCATTTATCTTGAAGGTGTCACAAATCTCAAGAAAGTTGGCTATGTGTGCGTTCGGATCTTCATCTTGAAGCTCGTTAAATTGCACATACTGCTGCACCATTTGAATTATGCTAGGCTTCAGTTCGAAATTATTATTTGCTATTGCAGGGCGAACTATACTAGATTATGTACCCTCGAGATTCGGTCGTGCATAATAGGACATAGGCCTTTGCATGGCTTCCTCCACGTTGGGTTCTTCCATTCTTAAAGTAGAAAATGACTCGGAATCCCCAATCGGCACTTGGGTAGTAGGGCCTTGAAATCGCGATCTTCTCCGAAGAGTACGCTCAATTTCGTGGTCCAGGTCCAAAATAACCGACGGAGTCTCGCGGGTCATACACTAGAAGAAGAGAAGAGAAGAAAGATGAATTAAATAAAGTAGAAAAAAGGAGCTAATGATGTTTGTTTTTTTTTTGAAATAGATTTTTTTATGTTTTAACTCCCGAACTTCCCAAGGGCTACCCGGTGAAGGGTTCGCAAGGTACTAGACAAGATAGTGGCATTTAGAGCCACTTTGCCCTTTTCGAGAGAGTTAGGTGGTGTAGAAAAATTTGTGATGTGGGTTTCTATTAAGAGCGGTACTTAATAATTTTAAGAAGGAAGGTGAGAAAGAGAAGTGATAAAATTAATAGATTCGTGTTTTCAAATTATTAACAGAAGTTGCTTCCCCGGCAACGGCGCCAAAAACTTGATGTCTACTGATATTCGCAAGGAGAAAATAACCAAACTAACAATCCAACAAGGCAAGTATACCTATCGAAATGCAGCTAGGGGACACAAGTGTCGTATTAAAATCCGGGAACCGTCAATTAATCTTACTCACACGAAAACCATTATCTTATCGAAGAATGTTTTAGGGTTTAAGAGATTACTAAAATGCGATTGAGGAGAGAAGTATTATGCTAAGAAAGAAAAGCGTGCGGAAAAATTGAGAGCTATTAAAACGATTACAGCGAGGGATTAAGACAATGAAAGAGAAGAGCACTCGATCAAGGATCACCTCGGCTAAAGTTGATTAAGAAATGCGAAAATAAACTTTTACTTAATAAAGCTAAAACCTTGATCGTGGAGGTTCTATAAGCGTAAACACGCTTCTGTCGAAGTCGTGCCTACCTGAGTTTAGGAATGCTCAACCGAACTCTCGTCCGATCGGAGATCTAAAGCTCGCTTTAAGCTGTGAACCCCTCTATTGGATTTCACTCCAATCCAGGATATTTAACGTCTGCCTCTCTCGAGGGGTGCGTGCAACTCTCTTTACTCTTGAGTGCTTACTTCAAACTATCAGCCTCCCAGCTAGCCAAGAATGAAAGCTAATGATGGAAAATATACATATTGATGATATATCTCCAAGTAGGGTTTTTAATCAAGAGTAATTCAAGGTATAACTTTAGAAAGAAAAAGTAGAGTTAAAGTATCATAACTTAATCAACTCGAACCTCGGATCATCAAGATCGAGTACAAGGAGGATTAGTTACTCATGGTGAAATGGAGAAAAGAAGATGCGTAGAAGAAAATAATGAAAATAAAGTAGAAACGAAAAAGAAAACAACACTTCTTTATTAATGGAAATAGGGATCTTACAACTTGAAAACCAGAGGAGATTACAAGTGCATGGAAAGTAAACTACACTATCATTAACATTATGCTACAGAAAGAAGCTAGGAGCTAATACAGGGAAAGCATTAAGCTAGAGATAAGAAGAGCTAAAAATGAAGAGACATGCTTGAAAAAGTTCAAAAATACAAAGGACAGAACCTCCCCTCTCAATCCAAAAGGTGCCCTGAACCCTTAGAGATGGGATCTATTTATAGATTTTTTTCGGGTCGGTTCACGCCCCCCTGTCACGCCCGGGTCGGGCGTGACCCTGGGGCGTGACACATTCAGTGCGACTTTTTCGGGCTGGAATTTAATTCTGGCAATGTAGCTGAAGTACACGCCCAAATGGCACGCCTTGGTAGGGCGTGTACCGGGGGCGTGTTCTTTGCGGTGTGACTTTGTTGAGCTGGAATTGAATGCTGGAGGTGACGGGCGGTATTGCTGGAGTACACGCCCGAATGTCACGCCCGAATGTCACGCCCTGGTAGGGCGTGCACCTGGGGCGTGTCCATTGCGGTGCGATGGTGGAGCGGGAAAAAGAGCGCGTTGTGGCGATTCCTCGGAACTTGGGGACACGCCTCTAGAACACGCCTGTGTCGGATGTGACACGGGCGTGACAGAGGGCGTGTACACTAAGTTTCCACGGAATGCAGTTTCAGACCAATTGCTTCATTCCTCTGGGTTACACGCCGTAGGTACACGCTCGGGTAGGGCGTGATCAGGGGGCGTGTCACAGCAAAATTCGGCTGAAAGCCGTAAAAACCTGCAAAAAACAGAAAAACGCATTAGCGACAAAAATATATACAAAGGTGAATCAAAATAAGCACTTTACAAGACATGATTTACTTTGAAACCATGAAAATACCCTAATAAAATTGACTATAAACTGTATTATCATTTATCTCAATGAAGAAAGAAGCTCATGTGGATGTCTTAGTACACCTCTTTGTGGAGCAATTCGTATGGTATCATGGCGTGCCTAAGATGATCGTGTCTGGTCGTGATGGTCGGGTTACCTCCAATGAGTGGAAAGCGGTACAGGCATATTTGGGCTCGCGCCTTACCTTCAGCACCTTGTTTCATCCTCAGACGGACGGGCAATCTGAAAGAACCATCCGGACATTGGAATATTTGTTGAGATTATGTGTGTTTGATAGAGGAGAGCCGTGGGAAAGACTCTTACCGTTGGTAGAATTCTCCTACAACAACAGCCACCAGGCTAGTATCCGCATGGCTCCTCATGAAGCTCTGTATGGTAGAAGGTGTAGAACCCCCTTGTCTTGGGTGCAAGATGAAGACCCAAAGGCTTTGGGTGTTGAATATATTGATGATATCGATGCGGTGGTTAGACTGATACGAGATCGCATGTTGGAAGCTCAAAGTCGGCAGGCGAAGTATTATAATGCAAAGCACCGGATGGTGGAGTTTCAAGTGGGTGATAAGGTGTTCCTGAAAATCCGACCGATGCATGGAGTGTCACGTGTGCGTGGTGTGAAAAAGCTCAGCCGAAGGTATGTTGGGCCTTATATTATATTGGAAAGGATTGGCCCGTTGGCCTATCAGTTGGAGTTACCATCCGAGCTAGAGAACCACCACGACGTGTTCCATGTGTCGTCACTTCGGAAGGCGTTGTTGCGGCCCGATCAATACATACCCACAACTGATGGTGCAGTGGCGTCTGATAGGTTTGTGCGACTAGAGCCGGTGCGGATCGTAGATAGCGAGACAAGAAAGTTACGCTGCAAAAGTGTTCCCTTGGTGAAGGTGCTATGGTCCAATCATGGGAAGGATGAATATACATGGCAGCTGATGGATTTGATGCAAAAACACTACCCGGAGTTGTTGCTCAAGGTAATTTTATTTAAAAGCATATTATATTTTTTGTTATGCTTTTCTCCCCATAGTCTAAGCCTGTTTTCGGGGACGAAATCTTTTATTTTATTTATAGGATTTGTAACGTCCTGAATCGCACTAGGCCCCTCGTACGTGTTTTGAGTCAGGAGAGCTGACTTGGGTTCAGGGGGAGTGCTGACAACAGGGCAGTACATGTGAAAAGGAGGAGAAATCAGTCAAGCACATGACACGGGTAGAGACACGGGCATGTCCCTACCAGTGTGGGAGTGGCCAGCTAGTGACACGAGCGTGTCACTACCCGTGTGAAGGGACACGGGTAGAGACACGGGCATGTCCCTACCCGTGTCGAGGTCAACGTGTCGAGATCGACGAACTACGTGTCGAGATCGACGAATTGTATGACACAGGTAGAGACACGGGCGTGTCCCTACCCGTGTGATGTTGTGTCGAGTTGAGCTCGACGAGGCATCTCGAGATCGACGAGGTGTGTCGACATCATACGACACGGGCATGGCCCATCCGACACGGGCGTTTCGGAGGGCGTGTGTTCCCTCTGGTCGATGACCAGCGCTCGACGATCGTTAAGTGTCAATATGGGGTACGCGGCCTGTGACACGGTCGTGTCACAGGGCATGTCCCGCTCATCCTCGAGTAGTTCTCGTATAGGTCGAAATATACTCGAGTTGGTGGAAAAGTACTCGAGTAAGAGGGGGTGACACGGGCGTGTCATCCCTATTACACGGGCATGTCCTATCTGGTTACTCGAGTAGTTACTTTTCACTCGAGTAAGTCCTCTCGAGTAGGTCTCGAGTGGGTTGCACACCCCATGTCACGGGCGTGACTAGGCCGACACGGACGTGTCCCACCCTGTGTCGTGTCGAGTATTGAACCGACACATAAAAACCGTCGTAATGCTTCGCCTAAGCAGGACACGGGCGTGTCCCTACCCGTGCCACTTTTATATAATAGGGGAAATAATAACCCAAGTCGTTTTCACTCCTCATTCCAGCCATTTTTCTGAGAGAAACTCCTGTTGAGAGAAGGAAGTCGCTGGATCTATTTTTAGAGGAGAACATCTGTCGTCGCCGTGGAAAAGAAGATGGCGTCGAGAAGAGTCACGATATCTATGGCCGGAAAGAGTGGAAATGTCGGAAATGAGGTGAGCTTCCTACCCTCTCCGTTGGTTCTAGATGTTTAGTTACTTTCTTAGGATAGATATCGACTCAAGAGAGTTTTGATGGAGAGAGAGAGTTTTCTAGGGATGGCCATGCTAGGACATGTGATCTAAGTTTTAGATCTCTTCAACCTCCCCTTTCTTCTATGTGATGATGGGTGGATGGTTTCGTGAAGAATCATGGCCCTTTGAGGGTGAATAAGGGAGGAGGAGTTTCTGGAGTGATTTTGGAAGATCGACTTGAAGAGGAAGATGAACCGATGCCGTTCATTCCTCTTTACGAAGCGTGTAGAATTTGTATTCTGCGCGCAGCGATCTTCTTGACCATTTTCATGTAGGATGTGCCAGATCTGGGCTTTTGAGTAAATACAAAACTTGCCGCCCTTGCAAATACCTTTCCAACGAGTGGTTGCACGTCTTCATGTGAAGTATGTAGCCACGGGAAAGTCTAAACGAACATGATGTCCGATAAATCCTGCATGCAGAAATTGTGTTCTGTACGCAGTGGAGTTCAAGGCTGATTTCAAATAGGAAACACTCAAAGCTGGGTTGTGGGCTGAATATGACAGTTGTAACCCATGGAAAGACCTTTCCATCGAGGGGTTACACGTCTTCACCGGATTCCTGTAGCTTCGGGAATCTCCGGTTGAAGTTGCTATCCAGATTTATTCTGCACTTAAATTCTGGGGTTTATATAATTTGAATTTGAATTCGGTGGAATCGATGTTGCTAATTAACTTTAGATTTTGATGAACTATTTTATTTTGACCACCATAGTGCTATGAATGATAAATCTTGTTAATTAGATTTCATAAAACTGAATTGTGGAGCAAGTGTTGGATCCCTAATTGATTTGGGCTAGGTTCACTAACTTAGGATGTGACCCATCATGTATAGTCTCGGTCAAGTTTGTGTCTTAGAGTCTAGGACAGTCCTCTATCTCAACTTCAGATGGACCAGCCTTCTTCAAGACCTTCAGGAACTCTAGATCTATCTGGGTTTCAGACTAAGTGAAATGAGTTCGATGTTCGTCGAACTCAGCTCGACGAAGGGAGCTCTGCGCTCGACGATCGTGAGACAATTCGCAGTTCTGAGCTCGACGAACTTTGTTCTTTGCTCGACGAACACCAGATCCTCTTCTAGCATTCTCAGGACTACTTCAAAATTTCTCTAAGTCCAGCTTCATGCTTCGGTCGACGAATTATTTTCTGAGCTCGACGAACTTGGACCTCAAGTTCACAGCTTCTCAGGTCGACGAATGCTAAATCTATACTCGACGTTTTTTGTGCTCAGAGAATCTGTGTCGACACTTAGGGCTTGTGTCGACACCAGGCGATTTGTGTCGACACCAGCTTGTGTCGACACCAGAGGTTTTGTGTCGACACCTAGACCAATCTGTCGACACCAGAGGAGTTGTGTCGACACCAAGACCAATCTGTCGACACCATTTTGTGTCGACACAGTAGTTCAGCAGATGCAGAGTATTTTGTCCAAGTCCAGAACTTTTCTCAGCTCGACGAAGTTTATTCTCAGCTCGACGAATTTGGTTCTCTGCTCTACGAATAATGTCTGTCTGATATTGAAGATTGTCTATTCAACGAATGAAGACTGTCAGCTCGACGAACTCAGCTCAGCTCGACGAACTCAGCTCAGCTCGACGAACTCAGCTCAGGTCGACGAACTCAGCTCAGCTCGACGAACTCAGCCCAGCTCGATGAATTCAAGACTCTGTTCTACGAATTCTGCTCTTCGGTCGACGATTCTAGACTAGGTCTTCTTCCGTTCCCGTCTCATTTCATGGCGCTGATTCCTGGACAATTAATGACAGTTCTTCACAGAATACTACTGTTAGGATGCGCAGTTAATTCTGGATTATTTCATGCCGTTTTCCCATGGAAATAGTTGGGGAAATAATTAATTGATGCTTCCTTTCCAGGCCGTCTGTCATTACTGCTCGACATTCAAAAATTGGAATGCTCTCCATGACAGACGGAGATATACAGACACCAGAAGGAATTCAACAAGCACACAACACCAGTCAATAACAAGAAAAAGACAGACAGTGATTTGGACAACACAAGATATAGAATTCATTCTTGGCCCAGAGAGAAATTGATCTAGAAGAAGAACATTACATCAATATCAAGAGTCTTCTTCATCTGCTTTTGTAACATCCCGAATCGCTCTAGGCCCCTAGTGTGTGTTTTTGAGTCAGGAGGGTTGACTCGAGTCCTGAGAAGTGCAGGGAATTGGACTGCACTTGTGGAGAAGTGCAGAAATCAGTGCAGAGAGACACGGGTAGTGACACGGGTAGTGACACGGGTAGTGACATGGGTAGTGACACGGGTAGTGACACGGGTAGTGACACGGGTAGAGACACGGGCGTGTCCCTACCTGTGTGTGTCGAGTTACACTCGACAGGCCGTGTCGAGACTGACGAGCTGTGTCGACATCATGTGACACGGGTAGCGACACGGCCGTGTCCCTACCCGTGTGTGTCGAGTTACACTCGACACGCCATGTCGAGTCTGACGAGCTGTGTCGACATCATGTGACACGGGTAGCGACACGGGCGCGTCCCTACCCGTGTGTGTCGAGTTCCACTCGACGAAAGGTGTCGAGATCGACGAACTGCGCGTCGACTTCGACGAATGAACATGACCCGGGTAGAGACACGGGCGTGTCCCTACCCGTGTGCTCCAGTCGACGATTTTGATGGATCGTCGAGATGCAACCCGAGAAGGACACGACCAAGAACACGGCCAGGAATACGGCCAAGAACACGGCCAGGAACACGGCCGTGTCAAATATTGAACCGACATGGAAACTGTCGTTGCCGCTTCGCCAGGCAGGACACGGGTAAGGACACGGCCGTGTCCCTACCCGTGTCACTTTTTATATATAAGGGGGACAGAAAACCCTAGCCGTTTTCATGTTCATTTCATCCCCTAATTCCTGTGAGAACTCCTGGTGAGAGGGAAACTGCTGGAGCAAGTTCTACCGAAGGAGATCCGCCAGCGCCGTGAAAGAGAAGATGCCGCCAAGGAGAACTACGAGATCCATGGCCGGAAATGGTGGTACCGCTGGAGCCAATGTGAGTTTCCTACCCTCTCCCTTGGTGCTAGATCTATAGTTATTTTCCTAGGCGAGACATCGACTCAAGAGAGTCTTGATGGTGAGGAGGAGTTTTCTAGGAAAGGCCATGCTAAGACTTGTGTCTTAGGTTTTAGATCTCTTCAACCACGCCCTTCTTCAATGTGATGATAAGGGATGGTTTCGTGAAGGATATTGGCCTCTTGAGGGTGAATAAGGGAGGAGGTTTTTCTGGAATGATTTGGGAAGAATCGCCTTGAGGAGGAAGATGAACCGATGCCGTTCATTCCGCCTTAAGATGCGTGCAGAATCTGTATTCTGCGCGCAGCGAACTTCGTGGCCATTTTTAAGTGTGATATGGCCAGATCTGGGCTTTCGGCTAAACATGAACGTTGAAGCCCTTGAAAATACCTTTCCAACGAATGGTTGCACGACTTCTGGCGAAGTCGGTAGCCACGGGAAAGTCTAAACGAAAATGGTGTTCAATAAATCCCGTATGCAGAAACTGTGTTCTGTACGCAGCGGACGTCAAGTCCGATTTCAAATAGGATAATTTCAAATCTGGGTTGAGGTCTGAATACAAGAGTTGTAGACCACGGAAAGACCTTTCCATCATGGGGTTACACGACTTCATCGGATTCCTGTAGCTTCGGGAATCTCCGGTCGAAGTTGCTGTCCAGATTCAACCTGCACCTAAAATCTGGGCTTAATGGAAAATAGATTTTGATTCGGTGGAATTAATAATGCAAGATACTTGGCTTGGCTGAACTTTTATGAGTATTCATTTGTTGCATGATTAAAGTAGCTTATTAATCAGATTTCATATCATCAAATTGAGAAACAATCTTATTTAAACGAATTGAATTGGTAGAAATTGAAAGATTGATAATTGGGCACTTCAGGTTTATATTATGACATTATCGAATGGAAAGTGTGTTAGATCTTTATATGCCCACCATGTTTATATTACATTGTCATCATTTAGAAAGTCATATAGATGTATAGATTATGGCCATGGGTATGATTGATTAATGAAATGAGTCTAGTAGTCCAATACCTAGAGCGTTGATTCCCTACGGGTAGTATTGCGAAGGGATGTAAGTGCGGTGTTGACCGTCACTTGTTTTGGTTGTGTTGTGATAAGGTATAGATGGATGGTTGGGCTGTGTTCTGATGCTTACTTCCGAGGCCCCTTCCATATTATGTTGATGTGGTATTTGCATGTAGTGTGAGTCGACACGCGGTGTCGTAATCCTGGGTTAAGGATAGTGTGGCAGGTCTACGGGCTCGCCAGTCGTCACACCGACGGGAGTTGGCAGTTAGACTTGGTCGGTTTGGGTTGCGTCCTCGGTGTTCACGTCCCGAGGTCCCTCCGGCCATATGAACGGTTGGGATGTGTCCTCGTGCTTTCTTCCGAGGCCCCTTCCGGGTCACACAAGGCCAGTTCGGGCTGTGTTCTTAGTGCAAATCTACCCAAGACCCCGCTGGGCCATAGTACGCATGGGCTCCGCTGTTGTGTTCTTAGCGTTGAGGTGTACGGAGGGCTAGGTGAAGTAGTGTGATACCCGCCTAGTAGTAGAAGTGTCCGTTCTACTGTCACCGCCTGGCCACGGCGGCTGATGCCTGAGAGGTTAGCTACCTGCTCGAAAAGTGGGAACTATAGTCTGTGTCGACATAGTAATTGCATGGGTGTGCATGGGTGAGTCATTGCATAGCATTCATAGCATTTCATAACATTGCACAACAAGATCTTCATCGTATAAGTTTGTATGGGCACTCCTATACGATTAGTTATTTTATGTAACCCGATCCTTAACTTATAAGATTGTATGTGCATTCTTATAAGTTAAGTTACTTTCCTGCTGTAGATTTCCTTACACCTGTTGTTATATGATGTTAGCTTGTAGAACTGCTAGATTATACATTATATTCATGTACCTTGCCACCTGCTTATACTCCTTTACTTGCATACTTGTTATATATTATACTCTTGTTCCTTTTCTCCGCCCGGTGCCCAGGAGTCGCCGGGGGAGCGGATGTGAAACCACTTAGTCGTTTAGACTAACGGTTGCTACGTCTTCCTTTTTAGGAGGTCACGATGCAGGTAGAGCAGCCGCAGACTACGCAGCAGGACAGCCAGGCCAGGACGACAGGGCCTGAGGTGACGGTGTCGTCGATACCGTCGGTTACTGATGTTAGTATTTTGATTACTCTGATGTAGCCCATTTGGGCAATGATTAGCTATACTCTGATATTTTGTAGAAGCATGTTTAGCTTCTCATTATTTCATGTTTTTGGACATTATATACTTAGTGTGGATTTTGACTTCTCTTGCTTATTTATTTGGTTGGGTTGGCATGATATATTGATATTGTTGTAGCCGGCGGAATAGGCGTCTTATGGTACAGGTTAGCCCGTGTGCTATTGCTACCGCAAGGCGGCTGTTCTAGGCATAAGACTCCCGCTTCGAGCCGTGTTTTGGAATCCGGGGAGGAGGGGTCTTACAAATGGTATCAATTTGCCACGATCCTCAACTAAGAAGTCATTCAATAATGGTGCCACCCCCGTTTGGTTAGTCAGTTTGGGGACAAACTGACTTAGCGGAAGCAGTGGTGTGCCCATATGTAATTCACATTAAGTTTGTCCAACTTTGACCTTAAGTTTAGCCAACCTGACCACAAATTTGTCGTGTATGTGTAGGTTCCATTGCATGTTGAGCCGATGGGGGGTACTCCTACCCCTCCCATACCCACTCAGTTCCAACAGTCTGAGTTGGGGCAAACGCTCACCGCCATTCATGATGCTTTTAAGGCACAGCAGGCTCCGGTGCAACAACAGGCCCCGAGCTCCAATTGGCTGAGCACCTTCCGGGCTCTCTCCCCTCCCGTCTACCTTGGGACGGAGTTAGCCGTACGTACAGAGGAATGGCTAGACACGGTTCAGGAGTTGTTGGCTGGTATCCGTTGCCCGGCCAACATGGCAGTGACGTTGGCAGTGTCCGTCTTGGACTTACATGCGAAGAGGTGGTGGAAGTCCCTCATGGGCTCTACCTTCCAAGGCCGGATCTACATAGAGATAAGTTGGAGTGAATTCTCGGTTGTTTTCTTGGAGCACTTTATCCCTACATCCGCCCGAGATGAGCTTGAGCAGAGGTTCCTTCTACTAAAGCAGGGATCAAAGTCGGTTACAGAATACCAGCGGGAATTCCAGCATCTCGCAAGGTTTGCGGATTCTTATGAGTTGGATGACAGAGGTTATGCCTAGCGCTTCTATAAAGGGCTGCGAGATCCCCTAAGGCAGTCCCTTTTGTTTATAGCGGATGGTAGCTTGGCGGAGATCATTGATATACCGAAAAGATTGGAGGCGGACCACCTGGGATGTAGTAAGAGGCCTGCGGAGGACGTGATGGAAGCCGACCCAAGTAATAGAAGGAGGCGGGACTTCAGAGGAGGAAGAGGTTATCAAAGAGGTGGAGAGCGTGTCCACCGAAACTATAGGGTGGAGCATCCAGTTCCGCAGCCTCCTGCGTTGCCTCCACCCCCACAGCCTCAGCAATTTCAACAAACTGAAGGGCGTCGTGGTCTGGTGTGCTTCGAATGCAACCAGCCGGGTCATATCCGGCGTTCCTGCCCGCAGCTATATGGGAACGCCCCTCCTGCTCTCCCTCCTGCTCTCCCTCCAGCAGCTCCACGAGGGCGGGGATATATGCGTGGTCGAGGACGAGGACCGCCAAGAGGAAACCCCGGAACGGTCCGGGATCAGGTGTACGCGCTTGACATGGCGCAGGAACGGAACCCACAAGATGTGATTGCAGGTATGATTTAATTAATTTACATATTTGCATGGTCTAACTTGAATTGATTAGAACTTACTAGACACTAGCAATAAGTTTTGGTTGTTGGTACTTAGGCACCGTGATTATTGGCGGGAAGACGGCCTATGCGCTGTTCGATACCGGTGCCTCACACTCCTTTGTGTCCGAGGATTTCATAAAAGACGTGGAGGGTGTACAGTACTTCACTGGCATAGCCCGACGTGTACGCCTTCTGGATGGCTCGGAGATGATCACTTATGATTCAAGGCAGTTAAAGAAACATGAAATCAATTACCCGGTTCATGATTTGGAGTTGGGAGCAGTGGTCTTCGTTTTGAAGGTTTGGAGGCATTACCTATAAGGCGTACACTGCGAGATCTTTTCCGATCACAAGAACTTGAAGTATGTCCACACTCAGAAGGAGTTGAACCTGAGACAACGACGGTGGTTGGAATTTCTATGCGACTATGAGTTCACCATGAACTACCACCCCGGGAAAGCGAACTCGGTAGCCGATGCCTTGAGTAGAAAAGCGCCAGGCTCTAGCCCAGAGTCTCGGTTGATGAGTATGGAGTTGGCTCGGATGATCGAGGAGATGGAAATTACTCTAGTATTCAAGGCTCCTTCGGCAGAGTATGCAGAGTATTTGGCCAACATGAGCATAGTATGTGATATCCGAGACCGGATTCGGGTGGAGCAAGGAATGGATGCGGCCTTGGCCCCGGCAATCAAGGCAATTGAAGATGGGACCACCGATGAGTACACACTAAAAGACGGCCTCGTTTATTTTCGCGGCCGACTCTATATTCCCAAGGGCGGTAAAATTCGGGAGGATATCTTGAGAGAGGCACATTCCTCTCAATATTCAGTACACTCGGGTATTGCTAAGATGTACGCCGGATTGCGGAAGACCATGTGTTGGTCGGGAATGAAGAAGGATGTTCGCTATTATGTCACTCATTGTGAAGCATGTCAAAGAGTGAAGGCTGAATGCAGGAGTCCCGGTGGTTTGTTGCAGTCGCTGCCCATCCCCGAATGGAAGTTCGAGGATATCTCCATGGACTTTATTCATGGGTTACCTCGTTCCCGCTCCGGGAATGTTTCAGTGTGGGTTATTGTTGATCGACTGACAAAGGTGGCCCGGTTCATTCCAATGAAGAAGGAAGCACACGAGGATGTTTTGGTACGCCTTTTTGTGGAGCAATTTGTACGGTATCATGGCGTGCCCAAGATAATTGTTTCGGATCGGGATGGTCGGTTTACATCCAATGAGTGGAAGGCGGTACAGGCGTATTTGGGCTCGCGCCTAACCTTTAGTACCGCATTTCATCCTCAGACGGACGGGCAGTCTGTAAGGACCATCAGGACACTGGAAGATTTATTGAGGTTATGTGTGCTGGACAGAGGAGAGCCATGGGAAAGGCTCTTGCAACTAGTGGAATTCTCCTATAATAATAGCCATCAGGCGAGCATCGGCATGGCGCCCCATGAAGCCCTTTACGGAAGAAGGTGCAGGACTCCCTTGTCTTGGGTGAAAGATGAAGATCCGAAGGCATTGGGAAACGAATACATAAATGATACTAATACGACGGTCAGATTGATACGGTATCGCATGTTGGAGGCTCAAAGTCGACAGGCGAAATATTACAATAAAAAGCACCGGATGGTGGAGTTCCAAGTGGGCGAAAAAGTGTTTCTCAAGATTCGGCCGATGCATGGTGTGTCGCGGGTACGTGGGGTGAAAAAGCTCAGCCCAAGGTATGTTGGGCCTTATATTATACTAGAAAGGATCGGCCCGTTGGCCTATCGGTTGGAGTTACCACCAGAACTAGAAAATCTCCACGACGTTTTCCATGTGTCGTCGCTTCGAAAAGCACTGTTGCGGCCCGACCAATATATTCCCACTACTGATGGTACAGTGGCGTCAGATAGGTCTGTGCGACTAGAGCCGGTGCGGATTGTTGACAACGAGACAAGAACATTACGTCGCAAAAGTGTCCCCTTAGTGAAGGTGCTATGGTCGAATCATGGGAAAGAGGGGTACACGTGGGAGCCAATGGATTTGATGCAGCAACGCTACCCGGAGTTGTTTGCTCAAGGTAATCTTATTTAAAAGCATATGTTAAATTTCCTGTTATGCATTTCTCCCCTCAGCCTAAGCCTGATTTCGGGGACAAAATCTTTTATTTTGTTTATAGGATTTGTAACGTCCCGAATCGCTTTAGGCCCCTAGTGTGTGTTTTTGAGTCAGGAGGGTTGACTCGAGTCCTGAGAAGTGCAGGGAATTGGACTGCACTTGTGGAGAAGTGGAGAAATCAGTGCAGAGAGACACAGGTAGTGACACGGGTAGTGACACGGGTAGTGACACGGGTAGTGACACGGGTAGTGACATGGGTAGTGACACGGGTAGAGACACGGGCGTGTCCCTACCCGTATTTGTCGGGTGACACTCGACAGGCCGTGTCGAGACTGACGAGCTTTGTCGACATCATGTGACACGGGTAGCGACACGGCCGTGTCCCTACCCGTGTGTGTCGAGTTACACTCGACACGCCGTGTCGAGTCTGACGAGCTGTGTCGACATCATGTGACACGGGTAGCGACACGGGCGCGTCCCTACCCGTGTGTGTCGAGTTCCACTCGACGAAAGGTGTCGAGATCGACGAACTGCGCGTCGACTTCGACGAATGAACATGACACGGGTAGAGACACGGGCGTGTCCCTACCCGTGTACTCCAGTCGACGATTTTGATGGATCGTCGAGATGCAACCCGAGAAGGACACGGCCAAGAACACGGCCAGGAACACGGCCGTGTCAAATATTGAACTGACATGTAAACTGTTGTTGCCGCTTCTCCAGGCAGGATACGGGTAAGGACACGTCCGTGTCCCTACCTGTGTCACTTTTTATATATAAGGGGGACAGAAAACCCTAGCCGTTTTCATGTTCATTTCATCCCCTAATTCCTGTGAGAACTCCTGGTGAGAGGGAAACTGCTGGAGCAAGTTCTACCGAAGGAGATCCGCCATCGCCGTGAAAGAGAAGATGCCGCCAAGGAGAACTACGAGATCCATGGCCGGAAATGGTGGTACCGCTGGAGCCAATGTGAGTTTCCTACCCTCTCCCTTGGTGCTAGATCTATAATTATTTTCCTAGGCGAGACATCGACTCAAGAGAGTCTTGATGGTGAGTAGGAGTTTTCTAGGAAAGGCCATGCTAAGACTTGTGTCTTAGGTTTTAGATCTCTTCAACCACGCCCTTCTTCAATGTGATGATAAGGGATGGTTTCGTGAAGGATATTGGCCTCTTGAGGTTGAATAAGGGAGGAGGTTTTTCTGGAATGATTTGGGAAGAATCGCCTTGAGGAGGAAGATGAACCGATGCCGTTCATTCCGCCTTAAGATGCGTGCAGAATCTGTATTCTGCGCGCAGCGAACTTCGTGGCAATTTTTAAGTGTGATATGTCCAGATCTGGGCTTTCGGCTAAACACGAAAGTTGAAGCCCTTGAAAATACCTTTCCAACGAATGGTTGCACGACTTCTGGAGAAGTCGGTAGCCACGGGAAAGTCTAAACGCAAATGGTGTTCAATAAATCCCGTATGCAGAAACTGTGTTCTGTACGCAGCGGACGTCAAGTCCGATTTCAAATAGGATAATTTCAAATCTGGGTTGAGGTCTGAATATGAGAGTTGTATACCACGGAAAGACCTTTCCATCGTGGGGTTACACGACTTCATCGGATTCCTGTAGCTTCGGGAATCTCCGGTCGAAGTTGCTATCCAGATTCAACCTGCACCTAAAATCTGGGCTTAATGGAAAATGGATTTTGATTCGGTGGAATTAATAATGCAAGATACTTGGCTTGGCTGAACTTTTATGAGTATTCATTTGTTGCATGATTGAAGTAGCTTATTAATCAGATTTCATATTATCAAATTGTGAAACAATCTTATTTAAATGAATTGAATTGGTAGAAATAGAAAGATTGATAATTGGGCACTTCATGTTTATATTATGACATTATCGAATGGAAAGTGTGTTAGATCTTAATATGCCCACCATGTTTATATTACATTATCATCATTTGGAAAGTCATATAGATGTATAGATTATGGCCATGGGTATGATTGATTAATAAAATGAGTCTAGTAGTCCAATACCTAGAGCGTCGACTCCGTACGGGTAGTATTGCGAAAGGATGTAAGTGCGGTGTTGACCGTCACTTGTTTTGGTTGTGTTGTGATAAGGTATGTGTTGGGTATTGTATCCACAACGTACCTGATTTGAAGAAGCCCCTGCACAAGCTATGGTAAATAGACAATGTATTTGATAAAATATTTCAAGTTGTGCTTGCAGTTATTGCACGCTAAGTGCACACCAATGTCATGGTGCAGTAGGTCAATATACACGGGTCTACACGACGTAATCCCTCGTTGAGCAGATCATTGTGTTGGCCTACGTGTACTCTCTCTATTGGAGTGTACTTATTGTCAAGTACATGACTGTGATCTTGCAAGAGCATACAAGGAGCAAGGATGGGTCAAAGAGTAGCTCATGGGTGGAAAGACGAAAAATCGTCCAAGTGTAAATCGACGAGAATCACCAAGTGATTCTCGCCGATTCGGCGAGAATCAGCCAGTGATTCTCGACGATTCGGAGAGAATCACTGGCTGATTCTCGCCGTCTCGATCCAGCTACTTCAAAAGCGAGCAACTCTGGTGCTAAGTAATAATAGACGAGAATCACCAAGTTATTCTCGCCGATTCGGCGAGAATCACTAGTGATTCTTGCCGAATCGTCGAGAATCACAGGCTGATTCTCGTCGTTTCATTCCGGCTTTATCAGAGCGGGTCATCAAGTGAAAATCGACGAGAATCACCGTTGATTCTCGCCGAATCGACGAGAATCACCTTCGATTCTCGCCGATTCGACGAGAATCACCTTCGATTCTCGCCGATTTTGCCTTAGACAATTTTCTGGAAACCGCTGGACCGGACTCTGCTGCTGGCACTGTTTTGAACCGGATTTAGGGTTTCTTCTGGTGGGACCCACAACGATCATTTAGGAGTATACTTGTGTATAAATACACGCGTATTTTTGAACAGTAAAAAGACACACAGAAAGAAGCCGAGCGACGACCTTGACCTAAAATCGCGATTTCCGCTCCGCCGCCGCCGTCGCCGCTCGAGCAAGTTGATCGTCGGTCTTGATCGTGGTTTCTTCCAGATCTCCCGTCAACAGAAGCTTAGCCAAGCATTGCGTCTCACGCGTCTAACCAGAGATCCTTTGTCTCTTGATTTGTTGATCGGGAAAACCTTCCCTGTCCGAATCGATCGAGACGATCGATTCTAGTGTGACCGTTGGAAGACCTAGCTAGCTTCGCTACGAAGTTTGGATCTCCAAAGTACAGCAGCCGCACACTGTTGTCGCCGCCGATCCCGTGAACCAAGCCGCCGCCCGTCTTGCCGCCGCCGGTTCCGGGGAGATTCTCTCCAAGTGAGATCTAGGTTGTGGACTCTTCGTGATTTCTAGAACACGTCATCGAACGAAGAGGGACACCGTAGTCTCCAAAAGTAGTTTGTATTTCTTGTACAATCTAGTTCATTTTTGTTGTAAAGGAACATTTGTTCCTAGTTGTAAGGGTTGGGTGCAACCCGTGGTGTGGGAGTGTTGACTCCTACGTGTGGAAGGGTTCCTTCCAATAGTGCAAGGATTGGATTTCAATCCTGTTGGTGAAGAGACCGAGTCGTCTCTTGTTGGGAGATAGGTCGAAGGGGGAAAGTGGATGTACCCAAATCGGGGAACCACTATAAATAGCTTGTGTACTCTTTTGTGCTGTGTTGTTTTATTTTCGTGTGCAGGTACAATTTCAATTCTGCAAAAACACTGCTCGTCACCTATTCCCCCCCCCCCATAGGTGAAGGTAGTTGACACTAGGTGGACTTTCAAGTGGTATCAGAGGGAGGTTACTCATCAAAAAGGTTAACACCTTGAGTTGAATCCTGCCACTAGTGTCAAGAAGAAGGAAAACATCTACCATGGACGGGCTCAAGTACACAGGCAAGATCCCAGTGTGCACCAGGACCAACTTTCCTATCTGGAAGGAAAGGATTCGGTTCTACATGGAAGCAGTTGATCCTCGACTCTTTATGATCGTGGAGGAGGGACCTTATGTCCCCACTAAGGTCTCCACCATTGATCCTACCAAGAAAGTGCCGAAGAAACTTTCTGAAATGGACAAGGACGAGATGGTGCTAGTGGGACTCGACAAGAAGGCGCAGAACATTCTGGTCAGCGCGGTTGATGACTCAATGATGCAGAACTTCTGCAACTGCAGGACAGCAAAGGAGATCTGGCATTGCCTGATCATCCTAATGGAGGGCACTGATGAAGTGAGGGATGATCGTAGATCCCTCCTGAACCAGAAATATGAGGCCTTCAGACAAGGGCCTAAGGAAGAGATCAGAGTAACCTTCGAGAACTTCCTCAAGATTGTCAATGCCCTCAAAGGATACGGAAGAGTATTCACTAATGGTGAACTTAATGATAAATTCCTTAGGTCCCTTACTAAAGAATGGGACACAAAGATCTGCGCCATCCGAGAGTTTGGTAGACTAGTTGAAACAGACCCTCAAATTCTGTTTGGGAAGCTGATGTCCTATGAGCTTCAACTGAACACCAGGAAAGTTGAAGAAGAAGCAGAGAAGGCTGAAGCCAAGGAAAAGACAGTGGCTCTAAAAGCCACTCACTCCAGAAAGGGCAAGGGTGCGGTTTCATACCGTGCAAGGAAAAAGGATGAGGAGGAGGACTCCGAGTCATGCTCCTCCAGCTCAGATCTGTCTGAGGAGGATTTCTCCCTCATCACCCGAGAATTCAAGAAGTTCCTCAAGATGAGGAATCAAAGAAAGAGAGACGGCTCCTCCTCTAGGAATCAGAAGAAGAATTACTGGTGTAGGGATGTTTGTGAGATGGACGTGCTTACGCTAACGGCGGGTTACCCATCACAGAACATAGAAAAAATAAGAGAGTGCTCCGACCAAAAGCGAACGAAAAGGGGTCGGTTGGCTCTCAAAAATACGGGACTCTATACAACGTCCTTAGGACCTACTCTCCAACAAGCACACAACTCGCGCCTAGCCGGACTCGATACCACGACCTTAGGACCTACCTCTCCAACAAGCACACGTCTCACCGCACCTACACAAGCATCTATTCTTTTCACAATAAGCCGTCAATCGCAGCAAAAATATATTTAGGAGCGGCGGTAAACGATAAGGAGGGATCAAGAACAAGTTGAGATTAACTCCCTTGTTAGCACCAAAGCGTGCCCCATCTTGGAGAACAAGTCAAGGCTAGGCCTAGTTTGTACTCCAGCGGATCTTCCAATCCGAAAAACAAGAGGGTCAATAACAACGTTCGATTCAGATTTGCAAGCGAAAAACACTTTAAAATCGCGGAAAAGATGGTTGAATAACCTCCACAAAAATCTCACAACAAGAAGCACAAAGATAGGGAAGAGATTACCCAACCAAGAAGAAGATCACACAATATTTGTGGGAGAATCACTCTCTCCACGGTTCCACCGGTTTCACACCGAAGGGGCTGCTTCCTTCTACCACGGAGTCGCACCGAGAGAAGCCACGCCGGAGTCGCACCGAACGGGGATGGAGGAGGCAAGGCTAGGCTTCACACCCAAAGGGGAGGGGGGCGGCTAGTGGAATCTCTCCATGGCCGAAATTCTCTAGGGGAGAGTTTAGGTTTTCTTCTTCCAATGCATAACTCATCATAATATCCTCCTTTAAATAGGAGTTACAAAAGAGATCCAACCATCCAAGATGGAGATGAAATCTCTGTTAAATTTTCTCAACGTGGTCAGCAAGATAGCCCAAACACCAAATTAATATCTTCGAAACTACCCAGTACGCACGCTGAACCTGCGGAAACCCAAGGACTAGAGGTTGCACCCAACAAAACAATGGAAGCACAAGAAAGTCTCATTATGCATTCACTTCTTTACAATCCGAGGCATACATAGCGAGACATGATTTCGCTAGTATTACAGCTGTAAACAGAAGAAACCAAAAAACAAGCCGGGCGGACAGCACAGCAGTCCGCCGAGATCGCGAGGTCGCCGAGACCGCCGAGACCGCTGAGCTCGCCCAAGATATGCTGCAATCCGCCGAATACCACGGAGTCCGCCGAGACCGCGAGGCCGCGCGGACAGACCGTTATTCGCCTCCTGCTGAACCCGAACTGAGGAACTCCCCTACCCTCCTGAAGCCGGCGGACAGGTTATTGAAGCTGGGAAAGTTGAAACAGAACTGACAAGCCGCAGAGCGACCTCCTGCTGAGTCCGCAGAGACCGCACACTTCCAAGCACTGACCGAAGTCACAGCCAAACTCCTGGCTCCTTGAAGTTATCCGCGCGACCTGCACACAGCAAACCGTCAGCCTGAAACAATCCGCGCGGACTGAAAAACACAGACCGCAGCACTCGCCCAACCCAATTTACTGTTCACTCACGTTACTTAGGTTACTGTAGATGTGCCAGGGGGGTCCTATTTATAGGCCAGGTGAGGAGTGTGGTCACCGCCCATGAGATAGCGACACCGCCCCAGCCCGCGCGAACACAAACGACCGTCCGCTCAGTCCGCGAGGACTTAGCCAGTCACCAAGGGAAACCGCCAGGAGCAAGGCAACCATTGACGAACCCTCTCCAGTCCGCCCAAGCTAAGCGGACAAGGCACCAGCCCGCAAAGCTCCAACTGCTTCAGGATAGCACCCTCTTCAATGGCAGTCCGCACCAACCCGAGGCAGTCCGCAAGACCCACACCTCAATCCGCCACGTCCACGACCAAAGGCAAACAGCAACAGTCCGCCCGGTCACAGCGGACTTCGCGGATACGGCGGACACCATGAACTTGACACCAAGTGTGACCAAGTCCAAAACCATCAAGGGCCAGTGCGAGCATGGCGGACACAAAGTCCCGTCCGCCAAAAACCCTAGCACAGACCGCAACCAGTCCGCGAGCACCTCGCACTTGTCCAACACAGCAGCTACTTCCCGGACTCCAAACACCAGTCCGCCAACCGGTCTCCACAGGAAGACCTGCTATAACACCTGAGCTCGACAAGGCCTCAGCCAAGCTCAAGGCCCAGTCCGCAACAGCCCAAACCGCGGACACACCAGTCCGCAAGGCTTTCCGCGAACATGAACCAACCCGCCAACAGCGCAAACTTGCACCCGCGACCACTGAGCAAAGCACCAGTCCGCAAGCCTCTCTATCCGCAGATACCAGGCCGCACCAAACCGCGGACTCCATGCTACAACCCGCTCAGAACACAGCCGACTTCCATCAGACTTTTCACCAGGCCGCAACCCACAGTCCGCCCAATCCGCCCAGTCCGCCAAAGCTGTCCGCACAGGCCGCGCGGCCTGTCCCGTCACCCACTTCCACTTCACAAATTTCAACACTCCCCCTTGAAGTGAGAAGTGGTGACCAAGCCCAGCAAGCTGCGCAAGCGTTCAAAGTGACCCTTCGACAGCGGCTTCGTGAAGATGTCAGCAAGATTATCTTCACTCCGAACATGCCCGACCAACAGAGACCCCTCCAACACCTTCTCCCTGATGAAGTGGTGATCAATCTCTATATGCTTGGTCCTGGCGTGACACACTGGATTGTTTAGCAGTTTGAGAGCACTCTCATTGTCACCCCGGAGTAAAGTAGGCCCTTGCACTTCTTCATGAACATCCTCTATGAGTCTCCTCAACCAAACGGCTTCCCGAGCAGCCAAGGCCGAAGCCTTATACTCCGCCTCCGTGGTTGAAACCGACACCGAGTCCTGCTTCTTGCTACACCACGAGATGCTAGCTGAACCGCAAGTGAACACATAACCTGAAGTAGACCTTCGATCATCCGAATCACCGCCATAGTCAGCATCCGTGTACCCGAGCAACGCAAACTCCGCATCCCTTCCATAGAGGAGTCCCATCTCAGAAGTCACCTTGACATACTTCAGAATCCCCTTCGCCGCCACTAGATGAGATTGCCTTGGTTCAGCCATATACCGACTTACTCGGCCAACAGCATAAGCTATATCTATCCTTGTAATCGTCAGATAGATCAAGCTCCCAACAAGAGCCCTGAACACCAAGGGATCATTAAGCACCCTTCCCTCATCTCGTCGAAGCTTTAGCCCAGGTTCCAGTGGAGTAGAGCACTTCTTCCCTTCGCCCATGCCAAACCGCTTCACAATACGATCAGCATACCCTTTCTGGCTAATGAGAATCCCGCACTCCTTCCTCTCCACTTCCAGACCAAGAAAGTGATGCAACTCTCCCAAGTCTTTCATCTCGAAGCGTATAGCAAGCTCTCCCCTGAGCCTTGCTACTTCCTCCTCCGAGTTCCCTGTGATGATCATATCATCCACATACAGTAGGACCAAGACTCTTAGCTCTCCCTTCTTCTTGACGAACAAGCTAGAATCCGAGTTAGAAGCCAGGTATCCACAGAACTGCAGGTACTCTGCAATCTTCCCATACCACGCTCGAGGAGCTTGCTTCAACCCATAGAGAGCCTTCCTGAGTTTGCAGACATAGTCCGGATGCTTCTCAGAGACGAAACCAAGCGGCTGATCCATGAAGATGTCCTTGTCAATCTCTCCGTAAAGAAAGGCATTCTTCACATCGAGTTGCCACAACCTCCATCCCTTGCTAGCAGCCAAGGCGATCACCACTCTTACAGACGTCATCTTCGCAACTGGACTGAATGTCTCCTCATAGTCTTCTCCATACTGCTGTGAGAAACCTCTTGCGACCAGGCGAGCCTTGAATCGATCAATGCTCCCATCAGCCTTCTTCTTCAACTTATATACCCACTTGCAAGTAACCGGAGTAATGCCATCAACCTTGGGCACAAGGTCCCAGGTTTCATTCTTCTTCAGAGCATCAATCTCTTCCTTCATGGCACCTTCCCACTCCTTCACTCTAGTGGCCTCGTTGAAGTTTGCAGGCTCTCGCTCATCCAGAGGACCTGCAAAGAAGCAGGAGACAAAGCTCACTGCATTCCCATCACAGTACCGAGCCGGTGGCTTAACCACCCTCTTCGATCTCCGAAGACACGGCTCCTTGCTCATGGCTTCTGTTGCTTCTTCAGGCTCCACTCCTACCTGGGGCAAGCATTGAGCAGTACTCCCCCTGCTTCCTGAGCCAGAAGGCTCAACCTCGGAGTTCGAAGCAACAGGAGCTGCTGGTGAAACAGCAAGCTCCTCTTCCAAGCCTTCAGCAGCCTCCACCGGTGCTTCCTCAACCTTGCTACTTCCGGTAGGCTCCACCGAGCCACCTCCATATGACGTCAGCTCGTCAAAGACAACGTCTCTTGACACCACGAACTTCTTCGTCACAGGGTCCATGCACTTCCATCCCTTCTTCCGCTCATCATAGCCAACAAAGACAAGTTTCCTTGCCTTCGCATCCAGCTTGGTCCGTGAAGCATCCGGGACATGCACGTAGCAAGTTGAACCGAACACCCGAAGGTGTCCAACACTCGGCTTCTCCTTCAGCAACAGCTCAATAGGAGTCTTCATGTTGATAGGGCTGAGTGGCATCCGGTTGATAACATAAGCAGCACAAGACATTCCCTCCGCCCAAAAGGACCTTGGGATATCTTTCGCATGCAGCCAGCATTTGCAGGTTTCCGTCAAATGACGGATCTTCCGCTCCGCTACCCCATTTTGTTGTGGAGTGTGAGAACAAGTAAGCTCCCGTTGGATCCCGTGCTTCCTGCAGAAGTTAGAAAACTCGGAAGAGACAAACTCCCCCCCGTTATCAGTTTTAAACTTCTTAATCCGCAAGCCAAGCCGGCCTTCTACCAACTCCTTGAACTCCACGAACAAATGGAAGGCTTCCGACTTCTCCTTTAAGAAGTACACCCAAGTATACCTTGAGTAGTCATCAACCAAGACAAGCATGTATTTGCTTCCACCAAGGCTGGCAGTAACAGTCGGACCCATCAGGTCGCCATGAATACACTCCAATGGTTTCTTGCTCCTTGTTTGAGATTTATCAAACGGAAGGCGATGTGCCTTACCGTATTGACAGCCCGCACAAACATGCCCATCACCAAAGGAGGACAACATCGGCAACCCCCTCACCAGACTTCTACTCGCCATTGCCTTTAGCTTGTCCATGCCAACATGCCCCAGCCTCTCATGCCAGATAGCCGCACTATCATTGGCTCTCATCCTATCAACATAGGCACTGGTGGAAAGAACAAACAAGTTCTTCACCCTCCTCCCAACATGAGCAACATCAGCCTTCACCGCTGATACGTTGCGAAGGAACCTCACGTCTGTTGGCCCAAACAGAACGTGATACCCAGCGTCCACCGCGTTGGTCACCGAGAAGAGGTTCTTCTTCATGCCCGGCACGTGATACACACTCCTTAACGTGAGTGGCCCCTGATCACTACCCAAAGACACGACCCCCTCCTTCTCTACTGCATAAACAGTATTATCAGCAGTGATAATAGCTTCATTACCTGAGTAAGCCTGCATGGAGGTGAACTTCGACTTGTCTCCGGTGAGGTGATGACCACACCCGGAGTCGATGATCCACTCGCTGTTGAAGTCCTCAGCAGATAAGGCCCGGACACAAGTGCCCGTCATGAAAGCTCCTCCCCATTCTGCTTCTTCACTTCGCGAGCAAGCTTCCTCCTTTCCCGCAGCATGCCCAGGCTGCAGTTTGACCTTGCAGTCCCGCTTGAAGTAACCTCGCTGATGACACCGGTAGCACTTCAGATTCTTCTTCCAGTCCTTAGGAGCATTGCTCCTCTCCGGCGGATATGAAGTTGAAGTCTCCTTCTCAACAGCGGCCTGCACCTTCTTCTTCTTCTTCCCTTCCCATCCCTTCTTCTTGCCTGAGAAGAGAGCCTCGCTGCCTTCCTGATTCAGATTCACTCCAGCCATCTGCCTTGCTAAGCTCTCCTGCGAGGCAAGCAGATTCTCCAGCTCCAGCAACGACGGCTGAGTAGCCCACCCTTGAACAGATGTAACAAAGGCCACATACTCCTTCCGCAAGCCGCGGAAAATGTGCCTTTTCATCTTTGCCTCAGAGATAGGCTCATCAGGATCCAGTGCCGACAGCTCAGCACACAAGCTCTTCATCTTTAAGAAGTACTTGGAGATGGAAAGGTCTCCCTGAGTTGCCCTGGCCAACTCATTCTCCAGGAACTGAAGCCGCGCCACATTCTTCCTATTGAACAACTCATCAATGGTTGTCCAAATATCAGCAGCCGACTCACACCCAATGATGTGATCAAACAGTTCCGGAGAGACAGCTCTCTTCAGAACGAACTCTGCCTTAGCATTAGTTCTTCTCCAGAGCCTCACCTGTTCAGCAGTACCGAAAGCAGCAGTAACTTCCTGTCTGTCGTCTCCACCGACAACTTCCCACAGCTCCTCGCCTAGAAGATAACTCTTCATGCACGACTTCCACTTTTTATAGTTAGTCGGCGTTAAGAGTTCAATGCCCAGACCTCTTGCTAAGCTTCCTTCCATTGCAACCACCTGTTGGTACCCTTCAGCAGCTCCGAGCAACAACACAGGTTGATCACCACTCAATCACTGAGTAACAACACTGGCTGACCTCCGCTCACGCAACTGAACCTCCGCAACCTCAGAAACCTGGCTCTGATACCATGTTAAATTTTCTCAACGTGGTCAGCAAGATAGCCCAAACACCAAATTAATATCTTCGGAACTACCCAGTTCGCACGCTGAACCTGCGGAAACCCAAGGACTAGAGGTTGCACCCAACAAAACAATGGAAGCACAAGAAAGTCTTATTATGCATTCACTTCTTTACAATCCGAGGCATACATAGCGAGACATGATTTCGCTAGTATTACAGCTGTAAACAGAAGAAACCAAAAAACAAGCCGGGCGGACAGCACACCAGTCCGCCGAGACCGCGAGGTCGCCGAGACCGCCGAGACCGCTGAGCTCGCCCAAGCTATGCTGCAATCCGCCGAATACCACGGAGTCCGCCGAGACCGCGAGGCCGCGCGGACAGACCGTTATTCGCCTCCTGCTGAACCCGAACTGAGGAACTCCCCTACCCGCCTGAAGCCGGCGGACAGGTTATTGAAGCTGGGAAAGTTGAAACAGAACTGACAAGCCGCAGAGCGACCTCCTGCTGAGTCCGCAGAGACCGCACACTTCCAAGCACTGACCGAAGTCACAGCCAAACTCCTGGCTCCTTGAAGTTATCCGCGCGACCTGCACACAGCAAACCGTCAGCCTGAAACAATCCGCGCGGACTGAAAAACACAGACCGCAGCACTCGCCCAACCCAATTTACTGTTCACTCACGTTACTTAGGTTACTGTAGATGTGCCAGGGGGGTCCTATTTATAGGCCAGGTGAGGAGTGTGGTCACCGCCCATGAGATAGCGACACCGCCCCAGCCCGTGCGAACACAAACGACCGTCCGCTCAGTCCGCGAGGACTTAGCCAGTCACCAAGGGAAACCGCCAGGAGCAAGGCAACCATTGACGAACCCTCTCCAGTCCGCCCAAGCTAAGCGGACAAGGCACCAGCCCGCAAAGCTCCAACTGCTTCAGGACAGCACCCTCTTCAATGGCAGTCCGCACCAACCCGAGGCAGTCCGCAAGACCCACACCTCAATCCGCCACGTCCACGACCAAAGGCAAACAGCAACAGTCCTCCCGGTCACAGCGGACTTCGCGGATACGGCGGACACCATGAACTTGACACCAAGTGTGACCAAGTCCAAAACCATCAAGGGCAAGTGCGAGCATGGCGGACAAAAAGTCCCATCCGCCAAACACCCTAGCACAGACCGCAACCAGTCCGCGAGCACCTCGCACTTGTCCAACACAGCAGCTACTTCCCGGACTCCAAACACCAGTCCGCCAACCGGTCTCCACAGCAAGACCTGCTGTAACACCTGAGCTCGACAAGGCCTCAGCCAAGCTCAAGGCCCAGTCTGCAACAGCCCAAACCGCGGACACACCAGTCCGCAAGGCTTTCCGCGAACATGAACCAACCCGCCAACAGCGCAAACTTGCACCCGCGACCACTGAGCAAAGCACCAGTCCGCAAGCCTCTCTATCCGCAGATACCAGGCCGCACCAAACCGCGGACTCCATGCTATAACCCGCTCAGAACACAGCCGGCTTCCATCAGACTTTTCACCAGGCCGCAACCCACAGTCCACCCAGTCCGCCCAGTCCGCCAAAGCTGTCCGCACAGGCCGCGCGGCCTGTCCCATCACCCACTTCCACTTCACAAATTTCAACAATCTCATCCATCCGGGCGGTTACATACACACCAAGGGTTTAATAGCACACCAACATAAAAATAAAAATAATACAAGCCAAATGTTTTAAGCAATTAAAATAAAACTAAGTAAAAGTATTAAGCAAGCTTTGCGCGCCGCGGACAGAGGTTGTATCGCAGCTTTCCGTTAGCGTCCGTGGCGTTGTCATGACGCCGCAAATCTTTAACTTGTTGCGCCGCAGCAACCGGGTCATCATCAGGAAGTGTTGGAGGGGCCGCAGCAACCGGGTCATCATCAGGAAGTGTTGGAGGGGCCGCGCCATCAATCCACCCCCACTCAAAATCTCGCATCTCCGATGCGTGGGCTGATAGAAAGCGGCGGAGAATCTCGACATCCAAACGTTGAAACTCTGTCGCGAGTACCCATGAGTCGTCCGACGGTGGGCGGTCACGCCAACGGATGAGGAAGCGGTAGGTAGCACCGTCAGGAGTAGTAAGTGGCTCAGCAGCGAGTATCATATCTGGATGGAGAAACGTCTTGGGAAACCTGGGAAACATGTCAGCAGTAGGAATAAAAGAAGGCAACGTACCATCCGATGTTATACCTGCGGGGACCGGAGGAGAGAGATCATCCAAACTACCACTCCCCAACCCATTAGAAATTTCAGTGGAGGGAGAAGACGACAAAGAAACCAACTCTTGTGGAGGCGCAACAAACAACGTCAAATCCGAGACATTAAAAATAGGGGAGATACCCCATTCAGCAGGCAAATCCAATACGAAAGCGTTGTCACCTAGCTTCTTGATAATCCGAAAAGGACCGGCGCGTTTTGGAGCTAACTTTTTAACGGTGCCAGTTGGCATTCGTTCGCGAACTAACCGTACTAAAACCAGATCGCCGACCTTAAAGTGTGACACCTTCCTATGTAGATTAGCGTGCGCTTGATAAGACTCATATTGAGCAGTCAAGGTAGCTCATATACGTGCATGTAAGTCGTGAATATGTTGGGCGAAGGATTGTGCAAACTGACTTGTTTTGTATGTGGGAGGTAAGGGGACCAAGTCAAGTGGCACAGGGGTCTTATACCCGTGAACAATTTCATTCGGAGACATACCCGTGGACCGATTTTTAGAATTATTGTAAGCCAGTTGTGCATGTGGAAGCAGTAAATCCCAAGTGCCTTTATGGTCGCTCATGAGATATCGAAGAAGATTTCCTAGGCTCTGATTGACTACTTCCGTCTGGCCATCAGTTTGTGGGTGATAAGCCGCGGAGAATAATAATTTTGTGCCCATAAGAACCCACAAGGTTTTCCAAAAGTAGCTAGTGAACTTGACGTCCCTATCTGAGACAATAGTCTTCGGAACGCCATGGTGACTAACGACGTCTTTAAAATACAGTTTCGCAATGTGAGAGGCGTCGTTGGTCTTACTACAGGGGAGGAAGTACGACATCTTGGAGAACCTATCCACAACAACGAGTATAGAATCATGACGTCGCAGGGTGGGGGGAAGGCCTAATACAAAGTCCATGCTCACGTCTTCCCACGGGACGGACGGAATAGGTAGCGGAGTGTATAAACCTACATTGGACTTAGTACCTTTAGAAACTTGGCACGTACGGCAACTGCTCACAACTTTCCCAACCATCGCCTTTAGTTTAGGCCAAAAGAATTTCTCCTCTACGAGCGTTATCGTTTTGTCTCTGCCAAAGTGGCCACTCAAGCCACCACTATGTAACTCCCAAATGATGTGGAGTCGCAAAGAGGAGTGGGGGATACACAATTTTCCGTGTTTGAATAAGTATCCGTCTCTAAGTGAATAGGTCGTGATGGTGGTGGGAGAGCTATCCTGGGCAGATAAGTATGGCTCCTGAAAATCAGGGCATGTGACGTATTCATCCTTTATGCGCTCGAAACCTACCATGTGGACTTACATGGAGGAAAGTAAGAGGGTGAGGCGACTGAGTGCATCAGCAACTCGATTGTCGGTCCCCTTAAGGTGCTTGAGAGTAAATGTGTATTCTTGCAAGAAGGATACCCATTTAGCATGGCGCGGGCTGATTTTGTGCTGACCATTGATGAATCGCAACGCTTCATGATCAGAGAGGATCACGAACTCCTTATGAAGGAGGTAGTGCCTCCAATGATGCAAACATCGAATGACCGCATAAAACTCCCTATCGTAATTGGAATAATTTAATTTAGCACCCGCTAACTTCTCACTAAAATAACTAACCGGGTGACCCTCTTGACTCAAGACACCTCCAATCCCTACGCCAGATGCATCACAAGTAAGCTCGAAGACCTTGGTGAAGTCTGGGAGACGTAACACCGGTGCTTCGGTCATAAGCTCCTTAATACGATGGAATGCAAACGTGGCGGATTTGGACCATGTGAATTCTCCTTTCTTCATGCAGTCCGTAATGGGTGCCATAATGCTACTAAAATCACGTATGAAACGACGATAAAAGGTAGCTAACCCGTGGAAACTACGCACCTCACGAAGGCTAGTGGGCTCGGGCCAGTCTCTAATCACCTGAACCTTTCCTGGGTCAACACGAATTCCTTCAGAGCCAACTATATAACCTAAGAATTCAACCTCCGAAACATAAAACGTGCATTTCTTTAGATTTAGATATAAGGTTTCAGTCCTTAAGGTGGAGAGGACTACTTTGATGTGAGAGAGGTGTTCGGCGGGGGAGGTACTAAACACTAGGATGTCATCAAAATACTACAACAAACTTCCCCATATATGGCCTAAAGATGTGCGTCATCATCCGTGAGAAGGTGCTGGGGGCATTGGATAGCCCAAAGGGCATCACAAGCCATTCATACAACCCGTCCTTAGACTTGAACGCCGTCTTCCACTCATCCCCCTCTCGGATCCTGATTTGGTGGTAACCACTCCGTAAGTCCAGTTTAGAGAAGATAGTGGCACCCGATAGGACATCCAAGAGATCATCTAGTCGCGGAATTGGAAACCTATATTTTATAGTAATTTTGTTGAGAGCTCGGCTATCAACACACATGCGCCAGGTGCCATCCTTCTAAGGGGCAAGAAGAGCGGGGACAGCACATGGGCTCATACTCGTCCTAATAAATCCCTTATTTAACAACTCCTCTATCTGGGTTTGTAACTCTATGTGGGCAATTGGATTAAGCCTATAGTGTGGTTGGTTGGGTAAGGACGATCCGGGGATAAGGTCTATTGCGTGATGTATATCTCTAAGCGGTGGTAACGACGAAGGCAACTCCTCCGGGTATACATCCCTAAACTCATCCAACAATACCCGTAGCTCTCGGGATAAATCTTCCAACACGCCACCATCAGTTTTTTCACTTAGAAGTACAAGAGCGTACATTATTCCCCCAATGAAGGGATCCTTCACAAATTCCTTCCTACCAACTAAACTCAAGGCTTTCCTCTCAACTGGGATGGTGGTATCCTTAGCCAACACTACCGGCTCTTTTGGCACAGTCGGTCTCAAGGTGACGATCTTGCCATTGAATTTAAACTCATAAGTGTTGGCACGACCATAGTGCGTCACATCACGGTCGTATAGCCAAGGGCGGCCTAATAATACATGACAAACGTCCATTGGTAGGACGTCGCACCAAACCTCATCCGTGTAGGATTTGAATGACAGTGGGACTAGGCATCGTTGGGTAACCTTAATAGTAACCTTACTAATCCAAGCGACCTGGTAGGGGGTCGGGTGCGGCTCGACGGTCAAGGACATACGCTTAACGGCATTCTCAGAAACGGCGTTTACGCAACTACCACCATCAATAACTAATTTGCAAAGTTTTTCTCCACTCTTAAAGATCAGGGAAAAGATGCTCGTCCTCTTCCAGACGTCTACAGGACGAGGAGTGGTCAAAATGCAACGCATCACCATAAGGCGGTGATCGTCCTCCAAGTCACTAGGGACTCCGTCAGGGTCGCTCTCCTCTTCGGCCTCATGGACATAGTCGTCAGGGTCGGTAGTGGACTCTAGTAAGGCTATGGCCTTCGTCTTGGTGGGGCATTCGTAGGCAAAGTGTCCTTGAACACCGCATGAGTAACAAGTGGTGTTAGCCTTGCTAACCTTTCCAACGGGCATACGCTCACTAGCGGGGTTCTTGGTATTTCTCGCGGTAATCACAACGGATTTCGACTCGGAGGATCTAAATTTTCCTTTATCAGGAAAAGTGGAAGAAGATGCCCCCGCGGTGGACTTATTCTTCGCATTAGAATAACGGGAGTGAGCTTTAGATGCTAGGTTCTTTTCAATGTCCAAGGCGGCATTGAAAGTCGTATTCAAGTCCGTGTGACCATAACGCAAGAGTTTCCGCTGAATGTCGGGGTGAAGTCCCTTTCGAAATCTAGATAAAGTTACTTCGGGGATCTCTCGAAGGTCACATCGTACCATACGGTCCTTAAGTTCTCCCATATATTCAGCAACAGACATTGAGCCTTGCCGAAGGGTGGCAAGCTCATCGAACATTTGCGTCCGATGGTACGCGGGAACGTACTGATCGGTTAGCAGGTTCTTCATAACAGCCCATCCAATGAGTGGGACCCCGTGCCCAGCTCCTAACCTACGTTCTTCATTCAGCCAATAGGTTTTGGCACGTCCCATTAATTTCATCCTGGCAACTTGAACCTTTTGGGGGTCCGTGAGGTTGTGCCATTCGAAATAGCACTCCATGTCTATAGCCCAATGGAGGAAGATCTAGGGATCTCCCATGCCATCATAGGTGGGGGCATTTATCTTGATAGCCCTCGTGATATCAAAGCCTCGCTCGGGGCGGGGTTCTCGAGGGGGCATACGGGGAGAGTTTCCCTCAGAATCCGAATCAATGTTCGGTTGGTGCCGGTTGGGCTGCCCAGCATTAACGGGAGGTGGGGCGGCTAGTGGAATCTCTCCATGGCCGAAATTCTCTAGGGGAGAGTTTAGGTTTTCTTCTTCCAATGCATAACTCATCATAATATCCTCCTTTAAATAGGAGTTACAAAAGAGATCCAACCATCCAAGATGGAGATGAAATCTCATCCATTCGGGCGGTTACATACACACCAAGGGTTTAATAGCACACCAACATAAAAATAAAAATAATACAAGCCAAATGTTTTAAGCAATTAAAATAAAACTATGTAAAAGTATTAAGCAAGCTTTGCGCACCGCGGACGGAGGTTGTATCGCAGCTTTCCGTTAGCGTCCGTGGCGTTGTCATGACGCCGCAAATCTTTAACTTGTTGCGCCGCAGCAACCGGGTCATCATTAGGAAGTGTTGGAGGGGCCGCAGCAACCGGGTCATCATCAGGAAGTGTTGGAGGGGCCGCGTCATCAATCCTCCCCCACTCAAAATCTCGCATCTCCGATGCGTCGGCTGATAGAAATCGGCGGAGAAGCTCGACATCCAAACGTTGAAGCTCTGTCGCGAGTACCCATGAGTCGTCCGACGGTGGGAGGTCACGCCAACGGATGAGGAAGCGGTAGGTAGCACCGTCAGGAGTAGTCGCGGCTTAGTTGGTTGATGAGAGCTTGCCTGAAAGCTCTTTATCAAGGAGGTCAAGGGATCGAGACCTGGCCTCAACAACCTACCGTGCGCCTGTGGTTGGTCCCGGAGATGGGTTGGGTTGTACGGCTCGCGGGCTTGATAAAAGGGACGCCATGGTGTGACGCCTTGGTGGGCCCGGTAGTGGGCCGCCAAGACGTGGGCCTCTGGCTAGGCCAGGTGCGAGGCCTGGTCGACAGAGCGGGTCGGCTCTGGGTCACTGCATCAATTACTATTCTGACAGGTATGCTTCTAAACCGAACAAACATCGCTCCTCTGACATTATTTGTTTTGGATGCAATAAGCCAGGACACGTCATGGCCGACTGCTACCAAGGCAAGAGAGAAAAAGGGAAAGGAGAGGAGCACAAATCCTCGAGAGATAAGAAAAAAGAGCGGAGCTACATCTCCAAAAGTCCAAAGACACTGAGTGAGTCTGATTCCTCAGACTCCAGTGATGATGAGGAAGCCTACTTCGGGCTGGTGGGTCGCTCCGACTCAGAAGGAGAATGCCCCCCATTTACTGGGAAGGTAAAAGCTCACACCCCTCTCTCCGACTCTGAATCTGATCCTGAGTCTCAGGATGATGACCCTGAGGATAGCCTCTCAGCCCGTGAAGCGGAGCTCCTCGAGAAGTATGAGCTTCTGCTCAACACTTTCGAGGAGTGTCGTAAGAGATTGAAGGCTGAGAAAAAGGAAGTGAAATTCCTTAAGGGCGAGAGTGTCTCCCTAAGGGAAGAGATCACCAGTTTGATCTCTCTCCGACAGGAGCACCTAGACCTGACTTCAAAGCATTCAGAGTCTCTTAAGCTCCTTGATCTTAAGCAGGAGAAAGTCGACAAGTTGGAAGAACAGCTTGCGGCAGAAAGGAAGATCGTCAAGAGCTTCTCTATGCTAAAAACAGTTCTTTCAGTAGTTGATACCTTCTCTGCTCAGACCAAAGGAGCTGGCTTGGGGCATGTAGGGGTATCTGGTTCCTCATCCAGGAGAAACAGGAACCAGAGGAAGAATAAGGCCGCCAAGAAGGCCTCTGCTGTGGAAAAGGGAAAGGCTCCGCTCTGTCCTGTTGCATTCAGAAAGCCTAGCTTTCCTTGCAACCAATATGATTTTGAATCGACCTTTGGTCATCATTTCCGGCCCTCGGTTGCAAAGCCAAAGAGCCGATATGATGGTTGGACTTTTCCCCGCAACTTCGGTGGGAGTGCCTTCAAGGCACCTTATGAGGAAATCCACATGGGAAATTATGGTCAATTCTCTAGCGGCCATAATGGAGAGCAGGCACCAAGAGCCAAGCCTGTTATACTGAAGGAACAGAAGGTGAAGAAGTCATGTGACTGCAATCACTATGAGGCCCCCACCTCCAGATCCAAGGCCCCGGCTATACCCACCATTTCTAGGGTAAAGCAGGAGCCTAGGAAGAGGTACAACAGATTTGACTGTTGGTGTTGTGGCAAAGTCGGTCACTTTGCCGTGGATTGTTGGTTTAACCCAAGGTATCACGAGACTCCCTATGTTAGCAATGCGAGGCCGACCACTCGTAGGGTTAACCAACCGAGGGGGAGTATGCTAACCAAGAATCTAGGACCCAAGTTCGATTGGGTTCCTAAGGGAAATTAATTTTGTTTTGCAGGAATGTCCAAAGGCCACCAAAACGCCCATCTTGTACTTGGACAGTGGATGCTCCCGGCATATGACTGGGACAAGAATCCTGCTGCGTGATTACACTCCCGTCGAGAATGGACCCAAAGTCATCTTTGGGGGGTCAGATCGTGGAGTCACCAGAGGTTACGGTATAATCTCTATCACCGACGTGGCTTATGTTGAAGGGTTAAACCATAACCTGATCAGTGTAAGTCAGTTATGTGATAAAGGTTATGACGTTAAGTTCTGCAAGGATAAATGCCTGATAATATCCTGTGCCTCTTCTGAGACGATACTAACAGGCATTAGGAGCAGAAATATATTCTGCCTTAATTTTCTTAGTTTAGATTCATCTACCCCGTATGCCTAGTGGCAGCTAGCAGTGCATCTCTTTGTGAACAATGACACAAGAGATTGGCACATGTTAATTTCAAAACAATTAGTATGCTGTTTTCCAAAAACTTAGTAAGGGATGCTCCCGTTATCAAGTGCATCAAAGATAGCCCCTGTCCTGCATGCCAGATGGGCAAACAGACTCGGGCTACCTTTAATAGCATTGCAGACAGAGACTCTTCCCGATGTCTTTACCTTCTACATATGGACTTGTTTGGTCCAATGCAAGTTCATAGCTTGGGAGGCAAGTCCTATACGCTAGTGATAGTTGATGATCATTCTCGGTTTACATGTGTGTTCTTCTTAAAATGAAAGTCGGATACGTTTGATATCTTCACTAGTTTTGTCAAGCAAGTTCAGAACGAATTTAACTGCTCAGTGGTCAAAATCAGAAGTGACCATGGAACAGAATTCGAATCTGGTGCCATGATAGAGTTTTGTGAAGAACAAGGTATCTTTCATGAGTTTTCCTCCCCGCGCACTCCTCAGCAAAATGGAGTTGCGGAGAGGAGAAATAGAACTCTCATTGAAGCCTGCACGACAATGTTGAAAGACGCTTCTCTCCCAGAATACTTCTGGGCAGAGGCGGTCAATACAGCTTGTCATGTACAAAACCGAGCATTGATCAACAAGCATCATCGTAAGATGCCTTATGAGCTACTGAGAGGCAGGAAACCGACCATGTCCTACTTGAGGATCTTTGGTTGCAGATGTTATGTACTTAATAATGGGAAGTACCCGCGTGCTAAATTTAGTGAAAAATGCTTTGAAGGCATATTCATGGGCTATAGTTCCCACAGTCGGGCTTATAGGGTCTTCAATAAGAAAACCCTAGTGGTAGAAGAATCAATAAATGTTGTATTTGATGAAGGAAGTTTGCTTAACTGCAATTCTTCCATTGGTATTCTTGAAGATGCAGATGCACGACTTGAACAGTTGAGTCTCGATGAGATCGCTAAAGATGAAACTCCTAAGTACGTCAAAGTTTCCACCTCAACGTCAACTGGGAATGTTGAAGATCAACATGGAACAAATCTCTTAGAAGAAGGAGAAGCCCAAGAATTAGTCGAATCCCCAGACGCCCGACTTCTAGAGCTCCATCACGTGAGGGATCATCCTAGAGATCAGATAATCGGAGATCCTCGTGACGGTGTCAGAACTCGAAGAGGTACTATTAACGAGATTTTGCATCTTAGCTTCCTGTCACATGTTGAGCCAAAGAAGTTCGACGAGGCGAACAAAGACGCGGCATGGATTTTGGCCATGCAAGATGAAGTACATCAATTCGAACGATGCAACGTTTGGACGTTGGTTCCCAGACCACACAAGAAGAATGTGATTGGCACCAAGTGGATCTTCAGAAACAGACTGGATGAACATGGTTTCATCATAAAGAACAAGGCCAGGCTGGTGGCTCAAGGTTACAGACAGGAGGAGGGGATTGACTTCAATCAGACCTTCGCACCAGTGGCAAGGCTCGAGGCAATCAAACTGTTCCTGGCGTATGCTTCGCACAAAGGATTCACAGTCTATCAAATGGATGTGAAATCAGCTTTCTTGAACGGAGACCTGAAAGAGGAAGTATACGTCGCTCAACCCCTAGGTTTTGTCAATCCTACTTATCCCAATCATGTATATTTCCTTAATAAAGCTCTATATGGTTTAAAACAAGCTCCACGAGCTTGGTATGAGACTTTATCTAGTTTTCTTCTTGAGAACAAGTTCTCTAGAGGTAAAATAGATAAAACATTGTTTCTCAGGGAAGTCAAAGGCAAGATTTTGCTGGTGCAAATCTATGTCGATGACATTATATTCGGCTCAACGGACAACAATCTTTGCAAAAAGTTTTCTAAACTAATGCAAGGAAAGTTTGAAATGAGCAGTATGGGAGAGCTAAAGTATTTCTTGGGACTTCAAGTGAAACAGTCTGAGGATGGAATCTTCATCTCTCAGACGAAGTTCACAAATGAACTCCTCAGGAAATTCGGTATGGAGAATGCAACCTCTATGAGGACTCCAATGGGATCCACTATGTCTCTGGATAAGGATGAGAAAGGTAAACCTTTCGATGAAACCAAATACAGAAGCATCATTGGATCCCTGCTCTACCTTACTGCCAGTAGACCGGATATTATGTTTTCCACATGTGTCTGTGCCAGATATCAGGTGAACACTAAGGAATCTCACTATATCGCTGCAAAGAGAATTCTTAGATACCTTAAAGGTACTCCCAATCTTGGCTTGTGGTACCCGAGAAACAATGATGTCGAGCTGATAGGTTTTTCAGATGCTGATTTTGCAGGGAGTAGGGATGACAGGAAAATCACTTCTGGGACGTGTCAATTCCTCGGAAGAAGGCTTGTCTCACGGAACAGCAAGAAGCAGAACTGTGTAGCTACCTCCACAGCAGAGTCTGAGTACATCTCGGCAGGCAGCTGTTGCGCACAACTCCAATGGATCAGAAACCAGTTAGCTGACTACGACCTTCAGTTCACAGAAGTACCAATGTACTGCGACTCCTCCAATGCAATTGCAATTGCCAACAATCCGGTATCGCACAGCAGAACGAAGCATATTGAAGTGCGCTACCACTTCATTCGGGAGCACGTGGAGAACAAGGACATCTCTCTCTGTTATGTCCCCACGGACAAGCAGATTGCAGATATATTCACAAAGCCCTTAGACGAAGCCAAGTTCAGTCTTTTCAAAACTGAATTGGGGATGCTAAACTATGAGGAATGAAGATTACAGAAGCTCCAGGCTCGTGCAAGAACTGAGGGGGAGCAAGGGGTCAAATGCAACAGACCTAGTTTTGTAGAAGCCGAAAAGGGGGAGATTACCCTCTCAGTTAAGGCTAAGGTGGCTCCAAGTTAGCTTTCAAGAAATTGGTTATTGGTAATGAATATCTCTCTCAACTCACCTTCAAGTTTATGACTTTCATTCCCATACGCTCTATTCACCTTAACTTGTAGGGTTTCAGCTTCTTCAAATAGGGGGAGATTGTTGGGTATTGTATTCACAACGTACCTGATTTGAAGAAGCCCCTGGACAAGCTAAGGTAAATAGAAAATGTATTTGATAAAATATTTCAAGTTGTGCTTGCTGTTATTCCATGCTAAGTGCACACCAATGTCAGGGTGCAGTAGGTCAATATACACGGGTCTGCACGACGTAATCCCTCGTTGAGCAGATCAGTGTGTTGGCCTACGTGTACTCTCTCTATTGGAGTGTACTTATTGTCAAGTACAGGGCTGTGATATTGCAAGAGCAGACAAGGAGCAAGGATGGGTCAAAGAGTAGCTCATGGGTGGAAAGACGAAAAATCGTCCAAGTGTAAATCGACGAGAATCACCAAGTGATTCTCGCCGATTCGGCGAGAATCAGCCAGTGATTCTCGACGATTCGGCGAGAATCACTGGCTGATTCTCGCCGTCTAGATCCAGCTACTTCAAAAGCGAGCAACTCTGGTGCTAAGTAATAATCGAAGAGAATCACCAAGTGATTCTCGCCGATTCGGCGAGAATCACTAGTGATTCTTGCCGAATAGTCGAGAATCACTGGCTGATTCTCGCCGTTTCTTTCCGGCTTTATCAGAGCGGGTCATCAAGTCAAAATCGATGAGAATCACCGTTGATTCTCGCCGAATCGACGAGAATCACCTTCGATTCTCGCCGATTCGACGAGAATCACCTTCGATTCTCGCCTATTTTGCCTTAGACAATTTTCTGCAAACCGCTGGACCGGACTCTGCCGCTGGCACTGTTTTGAACCGGATTTAGGGTTTCTTCTGGTGGGACCCACAACGGTCATTTAGGAGTATACTTGTGTATAAATACATGCGTATTTTTGAACAGTAAAAAGACACACAGAAAGAAGCCGAGCGACGACCTTGACCTAAAATCGCGATTTCCGCTCCGCCGTCGCCGTCGCCGCTCGAGCAAGTTGATCATCGGTCTTGATCGTGGTTTCTTTCAGATCTCCCGTCGACAGAATCTTAGCCAAGCATAGCGTCTCACGCGTCTAACCAGAGATCCTTTGTCTCTTGATTTGTTGATCGGGAAAACCTTCCCCGTCCGAATCGATCGAGACGATCGATCCTAGTGTGACCGTTGGAAGACCTAGCTAGCTTCGCTACGAAGTTTGGATCTCCAAAGTACAGCAGCCGCACTCCGTTGTCGCCGCCGATCCCGTGAACCAAGCCGCCGCTCGTCTTGCCGCCGCTGGTTCCGGAGAGATTCTCTCCAAGTGAGATCTAGGTTGTGGATTCTTCGTGATTTCTAGAACACGTCATCGAACGAAGAGGGACACCGTAGTCTCCAAAAGTAGTATGTATTTCTTGTACAATCTAGTTCATTTTTGTTGTAAAGGAACATTGGTTCCTAGTTGTAACGGTTGGGTGCAACCCGTGGTGTGGGAGTGTTGACTCCTACGTGTGGAAGGGTTCCTTCCGATAGTGCAAGGATTGGATTTCAATCCTGTTGGTGAAGAGACCGAGTCATCCCTTGTTGGGAGATAGGTCGAAGGGGGAAAGTGGATGTACCCAAATCGGGGAACCACTATAAATAGCTTGTGTACTCTTTTGTGCTGTGTTGTTTTATTTTCGTGTGCAGGTACAATTTCAATTCCGCAAAAATACTGCCCGTCACCTATTCCCCCCCCCCCCCATAGGTGAAGGTAGTTGACACTAGGTGGACTTTCAGTATGGATGGATGGTTGGGCTGTGTTCTCGTGCTTACTTCCGAGGCCCCTTCCTTGTTATGTTGATGTGGTATTTGCATGTGGTGTGAGTCGACACGCGGTGTCGTAATCCTGGGTTAAGGATAGTGTGGCAGGTCTACGGGCTCGCTAGTCGTCACACCGACGGGAGTTGGCAGTTAGACATGGTCGGTTTGGGTTGTGTCCGCGGTGTTCACGTCCCGAGGCCCCTCCGGCCATGTGAACGGTTGGGCTGTGTCCTCGTGCTTTCTTTCGAGGCCCCTTCCGGGTCACACAAGGCCAGTTCGGGCTGTGTTCTTGGTGCACATTTACCCAAGACCCCGCTGGGCCATAGTACGCATGGGCTGCGCTGTTGTGTTCTTAGCGTTGAGGCGTACGGAGGCCTAGGTGAAGTAGTGTGATACCCGCCTAGTAGTAGAAGTGCCCGTTCTACTGTCACCGCCTGGCCACGACGGCTGATGCCTGAGAGGTTAGCTACCTGCTCGAAAAGTGGGAACAATAGTCTGTGTCGACATAGCAATTGCATGGGTGTGCATGGGTGAGTCATTGCATAGCATTCATAGCATTTCATAACATTGCACAACAAGATCCTCATCATATAAGTTTGTATGGGCACTCCTATACGATGAGTTATTTTATGTAACCCGATCCTTAACTTATAAGTTTGTATGGGCATTCTTATAAGTTAAGTTACTTTCCTGTTGTAGATTTCCTTACACCTGTTGTTATATGATGTTAGCTTGTAGAACTGCTAGATTATACATTATATTCATGTACCTTGCCACCTGCTTATACTCCTTTACTTGCATACTTGTTATATACTATACTCTTGTTCCTTTTCTCCGTCCGGTGCCGAGGAGTCGCCGGGGGAGCGGATGTGAAACCACTTAGTCGTTTAGACTAACGGTTGCTACGTCTTCCTTTTTAGGAGGCCACGACGCAGGTAGAGCAGCCGCAGACTACGCAGCAGGACAGCCAGGCCAGGACGACAGGGCCTGAGGTGATGGTGCCGTCGATACCGTCGGTTACTGATGTTAGTATTTTGATTACTCTGATGTAGCCCGTTTGGGCAATGATTAGCTGTACTCTGATATTTTGTAGAAGCATGTTTAGCTTCTCATTATTTCATGTTTTTGGACATTTTATACTTAGTGTGGATTTTGACTTCTCTTGCTTATTTATTTGGTTGGGTTGGCATGATATATTGATATTGTTGTAGCCGGCGGAATAGGCTTCTTGTGTGTTAGGTCCGGCGTTCCTTCACTTGAACCATGACGCTCTTCTACTTATTTCAAAAATTTTCAGATCTCTTCAGCTCTCAAAGTGTTCAAGGCCAATATCATTTCAAGACTCCAGACACTCAACATTTCAGCTTGCTGAAATCATCTTTTGCTGGAGATCTATCATTGAAGGCCTATCACCCTCAGCAAAGCTCATCTTCCTGAAGATCAAGGACTCAGGGGGAGCTTTGACATCAATCCACTAAGTCTTCTCAGTTGATTGAGAAAGAGAAGACTACCATCACTCTCTCATCCCCACTCTGTAAAGGGTTTTTCAAACTCCCTTCAAAAGTTTGAATCTGGTTTTTGAGCACCTTGTCAAAAGCTCATTGGTGGCAAGACACCTGATCAAAAAATCTGATTTGGTTTTTGAGCACCTTATCAAAAGCTCATTGGTGCCCAGGACACCTGATCAACTCATCCTGCAGTGGATTCCTACCTAGGGTGGTAGAAGAGTGGATGTACCCAAGTTTGGGGAACCACTATAATTCCTTGTGTCATCTGGTTCTGCATGTTTTCTTTTTGTTTCTGGCCTAGATTTTCTTGTGCTTAGTCTCTGCATAGCTTAGTTTTGTGATTAGTTTTATTTCTGCTTCCCTGCTCACACCCATTACAACAATTGTTGTAAAGCTTTGCAAAAGTTTTTTCTTTGTGTTTTAAAAGCACCATATACTCTATTCACCCCCCTCTAGAGTATATCGGATCTAGTTTCCCCTTTCAATTGGTATCAGAGGGAGGTTACGGGTTCAAGACCGGGGGAGCGCTATTAAATCCTGATTTTTCCCTTCTACCTGTGTGGGTCCGGCAGGTCAGGCAACCGTGGACATGTGGTAACCCCACCTCTGAGCCGTGAAACCGTGGACATGTGGTAACCCCACCTCTGAGCCGTGTGGGCCATGTGGTAACCCCACCTCTGAGCCATGTGGGCCATGTGGTAACTCCACCGCTGAGCCGACGGGTTGTGCTGGACGCCGGGGGGGGATTGTTGGGTCCGGCGTTCCTTCACTTGACCTGTGGCGCTCTTCTACTTATTTAAGAAATTAAGTAGCACCCTTTCCAACAGTCCGGGCTTTTGGAACAGTTGGTTATGCGCTTGATCCTTCATTGTGGTACAGGTTAGCCCGTGTGCTATTGCTAACGCAAGGCAGCTGTTCTGGGCATAAGACTCCCCCTTCGAGCCGTGTTTTGGAATCCGGGGAGGAGGGGTCTTACAGCTTTTACTCAGGAGAACTTCAAAACAATACATTCATATCAGTTGCAAGAAGTTCCTGAAGAGTTTCTCTGGACCTGGAATTCTAGGTCTTTGAAGACCTATCACCCTGAAGCAGTGCTCCAGTATTCTTCCTGAACCATTCTACATCTCAGGGGGATCAAAGCTGCTAAACAACATTCCACAAGTCTTCTCATTTGATTTGAGAAAGAGAAGACCTCATCACCCTCTCACTCCACCTCTGTACAGGGTTTTAATTCCCTTCAAAATTATTCTGGTTGCAAGTCTCCCACCAAAAGACTTGAGGGTTTGGTTTTTGGGAACCTGATCAAAACCCTATTGGTGCCAGGATACCTGATCAACCCCTTCCTGCAGTGGATTCCTACCAGGGTGGTAGAAGAGTGGACTACCCAGATTTGGGGAACCACTATAAAATTCTTGTGTTGTCTGGTTGCTTTCTTTTCCTTTTGTTTTCTGGCCTTGCTCTGTGATTGCTCTGTGTTTGTGCTGTGATTAGTCCATTACTGCTTTCTGATTTATTGTATTTGCTGCTCACACACACACCTAAAATACAACAGCAGTTGTAAAAGTTTTAAAATCACCATATACTCTATTCACCCCCCCCCCCCTCTAGAGTATATCAGATCTAACTGCACTTTCAATTGGTATCAGAGCGAGGTTGGTTAAACATACCATACCGGATTGGTTATACAGGCTAACACCTGAACCCAAAGATCCCTTAGTTAGATATCTTTATTTTTATTCTGTTATTAGATCTTATTCTCACAGACATGGCCCAAAACAAGGATTATACAAGCATCAGACCTCCAGTGTGCAATCTTAACAAGTTTGCCATCTGGAAGGCAAGAATCAGATTATATATGAACTCCATTGATGAGAATATTTTCTCCGTCATCTCAATAGGTGTTCCTCCAGCTCCTACAACTTTTGCCAGCACATCAACTAATCTGAGTGCAGTACCACCTCCAGACAACACTGAAGCCTATAAGAAAGCCAAGATGGCTGATGCAAAGGCTATGAATATTCTGGCCCAAACAATGTCAGATGACATATTTCAGAAGGTGGCTGAGTGCACCTTAGCCAAGGCCATTTGGGACTCTCTCAATCAAATGGTAGCAGGCTCTGCTGATGAAAGAAAGGATAGGAGATCCAGTCTCATTTCTCTCTATGATAATTTCAAAAAGGATGAGACAGAATCAGTGGCTGAGATGTACAATAGATTAAGTTCAATCATTAGTGAACTCAAGACTCTGGACAAGGACATCACCTTAACTAAGGTGAATGATAAGATACTGATGTGTTTCCCCAGTTCATGGGACTCCAGAATCTGGCCAATCAAAGAAGCCAGAAGCCTCAATGAGATCTCAACAGAATCTCTGCTAGGCAAGCTGAAGTCATATAAGCAGCTTGTCAAATCAAGAGAGGCAGCAGAACAGAAGGCAACTACACCAGTTAGGAAGGAGCACAGCTTGGCCCTCAAAGATTCTGAAGACAATGAAACAACTACCTCCAATGAAGAGTTAATGAGCCTTTTTGCCAAAAGATTCTACAAAATGTCAAAAAAGGATTTTAGAAGAAAATCATCCAGGCAGGATGATAAACCCAAATATGACAAGACACCAACTAAGGAGGTTGTGTGTTTTGGTTACAGAAAGCCAGGGCACTATATTTCAGAATGCCCAGAAAATCAGAAAAAGGACAAGGGCAGGGACAAGGATTCCAAAAGAAAATAAAGCAGCAGACCCTCCTCCAACAAGTATAAAAGGAAGGACAAAGGATTTGTTGCTGAGTCCTGGAGTGACACAGAAGAGGAAACATCCTCCTCTAGCTCCAGCGAAGAAGAGGAAGAAGCCAGATCCAAGGAGGTGTGCCTAATGGCAATAGATGCCTCCAGAAGCAACTATGGATCAGAAGAGGATTCTGAAGATGAAGATGCCTCAGACTCAGAGGCTGATCAGGTGATCTCTAGTTTTGATTTCAATTCTGATTTGTTTAAAGTAGAATTTAAAACTATGTGCATGGATTTAATAAACTCAGAGAAAGAGATAAAAACCCTGAGAACTAGACTAGAAAATCTAGAACCTGTCAGCATAGAAAATAGAAAACTAACTGACCAATTGACTCTAGCTAATGAACAGATAATCAAATTAAAATCTGAATTATGTGAGGCAAAACAACTTGAGCAATCTCTCAATGGGAGAAGCCTCAAGCTGATGGATATCACAAGCACAGTAAATGTCAGATTAAATGGCAGGCTGGGCTTGGGTGCTTCATCAGGTTTACCCCGCATAATAAAGAAGAATATACTTTCCACTCCCATAAATTTTATCACTGCTAAAGGTAAAGAGAAACTAACTGAAAAACCCAGATCAGAAAACAAGTCAAATCCCTTAGACAATAGCAATAGAAAACAGAAGAAAGCTGTCGAAAACCAAGTTCAGCAAAATTCGTCGAACTTAGATCGACGAAATCCTGCAAGATCGTCGAACCCCGATCAACGAACGTTGAACACAAACTTCAGGAATAATTATTCGTCTTACTGCAATCGACGAACTGTGTATGGTTCGTCGAGCAGAGGTCGACGAACGTGGGATGCAGAAAATGACCATGGTCATTCTTTGAGTGGAGGTCAACGATCTCATCCCCATTCGTCAAACTCTGTTTGACGAACTTACAATAATTCGTCGATCCCAGAACGACCAAACATAAATAATTTCTCATATAGAAATGTTAAAATAGCTAACAAGGCATTTAATCCAGTAGCTGATTGGATAATTCCACCTAGGAGATATCACCCACTAGGGTATAAGTCTCAACCTGCATTATCAGTCATTTCTAGTTTTTCATTTCAACCAAACCAAGGACCCAAGGTAACGTGGGTCAAGAACAATTGAGCTTTATTGTTTAATGCAGGTACAGGTGAAGAACTGTCCAAGGATAAGTCAGACATGGTACCTGGACAGTGGCTGCTCCAAGCACATGACTGGCAGCAAAGCAAATCTCACCAACTATAAGTCCAGGCTAGGACCAAAGGTGATATTTGGAGACTCAAAGAGTGGTCAATCAGAAGGATATGGAAGAGTAAGCATTGGAGCAGTGACCTTCAAAAAGGTGACATATGTAAGAGGACTTAAACATAACCTTATATCCATAAGTCAATTATGTGATGAAGGTTATCAGGTACATTTCAACTCTACCTCTTGTTCTATTATAAATGATAAAAACCAAACTGTTTTAATTGGACTTAGACAAGGAAACATATATTTAGTAGATTTCATTTCTGCCACAACTGATATTTGTTTACTCAATGTATCTCTAGTAACCAAAATGAGCTATGACACAAAAGGCTAGGACATGTAAACCTTAAGAACATATCTAAGTTATCTAAAGACAACCTTGTTAGAGGTCTACCTTCTGGTCCCTACAAGAAGGAAAGCCTATGCAGGGCTTGTCAACTAGGCAAGCAAACTAAAACTAGCTTTAAATCCATTAATAAAAGTGATTCACCTAGGATATTGTATCTGCTTCATGTGGACCTTTTTGGACCCATTGCAGTACAAAGCCTAGGTGGGAAGTCTTACACCTTAGTTATTGTTGATGATTTCCCCAGATTCAGTTGGATAGCCTTCCTGAGAGCTAAGTCAGATACATTCAAAGTTCTTACAGATTTTCTCATGACCATACAGATTGAGTTCTCTACTCATGTTGCATTGATCAGAAGTGATCATGGCACAAAGTTTGAGTCTCTTCTTATGCATGAGTTCTGTGAGAAGGAAGGTATCAGGCAGTGCTTCTCAGCTCCTAGAACTCCCCAACAAAATGGGGTTGCTGAAAGGAAAAATAGGACACTCATTGAAGCTGTAGGTACATTGTTAGCAGATGCCTACATGCCTCTATCCTTTTGGGCAGAAGCTATAAACACAGCTAACTATGTCCTGAACAGATGTCTTATACATAAACTAAAACACAAGACCCCCTATGAATTACTTAAAGAAAAGAAACCTAAAATCACTTACTTTAAAATTTTTGGTTGCATATGTTACATCCACACTAATAACAAAAGATACATCAGAAAATTTGAGGCTAAGGCTGAAGAAGGGATTTTTCTAGGATATTCCCAAGTAAGCAAGGCCTATAGGATTTTCAATAAATCATCCCTTAAAATTGAAGAATCTGTCCATGTGTCTTTTGATGAAGCTAACATGTCTTATAAGGAGAAAGACATTTCTACCAATAGTCCTTTGCAGGTTTCACCAATATGTGAGTCTATGGATGGACTAAACCTTACCCAAGAGGTTCCAACTCATCCCACTCCACAGGCTGCTGAAGATAGTGAAGAAGAAATTCAAGAGGAAGTAATTGAACTTCCATCAACAACCAACACCATTCCTCAAGAGGAATTACTTGCAGAAGCTGTTGCTCAGCCAACTCCACCAACTAATCTTGTCACACTTAGAGATCACCCCAGATCTCAAGTGATTTGGGACATTTCAGTTGGTGTACATACAAGACATCAGCTCAATCAAGACTTGATGCATGCCTGTTTTCTCTCTCAAATTGAACCTCTCACCATCCATGAAGCTGAGCAAGATCCCCACTGGATTCTTGCAATGCAAGAGGAACTAAATCAGTTTGAGAGATGTAGAGTTTGGGATTTGGTTCCAAGACCCCATAACTACCCAGTTATTGGAACCAAATGGGTCTACAGGAACAAATTAGATGTAGAAGGGAACATAGTAAGGAACAAGGCTAGACTGGTTGCCCAAGGATATAGGCAAGAAGAAGGAATAGACTATGACCAAACCTTTGCCCCTGTTGCAAGATTGGAGGCCATTAGAATATTCCTAGCCTATGCAGCATACAAAAAGTTCAAGGTATTCTAGATGGATGTTAAGAGTGTCATTCTGAATGGTGTACTTCAAGAAGAGGTTTATGTAGAACAACCTCCAGGTTTTATCTCTCTAACTCAACCCTCTTATGTTTACATATTGCATAAAGCTCTCTATGGTTTAAAGCAAGCTCCAAGAGCTTGGTATGAGACCATAGCTAGCTTTCTTTTAGAGCATAAATTTACAAGAGGAACCATAGATAAAACCCTTTTCACTAGACATCATAAGGACCAAATCTTATTGGTACAAATATATGTGGATGACATTATTTTTGGGTCTACTGATCCCAAATTATGCCAGAGGTTTGCTGACCTCATGCATTCCAAATTTGAGATGAGTAGCATGGGTGAGCTTTCCTACTTCCTTGGTCTCCAAGTGAAGCAGCTCCCTGTTGGTATCTTCCTCTCCCAATCTAAGTATGCCAAAGATCTTATTAAAAAGTTTGGGATGGGCGATGCATCAGGAATGAAAACACCTATGGCTACAAATGCTGTCGTGGGTTCTGATGCAGCAGGGAAACCTGTAGATCAGAAACATTATAGGGCAATTGTTGGATCCCTATTATACTTAACAGCTAGCAGGCCTGACATAATGTTTGTCACATGTCTTTGTGCTAGATTCCAAGTGAATCCTAAAGAATCTCATCTTATTTTTCTAAAAAGGATTTTGAGATATATAAAGAGCTATCCTAGTTTAGGACTCTGGTATCCTGCAGAGTCAGAATTTGAGTTAACTGGATACTCAGATGATGACTATGCTGGATGTAGAGTGGACAGGAAAAGTACCTCTGGAACTTGCTAGTTCCTGGGTATGAGACTTGTGTCTTGATTTTGTAAAAAGCAGACATCTGTGTCTACATCAACTGCTGAGGCAGAGTACATGGCTGCTGGCAGCTGCTGTTCACAGATGCTATGGATACAAAACCAACTCCTAGATTATGGTATCAACTTAAATAATTCAACCTTATTTTTGTGATAATACTAGTTCTATTGCTATAGCACAGAATCCAGTTCATCATTCTAGGACTAAACATATTGAAATAAGACATCATTTCATTAGAGATAATGTGGACAAAAAGAAAATTGACATGATCCACATTCCTACTGATCTACAGAGAGCAGATATCTTCACCAAGCCCTTGGATGAGAAAACCCATCTGTTCTTTATAAATCAACTGGGAATGATTGATGGAGAAGAGTTAAATTAGTTTCTGTCTGCATTCGACGAATTTTCCAGAGTTCGTCGAATGGAGTTCGACGAATTAGGGAAAGTTCGAGAGAATCTCGTCGAACGGAGATCGACGAATTCTCTGTGTGGAAACAATTTTCGTCGACCGGCGATCGACGAACCTTGCTTCAGAAATCATTTCATCGAACGGAGTTCGACGAACTGTTTTCAATTCTTCTGAATGGGTTCGACGAACTACTCTCCTATACCTTATTTCGTCAATCTCAGTTCGAAGATCTGTTCTTTTTCGTGGAACGGAGCTTGTCGATTCATATTCTGAAAATCCTATATCTAGGTTTTTCTTCGACCTCCGTCCCGCGCTTTTAGTTCTTTTGCTCTTGATCGCTGTTTTCTCTGTAACTTTCCTTGCAGGTCATCAATGGCGATTCCTCCAGGAGCACTTGCAGCGATGAAGTTTGATGCAGCATTCTCAATGGACTTTGAGTCCTTCCAGCATTCCGATCCCATTTTTCTGTATATCCTTGAATTACTGGAAGATCTGCATCTCAAGGACTTCATGACACGCAACATCAAGCTACACTCAACAGAGATAAGAGAATGGGTATACACTGCTACAATTTCTGAAGATGGAAATCTGACAGGAACTATTGGAAACACTGCCGTTTCCCTGACCCCAGCAGTAATCTCTGAAATATTTGGTCTGATAAATGTGGAAGACAATTTGGAAATGGACGCTGAGGAATATGCTGATATGTTGAAAGTCATGGGTTTCTCCGGCAACAACCCTAATAAGCTTCTGAAGAAACAACTGTCCGCCGCTTATCAATTTTTGGCTGACATTGTAGGGAAAATTCTAATGGGCAAGCACTCGGCACACGACTACATCACTCGCCATCAATTCCTGATTATGTGCGCAGTGCTCAACAGGCGTTAGGTTGAATGGGGCATGGTTTTCTTTGACCTTATCAAGAAAAGAACTAGCAAGAAGGAAGTCTGCTACGGCAGAATCCTGGGGATTTTCCTCCAGGAAAAGGCCAGTGAATGTTTGGTCTCCCCGACCACATTCATCAACGCAAGCAAGCGCCTCACCTGCGCCTTGTTTGGCCGATGGTAGAGGACAATCTCCAAACCCTCCAAGGGTTCCTCCTCCTCCATCAATGCTTCTGAGAGCACCAGGACCGTCAAGGTCACTCCCCACCCTGACTCTGAAGAGGTTGTTCCCCCTACCAAATCTCTTCCCACTCCTCCTGCACCTCAACTAACTCCTCCTCAACATCAATCTCCACCGCCTGATCTTACACATATGCCTACACCTCCACTTTCCCCCACTGAAACAAATATTCCCTCTCCTCCTCAATCCCCTCTTCCACCACACCTTTCCTCTATTCCATCCTACACCATACCCACTGAATCACATCCTGTTCTACCTCCCTTATCCCCTCCACATATTATTCCTTCCTCCTCTACTATTCTCTCTCCACCTATGGATTCTTCCACCATTCCCACCATCATCTCTCTTCTGACTCCTCTTATTAAATCACTCATCACAGAGGCCATTACACCTCTGGTGAATTCCATTGATTCTTTATCTGCCCAAATCTCATCCCTCTCTGCTGCCCCCTCTTCAATCAGGGGCCTGGCTCCAGGCTCTCCTGAACCCAGGCAGGGGGAGATGCTCCATGATGAAGCTGGTGCAGCAGCTGTAGAAGTGGATATAGTTGATACAGATACAGATACTACAGATATAGTTGATTCAGTGCTTGATAATACAGATACAGTTACAGATACATCAATAGATTTTATTCAATTCATGGAGACTGACAGTAGCTTTGATGAGTCAGTAGATTCAATAACAAATGCTGGTGATTTCCTTATAAATCCCACAGTTAATTTATCTGAGATACTTCAGATCTTTGATCCTGTATATATGAAGTTTCCTTCAGTAGAGATTGCTAAGCCATCTCTGGCTATTGTCCAGTATACCTCTCCAGCAAGTCCAGCAGTTGCCAGGCAACTTTGTGCATCCTTTGCTGCTCCCTCTGCTATTCCAACTTCTATATCTATCCCAGACATCTGCCCTGTTCCAGATTTTGTCATGGATGATTCTCCCATGCCTGATCTGGATGAGCTCATTCTGGCAGACATTGAGGAAGAGAACAAGGCAGCAGCTGCAAGTTCTATTTCTACTGTTATTATACCTTCACCCTCTGAACCTTCTATTCCCCCTCAAGACAAACCTCTTACCATTCTTGATTCCACTCTGAGGAAGCTGAATGCTTTGTATGATAACCCTCAGAGTTCAAATTCTGATGATGATGATGATGAATCAGATGAGGAGGCTGCTAAAAAGAAAAAGAAGTTGCTCTCTAAGAAAAGGAAGGCTCCTCCTCCTCCAACTCCCAAGCCTAATCCCACTGCAGACACTCCATATTATATTCTACATAATGTTGCTCCTTACAAAGGGATGCCTGCATGGATATGGTTATCTAAGAACCAACAAAAAGAGAGGAAGAGGAGTAGGAGATACTCTCCTCCCCCAGTTCATAGATACAGAAAGGATCCTCCTCCTCCTCCTCCTCCAGCAGCAGGTGCCTCTGGCTCAAGCTCTCAAAGATCTACTCCTATTCAAACCTATCAGAGACAAACAGGGAGATCCTCTGGTAGTAGTCAGCCAAGGCCACCGTCTTCAGGTAGTCAACACCATCAATAACAACAGCACCAGCCCCAGGAATCTAAGAAACAGGAATCTGAAAGGCCTTATTCCCCTCCTGAAGATCCAGAAACAGCCAACACAGCCAGAATGACAAGATTCCAAGAAATCATTGGCTTATCTCTAATCAATAAAGCTAAAGCTGAAGGCAAGGACACAATAGGCTTGACCACTATGTCTCAGTACAGGAGAGATGAACTAAAAAGATTTGGGAAAGCAAACAAGCTACTCAATGTTGATGAATACATGAATCTTCACCCAGAAGCAGTTGTCCCTAGAGCCACTTCACTGAACATCATAGGGGCAGCTGACATGACTATGACCAAGGCTCAAGCTTCAGATCCCAATAGGGAAATCATTTTCAAGAAGCCAGGAGAAAAAGCACCAGAAGTCAAGCCAAAATAGAAGAAATCAGAGAAGTAATTTTGTGTTTTCTTTTCATTTCTGCTTCTGTTTCAGTTTACACTTTTGCATTAAAACAAAGCCAGTATGTATATATATATCTGTTGCATGTGTTGTAAATTCTCTGCCAGATATATCTCTTAATTTTGCTTTATTTTTCTGTTTGTTCTTTGCTTGGAGTTTCTGTTAGTGACCTCACCCAAATAGGGGGAGATTGTTGGATCCCTAGTTGATTTGGGCTAGGTTCACTGACTTAGGATGTGACCCATCATGTATAGTCTGGGTCAAGTTTGTGTCTTAGAGTCTAGGACTGTCCTCTATCTCAACTTCAGATGGACCAGCCTTCTTCAAGACCTTCAGGAACTCCAGATCTATCCGGGTTTCAGACTAAGTGAAATGAGTTCGACGTTCGTCGAACTCAGCTCGACGAAGGGAGCTTTGCGCTCGACGATCGTGAGACAATTCGCAGTTCTGAGCTCGACGAACTTTGTTCTTTGCTCGACGAACACCAGATCCTCTTCTAGCATTCTCAGGACTACTTCCAAATTTCTCTAAGTCCAGCTTCATGCTCCGGTCGACGAATTATTTTCTGAGCTCGACGAACTTGGACCTCAAGTTCACAGCTTCTCAGGTCGACGAATGCTAAATCTGTACTCGACATTTTTTGTGCTCAGAGAATCTGTGTCGACACTTAGGGCTTGTGTCGACACCAGGCGATTTGTGTCGACACCCAGGATTTCAGTCGACACCAGCTTGTGTCGACACCAGAGGTTTTGTGTCGACACCTAGACCAATCTATCGACGCCAGAGGAGTTGTGTCGACACCAAGACCAATCTGTCGACACCATTTTGTGTCGACACAGTATTTCAGCAGATGCAGAGTATTTTGTCCAAGTCCAGAACTTTTCTCAGCTCAATGAAGTTTATTCTTAGCACGACGAATTTGGTTCTCTGCTCTACGAATAATATTTGTCTGATATTGAAGATTGTCTGTTCAACGAATGAAGACTGTCAGCTCGACGAACTCAGCTCAGCTCGACGAACTCAGCTCAGCTCGACGAACTCAGCTCAGCTCGACGAACTCAGCTCAGCTCGATGAACTCAGCTCAGCTCGACGAACTCAGCCCAGCTCGACGAATTCAAGACTCTGTTCGACGAATTCTGCTCTTCGGTCGACGATTCTAGACTAGGTCTTCTTCCGTTCCCGTCTCATTTCATGGCGCTGATTCCTGGACAATTAATGGCAGTTCTTCACAGAATAATACCGTTAGGATGCGCAGTTAATTCTGGATTATTTCATGTCGTTTTCCCATGGAAATAGTTGGGGAAATAATTAATTACTGCTTCCTTTCCAGGCCGTCTGTCATTACTGCTCGACATTCAAAAATTGGAATGCTCTCCATGACAGACAGAGATATACAGAAACCAGAAGGAATTCAACAAGCACACAACACCAGTCAATAACAAGAAAAAGACAGACAGTGATTTGGACAACACAAGATATAGAATTCATTCTTGGCCCAGAGAGAAATTGATCTAGAAGAAGAAGAAGAACATTACATCAATATCAAGAGTCTTCTTCATCTGCTTTTACTCAGGAGAACTTCAAAACAATACATTCATATCAGTTGCAAGAAGTTCCTGAAGAGTTTCTCTGGACCTGGAATTCTAGGTCTTTGAAGACCTATCACCCTGAAGCAGTGCTCCAGTATTCTTCCTGAACCATTCTACATCTCAGGGGGAGCAAAGCTGCTAAACAACATTCCACAAGTCCTCTCATTTGATTTGAGAAAGAGAAGACCTCATCACCCTCTCACTCCACCTCTGTATAGGGTTTTAATTCCCTTCAAAATTATTCTGGTTGCAAGTCTCCCACCAAAAGACTTGAGGGTTTGGTTTTTGGGAACCTGATCAAAACCCCATTGGTGCCAGGACACCTGATCAACCCCTTCCTGCAGTGGATTCCTACCAGGGTGGTAGAGGAGTGGACTACCCAGATTTGGGGAACCACTATAAAATTATTGTGTCGTCTTGTTGCTTTCTTTTCCTTTTGTTTTCTGGCCTTGCTCTGTGATTGCTCTGTGTTTGTGCTGTGATTAGTCCATTGCTGCTTTCTGATTTATTGTATTTGCTGCTCACACACACACCTAAAATACAACAGCAGTTGTAAAAGTTTTAAAATCACCATATACTCTATTCACCCCCCCCCCCCCTCTAGAGTATATCAGATCTAACTGCACTTTCAGCAAGCTTTAATGCATGATATGACTTGCTAAAATTGATAGATTATTATAAGTGCGCACCATGTTTATAATATGATGAATGAAATGACTGAATACAAATTGGTAGATTATTATTAATGTGCATCATGTTTGTAATATGTTGAAACCATTTGGAATGACAAATAGAAGGATAAACCATGACCATGAGCATGTATGATGGTTAGAATGAAATGTAGTAGTCCAATACTTAGAGCGTAGTCTCCCTACAGGTAGTATTGTGGATGGATGTAAGTGCGGTGTTGACCGTCACTAGTTGAGTTAATGTTGAAATGAGGTATAGATGGACGGTTGGGCTTGGTCCTCGGTGTTTACGTCCCGGGGCTCCTTCCGTGCCGAGTGGATGGTTGGGCTGTGTGCTCGTTCTTACTTTCGAGGCCCCTTCCATACCACGGTGTTGTGGAATTTGCATGTGGTGTGAGTCGACACGCGGTGTCGTAATCCTGGCTTAAGGATAGTATGGCAGGTCTACGGGCTCGCTGATCGTCACACCGATGGGAGTTGATAGTTAGACTTTGGGCGGTTGGGCTTGGTCCTCGGTGTCCACGTCCCGGGGCTCCTTTCGTTACAGGTGAACATTTGGGCTTGGTCCTCGTGCTTACTTCTAAGGCTCCTTCCGGGTCACACAAGGTCAGTTCGGGGCTTGGTCCTCGGTGCACATCTACCTGAGGCTCCCGCTGGACCATAGTACGTATGGGCTCCGCTGTTGTGTTCTTAGTGTTGAGGCGTACGAAACCCTAGGTGAAGTAGTGTGGATACCCGCCTAGTAGTAGATATGTCCGCTCTACTGTCACTGCCTGGCCACGGCGGCTGACGCCTGAGAGGTTAGCTACTTGCTCGAATAGTGGGAACTATAGTCTATGTCGGCATAGCAATAGCATGTGTGTGATCATGGGTGAGTCATTGCATAGCGTACATATCATTTCATAACATTGCACAACAAGATCCTCATCGTATAAGTTTGTATGGGCACTCTTATACAATGAATTATTTTTATGTACCCCGATCCTTAACTTATAAGCTTGTATGGGCATCCTTATATGTTAAGTTACTTTCCTGCTGTAGTTACTTGTACTTGTTGATTTACTAATTGCACTTGTAGAATTGCTAGCTATAATATTGTTATTCAAGTAGAACTGCTAGTTTATAATGTTGTTATTCATGTACTATTACCACCTGCTTGTACTTGTTTTACTACTTGTATTATACTTGTACCCTTGTTCCTTTCTCCGCCCGGTGCCGAGGAGTCGCCGTGGGAGCGGATGTGTATCCACTTAGTCTTTTCGACTAATGGTTGTTACGTCTTCCTTTTTAGGAGGTCACCCCACAGGTAGAGCAGCCGCAGACTTTGCAGCAGGACAACAGGGCCTAAAGTGACGGTACCGTCCCTGCCGTCAGTTACAGATGTGAGTGTTGTGAGATTCTGATGTAGCCCGTTTGGGAAACTTTTGTAGTTGTACTTTGATATTGCAGAAGCATGTTTGCTTCTCTTATTTGATGTATTTGGACTATTGACTTAGTGTGGATTTGACTTCTTCTTGCTTATATTATGGTTGGGTTGGTATGTACATTTTGATATTGGTTGTAGCCGGCGGAATAGGCATCTTGTGGTACAGGTTAGCCTGTGTGCTAACGCTACCGCAAGGCGGTTGTTCTTGGCATAAGACCCCCCTTCGTGCCGTGTTTTGGGATCCAGGAGGGGGGGTCTTAAATTCCCTATCTCGACACTTCGTCGAGCGAAAATCGTCGACTTTCCAGGCTCTCGACGAACCCGATCACAACATGGCCATGGACACGCCCGTGTCCCAGGCTGTGTGACCCTTACCAAGACCCAAACATAGCTCTCGACGTTGTTCGTCCCTCTTTCGAATTTTGGGGCGTTATAACTCTCTCCACCTTAAAAGAATTTCGTCCCGAAATTATAGAAAGCAAAAATGGGTACACAAAACTTAGATGATACCTGACCGGAAAAGCTAAGGATATTCCTTCAGCATGGTTTATTCTCGCTCCCACGAGAGCTCCTCACGACCGCAGTTGTCCCATCGGACCTTTACGAGTTTGACCACCTTGTTCCGCAACTGCCGAATTTCTGAATCCTCTATAGCAATTGGACGAACTCGCATCCTCAAGTCTTCCTCTATCGGCACCGGTGCCGATTCGATCACCACACTAACCTCTACCAAGGCTTTCCTCAGGACTGAGACATGGAAAATGTCGTGCAATCCACTCAGATCCGTGGACGACGCTAACCGGTATGCTACTTCTCCCGCCCGTTCTACAACCTAGAAAGGTCCCAAAAACCTCGGAGTCAACTTCTTGAGTCAGCGAATCCGTGAAATGCCTTTGAATGGCTTGATCTTTAAATAGACCCAATCGCCTACCGCGAACTCCAGCTTCCTGTCGCGAGCATTATAATATTTTGCTTGCCGATCTTGAGCCACCTTCATGCGCTCTTGAATGGTTCGCACCAATTCACATGCATCAGCTACCACTTCCTTTCCCAAAAGTTTGGTGTCTCCCGCCTCTGCCCAAGACATCGGTGTTCGACACCGCCTCCCATACAAAGCTTCGTATGGCGCCATTTTTATACTTCCTTGATAACTGTTGTTATAAGCGAACTCCACCATGAAGAGGTGATCCTCCCATTTCTTTCCGAAGTCAATAATACACATCCTCAGCATATCTTACATGGTACGATTTGTTCTTTCAGTTTGCCCATCAATTTGAGGATGGAAAGCCGTACTGAACTTTAGCTTCTTGCCCAGACTCTTTTGAACCAACCTCCAGTCCTTGGACGTGAAACATCCATCGTGATCACTAACTATACTTTTTGGAATCACATGTATTCGCACCATGTTGTGAACATACAACTCTACCAGCTTCTCCACGCTGTCCTTCTTCCGATTTGGGATGAAGTGAGCCACTTTGGTTAAGTGATCCACAATCACACAAATTGCGTTGTTACCCTACTGCGATCTAGGTAACCCATGCACAAAGTCCATGGAGATGTCATCGAATTTCCACTCGGGGATAGGAAGAGGCTTCAGGAACCCGCCCTACTTCTGACACTCGGCCTTCACCAAGGCACAAGTTTGGCATCGATTCAAGTACAATGCTACGTCCCGCTTCAGTCCGGGCCACCATAAGGATTTCTTCATATCCAGGTACATCTTTGTACTGTACGGGTGAATGGAGTACTTTGTGAAGTGAGCCTCAAACATCAACTCCTCGTGGAGCTTGCCGAACTGTGGTACACAAATCCTTCCATCCTTCCTCAGAATCCCATCAATGAACCCCCAGGCGCTGCTCCCGACCTTTTGAACTTCCACCACGTATGGTTGAAACTCCACATCCAATCGAGTCGCTTCCCGAATACGATCAGACAAGTCGTTCTGCATTTTAATCCAGTTCAACTGATCCATGCTAGACTCGCCTCTTGCTACACATACCATGCCAAGGGACTCTCAGCCCCGCACCAATTGCTCATCATGAGCGTCGATCCAATTCCCTTGCCCCGAGTATTTTCTACTCAAGGCATCTGCTACCACATTGGCTTTGCTTGGCGTATACTGAATCGCCACCTCGTAGTCTCCAAGGAACTTGACCCTCCAGCGCTGCCGCATATTCAAGTCCTTCTGATCTATGAGATACTTCAGGCTTTTGTGATCCGTGAAGATCTTCACCTTCGTACCATAAACATAGTGACACCACAATTTCAACGCGAAAATTACCGCCGCCAACTCCAAGTCATGGACGGGGTAATTCCTCTTGCGACGCTTCAGCTGCCTAGAACCATAGGCTATCACACTGGCATGTTGCACCAATACGCAACCCAAACCGCATCCCGATGCGTCACTGAAAATTTGAATTCTGTCGGTCCCTTTCGGTAGACTTAGGATTGGAGCCGTCATTTGCCTTTACTTCAGTGTCTCAAATGCCTGACTGCACTCCTGAGTACACACAAACTTCTGATCCTTACGAGTTAGTGATGTGAGGGGTAGAGCTATCTGTGAAAAGTTTTCTACAAATCTTCTATAGTACCTGGCTAGTCGAAGGAAACTTTGGACTTCCGCAACGATTCTCAAAATCGGCCAATCTCTGATGGCATCCACCTTTGTTGGATCTACCGCCACCCTATCCCCACTAATCACGTGGCCCAAAAATGCCACCTTCTCTAGCCAGAACTCACACTTTGAGAACTTTTCATAAAATTGGTTGTCTCTCAACACTTGCAAGACTACTCTCAAGTGACTATCATGGTCCATCTCCGACTTGGAGTATTCCAGAATGTCGTCGATAAATATAACTACAAAAGAGTTCAAGTATTCCCGAAATACTCGATTCATCAAATCCATGAATACGGATGGTGCGTTCGTCAGCCCAAATAGCATCACCGAGAACTCAAAGTGACCATACCTCGTATCAAACGCTGTCTTGGGTATGTCCTCGTCTCGAATGTGCAACTGATAGTATCATGACTTTAAGTCCAACTTTGAATACACCACTGACCCCACCAGCTGGTCAAACAAGTCGTCAATCTGACGAATCAGATACTTATTCTTGACAGTCAATTTATTCAACTCTCGGTAGTCTATGCACAGCCGCACACTACCGTCTTTCTACTTCACGAACAACACAGGCGCACTCTACGGTGAAGAATTGGGTCTGATATACCTCTGCTCCAACAGTTCCTGCAACTATACCTTGAGTTCGGCCAACTCCTTTGGTGCCATCCTAAATGGAGGACGTGCACCGGCCTAGCCTTTGGCACTAACTTAATCGAGAAATCAATCTCCCGTCGAGGAGGCACTCCAGGAAGTTCATCCGAAAACACATCCTTGAACTCTGCCACTACGGGCACTTCACCAAGCGATAACATGGAAAGGCGAACCTCCAATAATGCTACAAGAGCTACTCCACCCTAGTTAACTACCCGCATCAACTGCATGGCCAAAATTAGGTAACAGGCCACTCCATTAAGGCCCTCAAATGTAACTTCTGTCTGCCTTTTGCTTCTTAGGGTCAACACCTTGGACAGGCAATCAATACTGGCACGCTACTCTGCTAGCTAGTCCATTCCCAGTATCACATCAAACTCAACCAACGGTAGGACCACTGCTATTAACACGAAGTCAACTCCGCCTAGCTCCCAACAAATGCGCCATTTCTCCCTAGTGGTCATGGATGACTCATTGGGCATGTGCACCTTCAAATCTGCACCCACCGAGAGCGACTCAACTCCAATCCTTCGGATGATGCTTTTTACAAGGAAAGAGTGCGATGCTCCCGTATCAAACAATACCCTAGCGGGGTATCCAAAAACTAACACAAAGCCTAAAACATAGACATCACATATAACAGTCTGAAATTATGAAGCACAAGGTTAAACTTAAACTTCCTCATACCTGTCACCACATCGGGTTGGCGGATCGCTTCCTGCTGTCCAAGGTTGTAAGCCCTTGGTTGCACCGGTTGGAATCGAGAAGCGCTAAACTCCATCATCTTCCCTTTCTCTGCGACGCTGGGGCCGAAGCGCACAGTCTGCTCCTCCCTTACCTCCTGCTCCGCACCTCCTTGATTATAAAACCGAGCAATGTGCCCCACCTTCCCACAATTGAAGCACGTTGGTGGTTCCTTAGACTGAGACCCTCTAAACTTCCACTTGCTTTTCTTACCAGACTTGAATGGGTGAGGCTTTTTCCTCCACCTATTCCCTTCAGACTTTCCTTGGGATTGAGGAGGCTTCCCTCCCCTTGCTTAGGCGCAAAACCGTTACGATGTTGGCTTCACTATAGATCACTCTCCAACGTCCTGGCAGCTTCAACCAACTCATTGAAACTAGCTCTCTTCATGGCGATGAGGGGTTGCCTTAGATTCTCCCTCAGCCCCTGGTAGAAGAGGTTATCCATCTCTTCATCATCTGCCATTGTCGTTCCCGCATAAAGACCAAACCTAGTGAATTCCCGCACATACTCGTCCACCCTCTTATCCCGTTACACCAAGTGCAGAAACTGTCTTGGAGGGCCAACCTTGTCGAAACAGGAATGTACTTCTTTAGGAAAGCATTCCCAAACTCTTCCATGGACGGGGTGCGTCCAGGAAACTGGCGGCCGCTATGGCTCACCCACCACAACTTTGTGTCTCCCTCCAACATGAAGGCTGCAAACTTAGATTTATTCTCCTATAGCATCTCTGCCGCCCTCAGAAGTTCTTGAGAAAATACTTCATCTGCCGGTCCCCATGCTAGACAACCACCCTTTCTGCCAAAGGCTCTGCTCGCATGGCTTCTCCGACCGGCACGTCCGTCGTCGTATCCGGTGTAGCAGGAGTTGCTACCTGAGTAACAGGGGTTGCTACTTGCGTTGCCGCTGCAGCTTGGGATGCCACCATTCCTTCTGTAAGCATGCGATAGAAGTCGGTCGGGTTAACACCCATGCCCAACGGACCCTGAGCGGCGGCGCTGCTCGCCGAAAGATCTTCTCGTGGTCTCGACGTACCCGCCTCATTGATTGCACTCTTAAGAAAAGTAAGGAAACAAGGAACCAGTCTCTAATCGCAATACTCAAACCTAAGGACACTCATGGTCCCTCATTACTCCTATGTGGATAAATTATATACGCACTGACCTTGAATCTAAACCTCGCTTTGATACCAAATTGTAACACCTCCCCTGTAATGACCGTATAATATGGGTCCGGCCGGGGCCCCACAACATACAGACGCCACAGCTTTAGCATTGAAAGATGATATAACTTCCCAATCTCAAAACTCCATATCTAACAATAGCGGAAACATCAAGCAAGACTAGAAGTTATCCACATACACAAAAGTATCGAAACGGCCTTATGGCCTTACAACAAAAGAGAGTCCAAAACTCAAATGACAACATCCAACAAAACGTGCAAAAGCACTCCTAGACTACCTCGGCATGCAAGCCGGAAAAAAAAGAGCATCAAACATACAAGGCCACCAAAATAAAGCTAGTACAAAACTTGAAACACTTCGTGAAGCTTAGGCTTTATTGGCCGGCGAGCTAGTTCCTACTTGCGATCCTTGCCCTGTAAAAAATTGGTGGTAATGTGGGACAGCAAAGGCTGACCTCAAACTGTGTAACAAACACATCTCCTCCCGGCTGCCCCTAACGGACCCTGGGGTATCCCTCCAACCTGCAAGTCAGCACTTCGTATACCATATACATAAACAAGTAAAGAACTAAAAGAACAAGCTTGGATGTCTCAAACAACATACATGTTTTCTATGTTGAGCATATAAATAAAATCGGCCTTCTATGCAGCTTGTATGCAAAACCCGGGCTTCACCCAAGGCACCCTATTGCGTATGCTTCTAGTACATCATCAAACATCTGAGTACTTCCAATTTCCCCATTGGCATTAAGCCTCAAATAAAAAGGGGTACTGAAATTCCCCTAATGGCATACAATCCTCCACATGGAACTCTTGCCAAGGCCCCACCCACTCACGGTCTTAGACTTGGGCTTTCCTGCAAGCTCTGACTTCTCATGTCAGGATTTTGTCTAACACACTGACCGATTCTAAGAACCCTTGCTGGACACCACCCGCTCATGGCCTCATTGCCCGGGCTTCCCCCATGCATGGCATTCTCGTCAGTCTTACAGAAGTGGACTAGTCTCGCTGCTACACTCTCCCCACATGACTTGCACGTCACAGGATAGCCAGCCGACCACGGAGACAAAGCCGCGCCTTAGCACATCACAATCCAATATCATTCCCACCATAATCCCTCATTTATACTGCAACGTCCCCGCGCACCAAGGAAACCATCTACCGCCAATGCAGAGCTAACCTTGTCCACTAAGAAAACCATCTACCACAATTGCGGAGCTAACCTTATCCGGTTCCGGCTACACGTACTCACTCGAGAAAAGGAGGAAAACACAAACATCACAAATGACATCTTGCCGCAACGGATTTTTATAAAATCCTTAAAGCTCGTATGGAACATCACCGAGTCGGACTAATGGTCGTGACCATGGCTTCACCCACAATGCCTAATCCAGTAACAAAGCGGATCTCTAATGCAAAAACTTGTCGTGGACGGGCTCAATCGACCCGAAGGTTTCTCTTGAACCATGGCGACCCAAACCACTCTCATTTGAGAGATTTGGTGCCCAAAAGCTTGAAAGAATAGATGCTAAACACGCATCCTAAATCCAAGAGGAGAAGTATTGTTACCTTACGACCCCTCTTCCTAGCCATGGAAACTTAGCGGGATGAAAACCACTGCAACGGACTTGCCTCCGCGGATATGGACTCGGCTCGCAATTTGGGGCTCTGAATCTTCTCCGGAAGCCGAAACTCTCCTTCACCTTCTTCCTTGCTCACCCTTCTCTCTAGAACTTAGAAAGAGAGTACTTGATGAAGAATGAGGGTTTCCTAATCCTATTCCCGGACATAACTCAGCAAGGACAGCCCTGGACCATCAGATCCCCTTAGAAGGAAATGGACGACCACGATCCGAACTTAAAACCAAAACACCTGGGCCGAACACAGCTTGCAACACGCCTGTGTCCAAGGCCGTGTGCTGCAATCGATGCCGAAATCGCCGCACCCAAAAAAAGGACACGGGTCATCGACACTCCCGTGTTGAAATTGACATGCCTGTGTTTTGCCGAACACACCTGGGATCCAGGCCGTGTTCAATCCCCCTACATGGCCCGGCTCACAACCCGAGCAGGATACGGATTGGGACATGCCCGTGTCTCAGGCCGTGTTCAAAGTCTCGACGATCGTCGACTGAATTTTTATCGACTTCGAGGAAAAATTCATCGAACACGCACACGACACGGCCTTGGACACGCCCGTGTCCCACGCCGTGTTCACTGTCTCGACTTTTCGTCGAGCGCAGTTCGTCGACCACCCAAGTTCTCCATCGAACCAGAGAACGACACGGCCATGGACACTCCCGTGTCCTAGGCTGTGTTCCCTGTCTCGACACTTCATCGAGCGAATATCGTCGACTTCCCGGGCTCTCGATGAACTCGAGCACGACACGGCCATGGACACGCCCGTGTCCCAGGCCGTGTGACCCTTACCAAGACCCAAATTTGGCTCTCGATGCTGTTCATCCCTCTTTCGAATTTTGGGGCGTTACACATGGTCGGCTGACGATGCATCCATATGGAGCTCAAGAGTATATTGAATGAGTAGGAGGAGGCCCACCGTGTCACTCAGGAGGAAGCAGAGCGACAAAGAGAGAGGGCGGACGCAGCTGATGTCATCGTCACCATCTTGGAGAAAGAAAAGGAGTCGTTACTAGCACGGTTGCGAGGGCTAGAGACCGCAGCGGCTAACACTATACCGAGTACGAGCTGGAGGAGATGATGCATTAGAACGCTGCATGCGCGGCGAAGGACAACCTCTAAACGATATGACGGGCGGACCTCATCAAGAGTGAAGGTGCGGACCTTTCTGCGAGCGATGTGGTACTAACACTATTCTTACAGGTACCTAAGATGGGAGACAAGTCCTACCAGCCACTCTAGTACTTGCCGCCCGAGAGCTCGCCTCACCGAATCCCCGCGTCTCACCTCCTATGTATATATACTTGTTTCTTTCATTGCAATGTAAACGCGGGACGAGTCCCGAACTTGTAGTTTTGCCAATCAATGAACTCTTTTTGTGCTCGTTTCTCATGCATATGTATATTACTGTTACTTGTAATGTTGCTTGTGCAGTGCAGATTCTTTATTTTCTCTCCTGTATTCGCGGCTTATTTCGATCCTCTCGCTCACATTTCGATATTCCACGTCCTATCAGCGAGATCGTGTGTCCCCTAAGGACTTAGCTTAGGAAGAATAGTGGGATTATTTAGCCGAATCGAGAGTGGCGACCCGCCCCCTTAGGCCAGATCCTCCATATTGCTTGCTTGCTAGAGGAGGCGAGCCGACTCGGCATGCAACTAACCGCCTGGTTCCGTGTGGGCTGACCCTCACATGCCACAGGCCCGGGTTCTCGATGCCTTGTCTGTTTCTTGGGTACTGGGCGATTATGTTGGGTCCGGAGAGCTCGCCTCGCCGATCCACAGTCTCGGCTCGGCACTTAGGGCTTGCCGACCTGCCGAACCCATTTTGTTAACTTTGCGATTTCTTCCTCGGTCATTCGGATGCCTGGACTCCCAACTTCTAACATCATTTTGTTCATCGAGACCTGCCTTGCCAGCCAGTTGGGAGCCAGAGTAGTTTCTCATGAGTGACATCCAGCCCTGCCAGCTAGGTGAGAGGCTGGCAACGGGATCTGCTCTGGGTCTGGGTTGACACAGACAAGTGACATCCATCCCCGTCAGCTAGGTAAGACCATGGCAGCAGGATCTGCTTGGGGTCTAAGTAGACGCCATCCGATTTCATCCAGCCCTGTCAGCATGATAAGAGCATGGAAGAGGGATCTTCTCGGGGCTCTGAGTTGATACCATCGAGTTACATCTAGCCCTGCCAGCTAGGTGAGTGCCTGGCAACGGGATCTGCTCAGGGTCTCAATAGACGCCATCGAGTAACTTCTAGCCCTGTCACCTTGAAGAGAGCCTGGCAGCGGGATCTGCTCTGGGTCTAGGTTGATACACATGAGAGATATCCAATCGTGTCAGCTTAATAAGAGCCTGGCAATGGGATCTTCTTGGGGTGGGTTGACAGACACGAGTGACATCCAACCCTGCCAGCTAGGTGAGAGCCTGACAGCGGGATCTACTTGGGGTCTACGTAGATGCCATCGAGTGACATCCAGCCCTACCATCTTGATGAGAGTCTGGCAGCGAGATCTGCTCCGGGTATGGGTTGACACACGGGAGTGACATCCATCTCTGCCAGCTAGGTGAGAGCCTGGCAGAGGGATCTGCTCAGGGTCTGAGTAGACGCCATCGATTAACTTCCGGCACTGCTAGCTTGATGAGAGCTGGCAGCGAGATCTTCTTGGGGTCTTGATTGACACACATGAGTCACATCCAGCCCTGCCATCTAGGGGAGAGCCTGGCAGCGAGATCTTCTCGGGGTCTGAGTTGATGCCATCGAGTGACATCCAGCCCTGCCAGCTAGGTGAGAGCCTGGAAGGGGGATCTGCTCGGGGTCTACTAAGTGAAATCTCCACCTACTCATATGAATCATTATAGGATACTTGACATATGAAGAAGCTTTATTAGGAAAATAGGTACCACTTACATATCTTACGGGTAGAAGCTCTTCAACTCATCACTGTTCCAGGTGAGACTCGGGATCTCGCCCTCCATATTCCGGAGGCGATACCCTCCTGATTTCAAGGCCTCTTTTACAATGTATGGACCCTCCCAGTTGGGTTTGAGCTTCCCCACTGCTGCTGATCTTCCCGCTGTATCTACCTTCTCCAATAAAAAGTTCCCCTCCGCAAATTGTTTGACTCTAATGTGCTTGTCAAAGTACTTAACCATTCTCCTCTTCACCTCTTCCTGTCGGACGGCGGAGAGGTCACGCTGCTCCTCCACCATGTCAAGGGAGAGCCGCATCTCCTCCTCACTTTCAGCTGGCCATTCTTCTTTTCCTTCCTACGTCGTGACCACCCGAGGCGTTTGGACTTCAAATTCTATGGGGAGTACTGCCTCACATCCACGGGAGAGCTTGAAGGGGGTCTCCCCTATAGCTGTGTTGAGGTTGTCCTCAGGGCCCAGAGGACTGAGGGAAGATGCTCCACCTAGCTCCCCTTCAGGTTTTCAACCTTCTTCTTCAGGAGGTTCACAATAAGCTTGTTTTCTGCCTCCACCTACCTGTTGATCCTAGGGTGGTGGACCGAGGCAAATTTGAGGTAAATTTTAAGCTACTCGCAGAAGCTAATGAATTTTGCGTTGGCAAACTGAGGCCCATTGTACTTGACAATGGCCTGGTGTAGCCCGTGCCGGCAGATGATCTCCCCCAAAAATATTACTGATAATTTGGGAGGTCACCTTGTGAAAGTTATTTAATTTTAGCTTAGCTAATCACCTAGAGGGGATTGAATAAGTCTTTGAGCTTTTAATAAATCTTTTGTTGTTTTCAACTTGTTCTATCTAGAGCTTGCTCTTAAATCATGCAATCACAAAGACAAACAAGCACAAACAGTAAACAAAAGAATTTATAGTGGTTCCATAATTAGGTACATAAACTTTCCCTCTCCACCTATCCAAGTTTATTTGTTGGACTCGTCACAAACTCCTCCAAACTACTCCTAAGAGCTTACCCCTCAGATCCCGCAGGATCTTCAAGTCTCCTCCAAGACTCACTTCTCAGCCACAAGGGCCTACACTCATTGGTCAGCAGACCACCTACCTGAGGCTATTAAGCCCTACACTCAGGCTGGGAGGAGAGCCCTACCTCAGAACCCAAAGGATCCTACCTCAGGGCTCTGTAGTGCTCCTACACTGGGTGACCCGAAATACACCTACCTCAGCTTGATCTCTAAGTCCTACAGATCAGGCTTTTCAGCCCTACAACTTCAGGCACAAGGCCATACTCTCAAAGTGCTACAACACTCCTACAACTCAATACCCCTCCAGGTACCTACCTCAGTACGCCTCCAGGCACCTACAGCTCAGTGATAAGCGTGTCACCTATCGAAGGCACAAAGGACCTACAATCTGAGAGCAGCACTGTCCTACCTCAGGCACTTAAGCCCTACAGGTCAGATCCTAACTTGGATCCTACCTCAGTGCCCCTCCAGGAACCTACCTCAGTGACAAATTTATCACCTACCTCAGGCACAAAGTGCCCTATAATCAGATTCAGTAAACCTGAGTCCTATAGGAAATAAAATAGTTAATGAAGAAAATAAAATAATTGACTCAAAGAAATAACTCTGAGTCAACTTTGTTGAACTGAGCAGATTTCTATCCAGCTCACCTGTTGTATAAGGAATCAGTCTTCTTCTACAACTATCACTTAATACTGCTGTACTGATGAGCAGCTTCCCCTTTGTTGATAAGATGAATCAGCTAAACTGTTCTGTAGAGAATAACATTACTGAGCATGAAGAGCTTCAACTATCCTTTCTTGCCTTCAGGCTATCCTGGCTGGACTTCAGCTTTCAAGCTTGATCGGAAGTTAATGTCCAGCCACCTCTATCAATTTCTCTTTCCATTCGTTTGATTCGTTAACCCAAATCCCTTTATTGTTTCCCGTTTTATATGCGTTGATTTGAATCAACAGTGCCATAGTATGTGGGACCACCAAGGATTGGTGAGCACCAACTCCATCAGAAAGGGACAAAACATCTTTTAGTGCTGTAGCAGCTTTCCCGCAACGGCTTCCTGCAATTTTGACTTTGATGAAGTTAGCAATGGTCATCAACATCTGGACTTAGAAAATTTTCCTGAATCCCATTAAGCGTTGAGTGGTGTTAAGACACTCAACGCCATCAGCATTGGCACTCAGTGCTTCTGGACTTAGAAAATTTCTCTTGCTTTTCCTCAACGGTTTTGTCTCAGCGGTCTTAGTGGTGTTTCATTATTATCTAAGATAAGCCTTTGTCTCAGCGCTTTCTTCTTATCTACTGTCTCAACGGTCTTTGCACTTTAGCTGTCTCAGCAGTTTTGTCTCAACGGTCTCAGCATTTTTTCATTATCAGCTGAGACAAGCCTTTGTCTCAGTGGTCTTAGCGGTTTTTGCTTTTAACTGTCTCAGCGCTTCCTTCTTCTTTAGAAGCGTTGAGTGAACCTACTACACTCAACGCTTCTGGGCTTAGAAAAAAAATCCAGCTAGATTTGTTCTCAACCGTTTACCTCTTAACTGTCTCAACGCTTGCTCTTTTATTTGGAAGCGTTGAGTGAACCTGCTTCACTCAACGCTTCTGGACATAGAAAGTTTTCAGGCAATATTGTCTCTGCTGTCTAAACGCCTTCTTCTCAACTGTCTCCGCGTCATCTTCTCAAATGTCTCATTTGACTCTGTGGTCTCAATGCCTTCTTCTTAGTAGTCTCAGCACTTTTGCCTTAGACAGGTTTTCTGGATTTATCTTGACGAGCTTTGAGCAGAGCTTGACGAACCGCAAACTGAGCTCGATGACCTTGATCTTCTCAGCGGTCTCAACGTTGTTTGCCTTAGTCAATTTTTCTCTTGCTATAGCTTGACAAGCATTGGGCTGAGCTCGACGAACTATAACCTGAGCTCAATGAACTTCGAGCTAAGTTCGACGAATTTTGTATCCTGAGTTCTTAAGCTTATGCTGAGTTGAGCTCAACAATCAGCGAGCTGAGTTCTACGAACTCTGAGCTAAGTTCGACAAATTTTGAGTTTACTGCCCAACTCATTTTCTTTAGTTGTCCAATCATGGACTACCTGCATGCATGAACTAAAGCACAAATAAAATACATTATGCCCCTTAGCATGATTGGTGATGACACTTCAAATCTGGAGGAACATTATAGGGCATAATTCCTAACAATCTCCCCTTATTTGAAGAAGGCAAAACACACATCCATGCTAATGTGCATCAACACAAAAAATATCATGATATGTATAATGATACATTATCATGACAACTAGCCATCCCAATACAGGGTAACTCCCCTTAGATGAGATGGCCTAACACTATGATTGATAAACTAATGGTACAGGTGAATTAACAATCATTGACAACTATGAAAGTATGATTAACAACAAGAACTTTATTAATCATTTACAAGGTAAACACTATGATCATGATGAACGTAATCATTAACTTTAGCCAAAGGGTAGCAAACTTGTGATTACAAAATATATATGAAGGAACAACATATTTATTTATCACAGATATATAATTATCACACCAATATAGTCAGGGTCAACACATGTTGATTTCATTGATAAAGATTTGAAAATTTTTACATTATTGACGATCATTACAAGACATAGGTCAGACAATAATTTTGAATAAGCTTAGGTCTTGCAGTCTTCTATCAGTTATTCTTTGAAGAACTTTCACCAGCATCCTTGGTTCCAGCAGTCTTCTTCAAGTTTTCAGCTTCGTTCCTCTATCTCTAGAAGTAAAGGAATGACTTTGGAATATATCTAGAAGGTATTTTCTTGGGATTGCTCTTCCTTACCAGATTCTCGTTGAATACTCTTTCCCTTAGGGAATTTCTTTCCAAATGTTTTATCAATTCCTCAGAAGGATATACACTATTAATGTTCTTCAATATTTGTCCATGACTTACCCAGGTATTGATAACGATTGATTCAGAGGCCTCACTTAGTTGTTTATAGTTTCGGTCATCTCTGTTCTCAGCTCTCCTCTTGGCCATGAACTCTTCAGCCATTTGATTTCCTTCCCTCTTTTTTCTGGCAGCAAGCTGTGCATCCTGTACAATTCTAGCTTGTGTTGGGAAGTCTAGTTCCTCTGGCCTCTTTCTATCCAGGAGGGGCTAGTGTAGTGCCACCCTGGTGCCTTGAATAACATTGAAGGCGTGATATTCAACGAGTGATGTTGTCTTAGCATGGCTGCTCTCCACCTATCTACCTTCTTCAGATATTGTCTTTTGCAGCAATGAGGTGTTGGCTTCAGTTTTGTTGTATAAAGATTGGAGGATTCTCTCATTGTCAGTAAGCAGCTCAAACCTCAAGCGAATTTCCTGCTCCATGGAGTGGAGAGTGACCTTGGTGACATGCTGATTGACATGGTCTACTGCACCCTTGATCACTTCATCAGTTGTACTCACATAATTCTTTACATATCCTATGTCAGCTGTAGTGAGTTTTTGGCTTGTGTCCAAAGATTCCATGAGGGTGGTCAGCTTGATTCCAGTAGTTCCAGCCTTATCAAACCAGGTGGTGACATGTTTGTTTAAGTGAGATATTTCTTCTTTAGTTTCATTTACTATGGCAGACATTTCATCCCTCAGATTGGCAATAGATTGATCAACATACTCCTTGAGGGTTGTGGTCTGATTATCCAAGAGTACTTTAATTTGGTTTAAAAATTCCTCATTGGAGATGAGAGTAGATGAAGTATGGCCCATAGCAAGAGGTATAACATCCTGAGCAGGGATTTGAGAAGTCTCCCCCTCAACTACATCATTTATAGAAGGAAACATTTCCTTTGCTAAAGTTGTTTTAACACTATTAATTAAGAGGGAATGAGTTTTACCTGTAGTGGGTGCAGACTCAACTATCTGATTGACAACTTGATCCAATTTTTTCACATCCAACTGATCATGCTCCCCCTCAGACTGAGCATCTTTCTCTGGGATGGACTTATCAAGATAAGTGTCTAATGTCTCAAGAGCATCCCAGTTATCTTCTGCAGCAGGCATATCATCAACTACTACAACATCATTAGTAATATTCATGTCTGCCCCATCCTTTTCAAAATTACCTTCTTCAGCAGCATTCTTAGAGATTTCTCCTGACCTGGAGCTGACATGAATTTTATCAACATGCATAGCAGCATCCTGAAGTTGAATGTTTGTAGAGGATTGACTGAGGGATAAGTCAACCTACAGACCTGCATCAGCTGGAGTGGCTTATCCAAGCACTGGTTCAGGGCTGGAAGTTATTTTATCAACATGCATAGCAGCATCCTGAAGTTGAATGTTTGTAGAGGATTCTTTTTTTCCTATAGGTTAGCTCATAGGTAGGACTATAGAGAATCTATCCAGAGTTTGTATGTCCATTCTTTTCAAGTAGTGAATCTTCACCCCTTGTTCCTGTGTGAAAGTGTCAGGATAGGTGTTCACTAGATATATGAAAATAATTCTTCCCATATTTGGAGAAGATATACATTCTACTCTTCTTTGATAGATGAGAGAAGACCATGAAGTCTTTCTATTCAGTATAATTCTTGTCATGACTTCAAACATGAACCTGGAGATGGTGTCATGTGATCCAGGTTTGCAGATAAGGGCTTTCACTACAATGTATGCCACCAATTTTCCTCTCTGATTGAAGAATTTCATTTTCAGAGACCCAGATTTGGCCTCATTGTATCCACACCATGAGAGAGCACTGTCTCTGTCCGTGTCGGTGAGCTCCTCTTCCTCGCTAGGGTTGATGGAGGGGATATGAAGTGCCTTTCCTAACCTCTTAGGGTTTACCTTTATTTTGACATCTTCAATCTAAGACCTGAGAGAGTTTTGAGAAGGGGACATCTTAATGTTTAAGAAGAATTCCACAACCTTTTTTATAAGAATGTTGGAGGATTCGGAAAGAGTGTATTCTAAGCCAGCGACCTAAATCATCCTAAACACGGCTTTAATCTCAGGAGAGGCATGATTGAATCCATCCCACACTATTTCGTATCCATCCTGAATCTCCTTGATGACATTTGGTGCCATTATAATAGAGCGGCAAGATGCTGAGATGGTTTCGGTCTCGATGGCTGGGTTAAGACTTCAGAGATCGATGAGGCTTTTCGTTTCTTATCGTCTTTATATATGTAATGAAAACATTTGATTAATTTAATTATTTTTTTCATTTTACTATTAAATTTAGTATTTTAGACTTTACAGCTTACTCAATCATTCCTGTTATGATACATGACACTTAGAGTTTTTATTATATCCCTTATTGATTGGTTGTACAAATTACTTGACTTAGTAAATTGTAAAGAAAAAGAAGGTGACTAAAAGAAGGTTGTACAATTCCATTACTGATTGCTTTGAAAACAGGGCCAGTTCTACTGGCACCCAATTTGTGCATTATTTTTGCCTAAAGCTTGCTTAATAAGTTATTTGAAATTTTTGAGTAATGCCTAAAAAATAACAGTGTGCATAATTGAATCACTGTTTTTCAATTTGATGTGCAAGATTGGATTCATCTCGAGCACAACTAACTTAACTTAACAAATGGTTAACTTAATCTCTATATAAGAGATAGCGAGAGAGAGACATACCTTAAGCCTTGTTGCCTCTAGCTTTTGAGGATTACTTACTTGATAGCCTCAACCTCAACATGTTGCTTTTTCTAGAGCATATTCCAAGAGAAACTATCCTGTCCCAGTCATTTCCCTGGAACACCCATTGTTCAAATACCAAGTCTTAAGTTGACAGATACTTGGACTAACCTGCAAAACATAGTTCATTTTCCCTTAGGCACCCAATGATAATTGGGTCCTAGGTTCTTGTTAGCATCATAAAATATCTACCGAACTCTCTGCCTGGACTGAGCACCTTTCTATCCACTAGTCATAGTAAGGTTATGCCAATAGTCAATGGCACAGTGACCCACTTTCCCACAACACTAATATTTATGAATGTTGTACCTTCTCTTTAAGATAACACAGACTTGTTGTCCATGAGAGATGTGAGCAACACAAAACTTTGATGGATGAGCATTACATGATGCTGCCCCCTTCTTCCTGAGTGAAGGTGCTGAGAAATTGAATACCGCTGGTCCAAAATGGGCCTGATGTATTTTTTGGATCCTGCCATCTAGTGGACATTATAATTTCCTTAGATAAAGGATACTTGGATCGAAATCTAAAGATCTTCTCCTGAACTTTGTGGCTAGAGTGGACAGTGTCACTCTTTCTTGGATCATGTTCCTTCACCCCACTGGTGGAACGCACATTTGATTGATCCTTCTGGAGTGGTGCAAACTTAACAGTTTTAGAAGGTATACTTGCCTTCTGAAACACTGTCCTCTTATTAGGGAAATCAGGTTTGAAGTGGTGATTGATGTGGTCAATACCCATCTTCTCAGGGACTTGGCAAGTTGTAGCTTTTGGCAACTAAACCGGTGACTGAGAAGGGTCAATCACAATCTCCAACCTCTCTGAGAACTTTTGTTCCAGATATCTGATGTGCTTCTTCTTTTCTTCTAGAAGCATGGTGAAAGTGAGGGTTAGACCTGATTTACTCTAGAGGGGGGGGGGGGGTGAATATAGTAATTAAAACTCTTTTTACTATTTAAGAAATAATATCAAAGTAATGGCTTGAGAGATATCATATAAACAGTGAGCTAAAAGTTATCCTAAGTTAAGCTATTCTAACATAGCACATATAACCTTATCTATCACAGACACAGCAAAAGAAAAAATAAAAGGGCAACCCGACAACACAAGAACTTTTTAGTGGTTCCCCAAATTGGGTACAACCACTCTTCTACCACCCTGGTAGGAATCCACTACAGCTTTTGATCAGGTGACTGCCACCAATGAACTTTTGATCAGGTGCTCAAAAACCAACTTAAGTCTTTTGATCAGGAGACTTGCAACAAAGAAATAACTTTTGAAGGGAGTTAAAGAACCCTTTTTATAGAGAGGGGGTGAGAGATTTATGGTGTCTTCTCTTTCTCAAAACAACTGAGAAGACTAGTGGATCTTGAAGTTGTCAAAGCTCCCCTTGAGATGAAGATTTGTTTAGGAAGAATGGAAGCTTTGCAGGTTGAGTAGGTCTTCTTGAAAAAGATCTCCAGAAAGCTGTAGACAGATAGATGTTTGTTGTATCTTTTTAGCCTGATGGAGGAAGAACACTTGATGAAGACATACAAAGCCTTTTTTTTGAATAATTTTTGGTGCCTGTCTTTCTTTGTGTGTGTTATCCTTGTTGTCTGTTGTGTGTCTTCAACTGAAAGAGAAGAATATCTTTTATATATCTCTGTCTAATTTCTCCTTGAATTTGAACTATCTGCATTGAATGCTGACTGCCTGGAGAATGAAAATCCGGCTGGAGAGAATATTGCATTAATGGATTTCCCAACTGTTCTATTAAAAAATGGCAAGTAATAATCCTGATTAATATCATAATCAATGTTGCCACTAACAGCTATTTCCAAAGAATATAAGAATTGATTATTCAGGAATTACTGCAATAGAATAAGGACAAGAAGAAGGAAAAAATCCAAGACTAGATCTGCACAGAATTCGTTGAGCAAAGAACAGATTTCATCTACCTGAGTCCATAGATTGTCGACTAGGGAAATCATATTCGTCGACCAGATAATTCCTATTCGTCGACATGAGCATCAAGTTCGTCGACCTGAGAACAGTTAACTGCTTTCTGATAAAACTAGCCAATTTTGTGCTCTAAGTTCGTCGAGCTGACAACATAACTTCGTCGACTGGAGTTCAGAAAAACGATTCTGGACTTAGAATGTTGAAGTTGTGCTTCTAGAAATCGTCGACCTGAGCTCGAATATCGTCGATCTCAACTCAGAGAATTGTCTCTGAGTTCGTCGAGCGGAGCACGACTTTTGTCGAGCTGAGTTCGACGAACGTCGAACTCACTTTCCTAAATCTTGATTTTTCTCTAAGTCTGGAGTCTTCTGTAGTCTTTTGTTGGCTGGTACATGCAATGTTATCTCTAATGACATAGCCTAAACTCTAGGACACAGACATGACCTTGGATATACATGGTGGGTCAATTATCCTAGCTAGTGAACCTAGCCCAAATCAAACTAGAGATCCAACAATCTCCCCTTATTTGTGTGAGGTCACTAATACAAACATAAATATTCACGAAGCAAAAGAAAAATATATCTGGCAGAAAATTTAAAACATGCAACAGATATATATACAATGTAGCTTTGTGTCTGTGAATAAACAATTTAAGACATACAGAAAACTGAACATCATATACTCATTTCTTCTTCTTCATTATCTCCTTTTGCTTATCCTCCTTTTCTTTGACACAAGGCTGGGTAAATTTGATCTCTCTGTTAGGATTAGCTGCTTGACTCTTTGTCATAGTCATATCAGCAGCTCCAATGATGTTGAGAGATGTGGCCCTTGGCACAACAGCCTCTGGATATAATTGCATATAATCATCTACATTAAAAAACATATTTGCTTTTGCATACCTGTTTAATTCCTCTTTCCTGTATTTGGACATAGTTGAATATTGTGAGGGATCCTTTCCTTCAGATTTAGCCTTGTTTATCATAGATAATCCAACTAGTTCTTGGAACCTGGCCATTCTAGCAGTAGTAGCTATTTTAGAATCATCAAATGGAACAGGAGGAGATTCAGGCCTCTTTGGAATATCAGCTTTTTGATGTTCAGGAGCTTGTTGTAGATGTTGTTGAGGTTGTTGATGTCGATGTTGTTGATGTTGTCTGCATGAGGAGTGCCTCTACTGGCTGCTACCAGAATGTAAAGAAGATCTACCATGTTGTCTTTGGTATGTTGGAGAATAAGAGGTAGATCTTAGAGAAGTAAGTCCTGAAGCACCAACAGCAGGTGGAGGAGGAGGAGGTGTGTCTTTCCTGTATCTTTGAGAATGTGGTGGAGGAGAGTATCTCCTGCTTTTCTTCTTGGCTTTCTGCTCATTCTTTGACAGCCACATCCAAGCCGGCATACCCTTGTAAGGAGTGATAGTCTAAAGAATGTAATATGGGGTATCATGTAACGCCCCGAAACTCAAAGGAGCAAAAGGGGGACGTTTTGGGCCAGTTTGGGTTCTGGCAGCAGGCACATGGCCAGGGACACGGGCGTGTCCCAGGGTGTGTCAAGCGTGTGTCGACACTTAGCCGTGAAGACGTCGAGATTTACTCGACGATTCGTCGAGAGTGGGCACGCGGCCTGCGACACGGGCGTGTCGCAGGGCATGTCGACCCGTGTCGACACTTAGCCGCGAAGTCGTCGAGATTTACTCGACGATTCGTCGAGAGTGGGTACACGGCCTGCGACACGGGCGTGTCGCAGGGCGTGTCGACCCGTGTCGACGATCGTCCCAGGGAGTCGTCGAGATTCGCTCGACGATCGTCGAGACAAGGCACACGGCCTAGGATACGGGCGTGTCCAATACCGTGTCATCAAGTCGTCGATCTTCACTCGACGAAGTGTCCCGTGTACACGGCCTGGGGTCCAGGCGTGTCAAGGTGACACGGGTAAGGACACGGGAGTGTCATAGAACCCGTGCAGTGCTCGGGTTGAAAATGGGGAAAAATCATGGGGTACACGGCCGGCCACACGACCGTGTCAGGTGGAACACGGGCGTGTCAGCTCGAACACGGGCGTGTTCGATACCCGTGTGAGGTTCCAGGAGATTCGATTTTGACGGTGAATGAGGCACACGGCCCTGGACACGGGCGTGTGCTAGGCCATGTTCGGTCCAGATTGGGCATTTCAGCCCCGAATTGAAGCCGTTCATTTCTTTAACTGAAGATCCAACGGCTGGGGGTTGTTCCTGAGAGGATATACCCGTGAGTGGACTTGGAAAACCCTCACTTTTCATACCTTATCATCTTTCTAAATCCTTGGAGAGAGAGGAGAGCCAAGGGAGGAAGAAGGAGCTAGATCCGCCATTGGAGGAGCTTCGGAGCTCCGAATCGCAAGCCGACTCCGGATCCACGGAGGCAACGCTAGTGCGGTGATTTCCATCCGATTACTTTTCAATGGCGCCAAAGAGGAACGCAAGGGTAACGATCCTCATCTTGAGCATGAGTAGCTCTCTTTCTTAGCATAGGAAGCCCGCTCTCGCGAGTTTGCCGAGAGTTGGAGGCGTTCCTTTGGGTAGATATGTGAAGTCCCCGTTGTTTAGAGTCCGTAAGCGAGAACGGACATAGGCATGATGTGTGAAGCCTACCCGGACATGTTGGTCTGGATTGGTGATGTTGCATTGCATAATGCCGGAGAAGACTCCGTGCTATTGGTTGTTTTTCGGGTTTTCTACGGGGTAGATTGCAGCAGGGAGCCTTGGGGACTAACCCAAAGGTGCACCCGGAAAACTGGGTGGATACGAGATCTTGCCAACTTGGTGGCTTGAGAGCCAACTTGAACATAACCGGGTTATGTTACTTGTGATGGAAATGGGACTCGGTGGAATTTTGACCCGCGCAAATGGCTTAAATTGTCGTTGCGATGTGAGCACGGGCTAGATGGAACCATACCCGTTCTATGTCGTTCGGTTAAAGAGACCTAAAGGCACGTGGCACTTACCGTTGGCATAGAGTAGGGTCTTCGGCGGTCAATGGCTTAAATTGTCGTGACTTAGGCCAGGAAGACAAATTGCTCATAGGTTTGGCCGTCCAAGTGGCGGTGGTGAGTCCGGAATGTCTATGGCTTTAATTGACGTGACATCGACCGGTTCACCGAGAATGTGCCCTGAGTGCACGGGGCGTGTGGCCGTGCGAGCCAACGTCTGTGATGAGATGGCTATATGTTTATATTGCTCGCTTATGCTAATGAAATGCAGGGAAGGAGCATCGCCGCCCCGAGTTGGGGGCGGGATCGTTATAATTTGGTCAGTATTGCTGACCGTTGCCTTGTTTTGCCACCGTGCGGTGGTTTGTTGCTTGCAGGTGCAGCTGGATCAAGCGGTCAATAGCGGGCTAAAGCCCTTTTTGCGAAGCCGGCCCTCGAAGGCCCAAATGGAAGTGTTTACTGTTTTATTCATGTGTGACCGGCCTGTGTGCCGTGGTTTGTAAAACATGTAATATTCAAGTGAAACATTTTTGTAAGGCCTTAAGGCTTGTTTTGGGTATTTTGTATAACATTCCTATTTTGTATTAGTGGACATTTGTGCTTTGATGCTAAGTTCTTGTTTACAACTTTTATAAACTGCTTCCGCTAGAATGCTCTGTGTAGGACGTTGAGATTGGTTGGATGGTTTCCATAAGTAACCACCCGGTCTGTCTGTGGTATATGGCGTCGGGCCCCTGCCGGACCTACTGCTATATGCTATGCGACGGATAGGGGGTGTTACAATTTGGTATCAGACTACTGGTTTTGGTTGGGCTTAAACTGAATTCGTGGGCGAATTCTTTTTAAGGGGTGGTGAGCACATTTTGTGCGTCATCGTAATAACAGTAAAAAGAACCCATGAATGTCCACTTAGGAATGAAAATACTCGTGTTTGAGGAACCTGCGTGTTCCTATAATTGCTGTTTGCAATTCATTTTGGTCGCTTAACGGTGTTTTGTACCACTATAGGTGACCAGAAGTGGTGTTGGCCGTCAGAACGCCGAGTTTCTGAGGCTAGTAGTGCACCCGATGTTGCTCCCGCAACACCTCTGTCGGCCGAGAATATTCGATTGGTGGCTGAAGTAGTGTTGGCCGTGATTAATGCGCAGCCTGGAAGGCAAACGCAGCAGCCCGCTCCTGTGATGGAGCAAGAACCTCTGCAAGAGGCTGAGCCGAGGAGAGTGGAGCAAGTGGTTGTAGAACCGGTGGTGCCAAGGAGGGCAACTGAGAGGCAGCTAAAGCATGTAATGAGCTTTAAACCTCCATTATTCTCGGGGTTGGGAACCTCATCTCAGGCTGAAGACTGCCTCTCCAGGGTGAAGAGAGTCATGACAGCGACGGAGACGGAGGAGTGGAAAATGACCACCATCGCTACGTTCCTGTTGGACGGCGAAGCGAGAATGTGGTGGGAAGGATTGGAGCTGCATCATTTGTGAGGTAGACAACTGATAGACGTTCCGATGGAAGACTTCTCGGGATTGTTCTTAGCAAGATACCTCCCCTCTACTCAGAGGATTTCGATGGAGAATGAGTTCCTGAAGTTGGTACAGGGTGAGAGGAGCGTGGATGAATATCTCCACGAGTTCACTCGTTTGAGTCGATATGCTAGCTCCACCATCATGGATGAGGAGCGCAAGACTAATCATTTCTATGAAGGATTGAGAGATGAGTTGAGATTACTACTCTCGGGGCCGATGACGCAGGGTTTCTTAACCTTGGTCAATACTGCCCGGTCCTTGGAGAAGGACATGAAGAACGTACAAGCAAAGAAAAGCTTGGGTGAGAGGAAATCTGAGTTTAAAGTGCCGACTACTTCAAAGTCCGGCTATCGGAGGTCTTTCAAGAAGCATAGGACTTCGGGTCCAGCTCCTTCTGGCGCTTCTGGGGCGACTACGAGTCGGACCCCGGGCGCATGTTTTACATGTGGAAAGACGGGGCACTTTGCCCGTGATTGTTGGAGCGGACGTCCTAAGTCCGAGAGGAAGCCGGGAGCTACCTATGAAGAGAAGGGAAAGGCGGTGGAGTCGACCGCATCCCATTATGCTCCGGCACAACCAAGGGTCTACAATCTTAGCCAACAGGAGGCCATTAAACAAGCTGATGTGGTGACAGGTACAGTTTAATATATAGCAAGTCAATTTATTTAAATACTTGTTATGTTACCTTACCACTGCTTGTTTAGGATTTGTATTGATTTGTGAAAATCCGGCACGAGTACTCTTCGATACGGGAGCCTCACACTCCTTCTTGTCCGAAGGATTTATATCACGCATCAGAGTCCCTTCTTCGATGTCGAAGGATAAGTTGGATGTGTTGTTGCCCAATGGGTGTTCGATGCGAGCGGATAGGATCTGCGATGTTAAGATTCGAATTGGGGTGCAGGAGTTCAACCTGCGGGCGTCTTTACTTCCGTTAGTGGAGTTCGACGTCATATTTGGCATGGACTGGCTCTCGGAGCAGCAGGCCCATATAGATTGTGGTAGCAAGGAAGTTAAGCTGGGAGCGAGTCGTGAGACGACGTTTACGGGCTTAAAGGGGTCGAGCAATACGTTGATGTCTGCTCTTCAGGTGGTGAAGGCGGTTCGTGCTGGAGCAGAACTGTTCTTTACACTAGTGGAGGTTGCAAAGCCGAAGCCCGCATTGGATTGTATTTCAGTGGTATCGGAATACCCTGATGTGCTCCCCGCAGATCTTCCTGGAGCCCCGCCTCAGCGGGAGATAGATTTTACGATCGAGCTAGTTCCAGGTGCAAAGCCTCTGTCACGATCTCCGTATCGGCTAGCGCCTAAGGAAATGGCAGAGCTTAAAGTTCAACTGCAAGAGTTGCTGGAGCAAGGATATGTGCGCCCGAGTTCTTCGCCTTGGAGCGCATCGGTCCTCTTTGTTAAGAAGAAGGACGGAAGCTTGAGGTTATGTATTGATTATCGGGAGCTAAACAAGCTGACGGAGAAGAACAAGTACCTGATCCCCCGGATTGATGATCTCTTTGATCAGTTAGTCGGGTCGACGGTGTACTCGAAGTTGGATCTCAAGGCTGGGTACTATCAGCTGCGTATAAGGGAGAGTGATATCCCGAAGACAGCGTTTAGTACGAGATACGGGCATTATGAGTTTACGGTCATGCCGTTTGGGCTGACTAATGCGCCGTCAGTATTCATGGATTTGATGAACAGGACGTTCAGGGAGTACTTGGACCATTTCGTGATCGTCTTCATCGACGATATTTTGGTGTACTCGCAAAGTGAGGAAGATCACTTCAAGCATCTTCATTTGGTGTTGGAGACGCTAAGGAGAAATCAGTTGTATGTCAAGTTCTCGAAGTGCGAGTTTTGGCTATCCTCAGTAGCGTTCCTCGGTCATATAGTGAGTGGAGAGGGTATTGTTGTGGATCCGGCGAAGATTGTTGCGATACGGGAGTGGCCTGAGCTTGCTACGGTAGCAGAAGTCCGGAGCTTTTTGGGGCTTGCCGGCTATTATAGGCGCTTCGTAGAGAACTTCTCGCGGATAGCGTTACCTCTCACTACTTTGACGAGGAAGGAGCATAAGTTCGTTTGGACGCCAGAGTGCGCGCGAGCTTTCGAGGAGTTGAAGTGTCGGTTGACCACGGCGCCTGTGCTGAGTTCGCCGGTTGGGACCGAAGGCTATGAGATATATAGCAATGCTTCGGGCAGCGGTTTGGGTTGCATGCTACTGCAGCACGGAAGCGTGATAGCTTATGGCTCGAGACAGCTAAAAGTGCACGAGAGGAATTATCTGGTCCATGACTTGGAGTTAGCGGCCGTGATTTTTGCTTTGAAGCTGTGGAGGCACTATTTGTACGGTGTGAAGATTGATATCTACACCGATCATAAGAGCCTGAAATATTTGATTGATCCGAAGGATCTGAATATGCGGCAGCGTAGGTGGATGGAGTTCCTGGGGGACTATACATTCAAGATCCACTACGTGCCTGGCAAAGGGAATGCGGTTGCGGATGCGCTGAGTCACCGAGCCCCAGCTCAAGCCAATTGGCTATCAGTGCACGATGAGCGGTTGGTGCGAGAGTTGGAGGCGTTGGAGATTGTTTGTGTGGATAGACAATCAAGTGCTGAAGCAGTTTTGAATTGGACTGAAGTCTAATATGACCTGGCTGATCGTATTCGGCAGGCTTTGGATATGGATGCTCTTATGAAGCAGTTCATGGTAGAGGCTCTGGATGGGTCAAATTCCCAATTTGTCGTGGAAGACGGGTTGCTTTGGAAAGACGGTCGTTTGTGCGTCCCAAGTGTGAGCAATTTGCGGGTGGAGTTGTTGTACGAGGCACACCATACCAAGTACTCGATTCACCCGGGGAGCACGAAGATGTACCGTGATGTGAAGAAACTGTTTTGGTGGCCGGGTTTGAAAAAGGATGTGGCGCTCTACGTAGCGAAGTGCCAAACTTGCGCCTTGGTAAAGGCGCAGTGCCAAAAGCCGGGAGGATTTCTTAAGTCCTTGCCTATTCCAGAGTGGAAATTCGACGACATCTCTATAGACTTTTTGCACGGTTTGCCAAGGTCGCAGAAGGGAAATGACGCCATTTGGGTGGTTGTTGATCGATTAACGAAGGTGTCGCATTTTATTCCGCATAGGAAGGATGATCCGGTGGAGAAGCTGGCAAAGCTTTATGTGGATAACATAGTACGTCTTCATGGTGTGCCCCGCAGCATCATGAGTGACCGAGATGGGTGGTTCACGTCCAATGATTGGAGGCTGGTGCAGCAAATGTTGGGAACAAAGCTGAAATTCAGCACAGCCTTCCATCCACAAACGGATGGGCAGACCGAGAGGGTCAATAGAACCATGGAAGACATGCTTCGCATGTGTGTCTTGGATTTTGGAAAGTAATGGGAAGACCACCTATATTTGGTGGAGTTCGCCTACAACAATAGCTACCAAGAGAGTATTCAGATGGCACCTCTCGAGGCCCTATATAGTAGAAGATGTCGCACGCCGTTGTCTTGATTAGAAACGGGTGAGTCAAAGTTGTATAAGCGATCGGAAGTGGATGGTGCTACTTCTTTGGTAAGAACCATTCGGGAGAGGTTGCTTATCGCTCAGGACCGGCAAGCAAAGTACTATAATGCCAAGCACAGGAACGTGGAGTTCGCTGTGGGCGATTATGTATACTTAAAGATCAAGCCGTTCAAGGGTGTCTCACGGGTGCGGCAATTGAAAAAGCTACGCCCGAGGTACCTTGGACCGTTTGAGGTTCTGGAGCGAGTTGGTGAAGCGGCCTATCGGTTGAAGCTTTCAGTGGAGCTTAGTGGTTTACATGATGTATTCCATATTTCGGTGCTTCGGAAGGCGGTGCAAGAGCCTACGCAAGTGATCGCGGTTGATCAAGTGCCGGTGGACAGTGGGTTAACGACAAAGGTCAAGCCCGTGCGGATCGAGGACTCGGTGGTCAAGCGGCTACGCAATAAAGAGATCAGGATGGTCAAGGTCCGGTGGGACAATTGCGGTCGTGAGGAGCTCTCTTGGGAGCGAGAGCAGACTATGCTTGACGAGTATCCGGAGTTGTTCCGCTCAGGAACAAATTTTGGTTTTGTACATGTCTTTCCTCTATTTAATTTCGTGGGCGAAATTCTTTTAAGAGGGGGAGAGTTGTAACGCCCCGAAACTCAAATGAGCAAAAGGGGGACGTTTTGGGCCAGTTTGGGTTCTGGCAGCAGGCACACGGCCGGGGACACGGGCGTGTCCCAGGGCGTGTCAAGCGTGTGTCGACACTTAGCCGCGAAGACGTCGAGATTTACTCGATGATTCGTCGAGAGTGGGCACACGGCCTGCGACACGGGCGTGTCGCAGGGCGTGTCGACCCGTGTCGACACTTAGCCGCGAAGTCGTCGAGATTTACTCGACGATTCGTCGAGAGTGGGCACACGGCCTGCGACACGGGCGTGTCGCAGGGCGTGTCGACCCGTGTCGACGATCGTCCCAGGGAGTCGTCGAGATTCGCTCGACGATCGTCGAGACAAGGCACACGGCCTAGGACACGGGCGTGTCTAAGGTCGTGTCATCAAGTCATCGATCTTCACTCGACGAAGTGTCCCGTGTACACGGCCTGGGGTCCAGGCGTGTCAAGGGGACATGGGTAAGGACACGGGCGTGTCCTAGAACCCGTGCAGTGCTCGGGTTGAAAATGGGGAAAAATCATGGGGTACACGGCCGGCCACACGGCCGTGTCAGGTGGAACACGGGCGTGTCAGCTCGAACACGGGCGTGTTCGATACCTGTGTGAGGTTCCGGGAGATTCGATTTTGACGGCGAATGAGGCACACAGCCCTGGACACGGGCGTGTGCCAGGCCGTGTTCGGTCCAGATTGGGCATTTCAGCCCCGAATCGAAGCCGTTCATTTCTTTAACTGAAGATCCAACGGCTGGGGTTGTTCCTGAGAGGATATACCCGTGAGTGGACTTGGAAAACCCTCACTTTTCATACCTTATCATCTTTCTAAATCCTTGGAGAGAGAGGAGAGCCAAGGGAGGAAGAAGGAGCTAGATCCGCCATTGGAGGAGCTTCGGAGCTCCGAATCGCAAGCCGACTCCGGATCCACGGAGCCAACGCTAGTGCGGTGATTTCCATCCGATTACTTTCCAATGGCGCCAAAGAGGAACGCAAGGGTAACGATCCTCATCTTGAGCATGAGTAGCTCTCTTTCTTAGCATAGGAAGCCCGCTCTCGCGAGTTTGCGGAGAGTTGGAGGCGTTCCTTCGGGTAGATATGTGAAGTCCCTGTTGTTTAGAGTCTGTAAGAGAGAACGGACATAGGCATGATGTGTGAAGCCTACCCGAACATGTTGGTCTGGATCGGTGATGTTGCATTGCATAATGCCGGAGAAGACTCCGTGCTATTGGTTGTTTTTCGGGTTTTCTACGCGGTAGATTGCAGCAGGGAGCCTTGGGGACTAACCCAAAGGTGCACCCGGAAAACTGGGTGGATACGAGATCTTGTCAACTTGGTGGCTTGAGAGCCAACTTGAACATAACCGGGTTATGTGACTTGTGATGGAAATGGGACTCGGCGGAAGTTTGACCCGCGCAAATGGCTTAAATTGTCGTTGCGATGTGAGCACGGGCTAGATGGAACCGTACCCGTTCTATGTCGTTCGGTTAAAGAGACCTAAAGGCACGTGGCACTTACCGTTGGCATAGAGTAGGGTCTTCGGCGGTCAATGGCTTAAATTGTCGTGACCCAGGCCAGGAAGACAAATTGCTCATAGGTTTGGCCGTCCAAGTGGCAGGGGTGAGTCCGGAATGTCTATGGCTTTAATTGACGTGACATCGACCGGTTCACCGAGAATATGCCCTGAGTGCACGGGGCGTGTGGCCGTGCGAGCCACCGTCTGTGATGAGATGGCTATATGTTTATATTGCTCGCTTATGCTAATAAAATGCAGGGAAGGAGCATCGCCGCCCCGAGTTGGGGGCGGGATCGTTATAATTTGGTCAGCATTGCTGACCGTTGCCTTGTTTTGCCACCGTGCGGTGGTTTGTTGCTTGCAGGTGTAGCTGGACCAAGCGGTCAATAGCGGGCTAAAGCCCTTTTTGCGAAGCCGGCCAACGAAGGCCCAAATGGAAGTGTTTACTGTTTTATTCATGTGTGACCGGCCTGCGTGCCGTGGTTTGTAAAACATGTAATATTCAAGTGAAACATTTTTGTAAGGCCTTAAGGCTTGTTTTGGGTATTTTGTATAACATTCCTATTTTGTATTAGTGGACATTCGTGCTTTGATGCTGGGTTCTTGTTTACAACTTTTATAAACTGCTTCAGCTAGAATGCTCTGTGTAGGACGTTGAGATTGGTTGGATGGTTTCCATAAGTAACCACCCGGTCTGTCTGTGGTATATGGCGTCGTGCCCCGGCCGGACCTACTGCTATATGCTATACGACGGATAGGTGGTGTTACATATCATGAGTGGGATTAGGTTTTGGGGCAATAGTTGGAGGGGCTTTCCTTTTCTTAGAGATTTTCTTTTTCTTTACAGAATGGCTGTCATCAGAATCATCTTCATCATCATCATCATCATCATCATCTGTAGAATCTTGGGGATTATCATATAAAGCATTAATTTTGTAACGACCCTAGCCGATCCAACGTGACAGCGTCACGGCTCCGCTCTAGGCGACGCTACCGGGCTGCAGCCCAAGCACCCCAACCCCTCTCCCTCCACGGGCGGGTTGTTGGTGGCCGCAACCTCCCTTTGATGAGGTAAACTCGATAGTCAAGCCTGCGCTACGGGAACTTCCCAGGAGGTCACCCATCCCAGTACTACTCCAGCCCGAGCACGCTTAACTATGGAGTTCTTTCAACTCTCATCACCAATTGAGCTGCAGCTCAATTGGTGATGAGAGTTGAAAGAACTCCATAGTTAAGCGTGCTCGGGCTGGAGTAGTACTGGGATGGGTGACCTCCTGGGAAGTTCCCGTAGCGCAGGCTTGACTATCGAGTTTACCTCATCAAAGGGAGGTTGCGGCCACCAACAACCCGCCCGTGGAGGGAGAGGGGTTGGGGTGCTTGGGCTGCAGCCCGGTAGCGTCGCCTAGAGCGGAGCCGTGACGCTGTCACGTTGGATCGGCTAGGGTCGTTACAATAAAAGTGCACTTTTATTGTAACGTCCCCTTTGCCGTCCGTGGATCAACACCACTAGGCCTCCGGCGGACCGTTACCGGGCTGCAGCTCAAGCACCCCAACCCCTCTCCATCCACAGGCGGGTTGTTGTTGGCCACAGCCTCCCTTTGATGAGGTAAACTCGATAGTCAACTACGGGGACTTCCCAGGAGGTCACCCATCCCAGTACTACTCCAGCCCGAGCACGCTTAACTATGGAGTTCTTTCAACTCTCATCACCAATTGAGCTACCCCGAAGTTAATCGGATCAATTTGAGCAAAATCGGGTTCAGGCATGGGTGACACGGCCTGGGACACGGGCGTGTCCCAGGGCGTGTCAGGCCTGGGTAGTGACGAGTCGTGAAGTCGACGAAATTTGGGGTCGACACAGCGAACACGGCCTGCGACACGGGCGTGTCGCGGGGCGTGTCGGGGTCGTGTCGACGATCGGCCTGGATGTCGACGAATTTTCTCGACGATCGTCGAGTGTCGAGTGTCGAGTGAGGACACGGCCTGTGACACGGGCGTGTCACAGGGCGTGTCAGTGGTCGTCGAACTCAACTCGACGATTCGAGCCGGGGCGTGTTTGCTGGACACGGGTGTGTCCTGGTGCACACGGCCAGGAACACGGGCGTGTGCTAGGCCGTGTGCCAGGCCGTGTGAAGTCTCGGGTTGTTTTGGGATTATTTTCGTTGAGGCACACGGCCTCAGACACGGGCGTGTCTGAGGGCGTGTCGGGTACACGGCACGTGACACGGGCGTGTCCCATGGCCGTGTACTGTTGGTTTTGAGTCGGTTGACTGCCGCTTAGAGGGACACGGCCTGTGACACGGGCGTGTCACAGGGCGTGTCAGGCCGTGTTTTAGCTTTTCTGGCCAAATCTGAGCCGTTTGTTTCCCTCTTCCTGGATCCAGTGGCTGGGCTCTGTCCAGGTGTTGTGAAGGCCGAGAAAAAGGGGATTTAATCCCTCTTTCTTCTTCTTCTTCTCCTTCATGTTTTTCCAAGAAAGGGAAGAAGAGAGGCCAAGGCAAGAGGGAAGGGAGGAGTCTTCCAGCTGCTGTAGGAGCTGCAGAGTGCGGAGCGAAGATCCGAGAGCGGATTCGTGAAGGAGAAGCCGAGGCGGTTATTTCCATCCGGCTACTTCATGGCGCCGAAGAGATCTTCAAGGGTAACGATCTCCTTCTTGGACATCGAAGTCCTTCCTTTATGCATGTGCTTGGAATCCTCCACCAAGAGGTGGATTTGCGGAAGTGATTCCTTTGTTGAGTCTGCATCTAGAGCCGGAATTCTGGAGTACGGAATAGGCATGCTGTGTGAAGCTCATCTGTACCGGTAGTCTGGATTGGTGATGTTCATGGGTAAACCGGAGGAGACTCCGTGGATTTGATGAGATGGAAATGGTTTTCTCTTGTGCTGAATGTATGGATGTGATGCTGAATGTGAGGAGGCTTTGGCAAAGCTCCTAGTTGTGATATGATCAATTGGTAGCATGCTGGGGAGCTCGTGATAAACCCGGCTGTTACACCACTAGGGTGGGTTGATCTAGTTAGTTAGCGGGATCGATAGGTGGCAATGCTTGGGGAGCCGATTTAAACCCGGGTTGCTGCACCACATAGTGTGGGTCGATCGGATTAGGAGGGGGGTCGATGGGTAGACATTGCCTGGGGAGCTTGGATAAACCCGGCGTGCTACACCACATGTTGTGGGTCGACCTACTCTGGTTGTTGCTGTGAGGTTGTACCTCTGTGTGGTTGGGCGGGATGTCGCCAGCTTGTGAGATTGGTGGACTAGGGTCGGTCAACCAATAAGGAAAACCCTCGAATCGGCGGTGTATGACTGGTGGATTCCGGTACGCCAAGAAGGTGCCCTGAGTGCACGGAACGTCTGGTGGATTCCAGCGTTTGTGATGTCATGTGTTTGCTAGCGGGATAAAGAGAATGATATAGCTATGCTGTTTGATGATACTTGATGAGCACTGTATACAGGGAAGGAACCACTACCCCGGGTAGGGGGTAGGGTCGTTATAATGGGTCAGCAAAATGCTGACCGTTACTGTGTTTTCTGGTTTGGCTTGGATATGGAATTGCAGGTGCCGCGGCTGGAAATGCATAAGAATGGCTAGCTTGCTGCTGTTGGTCTTTGACGGCTATGCGAAGAGTGTTGTTTGGATTTCATGTGTGGCCGGCCTGCGTGCCGATGTACGAAATGAATGTTGTGTAAAAGAGGAACCTGTAAGGCCATAAGGCCAGGGTGTGTGGGTTGTATACATTCCTGATGTTGTGATATATAAATGTGATCTTTTATATATGGGTGGACATTCTGGTTTGAGTTCATGCTAAAATAAAATATGCTGCGCTAGAATGGAATGAGTTAAGGATTCGCATAGATTTTCGATTTCCACACGTGATTCCTTCGCTTGTCTGTGAGATATGGCATGGGGCCCCGGCCAGACCCACCGGTATATGTCATGTGACAGGTGAGGGCATTACAAAGTGGTATCAAAGCCAGGTTTAGATTGTTTGGGAGGAGAGAACATAAATGAACTCATGAATGTCCACTAGGAATGTATGTCATGCACAAGATGTGCGTGAGTGTGTAGTCAATGTAACAGTACCGTTATGATTGGAAGTATTAATGGTGCGCTGTACATTGATAGGTGGCGAGGGATGGAGCTGGGACGTCTGAGCCCCAGCGGTCTGCTGAGAGTGCAGCACCCGTGGAAGCGTCTATGCCTCCCTCGGCAGAAGCCATACGGGTGGTGACGGAGACAGTGCTTGCAGTGTTACAAGCACAACCTACTGGACAGGCAAGGCCTGGTGCAAGGCAAGAGCATGCTGCAGTGGTGGTGGAGGCGCAAGCAAGTGACGAGTCATTGACACGTTTTATGCACTTTCATCCACCGACGTTTGGTGGAGCGCTTTCCCCAACGCAGGCAGAAGATTGGTTGGCAAGGGTAAAAAGGATCCTGACCGCAATCCGGACGGTCGAGGAACAGAAAGTGTTGTTGGCCACGTTTCTGTTGGAAGGAGATGCGAGATTGTGGTGGGATGAGATTGAAGTGCATCACTTGGCAGGTCGAGGTTTAACGGAGGTTTCCATGGATGAATTCTCCGAATATTTTTAGCCAAGTATGTGCCAGTGTCGCAGAGGATTGCGATGGAAAATGAGTTTCTCTGTTTGGTGCAGGGTGAGCAAGATATTGATACCTACCTGCATGAGTTTACGAGATTGGGGAGATATGCGGGATCTACCTTTGCGGAGGAAGCACGAAAGACGAATCGGTTTTATGAAGGATTGCGAGATGAATTGAGATTGGCACTCCCGAGTTCAGTGAGCCAAGGCTTTCAAGCATTGGTCGATACAGCTCGTGCCTTGGAAAAAGATATGAAGCGAGTACAAGCGAATAAGCGACTGGTAGTGGAAAAGTCAGAATCTAAAGTGTCGCAGTTGGATCAATCGGAGTTTCGACGACAAGAGAAGAAAAGATTTAGGCCGGCGGAATCAGCTCCGTCGACTGTTTCTTCGGGGGCGACTTATGGATCAGGACGTGTGGATACACGTATATGCTATAAATGCGGGCAGCAAGGACATATAGCAAAATTCTGTCGGAATGCCCCTCTAGGGAGTGAGAAAAAGATAGGTGCGTCATATGAAGACAAGGGAAAAGCAGTGGCCGAATCATCTGCACCCCGGACGCAACCTTGATTTCATGCGATGGAAGTTCAAGAGCCGCAAAGCTCAGTTGGTGAAATTCAGCCTCGGGTGTTTAATTTGTCGCTTAATCGTGAATTTCAAAATCGAGAGGCTGAGCGGAGGTGAATCATGAAGTAGCTCCTGTGGACGCTATGACTGGATTGTACCTTGATGGATTGTCCATAGTGGTGTATGTAAATGATGTTGATATATATAGTTGTCGCTATCTATTAAACTTGGTGCACTTGTGATTGTGAGAAGATAAATAAATCATGTTGTTTTATTTTGAGGTCTTTGTGGCTGAATGTGCACAAGTGGAAGATAGGGATGTTTGTTGTGTTGTATATTTGTTCGTTTGTGCGGAGGCGTGAGGTGTAAGCTTTGCTGATGTTGTGATTGATTGGAGTCAATTTCGAGGACGAAATTATTTGAAGGGGGGGAGGATTGTAACACCCCGAAGTTAATCGGATCAATTTGAGCAAAATCGGGTTCAGGCATGGGTGACACGGCCTGGGACACGGGCGTGTCCCAGGGCGTGTCAGACCTGGGTAGTGTCGAGTCGTGAAGTCGACGAAATTTGGGGTCGACACAGCGAACACGGCCTGCGACACGGGCGTGTCGCAGGGCGTGTCGGGGCCGTGTCGACGATCGGCCTGGATGTCGACGAATTTTCTCGACGATCGTCGAGTGTCGAGTGTCGAGTGAGGACACGGCCTGTGACACGGGCGTTTCACAGGGCGTGTCAGTGGTCGTCGAACTCAACTCGACGATTCGAGCCGGGGCGTGTTTGCGGGACACGGGTGTGTCCTGGTGCACACGGCAAGGAACACGGGCGTGTGCTAGGCCGTGTGCCAGGCCATGTGAAGTCTCGGGTTGTTTTGGGATTATCTTCGTTGAGGCACACGGCCTCAGACACGGGCGTGTCTGAGGGCGTGTAGGGTACACGGCACGTGACACGGGCGTGTCCCATGGCCGTGTACTATTGGTTTTGAGTCGGTTGACTGCCGCTTAGAGGGACACGGCCTGTGACACGGGCGTGTCACAGGGCGTGTCAGGCCGTGTTTTAGCTTTTCTGGCCAAATCTGAGCCGTTTGTTTCCCTCTTCCTGGATCCAGTGGCTGGGCTCTGTCCAGTTGTTGTGAAGGCCGAGAAAAAGGGGATTTAATCCCTCTTTCTTCTTCTTCTTCTCCTTCATGTTTTTCCAAGAAAGGGAAGAAGAGAGGCCAAGGCAAGAGGGAAGGGAGGAGTCTTCCAGCTGCTGTAGGAGCTGCGGAGTGCGGAGCGAAGATCCGAGAGCGGATTCGTGAAGGAGAAGCCGAGGCGGTGATTTCCATCCGGCTACTTCATGGCGCCGAAGCGATCTTCAAGGGTAACGATCTCCTTCTTGGACATCGAAGTCCTTCCTTTATGCATGTGCTTGGAATCCTCCACCAAGAGGTGGATTTGCGGAAGTGATTCCTTTGTTGAGTCTGCATCTAGAGCCGGAATTCTGGAGTACGGCATAGGCATGCTGTGTGAAGCCCATCTGGACCGGTAGTCTGGATTGGTGATGTTCATGGGTAAACCGGAGGAGACTCCGTGGATTTGATGAGATGGAAATGGTTTTCTCTTGTGCTGAATGTATGGATGTGATGCTGAATGTGAGGAGGCTTTGGCAAAGCTCCTGGTTGTGATATGATCAATTGGTAGCATGCTGGGGAGCTCGTGATAAACCCGGCTGTTACTCCACTAGGGTGGGTTGATCTAGTTAGTTAGCGGGATCGATGGATGGCAATGCTTGGGTAGCCGGGTTAAACCCGGGTTGCAGCACCACATAGTGTGGGCCGATCGGATTAGGAGGGGGGTCGATGGGTAGACATTGCCTGGGGAGCTTGGATAAACCCGGCGTGCTACACCACATGTTGTGGGTCGACCTACTCTGCTTGTTGCTGTGAGGTTGTACCTCTGTGTGGTTGGGCGGGATGTCGCCAGCTTGCGAGATTGGTGGACTAGGGCCGGTCAACCAACAAGGGAAACCCTCGGATCGGCGGTGTATGACTGGTGGATTCCGGTACGCCAAGAAGGTGCCCTGAGTGCACAGAACGTCTGGTGGATTCCAGCGTTTGTGATGTCATGTGTTTGCTAGCGGGATAAAGAGAATGATATAGCTATGCTGTTTGATGATACTTGATGAGCACTGTATACAGGGAAGGAACCACTACCCCGGGTAGGGGGTAGGGTCGTTATAATGGGTCAGCAAAATGCTGACCGTTACTTTGTTTTCTGGTTTGGCTTGGATATGGAATTGCAGGTGCCGCGGCTGGAAATGCATAAGAATGGCTAGCTTGCTGCTGTTGGTCTTTGACGGCTATGCGAAGAGTGTTGTTTGGATTTCATGTGTGGCCGGCCTGCGTGCCGATGTACGAAATGAATGTTGTGTAAAAGAGGAACCTGTAAGGCCATAAGGCCAGGGTGTGTGGGTTGTATACATTCCTGGTGTTGTGATATATAAATGTGATCTTTTATATATGGGTGGACATTCTGGTTTGAGTTCATCCTAACATAAAATATGCTGCGCTAAAATGGAATGAGTTAAGGATTCGCATAGATTTTTGATTTCCACACGTGATTCCTTCGCTTCTCTGTGAGATATGGCGTGGGGCCCCGGCCGGACCCACCGGTATATGTCATGTGACAGGTGAGGGCGTTACAAATTTCCTTTAGATCTTTTGCAGATATCAGCAACTTTTCAGCCTGAGGAGGAGCTGGAGGTAGAACAACTGATTCAATAACTTTTTCAGCAACTAAAGACAACTAATTCTCTTGTTCTATGTCTGCCATTATGATCTCATCCAGATCTGGCATGGGACTGTCATCCCTCTTGAATATTGGCGGAGAGATGGCTTTGGGAGGGGATGAAGCAATGACAGAATATGCTTTTGGTGGAGATGGAACAACTGGAGCCTCTATACTTGCAAAACTGGCCTGGAGTTGCATGACAACTTTGGGGCTTATTGGAGAAGTATAAGGAACTATAGCCATAGAAGGCTTTAGGCTAGTTTCTGGAAGAAAGTTTAAATGAGCTGTATCAAAGATATTTAACAAACTCAAAATATTTACTGTGGGATTGATAATATAATCACCAACGGTGTTTATTCCAGCTATAGCTCTCTCATCCATATCTATATCAGACTCAATGAAATCAATTAAATCAGCAGGGATAACTGTGTCTACTACTGTCTCTGCTGCTGCTTCTTCTAAATCTGGAGCTACATCTTCATGGAGTATCTCCCCCTGCCTGGTTTTAGTAGGCACTAGAGCCAGCCCCCTAAATGAAGGAGGAGGGACAGAGAACGTAGAGAGTTGGGCAACAAGGGATAAAATGGATGTAGCAAGAGGTGAAATGGCCTCTGCTATCAGGTTTTTGATAAGTGGAGTTAGAATTTCTAGAAGAGGTTGAATGGAATGGGGGTTCCAAATGCATGAATTCAGAAGGTGTCTGAGTGGATACAGAAGTATGGATGGAAGATGATGGTGGAGGAGAAGGTAGAGAATTTGGCATTGGCTCATCTGTAGGTGATGGAGTATGAAGGAGGGATGACAGTAGGTCAAAAGAAGGGAGTGAGAGGAGGTTGTAAAGGGGGATGTTTTCTAAATGTAGTGGTAGAGGAGATAAGGGTGGTGTACCATGTTGTGATGGAGTTGGTGTACCATGGTGTGATGGAGTTGGTGTACCATATTGTGTTGGAGTTTGTATTGGAAAGTGAATGTGAGATTGGGGATGATGCACTGGAGATGATGGAGGTGTTGGAGTATGTACTGAGATTTGAACTAGTGAGGAGAAATGAGTTGGGGAAGCTGGAGGAGGTGGCGGTGGAGGTGGAACATCTTAAACAGGGTGGGGAGTGGCTGGAGCAGCCCTTGTACTCTCAAAAGGTCTGGAGGAAGAGGAGGGAGCCTTGGATGGCTTGGTGATATTCCTTTCCCACTTGCCAAAGAGGGCACAAGTAATACTCTTGGAGACATTAATGAATATGGTCGGTGTGACCAGGGATTCAGCAGTCTTGGCTTGATGGAAGATTCCTAGAATCCTTCCAAAACACACCTCTTTCTTGGTATTTTTCTTCCGGATCATCTAAAACAGGATCATAGCCCAGTTCACAGGCTTCTTATTTACAATAGCACACATCACAAGGAATTGATGCCTAGTGATGTAGTCATGTGTTATGTGTTTTCCCAGCAGTACCTTGCCAACGACATCTACTAGAAACTTGTAGTCAGCAGACAAATGTTTCTTTAGCAGTTTGTTGGGTGTGTCTCCAAATAACTCATCTTATTCAACATCTCATCAAATTCATCACTACTAATCTCTAATTCTTCATCACCATTAAATATGCCGAAAATATCTGTTAAGATGACCGGGGTAAGAGATATTTCATTACCCGATATGGTTCCCATCATGGTATTATCATCTGGGGAGGAGGAGGTGTAAACCCATTCTCTTATTTCTGTTCCAGCTATCTTTATTCTTGTGGTCATCAGATATTTAAATTGTTGATCTTCAAATAATTTCAGAATTTCCTGGAAGATTGGATCCGAATGTTGGAACGACTCGAAGTCGATATCAAAACTCATATCAAATTTCATGGAAGAGAGAGTGCTTGCTAGAATCACCATGAATATACCTGCAAGAAAAAAACAAAGATCAAGTGCAAAGGGAACTGAAAGCGTGGGACGGAGGTTGAAGAAAACCTAGATATAAGGTTTTCAGAATTAGAATCGACAAACTCCGTTCAATGAAAAATAAAAAAATCTTCGATCTGAGGTTGACGAAATATTTTATAGTTAAAAAAAATTCATCGATCTTTGTCAGAAGATTTGAAAACATTTCATCAAGCTTCGTTCAACGAAAGTTTCTCAAAGCAAATTCGTCGATCTCCGGTCAATGAAAATAACTCTACTCACCGAGAATTCGTCGATCTCCATTTGACGAAGTTCTCTAGAACTTTTCTCTGTTCGTCAATCTCCGCTCGACGAACTTTGAAAAATTCATCTACCATAGACAGAAATCAAATTAAAGCTTCTCCATTTATCATACCAAGCTGATATATGAAGAATAGATGATTCCTCTCATCCAAATATTTGGTGAAGATATTTGCCCTTTGTAAATCAGTGTAGATATAGACAAGATTAATTTTTTTGTCTACACACTCCCTTATGAAATGATGCATAATGTCTATATGCCTGGTCCTACTGTGATGGACTGGATTTTGTGCTATGGATATAGCACTTGTGTTGTCACATAATAGAGTTGAATTATCTAAGTTGAACCCATAGTCCAGGAGTTGGTTTTGAATCCACAGCATCTAAGAACAGCAACTGCCAGCAACTATATATTCTGCTTCAGCAATTGATGTAGACACAGATGACTCCTTCTTGCTAAACCATGAGACTAATCTCATACCAAGTAACCGGCATGTTCCCGAGGTACTTTTTCTGTCTACTATGCATCTAGCAATGTCAGCATCTGAGTATCCAGTTAACTCAAACTCTGACTCAGTAGGATACCAGAGTGCTAGACTAGGACAACTCTTTATATACCTCAAAATTCTTTTTAAGAAAATTGGATGAGATTCTTTAGGGTTCACTTTGAACCTATCATAAAGATATGTAGCAAACATTATGTCAGGTCTGCTTGCTGTAAGGTATAGTAGGGACCCAACAATGCCCCTATATAATTTCTGATCAACATGTTTCCAATGTTCATCAGAGTCTATTACAGCATTAGTGGTCATGGGTGTTTTCTATGCTGAGGCATCAGCCATCCTAAACTTTTTGAAAAGCTCCTTAGCATACTTAGCCTGGGATATTGATCCAGTCTTGCACGTTGACACTGAATATATCTACGGACGACACGTTTGCCTCTCTAATGATCCAAATCCTACACTCGCACAATCGTTCTACGCAACACCACGTTAATTAATTCTATCAATTATATGCTAGCATACGGGTAGCCAAACCGATTAGGATCGAATAGAGGCGATAGGCCAATATTTTTTCCGGCTAAAAGAACCCACCCGGTCCAAACGGGCGGTGTTGTACCAAAAAAGATCTGCCAAAAATAACGCTTCAGAAAAGGTAGATCTCTCCCAACAAAAGAAAACGAAGGTTCGCCAAACCTTTTAGAAATTAAATCAATCAAGATAAAGACAAACCAGTTGAAGGAAAAAAATCACGATTATTAAATGCTTCAAAATGCAACGCCAAGAATTTCCACCACAAGAATTAACTAGAGGGAAACACACATGGAGTAGAAATATTTTGTTACCCAACCGAAATGGTTGATTCCATTATTTTTTTCTCTACATGGATCGCCCTTCAACGGCTCCGCCGGAGTCTCGCCGGATGGAGAGGAACTTGTCCGCCTTCGTCGCTTCACGCCTTGGACGAGATCTTTGGTTGGTAAGAGAAGAGGTCAGCTATTGGAGGTGATGAAGAGGGGTGCTCGGGTTTTTGGGAGGAGAGGAAAACGAGAATAGAGAGGGGGAGAAGGTTGGTCGGCGGCCAAAGAGAGGAGGAGGAAGGAGGAGGCCGAAATTTGCCTTAGGGGGAAAGAGGAAAGAGGGGAAAATTCAAATCTTGAATTCTTATGATTTCTTTTTTTCATTCTCTAATTATTCCCTCATAACATGGCTATATATAGCCTACACCACTTAATCTCCCTCCATTCAAAATTTAAAATTCAAAATTCAAAATGAAAGTTATGATGGTTATATGCACCCATCATAACATGAATTATTTAAATGCAATAAAAATAAAAAATGCTTAAAATAAAATAAAACATGAAAATGACTTAATAATTAATAATAGTTATTAATAAATTATTATTAATTATTAATATAGTGGTTTGCGTTCAAGACAGATATTATGGTGACGCTCCACATGGTCATCCGTAAGCACGCCGTCGCCATCTTAAAAATGTTGCGGGTCGTCTTCTCCATCAATCCTCCCCCACTCAAAAGTACTCATCACCGATGAGTTGGTCGGAATGCACCAGTGCAGGAGAGAAACATCCAACAAAGCCACCTCGGATCCAAGAATCCAAGAGCCATCGGAGGCCGGTCGATCACGCCATCGAATCAAGTAGTGGCAAACATCACCACATGTCGGGGAGAGCACTACACCCTGGAGTATCCTGTCATGCAAAAAGATGGTTCCGGAGAACCTTGGAAAAGCGTTAGGCAATAAAAGGAAAACAAATTTCTACATCAACAACCAGCATACCTCCAGTGAAGACCGATGAAGAGAGCGATCCAGGCACCAGCTCACTACCCAAACCATAAGAAAATAAAGTGGACCCAAACAGACAGACAGATAATTCTAGTGGTAGAGAAACATATAGCGTTAAATTAGAAACATTAAAAATAGGGGTAATGCCCCAATCACTGGAAAGCTTCAAATGATATGTGTACTCTCCTAATTTCATTAATATCCGAAAAAGGTCCAACTCGCCAACTTTCTATAGTGCCCGAAGACAACCGTTCAAGGATGAGATGCACCAAAACTAAACCGCAAATCAAATAGTGAGACGCTCTTCTATGTAAACTAGCATGAAATTGATAAAATATAATTCGTGTGGCTAGCGCTTCACAATTGTGCTTATATAATTTTTGAACATGAGAGGCATAAACTAGTGCAGGTTGACTTAGATTATCAGACAGTGGAAACGAAATCAAGTCAAAAGGCACTTGTGCTTTAAATCTGTGCACGATCACATTCGGCGAGCAACAAGCATAAAAATAATAATAAGACACAAATGTGTAGAGTAATTTATTACAAGTGCGCCTAAATATCTCACTACTGTAAGGTGTGAACCCTTGCGCTATGTGACTCAACCCAAAAACAGAGGATAATGGGGTTAAATCCGGGGTTACGGGAGCCTTAAAATCAAAGATGATTGTCATAGGCGTCAAAGTCACAATTCTAATTTTATAATTAATATAATCACGCTTGGCATGAAGATATGCTAAGGGAAGCCGCTCATCATTAATACTAATAGAATTGAATGAACCCGAGTGTGATAACCCGTGCGAGCGATACAACTCGTGCGGCCTAACCGTGGTCACTAATGGGTGGGAAAAAGGTCCATCAAATGGCAGTGGGTCAATCCGTGCGAATGGCCGTGGTATATAGGTGTGTGACAGAGACACCACAATCAGAGGCACAATATCCAAAGACTCAAAAACATACGAGGATGGAACCGTAACTGGACACGCAGAGAACTGAGTAGTCAAATGTGTCTTGTTCAAAGGAGGGGAACGCAAGGTTGGCCAAATAAAATGACTCAGATCAGGAGGGAGAGTCCGTAAATCTAAAACCAGGAGAGAGTAAAGATCAAATTTAATTTCACGCAACGGAGATAGCATCAGGGGATGCTCATCCGGGTCTACTTCAATAACATAATCCAAAAATACAACTATCTCACTTGAACATTCTTCCAACACACTAGACACTTCATCCAATTCGGAATCAGTATAGGCCTCAGAAATGGGCAAAATCGAACCCGACAAAATTTCTAATCCATATCGGGCTTCAGGCAAAGGACATAACATCAAAGAAATATCTTCCGGGTCCTCAACGCTAACGTCATCCAATATTAACCTTCCCACACAGGGCAAATCTTCCAATACAACACGTCCCTCGCTAGCCAAATCTTCCCATGATGTAGGTACATCGTCAAAATTAGGATAGAGGACAGGGCAAGTCAAATCCCGGGGAGAATCTAAATTAGCTTGAATCTCAAGCAACGACGATAATATCAATGAACTACCTCCCGGATGTGCATCACTAAGATCATCCCAAGCTAAACATCCATCCCAAGGTGACTCTTCCAACACCGATGAAACATCTACCAACACTGGGTCCACAGACGACTCCTTGATAATCACAATAGACTCCTCAGAAACATCATCGACAGAGAGTGTAGATGATTCCTCAGGGGAGAAATCCTCATCCAGGTCACTAGGATAACCAATCTCCTCAACGTCACTAAAAGCGTCAGCGATATCAGCCTCGTCCTCAGTGATGGTCTCAATCCAAGGCACTAGCTCAGACTCATCAGGGGAATCAACGACTAGATCAGGCAACTCGGAGGGTGACTCAAAAGGGTCTATGGGCGTAATCGGGGTAGGATGCTTAATAGAGCCATGGTCAGATATGCCGCTAGACTCACAAGACATAGTCATATGTCTGGCCCTACAGATAGGACTACACTCACCCCACGGGCTCATGGCAGTCCTAGCAGTCACATGTACCAAATTCGAGATAGGGGACCTTACTATTTCCTTTCCTCTATAGGTGGGTGCATGTGTGCCATGGGTAGCTCTACCAGCCTAGGGAAAGGATCTTTCCTGTGGGAATAGGTCACCCCTATGGTCAGGTTTGGATAAGGTGCAATAACTATACTGGCTAGCGGTTGTCGGGCTCGTAGTAAGGCGGTAGGTGTAACGCCCCAAAATTCGAAAGAAGGACGAGCAGCATCGAGAGCCAAGTTTGGGTCTTGGTAAGGGTCACACGGTCTAGGATACGAGCGTGCCCTTGCCGTGTCGTGCCGGGTTCGTCAATAGCCCGGGAAGTCGACGATTTTCGCTCGACGATGTGTCGAGATAGGGAACCCGGCCTAGTACACGGTCGTGTCCATGGCCGTATCGTGTCGGGTTCATCGAGAGCCCGGGTAGTCGACAAACTGCGCTTGATGATGTGTCGAGACAGTGAACACGGCCTGGGACACGGGCGTGTCCAATGCCGTGTCAAGCGTATTCGATGAATTTTTCTGCGAAGTCGACGAACAGGCAGTCCATGATTGTCGAGACTTCGAATACGGCCTGAGACACGGGCGTGTTCCAGGCTGTGTCCTTCTCGGGTTGTGATTAGTCCTGTGTAGATGGAGGAACATGCCCAGGCACACAGGCGTGTACTGCATGACACGGGCGTGTCAGCTCTGAAGGATCAGAAGTTTCTGTGGACTCAGGAGTGTAGTCAGGCATTTGAGACATTGAAGGAAAGACAGTAGACGGCTCCAATCCTAAGTCTACCGATGGGGACCAAAGGATTTCAAATCTACAGTGACGTATAAGGATGCGGTTTGGGCTGCGTTTTGGTGCAGCATGGAAGTGTATTAGCCTTTGGGTCTAGGCAGTTGAAGCCTCACGAGAGGAATTACCCCGTCCATGACTTGGAGTTGGCGGCGGTAATTTTCGCGTTGAAATTATGGCGGCACTATGTTTATGGTGCATAGGTGGAGATCTTCACGGATCACAAAAACCTGAAGTATCTCCTAGATCAGAAGGACCTGAATATGCGACAGCGCAGGTGGGTCGATTTCCTTGGAGACTACGAGGTGGCGATTCTGTATACGCCAGGCAAATCCAATGTGGTGGCAGATGCCTTGAGTAGGAAATACTCGGGGCAAGGGAATTGGATTGACGCTCATGATGAGCGGTTGGTGCAGGAATGGGAGTCCCTCGGCTTGGAGTGCATAGCAAGGGGCAAGTCTAGCGTGGCTCGGTTAAACCTGATTGAAATGCAGAATGACTGGTCCGATAGTATTCGGGAAGGGACTCGTTTGGATGTGGAGTTTCAGCCATTCGTGTTGGAAGCTCAAAAAGGCGAGAGCAGCGCCTAGGAGATGATTGACGGGATTCTGAGGAAGGACGGAAGGATTTGTGTACCGTAGTTAGGCAAGCTCCGTGAGGAGTTGATATTTGAGGCTCCCTTCACAAAGTACTCCATTCATTCGGGCAGTACAAAGATGAACTTGGATATGAAGAGATCCTTTTGGTGGCCTGGACTGAAGCGGGACGTAGCTTTGTATGTGAATCGATGCCAAACATGTGTCTTGGTGAAGGCTGAATGTTAGAAGTCGAGCGGGTTCCTGATGTAACAACCCCATCCGATCATATGGTATAATCTAGAAGGTCTGGCCGGGGCCCCACAGGATATATCACAAAACAGACGGTGAAGGTACAGGATGATACCAGAGTAGCGCATCGCATCTATCACAAGAATTCTAGCGGAAGCCGATACTACAACTTGAACTCCTCATGTATGTCCAAACATAAAACTCCACATTTTATACAATATAGGAATGTCTTACAACAAGTACAAATAGTTGGCCTTATGGCCTTACATGGCTATCAAACAGTGGCCTAAATAAATTGACGCGCATGAAATGAAAGTACACAACAGCAACACATATAGCCTTCGAGGGCTAGGAGTAGCAGCAACAGCAGCATGAACATCAGCCTTTACGCGTCCCGCTTGGCTCGCCAGCACCTGTACAGGGACAATCCACCCAACGGTGGCAAACAAAAGCAACGGTCAGCGTTCAGCTGACCAAATTATAACGACCCTACCCCTTTTCTCGGGGCAGCGGTACTCTTCCCTGCAAGCATATCATATCACAGTATGGCAATATATCTCATCAAAATGTGCTTTCACGCACACAAGCCATCACAACCGTTCGCCACCCGGCCCAACGGTCCGTGCACTCAGTGCACATTCTTTTTGTTCTGGCAAAGCTCTTGCCCACCACCGTTTCAGGGTCACCACCCAACGGCAAATCTCTTGAGCATTTACTCCATGGCATGCAGCCGGAGTTTTATAGTCTTCCTACACCAGGATGGCCCGTAGCCCCCCATTGTGTCATGGCGCGCAGGCCGAAGACTCTTGCTATGCGCTCCAACAGACCGCACCTTTTGGTCTCACGTCGGACGGACATAGCGCAGGTCGGATCCTCCACCCCCCGTTGCTCAAATCGCCTTGCCTTCTCCGAGTACAGCGTACTCATGGCTATATCAAAGGCGTGGGTCGGTCTTACCAATCCTGTTCTTGGCATTCAAGCCTGGGTATTTCTCAATACCCACTTTCTTAGCACAACAGCGGGTCTTTCCTGGGCCTCCCAGTACTTCCTGTGACTCTCTTCACAGGTGGACACCGCACAATCACAAATGTCAGGGGTCTTTCCTGGCTACCATGCCAGTACTTCTTGTTACTCGCTTCACAGGTGGACACCCTACGACATCAAGCATCACAAAGGGCCTTTCCTGGTCACACCAGTACTTCCTGTACCTCATTCACAGGTTGGACCCAAAAACATACCACGGCTATTTTCCTGGGCTACCACTCTAGTACTTCCTGCTACTCCTTTTCGCAGGCATAACCCTTTGACTCCTTAAACTACGCGTTTCGCACTGAGTCTTCTCCGGTTCGTATGCAACATCACCAATCCAGACCAACTTGTCTAGATGGGCTTCACACAGCATGCCTATTCCGTACTCCACTTCCGGATCTATATGCCAACAAAGGGTATTTCATGAATCACCCAAACGACTCCCAAAATCAGCCACCTCTTGGTGGGGGAATCACAAAGATATGCCAAAAGAAAGCCTTCACATGGCTAGGAAGAAACGTCGTTACCCTTGATGACCACTTTGGTGCCATGAACTCAAAGCTAGCTTGAATGGATCACAAGAGCTTTTCCTCCGCAACGCCGGCTTCCGATCTCTCGTCGGTCAACTACAGCACCACCACCAGCAGCCCTTCCCCTTCTTCCTCCTTCTTCCTCTCTCTCTTTCTCTCTTTTGAAGAAAGATAAAGGCTATGAAACAAATGAGCATAAGTTCTCAGTTTCGGCCTTTAGGAAAAAGAGGAAAGAAGCTTCAGCCCTTGGATCCAGGCTGAAGGAATGGACGGCCACGATTTTGCCAAAAACACTGATTTTGACATGACACGGCCTGTGACACGGCAGTGTCCCAGGCCATGTGCCTCAAGCGGTGGTCAACCGACCTATCCAAACCAGTGACACGCCCATGGGATATGCCCATGTCATGGGCCGTATCACCAACACGCCTTCAGACATGCCCGTGTCTGAGGCCGTGTGCTTGGGCAAAAAAAAAATCCCAAAACATCCCGAGACTTCACACGGCCTGTGACACGCCCGTGTCCCAGGCCGTGTGCCCAGACACGGCACGAAGACATGCCCTGTCGAAATCCTTCGTCGGGCTGAGTTCGTTGACCTGATTTGACACGCCCTGTGACACTCCCGTGTCACAGGCCGTGTTCAACCTCTCGACACTCGACACTCGACACTCGTCGAGCAAAACTTGTCGAGCACACGACACGGCCTTGTACACGCCCATGTCCTGGGTCGTGTGCCCCCTCTCGACACATCGTCGAGCGAAAAAATCGTCGACACTAAAGCCGATCGTCGACAAGGCCTTGACACGCCCTGCGACACGCCCGTGTCGTAGGCCGTGTCCGGTACTCAATGACCGTCGACACCAAATTTCGTCGACTACGCGGCCAATTCGTCGACCCCAGCGTGACAAGCCCTGGGACACGCCCGTGTCCCAGGCTGTATCACCCAAAAATTTCCTGTTTGAGAAATTTGGGCTGTTACAATCCTCCCCTCCTACAAGAAATTTCGTCCTCGAAATTCAGACACTAGAAGGCAATCAGTAATCAGCAAGAAAAATGTTACAACATGCAAAATGTTATGTTACAACATCCTCTTTACAGATTACAAAAATAGCTCAGGGAACTCTTCTCGCATGGTTTGCTCTCGCTCCCATGACAGTTCTTCACGGCCGCAGTTGTCCCATCGGACTTTCACCATGCTGACCATCTTGTTCCGCAACTGTTTCTCGGCTCGATCTTCGATCTGAATGGGTCTAATTTTCGTTGTTAGCCCATATTCCACCGGCACACGATCATCCGCGATCACTTGAGCTGGATCTTTCACGGCCTTCCAAAGCACCGAGATGTGAAATACATCATGTAATCCACCCAAGTCTGCCGACGGAGCTAGCCGATAAGCCGCTTCGCCAATTCGCTCAACCACTTCAAAAGGACCCAAATATCTTGGACTCAACTTTTTCAATCATCGAATCCTGGAGACACCTTTGAAATGCTTGATCTTCAAGTAGACCCAATCGCCAACAGCAAATTCCACGTTCCGGTGCTTGGCGTTGTAGTACTTCGCTTGTCGATCTTGAGCAATATGCAATCTCTCTCGAATAGTCCGGATGGTTGAGTTTGCTTCATCAACCTCATTTGGTTTAAAAATCCGAGCTTCGCCCGCTTCTAACCAAGCTAAGGGAGTACGACACTTCCTTCCATAGAGAGCTTCATATGGTGTCATCCCAATGCTCGCCTGGTAGCTGTTATTATATGCAAACTCTACCATATAGAGATGATCTTCCCATCTCTTTCCGAAGTCAAGGGCGCACATTTAGAGCATGTCCTCCATTGTTCTGTTGGTACATTCAGTTTGGCCATCCGTTTGGGGATGAAAGGCCGTACTGAAAGTCAATTTCGTGCCCAACAGTCGTGCACTAGCCTCCAATCACTTGACGTAAAGCGCCCATCTCGATCACTGACGATGCTCCGAGGAACACCGTGAAGCCGTACAATTTGGTCAACATATAACTTTGCCAAACTTTCAACTGAATCATCCCGCTTGTTCGGGAGAAAATGTGCCACTTTCGTTAGCCGGTCAACGATTACTCAAATGGAATCATTTCCTCGCTGCGATCTTGGCAACCCGTGCACAAAATCCATGAAAATATCATCAAATTTCCACTCTAGGATCGGCAGTGACTTCAAATAACCGCCCGGCTTTTGGCATTCCGCGTTCACCATCGCACATGTTTGGCATTTAGAGACATAAAGGGCAACATCTTTCTTGAGCCCTGGCCACCAGAATAGCTTCTTCATATCATTGAACATCTTCGTGCTCCCTGGGTGAAGGGAATACTTTGTATAATGCGCTTCATACATCAGTTCTTCCCTCAATTTCCCCACATTCGGGATGCACAAACGGCCTTCTTTACGCAAAAGACCGTCAGTCCAGGTGAATTTGCCCTCTAGCCCTTCAGTCACATAGCGTAAGAGATCTTCATCCAACTCTGTTGCCCGTCGAACTCGGTCTGCAAGGTCACATTGCACCTCAGTCCAGTTCAAACATACAGTGGTAGTGGAATTCTTGTCAACACAATAGATCTCTAATGCTTCCAACTCCTGGATAAGACGTTCATCATGCCTTTGTAACCAATTCGCTCTAGCTGGAATCCGCCAACTCAAGGCATCTGCGACAACATTCCCCTTCCCGGGAGTATAGTGAATCTCGAAAGTGTAGTCCCCAAGGAACTCCAACCACCTTCGTTTTCGCATGTTCAAGTCTTTCTGCTCCAAAAGATACTTTATGCTCTTATGATCGGTATAGATCTCCACCTTCACGCCATAAAGGTAGTGTCGCCACAACTTGAGTGCAAAAATCACCGCCGCTAGTTCCAAATCATGGACGGGATAGTTTCGCTCGTGCACCTTCAGCTGGCGTGAGCCATAAGCAATAACCTTTCCATTCTGCAGAAGAACGCAGCCTAAGCCGCTCCCTAAGGCATCACTATAAATCACAAATCCATCGGTTCCACATGGCGAAGACAACACCGGCGCCGTGGTCAACCGACTCTTCAGCTCTTCAAAAGCTCGTGCGCAATCTGGCATCCAAACGAACTTCTGATCTTTTCGCGTCAGTGTGGTGAGCGACAAAGCAATCCGCGAGAAGTTTTCCACAAATCTTCTATAGTAGCTCGCAAGTCCAAGAAAACTCCTGACCTCGGCCACGGAAGACAAGATTGGCCACTCCTGTATGGCCCTTATCTTCGCTGGATCCACTGCAATGCCCGCTCCACTCACCACATGGCCGAGAAATTCCACCGACGATAGCCAAAACTCGCACTTCGAGAACTTGGCATATAGCTGATTTTGCCTCAACGTGTTCAACACCAACCGCAAGTGAATCTCATCGCAAGCTTGATCCGCAAGCATCCAACAGCCATTCGGCAACACCACTCTGACGTTATCTGTCTTTGCACGACTGGGTATCCCAAGGCGCGTTATAAATTCACTAGACAGAAAAGAATGCGATTCACCTGTATCAAACAGTGCTCGCGCCAGCGTGTCCCGAATCATCACAAAGCCTATGACAAACATGTCACACACACAAACCGCAAACATATATGTACTAAGGAAAGTATACAAACAATAGCATAAGCAAAACTAAACTCATACCTGTGACAACGTCACTCTGCTTGATGGCCACTTGCAGGCCAAGATTATAGACCCGGGGTTGCGCCTGCGAGGCAGAGGAATCCACCACCGCCTTTCATTTTTCCGCATAAGATGCTCCCGCCTTCTTTTCACTCTTTGGCGGCATCCGACAATCTCGCGCAATATGCCCCATCCGGCCACAATTGAAGCAGATACGAGTATCTGGCTTGGAGGTAGCCCCTGACGTTGCTCCCGTTGCAACTGATGAAGGAACTTGTCCACTAGGCTTGGACTTCTTGCCCCATCTCTTCTTATAAAATGGTTTTCCCGATCGGGGCGCCTTCCACTCCGGTTGCATCACAGCCAACGCTCTCTTCCCTTGCACCCTTTTCACATCCTTTTCCAATGCGCTCGCAGTGTCAACCAATGCTTGGAAACCTTGGTTCACCAAACTAGACACAAGGAACCTCAGCTCGTCCCTCAGTCCTTCATAGAACCGATTGGTCTTCCTCTGTTCATCAGCAAATATAGAGCCCGCATACCACCCCAAGCGAGTAAATTCATGCAGGTATGCGTCAACACTGTCATCGCCTTGTGTTAACCTTTGGAATTCATTTTCCATGGCTATCCGTTGAGCCGCAGGAAGGTGCTTCGCTTGGAAGAGCCGAGAGAATTCTTCCATCGATACTTGGTTTAACAGACGACCCGCCAAGTGATGCAACTGCATCTCAACCCACCACAATCGAGCTTCTCCTTCAAGAAAGAACGTAACTAAAGTAACTTTATGATGCTCCGCCGTTCCAATCGCCGTCATCACTCGCTTGACGCGCGATAGCCAATCCTCAACCTGCGTCGGAGTTCCCGCTCTCGAGAACGTAGGCGGATGGAAACTCATAAACCGCGTTAGCTGCTTCTCAGCCGCTCGAGGAGCCACATCCACGACATGTTCAGGCCTTGCCGCCACCTGTTCTGGCCTCACAGCCGCTTGTTCCTGCCTAATTGGCTGGCCTTGGATCATGGTAAATAAAGCCTCCGCAACTAAACGCACATGTTCCGCAGACGGTGGAGGTGTAGGCACCGCGGCTGGTGCCGTACTTTCATCAGAATGCTGAGGCTCAGACGGCCCAGCTCCACTTCGTGTCACCTAAAGGTGGACAAGACACACACATTAGCGGTCGTACCCAAGCAAACAACACAAAATAAGAACACGCAGGTTCCTTAAACACATCAAGTTTGCATTCCTATCATGGACATTCCGGAGTTCATTAGTAGACGTTGGTTTGCACAAACATGTGCTCGCCACCCCACAAAAGAAGTCGGCCATGACTTCGAGAGGGAAAGACCAAAACAACTGATACCAAAAATGTAACAACACCATCTGTTCATATGGTGTATTCTAGAAGGTCCGGCCGGGGCCCCACAGGATATATCACAAAACAGACGGTGAAGGTACATGATGATACCAGAGTAGCGCATCGCACCTATCACAAGCATTCTAGCGGAAGCCGATCCTACAACTTGAACTCCTCATGAATGTCCAAACATAAAACTCCACATTTTATACAATATAGGAATGTCTTACAACAAGTACAAATAGTTGGCCTTATGGCCTTACATGGCTATCAAACAGTGGCCTAAATCAATTGGCGCGTAGGCCGGCCACATGAAAAGAAAGTACACAACAGCAACACATATAGCCTTCGAAGGCTAGCAGTAGCAGCAATAGCAGCATGAACATCAGCCTTTACGCGTCCCGCTTGGCTCGCCAGCACCTGTACAGGGACAATCCACCCAACGGTGGCAAACAAAAGTAACGGTCAGCGTTCAGCTGACCAAATTATAACGACCCTACCCCTTTTCTCGGGGCAGCGGTACTATTCCCTGCAAGCATATCATATCACAGTATGACAATATATCTCATCAAAATGTGCTTTCACGCACACAAGCCATCACAACCGTTCGCCACCCGGCCCAACGGTCCGTGCACTCAGGGCACATTCTTGTTGTTCTAGAAAAGCTCTTGCCCACCACCGTATCAGGGTCACCACCCAACGACAAATCTCTTGAGCATTTACTCCATGGCGTGCAGTCGGAGTTTTATAGTCTTTCTACACCGGGATGGCCCGTAGCCCCCCATTGTGTCATGGCGCGTAGGCCGAAGACTCCTTCTATGCGCTCCAACAGACCGCACCTTTTGGTCTCACGTCGGACGGACATAGCGCAGGTCGGATCGTCCACCCCCCATTGCTCAAATCGCCTTGCCTTCTCCGAGTACAGCGTACTCATGGCTATATCAAAGGCGCAGGTCGGTCTCACCAATCCTATTCTTGGCATTCAAGCCTGGGTATTTCTCAATACCCACTTTCTTAGCACAACAGCGAGTCTTTCCTTGGCCTCCCAGTACTTCCTGTGACTCTCTTCACAGGTGGACACCGCATAATCACAAATGTCAGGGGTCTTTCCTGGCTACCATGCCAGTACTTCCTATTACTCGCTTCACAGGTGGACACCCTACGACATCAAGCATCACAAAGGGCCTTTCCTGGTCACACCAGTACTTCCTGTACCTCATTCACGGGTTGGACCCAAAAACATACCACGGCTATTTTCCTGGGCTACCACTCCAGTACTTCCTGCTACTCCTTTTCGCAGGCATAACCCGTTGACTCCTTAAACTACGCATTTCGCACGGAGTCTTCTCCGGTTCGTATGCAACATCACCAATCCAGACTAACCTGTCCAGATGGGCTTCACACAGCATTCCTATTCCGTACTCCACTTCCGGATCTATATGCCAACAAAGGGGATTTCATGAATCACCCAAACGACTCCCAAAATCAGCCACCTCTTGGTGGGGGAATCACAAAGATATGTCAAAAGAAAGCCTTCACATGGCTAGGAAGAAAAGTCGTTACCCTTGACTACCGCTTTGGTGCCATGATCTCAAAGCTAGCTTGAATGGATCACAAGAGCTTTTCCTCCGCAATGTCGGCTTCCGATCTCTCGTCGGTCAACTACAACACCACCACCAGCAGCCCTTCCCCTTCTTCCTCCTTCTTCCTCTCTCTCTTTCTCTCTTTTGAAGAAAGATAAAGGCTATGAAAAAATGAGCATAAGTTCTCGGTTTCGGCCTTTAGGAAAAAAGGAAAGAAGCTTCAGCCCTTGGATCCAGGCTGAAGGAATGGACGGCCACGATTTTGACAAAAACACTGATTTTGACCTGACACGGCCTGTGACACGGTCGTGTCCCAGGCCGTATGCCTCAAGCGGTGGTCAACCGACCTATCCAAATCAGTGACACGCCCATGGGACACGCCCATGTCATGGGCCGTGTCACCAACACGCCTTCAGACATGCCCGTGTCTGAGGCCGTGTGCCTGGGCGAAAAAAAATCCCAAAATATCCCGAGACTTCACACGGCCTGTGACACGCCCGTGTCCCAGGCCGTGTGCCCAGACAAGGCACGAAGACACGCCCTGTCGAAATCCTTCGTCGGGCTGAGTTCGTCGACCTGATTTGACACGCCCTGTGACACGCCCGTGTCACATGCCGTGTTCAACCTCTCGACACTCGACACTCGACACTCGTCGAGCAAAAATCGTCGAGCACACGACACGGCCTTGGACATGCCCGTGTCCTAGGCCGTGTGCCCCCTCTCGACACATCGTCGAGCGAAAAAATCGTCGACACTAAAGCCGATCATCGACACGGCCTTGACACGCCCTGCGACACGCCCGTGTCGCAGGCCGTGTCCGCTACTCAACGACCGTCGACTCCAAATTTCGTCGACTACGCGGCCAATTCATCGACCCCAGCTTGACACGCCCTGGGACACGCCCGTGTCCCTGGCCGTGTCACCCAAAAATTTCCTTTTTGAGAAATTTGGGCTGTTACACCTGAAGCTTCTTCCAATCCCCGAGTGGAAATTCGATGACATCTCCATGGATTTTGTGCATGGGTTACCTAGATCGCAGCATGGTAACGACGCGATTTTGGTGATTGTGGATCGCTTAACCAAAGTGGCTCACTTCATCCCAAACCGGAAGGAGGACAGCTTGGAGAAGCTGGTGGAGTTGTATGTTCGCAACATTGTGCGACTACATGGGATTCCTAAAAGTACAGTCAGCGATCGTGACGGACATTTCACGTACAAGGACTGGAGGTTGGTTCAGAAGTGTCTAGGCACGGAGCTAAAGTTCAGTACGGCTTTCCATCCTCAAACTGACGGGCAAACCGATAGAACGAACCGTACTATGGAGGATATACTGAGGATGTGTGTTCTTGACTTCGGAAAGAAATGAGAGGATCAACTCTTCATGGTGGAGTTCGCGTATAACAATAGTTACCAAGCATGTATAAAGATGGCGCCATACGTAGCTTTGCATGCGAGACGGTGTCGAACACCGATGTCGTGGACAGAGGCGGGAGACACCAAACTATTGGGAAAAGAAGTGGTAACTGATGCTTGTGAGTTGGTACGAACCATTCAAGAGCGCATAAGGGTGGCTCAAGATCGGCAAGCAAAATATTTTAATGCTCGCCATAGGAAGTTGGAGTTCGCGGTATGCAATTGGGCCTATTTGAAGATCAAGCCGTTCAAAGGCGTTTCACAGACTCGACGACTCAAGAAGTTGAGTCCAACATTTTTGGGACCTTTCGAGGTTGTTTAATGGTGGGAGAAGCAGCGTACCGATTGGCGTTGTCCACAGAGCTGAGTGGATTGCACGACGTCTTCCATGTCTCCATCTTGAGGAAAGCCTTGGTAGAGGCTAGTGTGGTGATCGAATCGGCATCGGTGCCGATAGAGGAAGACTTGAGGACGCGAGTCCGTCCAATTGCTATAGAGGATTGAGAAATTCGACAGTTGTGGACCAAAGAGGTCAAACTAGTAAAAGTCTGATGGGACAACTGAGGCCGTGAGGAGCTCTCTTGGGAGTGAGAACAAACCATGCTGGAGGAGTATCCAGAGTTCTTCCATTCAGGTACCATTTAATTTTTGTGTACCTCTTTTTTCTTTTTGGTAATTTCGGGATGAAATCCTTTTAAGGGGGAGAGAGTTGCAACGTCGAGTGCCAAGTTTTGGTCTTGGTAAGGGTCACACGACCTAGGACATGGGTGTGTCCATGGCCGTGTCGTGTCAGGTTCGTCGAGAGCCCGGGAAGTGGACGATTTTCACTCGATGATGTGTCGAGACAGGGAACACGGCCTAGGACACGGGCGTGTCCATGGCCATGTCATGTCGGGTTTGTCGAGAGCCCGGGTGGTTGACAAACTGCCCTCGACGATGTGTCGAGACAGTGAACACGGCCTGGGACATGGGAGTGTCGAAGGCCATGTCGAGCCGGGTTCGTCGAGAGCCTGGGTGGTCGACAAACTGCGCTCGACGAAATGTCGAGACAGTGAACACGTCCTGGGATACGGGGGTGTCCAAGGCCTTGTCGAGTGTGTTCGACAAATTTTTCTGCGAAGTCGACGAACAGGCAGTCGACGATCGTCGAGACTTCGAACACGGCCTGAGACATGGCCGTGTCCCAGGTCGTGTCCTTCTCGGGTTGTGATTAGTCCTATGTCGATGGAGGAACACGCCCAGGCACAAGGGCATGTACTGCATGACACGGTCGTGTCAGCTTTGACATGTTCGTGTTCAGTGCCCGTGTCCTTCTTTGGGTGCAATGGTTTCGGCATCGATGGTGGAACATGGCCTTGGACATGGGCGTGTCACATGCCGTGTTCAGCTCAGGTGTTTTCATTTTCAGTTCGGATGGTGGCCGTTCATTTCCTTCTTTTGGGATCTGATGGTCCAGGGTTGCCCTTGCTGAGTTAAGTCCGGGAATAGGGTATAGAAACCCTCGTTCTTCTTCAAACACTCTCTTTCTAAGATCTAGAGAGAAGGGAGAGCAAGGAAGAAGGTGAAGGAGAGATCCGGCTGCCGGAGAAGCTTCAGTGCTCCAAATTACGAGCCGAGTCCAGATCCGTGGAGGCAAGACCGTTGTGAAGGTTTTCATCTGGCTACGTTGCCATGAATAGGAAGAGAGGTTGGAAGGTAACGACACTTCTCCTCTTAGTTTTAGGATGCATGTTTAGCATCTTTTACTTTCTAGTTTTTGGGCACCAAACTCTCAAATGATAGGGGTTTGGGTAGCCAAGGTTTAAGAGGGACCTCCGGGTCGATTGAGTCCATCCCTGACATATTTTTGTATTAGAGATCCGCTCCATTAGTGGATTAGTAATGGTGGGTGAAGCCGTAGTCGCGACCGTTAGTCCGACTCGGTGATGTTGCATACGAGCTTTAAGGATTCGTAAAGATCCGTTGCGGCAAGATGTCGTTTGTGATGTTTGTGATGTTTTCCCCCTTTTCTCTAGGGAGTACGTGTAGTCGGAACCGGACAAGGTTATCTCCTCAATGATGGTAGATGGTTTCCTTGGTGGATAAGGTTAGCTCCACATTGGCGGTAGATGGTTTCCTTAGTGCGCGAGGACATTGCAGTACGAATGAGGGATTAGGGTTGGAATAGTATTTGGATTGTAATGTGATAAGGCGTGGCTTTGTCTTCGTGGTCGGCTGGCTATCCCATGACGTGCAGGTCATGTGTGGAGAGTGTCTCGGCGAGACTAGTCCCCTTCTGTGAGACTGTCGAGAATGTCAAGCATGGGGGAAGCCCGGGCAATGAGGCCATGAGCGGGTGGTGTCCAGCAAGGCTTCTTAGAATCGGTCAGTATGTTAGACGGAATCCTGACATGAGAAGTTAGAGCTTGCAAGCAAGCCCGGGTCTAAGACTATGAGCGGGTTGGGCCTTGGCAAGAGTTCCGTGTGGCAGCTTGCATGCCGTTGGGGGAATTGCAGTGCCCCCTTTGTTTGCGGCTTAATGACAATGGGGAAATGATGAGTACCCAGATGATGCGATGATGTGCTAGATTCATACGCATTAGGGTGCCTTGGGTGAAGCCCGGGTTTTTCATTCATGCTGCATAGTAGGGCCCTTTTCTTTATATGCTCAACAGTAGAGAACGTGCATGTTGTTTGAGACATCCAGGCCTGTTCATTAGTGCTATACTTATTTTTGTATATTGTATACGAAGTGCTGACTTGCAGATTGGAGGGGTACCCCGGGGTCCGTTAGGGGCGGCTGGGAGGAGATGTGTTTGTTACACAGTTTGAGGTCAGACTTTGCTGACCCACGTTACAACCAAATTTTTCAGGGCAAGGATCGCAAGCAGGTGCTAGCTCGCTGGCCAGAAAGGCCTAAGCCTCATGAAGTGTTACCATCCTTGCTATGGATTAACCTTTGTGATTTTATATGTATGAGGTTGTAGTCTTCCGGCTTGCATGCCGAGGTAGCTTAGGAGTGCATATGCACTTTGATGTTTATGTATTGTTGGAGATTTGGACTCTCTTTTATTGTAAGGCCATAAGGCCGTTTCGAGACTCTTGTGGATGTGGATAACTTCTAGTCTTGGTTGATGTTTCCGATGTGTTTTGATTATGAGTTTTGAGTTTGGGTAGGTATATCATCTTATAATACTAAAGCTGTGGCGTCTGTATGTTGTGGGGCCCCGGCCGGACCCATATTATACGCTCAATACAGGGGAGGTGTTACAGTAGGGGGAATCAAATTTCTCCGAGAGTATTCTTCGCATGTGGGGCCAAGCATATGGATTGCTACCAGCTCCACGCTCTTCGTTCAGTCAAAACACGCGGGCTCGACCTCTTAACTGCTCTCGGACTACATTAACCTTTTGGTAGTCGCTGATTAATATTTTCGCATCGGGTCCGAAAACTTGATGCGGTTAAAACTCCAAAAATTGGTGAGAACTCCCGCGGCGCCCCGGGCCGTTTATTTAAGTAAAAAGGCGGATGTGGTTTTTATTTAGAAAACGGGGTATGCGGATTTATTTATTTGGATATAAAATGATTTAGATCGAGTTTTAACAAAAGGAGTCAAGTGCACATATCGCGTGTAGTACAGGATATTCCGGGGTGGAATATCGAGGTCGTATTGTTCTCGGGGTCGGTTCGATTATTTGTACTATTCCCTGGAGGGGATTATTATTTTACCGATAATTATCTTGTCGGGATAATTTATATATATATATATATATATATAAAAGCAAAAATACATAAAATGAAAGCATAAAAGGTGGTGCCGATGAAGAGCTTAGCGCGACTGCATCGAATAGAATTTGAACTAAAATAAACTTTGAATAAAAAGAGATCCTAAGTTTTAAATTAATTAAGGCGTAGACTTGGCCGTGGAGGTTCCACTAAAATGAGCTCACCTAGCTATAGGGTTATCTCTCACCTGAACACTAAGACTATTCGACTGAATGTTAGTCCGACGAAGGATTCCTCTTAACGCGTTCATTACGCTAAGAAACCCACTATTGGGTGGGGAACCCAATCCGGTAGAGTTGATGCGCCTCCTCTCTCGAGGGTTAGTGCGAAACTCTCTTTACCAAGGGGTGATCGGTCCATACACACGGCCTCTCGGCTAGCTAGCGTATGGACTACAGAAATAGAGATCACACATCTATTATGTTGTTCTACGCGTCGTAAACCCTAGGCAAACCTTAAGTTAATTTAATTAATTAGAAAATAAGGACCTTTAATTATTTAAAGCTATTTTTTCTGTCCCAATGCTCTTCGATATTGAGGGCTAAGAACGGTTAGCCACTCATCGGAATGTGGACGGCAGCGGTGAAAGCGATAAAGAAAGCAGTAAATGAAAGCGATAAAATGAAAGCAGGAAATAAAGCAGGAAATAAAGCAGAAAATTGCAAGTCCTACTCAAACGAGTAGGACTAAAATGAAAGCAGTAAAGTGCGAGTCCCGACGCAAATGCGTGGGCGGGAGAAATGAAAGCGAGTCCTACTCAAACGAGTAGGACAAAATAAATGCAACACGCGCATACCCTCGACAGAAATTAAAACAAACGCACTCAAGTCCTACTCAAATGAGTAGGAGAAAATAAATGCGGGTCCTACTCAAATGAGTAGGACTAAATAAATGCACCCACTCTACTGAATTGAAAACGCACACACACTGTATGAAGTTAAAACACACTCACTCGACATGAAATTAAACACACTCCACTCTACTGAATGAAATAACAACAATGCGTCATTTAACTCTTAACAAGTAGGCGGAAATAAATGCGCATACATAAAAAAATTGCAAAAAACTAAGTTACCAAAAAATTAAAATAACTACATTTCTACCGCGAGAATGCGGTAGAAATGCATAAAAAGTTAAAATAAAAAATTAAACGAGCCAGAAAGTTTTGCAAATAAATGCAAAAAATGAAAGTTATCGAAAAATTAAAACGAATACATTTCTACCGCTAGAATGCGGTAGAAATGTGTAAAAAGAAGACAGAAAAATTAAACGGACAAAACGTTTTTGAAAATAAAGCAAAATACAGGTGTTTGAAAAATGAAAACTACGGCTTATTCATTCTTATAACTCTATAAAAATGCTAAAAAGATGGAAATAAAGCTAAAAGAGACGAAAAGATTTACGATCCTAAAAAGCCTTTGTCTCAGCAATTTCCTCTTATCTGCTATCTCAGCGGTTTTTGCACTTTAGCTGTCTCAACGGTTTTGTCTCAGTGGTCTCAGCAGTTTTTCATTATCAGCTGAGACAAGACTTCTTCTCAGAGGTTTTTGCTTTTAATTATCTAAGCGCTTCCTTATTCATTAGAAGCGTTGAGTGAACCTGGTTCACTCAACGCTTTTGGACATAGAAAAAACTCCAGCTAGATTTATTCTCAGTTGTTTACCTCTTAACAATCTCAGTGCTTCTTGCTTTATTTAGAAGCATTGAGTGAACCTGCTTCACTCAACGCTTCTGGACTTAGAAAGTTTCCAGCCAATATTGTCTCTGTTGTCTCAGCTATCTCAGAGCCTTTTTCTCAGCTATCTCAGCAGTCTCAGTGCCATATTCTCAGCTGTCTCAGCGGTCTCAATGCCTTATTCTCAGTGGTATCAACGCATTTGCCTTAGAAAGATTTTCTGGCTTTAGCTTGACGAGCTTTGAGTTGATCTCGACGAACCGCAAACTGAGCTTGACGAACCTTGATCTTCTCAACGGTCTTAACATTGTTTGCCTTTGTCTATTTTTCTCTTACTTTAACTAGACAAGCGTTGGGCTGAGCTTTACGAACTGTAACTTGAGCTCGACAAACTTTGAGCAAAGTTTGACGAATTTTGTATCCTGAGTTCTTAAGCTTATGCTGAGTTGAGATCGATGATCAGCGAGCTGATTTCGATAAACTCTGAGGTGAGTTCGACGAATTTTGAGTTTACTGCCCAACTCATTTTCTTTACTTATCCAATCATGGACTACCTGCATGCATGAACTCAATCACACATCAAATACATTATGCCCCTTAGCATGATTGGTGATGTCACTTCAAATCCTGAGGAACATTGTAGGGCACAATTCCCAACACCTTGGCCAACGCCTTCACCTCCAGCCACTTAGAAAAATAATATATTATTACCAATAGAAACATCCTTTGCCCACTGGCCTGGGGAAACGGCCCTACCAAATCCATCCCCCAGATGGCGAAGGGAAATGTGGCCGTGTTGCTCCTGAGATGCTGGGCTGGTTGTAGTTGTAGTGGGGTAAATAACTAACATTTGTGGCACCTCTTTGTGAATTCTACAGCGTCCTGGCCCAAGGTCGGTCAAAAGTACCCCTGTCTGACTATCCTCCCTTCTAGGGTCTGCTCCTGTAGTGTCTCTCATACTCCCCGAAGTGGACTTCTTCCAAGATCCTCTGCACTTACCTCTCGGCGACACAGTGTGCCAGCATCCTTGAAAGAGTCTACTAATACAATTGCATGTCCCAGAGGAGATAGTACACCGACTTGTATCTTAACTTCTTCTTGTCCATACACTCTGGATACTCCCCTATGGAAAAGGTCGTGAACAGATCCATCTACGAGGGGTGATGATCCACCTCCATCAGCTCTCCCTCTTTGATGGAAGGGCGGAATAGATCGGTGATGGTACACCCCCCCCCCCCCCACCCGGGGATCGTGCTTTGTCAATTGATCGACCTGCTCATTCTCCTACCTGGGCATGTGCCGGATGGAGATGGTCTAAAATATGTCGATGCCCCCTTCACTTTTGCTAAGTATAGACGGAGGGTAGGCTCCCACACCTCAAACTCCCCATTGATCTGGGAAGCCACCATCATGGAGTCAATGAGGACCTCCACGTCAAGCACCCCCAGATCCCTGGCCAGGCACAGCCCTGCTATTACGGCCTTGTATTCGGCCTTGTTGTTAGTGATGGGGAAGTGCACCACCACTGTTTGCTCAATTCTCGTCCCTTGGGGGCTTTCCAAGATTACCCCTACCCCCAAGGAATTTCTCCCCTAAGTGTCATCTACCTTCACCTTCCATGAAGCCGGATGAATGAGTTCTTCCTCTCCCACCTCGACCACGTAGTGAGCCAGGATGTCAGCCACTGCTTGGGCCTTGATCGAGAGGCGGCGGACGAAGGAGATGTCGAACTCGCTCAGTTCCACTGACCACTTAACCAACCTGCCTGAATGCTCCACCCCCTCGAAGATGTTGCAGAGGGGATGGTCAGTCACCACTCAGATGGAGTGTGCCTGGAATTAGGGTCGTAGCCATCGAGCCGAGATGACTAGAGCAAAGGCCAGCTTTTCCAAGATTGGATATTGAAGCTCAGCCTTCCTGAGGACTGATACGTCGTCAAGTGTACCGATCGTAGTCAAGTAATAAAGTTGAGCAGTTGAATCCCCGAATATCAATCTTTCGAGGAGTGCATGTAGGGAGTGTTATTTCACTATTGAAGAAGTGATTGCAAGTGTTAACGTAAACAAAGGGGGTTTTGGTTTGGAGTTTCCTAAGTTTAACACTAATAAACTTATTACTGGTCGTCGTCACCACGTATCTTTGGCGGATTACTCAAGAGAGTAATATGAAAGATGGATGAGCCAATGAGGGTCACAATCACCTCTTCTCAATGCATGCTTCTATTAATCGCTAGAACGACACTATCTCAACAAGAAAATGAAAAACTGAAGTTATAACAACACATAGACATGATGAAATACCTAAACTAAACAGTGTTCATTAGAAATAATCAAACAACCACAAGTTCAGAAAAAAGTAACTACAAGAGGAGGGGGAGAAATACAACCAAACGCACAAAGGCTTTCCAAGATTTGCGGCCGGAGTCAAGGGTTGTCGGGCCTTGTCCGAGCTCAGTCTACGGATGATGTTCGGGGTCCAAAAGGGCTGTCACCTCCTTCCAATAACCTGTCTTCTTCGTGAATAGTCGCTGGGCTAAATCTATCCAGAGAACTCCACTGATGCAGCACCTTATGAGCATGAAATGGAGCTTAAAGTTTGGAGAAGAAAATGGTGGTTGGAGATGAAGCTATTGCAAGCTTTTGGAGGGAGAATGGTGGCTGGATCAACTCTCCAAGAGGAGAGAGAAAATATCAGCTGGAGGGAAGTTTTCCCGCTCAGAGGGGCGGAAATGGAGGGCTGGATCGGGCCTTTTCCTCCTTTCTTCAATCCTTTCTCCCTTTTGTCCAGATGAATAGCACCAAGAGATATTGTTGCTCACTGCTGGTGGTCGGGAACTCTCCGAAGGTTGAAGATGACTTCGAATGGCTTGATAATGCTTCCCGAAGGGTGGAGATGAGTGGAGGAACTGTGGGGGAGAGGAACGACGCTTCCACGAGGAGCATCGTGGAGAAAATGAGAAAAGCGTGCCCTAATTCGCAGAGCAGGGGAATAAATACGAAAGTAGATAATCAAATCGCAAGATCAGTGGTGCACGTCCAGTGGTTGTGCACACTAATGGTTGATGATCATGTGCTCTACTCCTGAGAAACCTATAGTTGGACAAAAAAATTAATATATATGCGCACGATCAGTGGAGCACGACCGGTGGTCGTGCACACTGTATTCCATGATAGTTCATTTGGTAATGGAAGAACTTCAGAAAAAATGGCATAACGCGCACAAGCAGTGGCGCATGACTAGCGGTCGTGCACAATATGTCTAGTGGTCGTGCGATGCCCCAGACAGAACTAGGAAAATGAAGAATATAGTGCGCACGATCAGTGGCGCACGACCAGTGGTCGTGCGCAATATATCCACTGATCATGTGCAGTGTTCCTATACCGTTTGGGATTTCCCGAACAATCCCGAAACACGCACACGACCCTTGGACCAGCAGTAGAGACAGAAAAGCCTCCAGAATGGGCACACCGCATTCTCCAGACACAAAAAAAAACCAAGTAGGGCAAAAGAACAATAACTATGAAATCACACTAAAAACGTGCTTAAAGTGCACTACACTTGAGAGCCATAATTGTTCATATTCATTTCTTTAACAATGCACAAAATGGTCATTGACCGGCCGTTGCAGATATAACTGAATACCAGTTGAAATGCGTTGCACGAGTGCGAAAACAAGCCTAGATGAGTCCAAAAAACCATATAAATATCGCATCATCACACCACCAGACTTAAACATTTGCTCTTCCCGAGAAAATCATTTCTCCGTGAACTAGAAAACAACTCGGTAGCTTAGAAATTTCCAAATATAGTAAAGCAAGAAATCGAATACTTCATGCGCGTAGAAAATATAATAGGTAAAATTTTTAATTATACTATAGATTTTATAAATTTCGACAGTCGTAAATAAATATTGTAACTACTCAAAAATAGAATTCTGGAGAATCGAGTTGAATTTTCTCAAGGTGGTCAGCAAGATAGCCCAAAACCAAATTAATATCTTTGGCACTACCCTGTTCACACTTTGATCTAGCGGAAAACCAGGGAACAAGCTCAACACACAAAGCACATGGAAGAACAAGCAGATCTTATAGTCATTAAACTTCTTTACAAGACGAGGTATACGTAGCGAGACATGATTTCGCTAGTACAAAGCTATAACAGAAAGCACAAAAACCAAGCCGGGCGGACAGTACTGGAAACCGCCGAGACCGCTGAAGTCGCCAAGTCCGCTGAAGTCGCCCGAGCTGAAGCTGCAACACGCCGAATAGACACGGAGTCCTCCGAAGCCGCGAGGCCGCGCAGACACACTGTTATTCGCCTTCTGCTGAGGAACTGAAGAACAGACCACCTACCCGCCTGAGACTGGCGGACAGTTTATTGGAGCTTGCAAAGTTAAAATAGAGAACTGATAAGTCGCAGAGCGACCTGCTGAATCCGCAGAGACCTAACACTTCCAAGTACTTGATCGAAGTCAAAGCCAAACTCCTAGCTCCTTGAAGCTAGCCGCGCGACCTACACACAGTAAACAGTTAACTCTGAATCAATCCGCGCGGACAGAAAACTGAGACCGCAGCACTTTGACGAGCCCCCACTTACTGTTCACTCAGTTACTGTATACATGTCGGGGGGGTCCTATTTATAAGCGAGGTGAGGAGTGTGGTCACCGCCCTAAAGGATAGAGACACCGCCACAGCCCGCGCGCTAATAACCACCCGTCCTCTGAGTCCGCAAGGACATAGCCGGATTCCAAGGAAGAAACCGCCAGGAGCAAGGCACAGTCACAACAAGGCGGACTTGCCTCACACTATGCGGACAAGGCACAGTCCGCACAGTCCGCAACATCACCATAAGGACAACCACACCCCCTTCAGCAATAGTCCGCACACAAAAGAGGCAGCCCGCATAGTACAAGACAAAGCCTCCATCCGCCACAAGCCCACGACCAAAGGCAGAGTTAGAAACAGTCCGCCCGATCACAGCGGACTCGGCGGATACCGCGGACACACTGGACTTGTCATAGAATGTGACCTAGTCCAGAAACACACAGGTCTTAACGCGAGCTCGGCGGACAAGGCTCCGTCCGCCAACACCCAAAATGAAAATACCAACTCTCCTCCAGAGTTAGGCAGAGTCTGCAAGCCAACTCACACAGCTATCCAAATGGTCAACTGCCGGACTCCACACACCAGTCCGCGCAGACCTCCACAGCATCTGCTATACTACCAGAGCTCGGCAAGGCTACAGCCAAACTCCTAAGGCCAGTCCGAAACAGCGGACACCGCGGACATGCCAGTCCGCAAGACTCCCGTGGATAAGACCCAATCCGCCAGTTAACGCACAAGCTTGCAACACGGACACTGATCAGAGCACTGCTTACAGCCTGCAATCCTCTGTCCGCACAGGCTGCTTCCTCAAACATCCAAGCCTCCAAGAAAGCCATCACCCTGTCCGCAGACAGCAGTCCGCCCAGACCGCGGACATAGATCGCTCAGGCCGCTCAACCAAGGTCCAGGCCAGCAAGGCAACCAACGCCTTATCCGCAGAAAACAGTTTGCCCAGGCCGTGTAGAACATCCAACATCCCAGGCCTATCACCAAGCCGCATAACAGCAGTATGTCCAGTTCGCCCAGTCCGCGCACTATGTCCGCTCAGGCCGCCTGGCCTGCCCCATCAACCACTTTCACTTCACAAATTTCAACACTCCCCCTTGAAGTGAGAAGTGGTGACTAAACCCAGCAAGCTGCGCAACCGCTCAAAAGGCCCCATCGACAGTAGTTTCGTGAAGATGTCACTAAGATTATCTTCACTCCGAACATGCTCGACCAGAAGAGATCCCTCCAACACCATCTCCCTTATGAAGTGGTGATCGATCTCAATATGCTTGGTCCTAGCGTAACACACTGGATTGTTTACCATCTTGAGAGCACTCTCATTGTCACCCCGGAGTAAATTTGGCCCTTGCACTTCTTCATGCACATCCTCTATATGCCTCCTCAACCAGATGGCTTCCCGAGCAGCCAAGGCCGAAGCCTTATACTCTACCTCCGTAGTTGAGATGGACACCGAGTCCTGCTTCTTGCTACACCACGAGATGCTAGCTGATCCGCAAGTGAACACATAACCTGAAGTTGACCTTCGATCATCCGAATCACCGCCATAGTAAGCATTCGTGTACCGAAGCAAGGCAAAGTCCGAGTCCCTTTTATAGAGAAGGCCCATGTCAGAAGTTGACTTGACATACTTCAAAATACTCTTTGCCGCCACTAGATGAGACTTCCTTGGTTCATCCATAAACCGACTTACTCGTCCAACAGTGTAAGCAATGTCTGGACTTGTAATCGTCAGGTAGATCAAGCTTCCCACAAGAGCCCTAAACACCAAGGGGTCAGGAAGAATCCTTCCCTCATCTCGTCGAAGCTTCAGCCCATGTTCCAGTGGAGTAGAGAAACTCTTTCCTTCTCCCATGCTGAACCGCTTCACAATGCGATCTGCATATCCTCTTTGGTAAATGATAATACCGCTCTTCTTCCTCTCCACTTCAAGACCGAGAAAGTTATGAAGCTCTCCCAAGCCCTTCATCTCGAAGCGTATAGCAAGCTCAGCCCTGAGCCTTGCTACTTCCTCCTTCGAATTTTCTATGATGATCATGTCATCAACATACAGCAGGACCAAGACTTGAAGCTCCCCCTTCTTCTTGACGAACAAGCTAGAATCTGAGTTGGAAGCAAGATAACCGCAGAATTGCAAATACTCTACTATCTTCCCATACCAAGCTCTAGGAGCTTGCTTCAACCCATAGAGAGCCTTCCTGAGTTTGCAGACATAGTCCGGATGATCTTCAGAAACAAAACCAAGTGGCTGATCCATGAAGATGTCTTTGTCGATCCCTCTGTAAAGAAAAGCATTCTTCATATCAAGCTGTAACAACCCCATCCGTTCATATGATATATTCTAGAAGGTCCGGCCGGGGCCCCACAGGATATACCACAAAACAGTCGGTGAAGGTACAGGATGATACCAGAGTAGCGCAATCGCACCTATCACAAGCATTCTAGCGGAAGCCTAAACTACTTGAACTCCTCATGAATGTCCAAACATAAAACTCCACATTTTATATACATATAGGAATGTCTTACAACATGTCAAAAGAGTTGGCCTTATGGCCTTACATGGCTTTCAAACAGTGGCCTAAACAGATTGGCGCGCAGGCCGGCCACAATAAAAGAAAACACACTTAGCCTTCAAGGGCTAACAGTAGCAGCAGCAACAACACCAGCAGGAACATCAACCTCGACGCGTCTCGCTCGGCTCTCCAACACCTGTGCAAGGACAATCCACCCACCGGTGGCAAACAAAAGCAACGGTCAGCGTTCAGCTGACCAAATTATAACGACCCTACCCCTTCTCTCGGGGCAGCGGTATTTTTCCCTGCAGGCATATCATAACACAAGTATGGCAAGCTATATCATCAAAAGGTGCTTTCACGCACACAAGCCATCACAACCGTTCGCCACCCGGCCCAACGGTCCGTGCACTCAGGGCACATTCTTGGTGTTCTGGCAACCTCTTGCCCACCACCGTATCAGGGTTATCACCCAACGGCAAATCTCTTGAGCATTTACTCCATGGCGTACAGCCGGAGTTAGTCCTCGGACACCGGGATGGCCCGTAGCCCCCCGTTGTGTCATGGCGCGCAGGCCGAAGACTCTTGCTATGCGCTCCAACAGACCGCACTTTTTGGTCTCACGTCAGACGGACATAGCGCAGGTCGGATCCTCCACCCCCCGTTGCTCAAATCGCCTTGCCTTTTCCGCGTGCAGCATACTCATGGCTATATCAAAGGTGCAGGTCGGTCTCACCAATCCTATTCTTGGCATTCAAGCCTAGGTATTTCACTATACCCATTTTCTCACAACAACAGCGGGTCTTTCCTGGACGCACCAGTACTTCCTGTGACTCTCTCCACATGTGGACACCGCACAAGCACAAATGTCAGGGGTCTTTCCTGGGCACACCAGTACTTCCTGTGACTTGCTTCACAGGTGGACGCCCTATGACATCAAGTATCACAAAAAGGGCCTTTCCTGGTCCCACCAGTACTACCTGTGCCTCATTCACAGGTTGGACCCAAAACAGCACACGGCTATTTTCCTGGGCTACCACCCCAGTACTTCCTGCTACTCCTTTTCGCAGGTATAACCCGTAGACTCCGTACACTACACGTTTATCACGGAGTCTTCTCCGGTTCGTATGCAACATCACCAATCCAGACCAACCTGTCCAGATGGGCTTCACACAACATGCCTATTCCGTACTCCATTTCCGGATCTATATGCACAACAAAGGGGATTTCAAGAATCACCCAAACGACTCCCAAAAGCAGCCACCTCTTGGTGGGGAATCAAAAGATATGCTAAAACGGAAGCCTTCACATGGATAGGAAGAAAAGTCGTTACCCTTGACGATCGCTTCGGTGTCATGGCCTCCAAGCTAGCTTGCAAGACTCGCAAGAGCGTTTCCTCCGCAACGCTGGCTTCGGATCTCTCGTCGGTAAACCGCAGCACCAGCAGCAGCAGCCCCCTTTCCTCTTCCTCCTCCTTTCTCCCTCTCTTTCTCTCTTCACTTGAAGAAAGTCAAGGCTAAGGAAAATGAGATTCCTTTCTCTGATTTCGGCCTTGAAGGAAAAAGAAGAAGAAGCTTCAGCCCTTGGATCCAGACTGAAGGAATGGACGGCCACGATTCTGCCAAAAACACATATTTTGACCCGACACGGCCTCGAACACGGCCGTGTGCCAGGCCGTGTGCCTCAAGCGGTGGTCAACCGACTTATCCAAACCAGTGACACGCCCGTGTCATGGGCCGTGTCACCAACACGCCTTCAGACACGCCCGTGTCTGTGGCCGTGTACCTGGGGAAAAAAATCCCAAATCATCCCGAGACTTCACACGGCCTGTGACACGCCCGTGTCCCAGGCCGTGTGCCCAGACACGGCACAAAGACACGCCCTGTCGAAATCTTCGGCGGGCTGAGTTCGTCGCCTGATTTGACACGCCCTATGACACGCCCGTGTCACAGGCCGTGTTCAACACTCGACACGCACTTCTCGACACTCGACGATCATCGAGAAAAACTCGTCGAGAATGCGACACGGCCTTGGACACGCCCGTGTCCTGGGCCGTGTGCCTCCTCTCGACGCATCGTCGAGAGAAAAATCGTCGAGACAAAGCCCAATCGTCGACACAACCTCGACACGCCCTGCGACACGCCCGTATCGCAGGCCGTGTCACCTAACACGCCCTGGGACACGCCCGTGTCCCAGGCCGTATCACCCAAAAATTCCTGTTTCTGAACTTTGGGCTGTTACAATCCTCCCCTCCTACAAGAAATTTCGTCCTCGAAATTTAAAGACAGGAAAGTAACAGAAACCAGCAAGAAAAATGTAACAACATATCTCTATATATATAACCGTTTATGTTACAATATTCTCGCTACAACTTACAGAAACAACTCTGGGAACTCTGCTCGCATGGTCTGCTCGCGTTCCCATGTCAGCTCTTCACGACCGCAGTTATCCCATCGGACTTTGACCATACCGACCGTCTTGTTCCGCAACTGTTTCTCGGCTCGATCTTCGATTTGAATGGGTCTAACTCTCGTTGTTAGCCCATACTCTACCGGCACACGATCATCCGCGATCACTTGAGCTGGATCTTTCACGGCCTTCCGAAGCACCGAGATGTGAAAGACATCATGTAACCCACCCAAGTCCGCCGACAGAGCTAGCCGATAAGCCGCTTCGCCAATTCGCTCAACCACTTTAAAAGGACCCAAATATCTTGGACTCAACTTTTTCAATCGTCGAATCCTGGAGACACCTTTGAATGGCTTGATCTTCAAGTAGACCCAATCGCCAACCGCAAATTCGACATTCCGGTGCTTGGCGTTGTAGTACTTCGCTTGTCGATCTTGAGCAATCAGCAATCTCTCTCGAATCGTCCGAATGGTTGAGTTTGCTTCATCCACCTCATTTGGTTTAACAACCCGGGCTTCACCCGCTTCTACCCAAGCCAAGGGAGTACGGCATTTCCTTCCATATAGGGCTTCATATGGTGCCATCCCAATGCTTGCCTGGTAGCTGTTATTATATGCAAACTCGACCATATAGAGATGATCTTCCCATCTCTTTCCGAAGTCAAGGGCGCACATTCGGAGCATGTCCTCCATTGTTCTGTTGGTACGTTCAGTCTGGCCATCCGTTTGGGGATGAAAGGCCGTACTGAAAGTCAACTTCGTGCCCAACAGTCGGTGAACTAGCCTCCAATCATTTGACGTGAATCGCCCATCTCGATCACTTACGATGCTCCGAGGAACACCGTGAAGCCGCACAATCTGATCAACATATAACTTGGCCAAATATTCAACTGAATCATCCCGCCTGTTCGGGAGAAAATGTGCTACTTTTGTTAGCCGGTCAACTATCACCCAAATGGAATCATTTCCTCGCTGCGATCTTGGCAACCCATGCACAAAATCCATGGAAATATCATCAAATTTCCACATTGGGATCGGTAGTGACTTCAAATAACCGCCCGGCTTTTGGCATTCCACCTTCACCATCGCACATGTTTGACATTTGGCGACATACAGGGCAACATCTTTCTTGAGCCCTGGCCACCAGAAAAGCTTCTTCATATCGTTGAACATCTTTGTGCTCCCGGGGTGAATGGAATACTTAGTATAATGTGCTTCATACATCAGTTCTTCCCTCAACTTCCCCACATTCGGGACGCACAAACGGCCCTCTTTTCGCAAAAGACCATCAATCCAGGTGAATTTGCCCTCTGGCCCTTCATTCACATAGCGTAAGAGATCTTCATCCAACTCTGTTGCCCGTCGAACTCGGTCCGCAAGGTCACATTGCACCTCGGTCCAGTTCAAACATGCAGTGGCAGTGGAACTCTTGTCAACACAATAGATCTCCAATGCTTCCAACTCCTGGATAAGACGTTCATCATGCCTTTGTAACCAAGTTGCTCTAGCCGGAACTCGCCGACTCAAGGCATCCGCGACAACATTTCCTTTCCCGGGTGTATAATGAATCTCGAAAGTGTAATCCCCAAGGAACTCCAACCACCTTCGTTGTCGCATGTTCAACTCTTTCTGCTCTAACAGATACTTTAGGCTCTTATGATCAGTATAGATCTCTACCTTCACGCCATAAAGGTAGTGTCGCCACAACTTGAGTGCAAAAATCACCGCCGCTAGTTCCAAATCATGGACGGGATAGTTTCGCTCGTGCACCTTCAGCTGGCGTGAGCCATAAGCAATCACCTTTCCGCTCTGCAGAAGAACGCAGCCTAAGCCGCTCCCTGAGGCATCACTATAAATTACAAATCCATCAGTTCCACATGGCGAAGACAACACCGGCGCCGTGGTCAACCGAACCTTCAGCTCTTCAAAAGCTCGTGCGCACTCTGGCGTCCAAACGAACTTCTGATCCTTTCGCGTCAGTGTGGTTAGCGGCAAAGCGAGCCGCGAGAAGTTCTCCACAAATCTTCTATAGTAGCCCGCAAGTCCAAGAAAACTCCTGACCTCGGCCACGGAAGACAACATTGGCCATTCTTGTATGGCTTGTATCTTCGCTGGATCCACTGCAATGCCCGCTCCACTCACCACATGGCCCAAAAATGCCACTGACGATAGCCAAAACTCGCACTTCGAGAACTTGGCATAGAGCTGATTTTGCCTCAACGTGTTCAACACCAACCGCAAGTGAATCTCATGCTCAGCTTTGGACTTCGAGTACACCAGGATGTCATCAATGAACACAATCACAAACAGGTCCAGGTACTCACGGAAAATACGGTGCATCAAATCCATAAACACCGAGGGCGCATTGCACAATCCAAAGGGCATGACTGTGAACTCATAATGCCCATAACGCGTTCCAAATGCGGTTTTGGGAATGTCACCTTCCCGAATTCTTAACTGGTAATAACCAGACTTCAGGTCCAACTTCGAATAGACGGTCGAGCCAACTAGCTGATCAAATAATTCATCAATCCGAGGTATAGGATACTTATTCTTCTCGGTCAGCTTATTCAATTCACGGTAATCAATACACAACCGTAACCCACCATCTTTCTTCTTTACAAAAAGTACAGGCGCGCTCCAAGGTGACATACTTGGGCGGATATAACCTTGCTCTAGCATTTCTTGTAGTTGAACCTTTAACTCAGCCATCTCTTTAGGCGCAACGCGATATGGCGAGCGGGCCACGAGTTTCGCACCTGGCACCAACTCAATTGTGAAGTCAATCTCCCGCTGGGGTGGTAGCCCAGGGAGATCCGCGGGAAACACATCCGTAAATTCTGCCACAATCGGAACCTCACACAACGTGGCCTTAGGCTCAACAGCCTGAATTAGTGCAAAGTAACACTCCCCACCCTTCCCAACAGCTTTGACTACCTGGAGTGCAGACATCAACGTCCCGCCTACTCCTCGCATACCCGCGAACTTGGTCTCCTGTTCGGTATTCTGGCCCAACGTGATTTCTTTGGACTAGCAATCAATCATAGCATGCTGCTCCGCAAGCAATCCATCCCAAAAATCACATCGAATTCCGATATTGGCAAAACAAATGCGGTTAAACAAAAATCCCGACTTCCTAACTGAACCGCCATATCGCAAGCTTGATCCGCAAGCATCCAACAACCATTCGGCAACACCACTCTGACGCTATCTGTCTTTGCACGACTGGGTATCCCAAGCCGCGTAAGAAACTCATGAGACAGAAAAGAATGCGATGCACCTGTATCAAACAGTGCTCGCGCCAGCGTGTCCCGAATCAGCACAAAACCTATGACAAACATGTCACACACACAAACCGCAAACATAGAGGTACTAAGCAAAGCATACAAACAATCGCATATGCAAAACTAAACTCATACCTGTGACCACGTCACTCTGCTTGATGGCCTCCTGCAGGCCAAGATTGTAGAGCCGGGGTTGCGCTTGCGAGGCAGAGGAATCCACCACCGCCTTTCCTTTCTCCGCATAAGATGCTCCCGCCTTCTTTTCGCTCTTTGGCGGCATCCGACAATCTCGCGCAATATGCCCCATCCTACCACAATTGAAGCAGGTACGAGTTTCTGGCTTGGAGGTTGCCCCTGATGTTGCTCCCGATGCAACTGATGAAGGCGCTTGTCCACTAGGCTTGGACTTCTTGCCCCATCTCTTCTTATAAAATGACTTTCCCGATCGGGGCGCCTTCCACTCAGGTTGCGTCACAGCCAAAGCTCTCTTCCCTTGCACCCTCTTCATATCCTTCTCCAACGCGGTCGCAGTGTCAACCAATGCTTGGAAACCTTGGTTCACAGAACTTGACACAAGGAACCTCAAATCGTCCCTCAGTCCTTCATAGAACCGATTAGTCTTTCTCTGCTCATCAGCAAAAATCGAACCCGCATACCGCCCCAAGCGCGTAAACTCATGCAGGTACGTGTCAACACTGCCATCACCTTGAGTCAACTGTTGGAATTCATTTTCCATGGCTATCCGTTGCGCCACAGGAAGGTGCTTCGCTAGGAAGAGCCGGGAGAATTCTTCCATCGATACTTGGGTTAACGAACGACCCGCCAAATGATGCAACTCCATCTCATCCCACCATAAACGCGCTTCTCCTTCAAGCAAGAAGGTGGCTAAGGTAACTTTCTGATGTTCCGCCGTTCCTATCGCCGTCATCACTCGCTTGACGCGCGATAACCAATCCTCAGCCTGTGTCGGGGTTCCCGCTCCCGAGAACGTAGGCGGATGGAAACTCATAAACCGCGTTAGCTGCTTCTCAGTCGCTCGAGGTACCACATCCATGACAGGTTCCGGCCTTGCCGCCACCTGTTCTGGCCCCACAGCCGCTTGCTCCTGCCTAAGTGGCTGACCTTGGATCATGGTAAATAAGGCCTCCGTAACTAAACGGACATGTTCTGCAGACGGTGGAGGTGTAGGCACCGCGGCTGGTGCCGTACTTTCATTGGAACGCTGGGGCTCAAACTGCCCAGCTCCACTCCGCGTCACCTAAAGGTGGACAAGATACATACATTAGCGGTCGTACCCAAGCAAACAACACAAAATAGGAACACGCAGGTTCCTCAAACAGACAAAATGCATTCCTATCATGGACATTCAGGAGTTCAATCGTAGACTTTGGTGTGCACAAACACGTGCTCGCCACCCCACAAAAGAAGTCGGCCACGACTTCGAGAGGGAAAGACCAAGACAACCGATACCAAAAATGTAACAACCCCATCCGTTCATATGATATATTCTAGAAGGTCCGGCCGGGGCCACACAGGATATACCACAAAACAGTTGGTGAAGGTACAGGATGATACCAGAGTAGTGCAATCGCACCTATCACAAGCATTCTAGCGGAAGCCTAAACTACTTGAACTCCTCATGAATGTCCAAACATAAAACTCCACATTTTATATACATATAGGAATGTCTTACAACATGTCAAAAGAGTTGGTCTTATGGCCTTACATGGCTTTCAAACAGTGGCCTAAACAGATTGGCGCGCAGGCCGGCCACAATAAAAGAAAACACACTTAGCCTTCGAGGGCTAACAGTAGCAGCAGCAACAACACCAGCAGGAACATCAACCTCGACGCGTCCCGCTCGGCTCTCCAACACCTGTGCAAGGACAATCCACCCACCGGTGGCAAACAAAAGCAACGGTCAGCGTTCAGCTGACCAAATTATAACGACCCTACCCCTTCTCTCGGGGCAGCGGTATTTTTCCCTGCAGGCATATCATAACACAAGTATGGCAAGCTATATCATCAAAAGGTGCTTTCACGCACACAAGCCATCACAACCGTTCGCCACCCGGCCCAACGGTCCGTGCACTCAGGGCACATTCTTGGTGTTCTGGCAACCTCTTGCCCACCACCGTATCAGGGTTATCACCCAACGGTAAATCTCTTGAGCATTTACTCCATGGCGTGCAGCCGGAGTTAGTCCTCGGACACCGGGATGGCCCGTAGCCCCCCGTTGTGTCATGGCGCGCAGGCCGAAGACTCTTGCTATGCGCTCCAATAGACCGCACTTTTTGGTCTCACGTCAGACGGACATAGCGCAGGTCGGATCCTCCACCCCCGTTGCTCAAATCGCCTTGCCTTTTCCGCGTGCAGCATACTCATGGCTATATCAAAGGCGCGGGTCGGTCTCACCAATCCTGTTCTTGGCATTCAAGCCTAGGTATTTCACTATACCCATTTTCTCACAACAACAGCGGGTCTTTCCTGTGCGCACCAGTACTTCCTGTGACTCTCTCCACATGTGGACACCGCACAAGCACAAATGTCAGGGGTCTTTCCTGGGCACACCAGTACTTCCTGTGACTTGCTTCACAGGTGGACGCCTTATGACATCAAGCATCACAAAAAGGGCCTTTCCTGGTCCCACCAGTACTACCTGTGCCTCATTCACAGGTTGGACCCAAAACAGCACACGGCTATTTTCCTGGGCTACCACCCCAGTACTTCCTGCTACTCCTTTTCGCAGGTATAACCCGTAGACTCCGTACACTACACGTTTATCACTGAGTCTTCTCCGGTTCGTATGCAACATCACCAATCCAGACCAACCGTCTAGATGGGCTTCACACAGCATGCCTATTCCGTACTCCATTTCCGGATCTATATGCACAACAAAGGGGATTTCAAGAATCACCCAAACGACTCCCAAAAGCAGCCACCTCTTGGTGGGGGAATCAAAAGATATGCCAAAATGGAAGCCTTCACATGGATAGGAAGAAAAGTCGTTACCCTTGACGATCGCTTCGGTGCCATGGCCTCCAAGCTAGCTTGCAAGACTCGCAAGAGCGTTTCCTCCGCAACGCTGGCTTCGGATCTCTCGTCGGTAAACCGCAGTAGCAGCCCCCTTTCCTCTTCCTCCTCCTTTCTCCCTCTCTTTCTCTCTTCACTTGAAGAAAGTCAAGGCTAAGGAAAATGAGATTCCTTTCTCTGATTTCGGCCTTGAAGGAAAAAGAAGAAGAAGCTTCAGCCCTTGGATCCAGACTGAAGGAATGGACGGCCACGATTCTGCCAAAAACACATATTTTGACCCGACACGGCCTCGAACACGGCCGTGTGCCAGGCCGTGTGCCTCAAGCGGTGGTCAACCGACTTATCCAAACCAGTGACACGCCCACGGGACACGCCCGTGTCATGGGCCGTGTCACCAACACGCCTTCAGACACGCCCGTGTCTGTGGCCGTGTACCTGGGGAAAAAAATCCCAAATCATCCCGAGACTTCACACGGCCTGTGACAGGCCCGTGTCCCAGGCCGTGTGCCCAGACATGGCACAAAGACACGCCCTGTCGAAATCTTCGGCGGGCTGAGTTCGTCGCCTGATTTGACACGCCCTGTGACACGCCCGTGTCACAGGCCGTGTTCAACACTCGACACGCACTTCTCGACACTCGACGATCGTCGAGAAAAACTCGTCGAGAATGCGACACGGCCTTGGACACGCCCGTGTCCTGGGCCGTGTGCCTCCTCTCGACGCATCGTCGAGAGAAAAATCGTCGAGACAAAGCCCAATCGTAGACACAACCTCGACACGCCCTGCGACACGCCCGTGTCACAGGCCGTGTCACCTAACACGCCCTGGGACACGCCGGTGTCCCAGGACGTGTCACCCAAAAATTCATGTTTCTGAACTTTGGGCTGTTACAATCAGCTCAATTGGTGATGAGAAGTAAAGGAACTCCATAGTTAAGCGTGCTTGGGCGAGAGTAGTACTGGGATGGGTGACCTCCTGGGAAGTCCCCGTACGGCCCAGCTTAACTGTCGGGTTCGCTCATCAAAGGGAGGCTGCGGCCACCAACAACCCGTCAGTGGGCTGGAGAGGGGTTGGGGTGCTTGGGCTGCAGCCCGGTAGCAACGCCTAGAGCGGAGCCGTGACGCTGTCACGTTGTATCGGCTAGGGTTGTTACACAAGCTGCCACATCTTCCATCCCTTGCTAGCAGCCAAGGCGATCACCACTCTAACTGAAGTCATCTTTGCAACCGGACTAAACGTCTCCTCATAGTCTTCTCCAAACTGCTGTGAGAATCCTCGAGCAACCAGACGAGCTTTGTATCTATCAATGCTCCCATCAGCCTTCATCTTCAACTTAAACACCCACTTGCAAGTCATTGGAGTAATGTCATCAAACTTGGGCACAAGATCCCAGGTTTTATTCTTCTTGAGAGCAGCAATCTCTTCCTTCATGGCATCTTCCCACTCCTTGACTCCAGTGGCCTCATTGAAGTTTGCAGGCTCTCGCTCATCCAGAGGACCTGTAAAGAAGTAGGAGACAAAGCTCACTGCATTCCCATCACAGTAACGAGCCGGTGGCTTAATAACCCTCTTTGATCTCCGAAGGGTTTGCTCCTTACTTACTACCTCTATTGCTTCTTCAGGCTCAACTTCTACTTGGGGCAAGCTTTGAGCAATGCTCCCCCTACTTCTTGAGCCAGATTGCTCAGCCTCAGAGTTTGAAGAAACAGGAGCTGCTGGTGAAACAGCAAGCTCCTCTTCCAAGCCTTCAGCAGCCACCAATGGTTCTTCATCAACCTTGCTTCCGGTTAGCTCAACCGAGCAACCTCCATACGACGTCAGCTCGTCAAAGACTACATCTCTTGACACAACGAACTTCTTCATCGCAGGATCCATGCATTTCCATCCCTTCTTCCGCTCATCGTAGCCAACAAAGACAAGCTTCCTTGCCTTTGCATCCAGCTTAGTCCGAGAAGCATTCGGGACATGCGCATAGCAAGTTGAACCTAACACCCGAAGGTGTCCCACACTTGGCTTCTCCTTCAGCAACAACTCAATAGGAGACTTCATATTGATCGGGTTGAGCGGCATCTAGTTGATGACATAAGAAGCACAAGACATCCCCTACGCCCAAAAATACCTTGGGATGTCTTTCGCATGAAGCCAGCATTTGCAAGTTTCCGTCAAATGACGGATCTTTCGCTCCGCTACTCCATTTTGTTGTGGAGTGTGAGCACAAGTAAGCTCTCGTTGGATCCCGCGCTTCCTGCAGAAGTTAGAAAACTCGGAGGAAACAAACTCACCCCCGTTATCAGTTCTAAGCTTCTTAATCCGCAAGCCAAGCCGGCCCTCCACTAGGTCCTTGAACTCCACAAACAACCGGAAGGCTTCAGACTTCTCTTTCAAGAAATAAACCCAAGTATATCTTGAGTAGTCATCAATCAGGACAAGCATGTATCTGCTTCCACCAAGGCTGGCAGTGACAGTTGGTCCCATCATGTCGCCATGAATGCACTCCAATGGTTGCTTGCTCCTTGTTTGTTATTTATCAAACGGAAGGCGATGTGCCTTACCGTATTGACATCCCGCGCAAACATTCCCGTCACCAAAGGAGGACAACTTAGGCAAGCCACTCACCAAACTTCTACTAGCATAGCCTTCAGCTTGTCCATACCTACATGCCCCAGCCTCTCATACCAGATAGCAGCGCTATCGTTGGCTCTCATACGATCAACATAAGCATTAGTAGCAAGAACAAATAAGTTCTTAACTCTCCTCCCTATATGAGCAACATCAGCCTTAACCGCTGATACGTTGCGAAGGAACCTCACGTCTGTTGGCCCAAACAGAACGTGATAACCAACATCTACTGCATTGGTCACAGAGAAGAGGTTCTTCTTCATGTCTGGCATGTGATACACACTTCTTAATGTGAGTGGACCCTGATCACTACCCAAAGACATGACCCCCTCTTTCTCTACTGCATAAACAGTGTTATCAGCATTTATGATAGCTTCATTACCTGATTATGCTTGCAAGGAAGAGAACTTTGATTTGTCTCCGGTGAGGTGATGAACACACCTAGAGTCCACGATCCACTCGCCGTTGAAGTCCTCAGCAGACAAGGCACGGACACAAGTGCCCTTCATGAAGGCACCACCCCATTGTGCTTCCTCACTCTTAGAGCAAGCTTCCTCCTTGCCTGCAGCATGCCCAGACTGCAGCTTGACCTTGCAGTCCCGCATGAAGTGCCCTCGCTGATGGCACCTGTAGCACTTCAAATTCTTCTTTCAGTCCTTCTTCGGAGCATCACTCCTCTCTGGCTGATAAGAAGTTGAAGGCTTATTCTCAACAGCGACCTGCTTCTTCTTTTTCCCTTTCCATCTCTTCTTCATCTTGCTTGTGAACAACGCTTCACTGCCACCTTCAGAGACATTCACTCCTGCCATCTGCCTTGCCAGACTTTCCTGCGAAGCAAGCAGGTTCTCAAGCTCTAGCAAGGATGGTTGAGTTTCCCACCCTTGAACAGAAGTTACAAAGGCAACATATTCCTTCCGCAAGCTGCGGATAATGTGCCTTTTCAACTTAGCCTCTGAGATAGGCTCATCAGGGTCAAGCGCTGATATCTCTGCACACAAGCTTTTCATCTTCAAGAAGAATTTTAAGATAGTATGGTCTCCTTGAGTTGTTCTGGCCAACTCATTCTCCAAAACCTGAAGTCTGGCCACATTCTTCCTATTGAACAACTCATCGATAGTTGTCCAAATATCAGCAGCAGACTCACATCCAATGATGTGATCAAACAGTTCTGGTGAAACAGCTCTTTTGAGAACAAACTCCGCTTTTGCATTTGTTTTTCTCCAGAGCCTCACCTGCTCAGTAGTACCAAACGTAGCAGTGACTTCTTGTCTGTCGTCATCACCGACGACCTCCCACAGCTCCTCGTCAAGAAGAAAACTCTTCATACACAACTTCCACTTCTTGAAGTTAGTTGTGGTCAAGAGTTCAATGCCAAGACCCCTTGCATAGCTCCATTCCATTGCAACAACTGCTTGGTTAAGCCTTCAGAAGCACAAAGCACCAACATAGGTTGATCACCACTCAAATATAGAGCAACAACACTGGTTGAACACTGCTCAAGCAACTGAACCTGGCTCTGATACCAAGTTGAATTTTCTTAAGGTGGTCAGCAAGATAGCCAAAAACCAAATTAATATCTTCGGCACTACCTAGTTCACACTTTGATCTAGCGAAAAACCAGGGAACAAGCTCAACACACCAAGCACATGGAAGAACAAGCAGATCTTATATTCATTAAACTTCTTTACAAGACGAGGTATAGGTAGCGAGACATGATTTCGCTAGTACAAAGCTATAACAGAAAGCACAAAAACAAAGCCGGGCGGATAGCACTGGAAATCGCCGAGACCGCCGAAGTCGCCAAGTCCGCTAAAGCCGCCCGAGCTGAAGCTGCAACACGCCGAATAGACACGGAGTCCGACGAAGCCGCGAGGCCGCGCGGACACACCGTTATTCGCCTTCTGCTGAGGAACCGAAGAACAGACCAGCTACCCGCCTGAGACTGGCGGACAGGTTATTGGAGCTTGCAATGTTGAAACAGAGAACTGACAAGCAGTAGAGCGACCTGCTGAATCCTCAGAGACCGTACACTTCCAAGTACTTGACCGAAGTCAAAGCCAAACTCCTGGCTCCTTGAAGCTAGCCTCTCGACATGCACACAATAAACAGTTAACTCTGATTCAATCCGTGCGGACAGAAAACTGAGACCGCATCACTTTGACGAGCCCCCACTTTCTGTTCACTCAGTTGATGTATACGTGCCGGGGGAGGGGGTCCTATTTATAGGCGAGGTGAGGAGTGTGGTCACCGCCCTAAAGGATTGAGACACCTCACCAGCCCGCACGCTAACAACCACCCGTCTACTGAGTCCGCAAGGACATAGCCGGATTCCAAGGAAGAAACCGCCAGGAGCAAGGCACAGTCACAACAAGGCGGACTTGCCTCACACTATGCGGACAAGGCACAGTCTGCACAGTCCGCACAGTCCGCAACATCACCATAAGGACAGCCACACCCCCTCCAGCAATAGTCTGCACACAAAAGAGGTAGTCCGCATAGTACAAGACAAAGCCTTCAACCGCCACAAGCCCACGACCAAAGGCAGAGTTAGCAACAGTCCGCCCGGTCACAGCGGACTCGGCAGATACGTCGGACACACTGGACTTGTCACAGAATGTGACCAAGTCCAGAAACACACAGTGCCTAACGCGAGCTCTGCGGACAAGGCTCCGTCCGCCAACACCCAAAACGAAAACACCAACTCTCCTCCAGAGTTAGGCAGAGTCCGCAAGCCAACTCGCACAGCTATCCAAACGGTCAACTGTCGGACTCCACACACCAGTCCGCGCAGACCTCCACAACATCTACTGTACTATAAGAGCTCGGCAAGGCTCCAGCCAAACTCCTAAGGCCAGTCCGCAACAGCGGACACCGCGGACACGCCAGTCCGTAAGCCTCCCGCGGATAGTACCCAATCCGCCAGTTAACGCACAAGCTTGCAACTCGGATACTGATCATAGCACTGCCTACAGCCTGCAATCCTCTGTCCACACAGGCCGCTTCCTCAAACAGCCAAGCCTCCAAGAAAGCCATCACCATGTCCGCAGACAGCAGTCCGCCCAGACCGCGGACACAGGCTGCTCAGGCTGCTCAACCAAGGTCCAGGCCAGCAAGGCAGCCAATTCCTTATCCGCAGACAACAGTCTGCCCAGGCCGCACAGAACAGCCAACATCCCAAGCCTATCACCAAGCCGCATAACAACAGTCCGCCCAGTCCGCCGACTATGTCCGCTCAGGCCTCCCAGCCTGCCCCATCAACCACTTTCACTTCACAAATTTCAACAAATCGTTCGGTCAAACGTAGGAAGAAAGTAGGCAGGCCACTCAGTTGAGCATTGCCAAATACCTGGGCTCGGGATCACCTCCAAAGATATCCATCAATGTCGGGGACCATACGCTTGCCTGTTCACACTCTCTCCATGGCGCTAGTTTGACTCAAGCGTGAATCCGTAGGGCTTTAGGGTAGAAATGGGGCTTGGGTTTCGGTGAGGCAAACAAAGATAAAAAAGGAGGCTACGCACCTAACCCAAATGAGCTCAACAAAAAGATATCCTCTCACCAACAATACATGAAGGTGCACCACACCACCAGACTTGAAATTGATAACACGGGTGTGTGCACCGCCTACCGCCACAAAATCTCAAATAGGTATTTCAATTACACATTTTCTTTTCACTTTTTCTTTTTTACAATTAATTTTTATACATATATTTTCTTTTTACATCATCTTTTTATTTTAACAACTTCAACAGATAAAAACTTTTGAGCACATCCACATATTGAAAAGGAATATCACCACGTAAACGCTCCGAAATAAAATTGTAAAACACTAAAGCTCAACTTGGGTGTGCGACTAGAATCAGCTATGAGGCGTTGGTGAAAAAAATGGTGGAGCTGAATCAAAAGAAGGGTAGGCACAACAGAGCTAGCGAGGATAAGACATTAGGAACGGTACAAAACTCAACCGGGCCAAAAAGACGGCATACCTCACGCTCACGCTAGACTAACCATGCACCAATTCTTCGAGAGTAGCTTGGGGCAAGTTCTTAGTCACCGAAAAAAATGATCCTTCCTCCCGATTCGAGCAATACGAGACTAGTGACGGCTACACACATTCCGACACCACCATTCGACTACTCTAGATTCAACACTTTTGAGTAATACAAATAATATTTACAAATGCAGAAAAGTATAAATTTACGAGCATAAAGAAAAATTAAATCTATATTATTTCTACACACCATGAGTACTCGATTAGGAGAACTGCACGAGTTTTGAACTACACTATCTTAAAATCCTAAGCCAGCACCACTATTTTGAAGTTAACACAAAAGGAATAAGATTGACATGATCCGAGCGCGTGCTTAAGATCGCGCTCATGTGGGTGTAAGCGCAAGATGCGAACAAGATATCAAGAAAATAGAAAATAAAAATGTGCTTTCGGTATGAAAGCGATAGTAGTGCATGTGCAAAGGTAACACGCATAAATCTCCTCCACCAGACTTAAACTAAAAAACCTATTCAAGTTTTGCAATAAAAATAGAGAAATAAAAGTTGGGGAGAGGTTAACCCATGCTTAGCAAATGAGCATACCAGAAGCTCGGCGTTAATTTTAGCAGAAAGTCCATGACCCAAATGAACTCCACCTGCACAAGAGAATACCTCCAACCACGCATACCATAAACATATAATCACAGCAGCATAATTGAACAAATTAAAAGCATGGAAATTGGTTTGTCTCACATAATCCACTTTACTTTACCGTCCTTAAGGTGGACCAAATAACTGTATTAGCAATTACATAAATATTGTTCAGAGCATTAGTTCAAAATGCAGCGAAAAAGTCTAAAGTTACTCACAGCATTAAGCAATAAATAAAACTAGAAAAAACATGAAAGGGGCCACAGAGATCCTTCACTCCTCAGCTGAACGCTGACTTGTGATTGATCCCCCCAGTCACGCAAGATGAGGGCAAGGCGAAAGCTTTAGGTCCTAGGGAAGACGAATCTCCCCTGCCCGTAACCTCTTCCTTCTCGCGCTGGCGCGCAAAATTCTGTGCCTTGCGCATGAGCAGTTCTTTTCTTTTCAGATCCACAGATGGGGATCGCCGGGATGGGATAACCACACCAACCAATTCAGCAACATGTATATCTTTCTCATCATGGGGCATCCTTTCCTCAACTGCATTGGGTGAAAGATCAGCCCAAGTCACTTGTTTAACAGTCTTACAAAATTTGTTCAGAGCAGTAGAAGTTTTAAAGTCTATCTTCTGCATGCTCTCTACAGCCGTGCTTAGCTCATGTTCCTTACTATCTGAGTCTTGTTTCACTCCCAGCAACTCCACACTTGTTTCTGCTTCACCAGACATCAACATTTCTTCCACTTTCACAGCCTTGTCTTGCTCATTCAACAAAATTCCTGTCTCATCAGCTATAGATAAATCATTAGATAACAAGACATTCAATTTCAGAAGTTCTCCAAGTTCATTTCAAATAATAGGTGGAAGTGACGGTGGTAAAGGCAAATCAACCTTGGAACCCAAGGTGACACCGCTCGCATTAAATTGCAATGTAGCTTCACTAGCTTTTAGGAATGGGACCCCTAAGATGGGTTTCGATGTATTTCCCATAGGTCCTAACACCTGGAAGTCACTGACTACAATAGCCCCATTCAGTTTCACTTCCACCTCCTTAATTTCACCGTCGGTCTTTACTAACGACCCATCGGTCAGCACTAGTGAGTTCCAGACACTCGATTAAACATTTAAACGAAATTTCTCAATATCTTGCAAAGAAAGAATGTTGCACGAAGACCCGGAATCACATAAAGCTACCATCTTCATCTTATTAATCTCACACTTAACATCCATTTCATTTTTATTGCACTCCTCCTCCTCCCCAGCACTCTTCCCTTGCTCACGGGGATTTTTCTCCGTACACTTAGGAGGGTGCCGCGAGTACGCTCGGAGAACACCTGGGCTAGTTGCCCCAGTGGTGTTTCCAAGTTCCACATGGAAGAGGTTTAAGTGGCCATATTAAAGTGGGGCATATCCATAAATTTTTCCATCATTTCCTCCAACGCACTCTGACACGCCACCTGCGCATTCTGATCATAACCCGTATGCGACGGTCGCGGCTGGCCACTAGAGGCTTGAACATCAAATTGATGTTGGCCTCCCGACCACCTTTGACCGGGAGCATTTTGATTTCACGAGAAATTAGAATGATTTCTCGTGTTGGGGTTATACGCATTATTATAAGGAGCTGTTGGAGTTACCATTGTGATCTGGAAGTGATCAAACATGTAATCTCACTGCCAACGCGATATGAGCCTGCAGGGTCGCACATAAGAGATGTGGAGAAGTTGGATGATTGACTGTGTTGGTAAAGGTTGCCAATCACCGACCTGAATGGGGTTGTGGGCAAGGTGTTGCCTTAAAGGATCGTCGGGTTGGGCAAATGTTTCCTTGGAGGGCTGGTAAGAATTGTCGTCCGAGGGTCGATAACAATTGTCGAGAATCGTCTCTCTGATTCCCGCCGATCGACGAGAATCGTCTCTCTGATTCTCGCCGATCGACGAGAATCGTCGAGAATCAATATGCTGATTCCGCCGCCGCCGTGTTCGCTCCGTCGACCTCCTCATCTCCGGCGATCGTCGCTGGTGTTGCTCTTCCTGGCGCGGACCTAGCAGTCCGTGGAATAGCAAGGTGCGGTTATCGTTCTTCCCGATCTTCCGTGCGACGGAAAGCTCGGTGTTCTCCCGCTCGTGTGGATTTCTGCAGAGACGTGGATATTATTCCACGTAGAACTCGCCACCAGCACGAATACAAAGTTTGGAGCATCTCCGTTGAGTTGTGACTCAACGCCACCGAGGTAATTTTTTGCCTAGTTATATGTTAACTCCTTGATTCAACTGTCATGGCCCGATCCTATTTCTTTTGGGTTTTCTTATTGTTTTGTTCTTTCGCTGCGTGCACAAGCGTTGTGCCATCCTCATAGAGAAACCCAACAGTAGTATCAGAGGGAGGTTTCGGCCATGATTGTTGAATTGGAAGTTTGTTATTCCAGTGCGTGTAAACCTAGGGATTTAGAAGTGTTCTAAATGTCTAGATTTAGTCTTGGTTCCCCGCCAAGAACCTCTGGAATTGCGTGGAATTTCTAATTGTTAGAAATTGTTGTCTCCTTAGCAGTAACCATCCCTCGATTTTGTTTTGGATTTTGAATCCAACAAAGAGAGATGAGCTTGTCTACTACTTTAAGTTGAGTTGTCTTTGCCTTTGTCCAATGCATGTAAATCTGAGGATTTGGAAGTTTCCGGATGTTCAGATTTAGCCCTTCCTTCTATCAAATGTTGATGGTGTCAGGATGTGCACATAAGGGATGCATGTGGTTATAGTAGAATTGTTTTTCTTTGGATGTGCACATTGATCAAATGTTGATCATGGTTAATTGTTAACCTATAATCAAAATCCCTTCATCAAATATTAAGTGTTCGGATGCCTTCCGATGGATGACACTCTTCCTTCCTCGATCGATGAAGTGTGGGCTTGCCAAAGCAAGGTGCATTAATCTATCTTGGTAAGGGTGCGAGCGGATAATTGTGATATCCCACTGTCGACATCGGGTCATACTTAACTAGGTGACCTCAAAGGTTGAGTGCCTAGAGGCATAGGGTTGGCATGCACCATATGATGGATGCGAATAAGGAGTTATTCACCAACCATACAAGAATTGCATGAGGATGCAATTGGCAAGCATTGCCTACCTAAATAACCGCATCGTGAGAGGAACGCCAAAGCGGACTCATAGTGTTGGTGAAATACGGATCTTGTCCACTAAGAGAGTAGCTCGCATGAACTCTCCGAATTGTTAGTGAGGGCTATCATTTCGAATAAAATAGTGGGAGTATTTTAATTGAAGTCCAAATTAAAATAAATTGTATTTGAAATTTTGGTACTGATTTTATTCTGCATAAATTCTTGTAGAATTCCATGGCAAGTGTTTCACACTCCACGTTGTCTCTGAGAGCCATCCTTGAGAAGGATAAGCTCAGTGGGACAAATTACATGGACTGGTATAGGAACCTGAGAATTGTTCTCAGGCAAGAGCGAAAGCTCTATGTCTTGGAAGAAGAAGCCCCCGAGGTGCCGACCGGGAATTCTTCCCGTGCTGAGAAGGATACTTATAAGAAGTATACTGACGATGCTTTAGATGTCGAATGCCTTATGCTTGCCACTATGAACTCTGAGCTTCAGAAGCAACATGAGAACATGGGGGTGCAAGGAGATTGACGAGCATCTCAAGAAAATGTTTCAAGGGCAGGCTCGTCAAGAGAGGTTCGACATCACAAAAGCGTTGTTTCAGTGCAAGATGGGAGTTCGAGACTCAGTTGGGACTCACGTACTCAAGATGATTGGGTATATAGAGAACCTTGAAAGGCTGGGTTTTCCTCTTGGTCAAGAGTTGGCCACGGATCTGATCCTGCAATCGTTGCCGGACAGTTATGAGCAGTTTGTCTTGAACGACAACATGAATGAAATAGACAAGACACTGCCCGAACTACTAGGCATGTTGAGAACTGCCGAAATCAATATGAAGAAGGCCAAGCCTGCCAGCCCCATACTGATGGTGCATAAGGGCAAGGGCAAGGCCAAGGGCTCTAAGAAGACGAAGGTGGGACCTAAGTCATATCTTGAGCCCAAGTCTTCTGCACTGATGAAAAAGAAAAGCACGGTGAAGGAAGGGAAATGCCACCACTGTGGCAAGGCTGGTCATTGGAGGAGGAACTGTCCTTCGTACATTGAAGGTCTGCAGAAATTGAGGGGAGGTATGAATTCCGCTTCAAATATTCAGGTTATAGAGATAAACCTTTCTGCTCCTTCATCTTGGGTATTGGATACCGGATGTGGTTCTCACATTTGTACAAATGTGCAGGAACTGGGAAGGAGAAGATTGCTGAGTAAAGGGGAGGTGGACCTCCGCGTCGGCAATGGAGCAAGAGTTGCTGCTGTAGCCGTAGGAGTTTACCGTCTTTCTTTGCCCAGTGGGCTTGTAATAGAACTTGATAATTGTTATTTTGTTCCGGCCATAACTAGAAACATTATATCTATTTCATGTTTGGACATGATTGAATTTTCTTTTATAATTAAGAACAATTGTTGTTCTATATTTAAGAATGATGTTTGTTATGTTGTAGCCCAATTGTTTAATGGTCTTTATGTTTTGAACTTGGACCATCTGATCTGTAATGTAGAAAATAATAAAAGACTAAGAACAAATGACTTGAACCCTACGTATCTCTGGCATTATCGTTTGGGCCATATCAACGAGAAGCGCATATCCAAACTCCATAGAGATGGACTTTTGGACTCATTTGATTATGAATCATTTGAGCGATGCGAATCTTGTTTGTTAGGCAAGATGACTAAAGCTCCTTTCACTGGTTATACTGAGAGGGCTGAGGATCTCTTGGGTGTTGTACATAGTGATGTATGCGGACCCATGAGTTCCATGGCTAGAGGTGGGTATTTCTACTTTGTTACATTTACTGATGATTTCAGTAGATACGGATATGTGTATCTTATGAAGTGCAAATCTGAGACCTTTGAAAAGTTCAAAGAGTTCAAGAATGAAGTAGAAAACCAGTTGGGTAAAAGGGTTAAAGCACTCCGATCTGATCGAGGTGGCGAATACCTGAGTCATGAGTTCCGTGATCATCTGAAAGAGTGTGGTATTGTATCACAGCTCACTCCACCTAGAACACCACAACATAATGGTGTGTCTGAGAGGAGAAATCGTACTCTGTTAGACATGGTACGTTCGATGATGAGTCATGCAGACTTGCCTGTTTCCTTTTGGGGTTTTGCTTTAGAGACTGCTGCAATGACATTGAATCGCGCTCCAACGAAAACGGTTCTGAAGACACCATATGAGATATGGATTGGGAAGCGTCCTAGTATGTCGTTCATTAAAATTTGGGGCTGTGAGGCATACGTGAGACGTCAAATGCCTGACAAGCTGGAACCCAAATCGGATAAATGTTATCTGGTGGGATATCCTAAGGAAACGAAAGGGTATTACTTTTACCTACCGTCTGAGGGCAAAGTGTTTGTCGCAAGGACTGGTGTCTTCTTGGAGAAAGAGTTCTTATCAAGAAAGACTGAAAAGGTAGAGCTTGAAGAAGTTCAAGAACCACATGTAGTGAATGAACCGGAATTGGATTCTGAGACAGGACTACAAGATGTTGTAGCTAGAGAACCTGCTCAGGGAACACAAGTCCTACGTAGATCTGGTAGACCGAGGTTTGAGCCTGAGAGATATGGATTTCTCGTGTCTCAAATAGGTAATGTGTTGCTTATGGATCATGATGATGAACCAACAACCTACCAAGAGGCTATCAATGGACCGGACTCCGACAAATGGCTTGAGGCTATGAAATCCGAAATGGACTCCATGTATGCAAACCAAGTTTGGAACTTGGTGGAACCACCTGAAGGGGTACGACCCATAGGGTGCAAGTGGGTCTTCAAGAAGAAGACCGACATGGATGGGAATGTACAGACATTCAAAGGGCGACTGGTGGCTAAGGGTTTCAAGCAAATTCATGGTATTGACTATGATGAGACCTTTTCCCCTGTTGCCATGGTAAAGTCCATTAGGATATTGCTTGTTATTGCTGTGTATTATGACTACGAGATCTGGCAGATGGATGTCAAAACGGCTTTCCTTAATGGAAACCTCCTTGAGGAAGTGTATATGACACAACCCGAGGGTTTTGTATCCCCAGATGAAGCCACTAAAATATGCAAGCTGAATAAGTCCATTTATGGATTGAAACAGGCCTCTCGAAGTTGGAATCTTCGTTTTGATGAGAAAATCAAAGAGTTTGGTGTCATCAAGAATGAAGATGAGCCTTGTGTTTACAAGCGAATCAGTGGGAGCATTGTTGTCTTCCTGATATTGTATGTGGATGACATACTGTTGATTGGGAATGACATTCCTACCCTGAAAGTTGTTAAGAACAACCTAGGGAACTGCTTTTCAATGAAGGATTTGGGTGAAGCGACTTATATACTCGGTATTAAGATCTATAGATATAGATCGAAGAAGTTGCTGGGTTTGACCCAGAGTACGTACATCGAAAAGGTGTTGAAACGGTTCAACATGCTTGAGTCCAAGAAAGGATTTTTGCCCATGTCTCATGGTGTGAATCTCTCTAAGGACCAGTGTCCAAAATCTTATGAAGATAAGGACCGCATAAAGTTGATTCCATATGCTTCGGCAATTGGATCAATCATGTACGCGATGTTATGTACTCGACCCGATGTCTCCTTTGCTTTGAGCATGACTAGCAGGTATCAGTCAGACCCCGGTGAGTGTCACTGGATTGCAGTCAAGAATATCCTGAAGTACTTGAGAAGGACTAAGGATGTGTTCTTGGTGTATGGTGGAGAGGAAGAGCTCGTTGTAAGTGGTTACACAGATGCTAGCTTCCAAACTGATAGAGACGACTCCAAGTCTCAGTCAGGTTTTGTGTTTTGCCTGAATGGAGGAGCTGTGAGCTGGAAGAGTTCCAAGCAAGAGACAGTTGCTGATTCTACAACAGAGGCCGAGTATATCGCAGCAGCTAATGCGGCGAAGGAGGCTGTATGGATTAGGAAATTCATCGGCGAGCTTGATGTAGTTCCTAGCATTGTTGGTGTTGGGTATTGTATCCACAATTACCTGGATTTGAGGAAGCCACCTGTCAAGCTAAGATGAATTCATAATGTATTTGATGAAATCTCTCAAGTTGTGCTTGCAGTTATTCCACGCTAAGTGCACACCAATGTCAGGGTGCAGTAGGTCAATATACACGGGTCTGCACGACGTAATCCCTCGTTGAGCAGATCAGTGTGTTGGCCTACGTGTACTCTCTCTATTGGAGTGCACTTACCTTCAAGTACAGGGTCGTGTTTATGCAAGAGAAGACAAGGAGCAAGGATGGGTCAAGGAGCAGCTCTTGGGTGGAAAGACGAAAATTCGTCTAAGTGTAATTCGACGAGAATCACCAAGTGATTCTCGCCGATTCGGCGAGAATCACTAGTGATTCTCGCCGAATCGTCGAGAATCATTAGTGATTCTCGTCGACTCTTTCCGACTGCCTCAAAACGGTGCCAAGTAAGATTCGGCGAGAATCACTAGTGATTCTCGCCGAACCCATCGCAGAGCAGATCCTGAATACCAAGTTATATTCGTTGAGAATCAAAAAGTGATTCGGCGAGAATCATTAGTGATTCTCGACGAATCGTCGAGAATCACTAGCTGATTCTCGCCGATTCGTCGAGAATCACCTGCGATTCTCGCCGATTTTTACTTGGTGTTTTCTCTGGAAGCTGCTGGACCGGATTCTGCCGCTGGACTATTTTGAACCGGTTTTCGGGTTTCTACATGTGGGACCCACAACGGTCATATTGTAAGTGTCTACAGTGTATAAATACATGGGTATTTTTGAACAGTAAGCAGAGCGAAGAAGATAAGAAATACGCGAGCACGGACGAACCCTAAAATCGCCGCTTTCGCTCCGTCGCCGGCGCCGCCACTCGCGACAAGTTGTTTGCCGGTTGATCGTGGTTTCGCCCAGATCCTCCTGCTACAGAAGCCTAGCTAAGCTCAGCGTCTCACGTGTCTAACCGGAGATCTCTTGTCTCTTGATTTGTAGATCGGGAAAGTCTTCCCCATCCGAATCGATCGAGACGATTGATCCTAGTGTGACCGTTGGTAGACCTAGCTAGCTTCGCTATGAAGTTTGGATCTCTAAAGAACAGCAGCCGCACATCGTCGTTGCCGCCGATCCCGTGAACCTAGCCGCCGCCCTTCTTGCCGCCGCCGGTTCCGGGGAGATCCTCTCCAAGAGAGACCAAGGTTGTGGACTCTTTGTAGACTTCAAGATCACGTCGTCAACGAAGAGGGACACCGTAGTCTCCACACGTAATTTGTATTTCTTGTACATGCTATTTTACTTTTGTTGTAAAGGAACGTTGGTTCCTAGTTGTAAGGGTTGGGTGCAACCCGGTTTGTGGGAGTGTTGACTCCTACGTGTGGAAGGGTTCCTTCCGATAGTGCAGGGATTGGATTTCAATCCCGTTGGAGAAGAGACCGAGTCGTCCCTGGTTGGGAGATAGGTCGAAGGGGGAAAGTGGATGTACCCAAGTCGGGGAACCACTATAAATAGCTTGTGTACTCTGTTGTGCTGTGTTGTTTTATTTTCGTGTGCAGGTACAATTTAAATTCCGCAAAAGCGCTGCACGTCACCTATTCCCCCGCCATAGGTGAACATAGTTGACACTAGGTGGACTTTCAAGTGGTATCAAAGCCAGGTTGCTCATCAAAAAAGTTTACACCTTGAGTAGTATCCTGCCACCAGTGTCAGAAGCATGGAGCTGGATTATGAGATATCGCCACTAAGACTCCCCGCCTGTACAAAGGAGTATTATCCCGTCTGGAGGATGAGGGTGTCATATCACTTGGAGGCCATCGATCCTCGAGCATCTTTCATCCTGGAAGAGGGTCCTTTTATTCCTATGAAGACCTCCTACTCTGGAAAGAACATCAAAGTGCCCAAGTGCATTGTAGAGATGTCAGAGACGGAACTGTCACTATTTAACTTGGACAAGAGGATTCGTCAAATTATCTTGGATATCTGGTCTAGAGCTTCTCGCCCTAGATTGGAAAAATGTAGGACGGCTAAATCTATGTGGGTGATGATCTCAGAGTTGATGGGGGGGTCAGAGAAAGCTGGGATCTGATGTCAACCAGAGGATGAAGCCTATGTGGGGGTCCTCACCTCTGAAGATGAAGGAATGGATCTCTCGGACAACATTAGAGCTCCAGTGTCCGTGTCAGAGACTGAAGAGGCCAGTGAGGAAAGCAGCTCTGATGAGGATGAGACAATGGTCACTGGCCCTAATGACACAAACGCAGAAGAGCAGGTAACCTCTTCATCCTGCCCCGTATCTCTTGAAGTTTCTGAAGTCAGGAACTGCTTTCCTTCAGAAAATTCTGATTCCCTGAAGAGAGCCCTTCAGAAAAGCAACCTACTTGCTGAGGAGCAAGCTCAAGAGATTGCTCGACTGAAGATCTTGTTGGTTCTCCAATTGGCGTCCAACAAGGTCAAGGACTCTAAAATCTCAGCTCTAGAGAGTAGTCTAGAGAATGAGAAAAGAATAGTATCGAACTTTTCCAAGGTCGATGCTATAAAGAGAAAGCAAGAAAATGGGTGGATCTCCCGGATTATCAATTCGTGGAGAAATGGGGAAACGGTATTCCGACACACCACTCCAAGCAGGAAGGCAACTCATCATGCCTTCAGGTATGACCACAGGAATAGTCGTGGTCACTGCAAGGGTGATCTGTCCCCATGTGGAGACACCCGTAGTGCAAGGGCCGTCGTGGCCAGCCATGAGAGAATACCTAAGGCTCATTCTGATCCCTTTGTATTCACTGCCACTGCCCCAACTCAGTGTGAATCTGCATGTACCAGCTCACAGAACACTTCTCACCAGCCGAGGACACAGGATAGGGAAGTTAGAAGTCATGGTGTAAGTATTCATGAGGCCTCAGGAAGGGGGATGCCTGAAAGGAAGGCACCACCTCCCCGGCCTCATGCCGCTTGCAACATGCATTCCTTCCACCCTTCTACGTGTCACGGTGGAAGAGGAAATTTTGTGAGGAGATCATGCCCTATCCCGTTTAGACCTAGGACCGTGACTACCTCAGTCATTAGATCAGGTCAGAAACGGCGATACAACATTCACCCGTGTTGGTGTTGTGGCAAAGTGGGACACTTTGCCATCGACTGTTGGCACAACCCCTCTGTGCCAAAGGCAAGGGCTTATCCACGTTCACGGGACAGAGGTAGTCTTCCTGATAGGTTCTCTGAAGGAAGGCAGTTGAGTTCTTATACTAACAGGAACCTAGGACCCAATATGATTTGGTTTCCTAAGGTAAAGTAATTCCTTCTTGCAGGGTAGTCTAGGTTCCCTTAAATATGATGGGAACTAGACAGTAGGTGGCTCAAGACTAAAATTGGAACAAGCGTCTGGTATAACAGATGTGATATCTACTTGAGCATACTCACATTGAGTTCCTAATATGCTTTACCTGAGGAACGAAATGATAACTCACATAATCCCAGGTATGTCTGTTCAGCTCATATACTTGAGTCATGTTGTATGGACATATACATACATATATATTTATATATACATATATACACATATATGAGTGCACACCAAAGGATAGGTTAACACGATACATATAAACCTTTTATACATCAATAAAGATTTAACGAAGGTATGTCATTGCAAATCTCGACAACTCACAATTGACGTCAAGAAGTGTTTGGAAAAGCCCCGTTCAAACCCAAATAGATTGGCTTTAAGATATATATATTTTTATAATTTCTAAATTGACTTGACATCAGAAGAATTCGAAAATGCTGCATGCCTCTTAACCTGAAGATTCCTATTAAAGAAACCCTTCGATTTCAACTTAGACAAATTCCCACCGATTTTTATCAAAGGTATTCCGTTATAACTTGTTAAACCCTTGTTAAAACATGTCGTTAACGCAAGGAATTCCGCCGACTTTTCATTTCCACGGGAAACTTACCGCAGAATACTCGCCGAAACGCTGAAGAAGAATCCCATTCCCGCCGACTCTTCACATTCTGCAGGAATCCCGCAAGATTTCTTCCGCCGACTCTTCCCATTCCCGCCGACTCGCCGAAGCCCGCAGGAAAACTCGCCAACTCTCTCCGCAGGGGAAACTCGCCGGAAGGGAAGCTCGCCGAATCGACTCCTCCACCGGAAACTCGCCGACTCCCGCAAGACTCTCGCCGAACCGGTCTCCATCGAAGGTCTTCCGCCGAATCCCGCTGGAATCTCCCATAATCGTCTTCCCCTTTCATCGCTTCTCACCGCAAGTTTCCCGCATGACGCTCACCTTGCTCTTGGACGCTCTTCCGATTTCGATTCTTGCTTCCAGGAATTTCTCCGAGTGCACTCATCGGGTGTCCCTCGTCTTCATCGCACTAACTCTCGGTCTACACCTTTTGGTAACCCCCCCCCCCCCCTCACCCTTACTTGGACTTGATCACTAGTGTCGCTTCCTTTTTGATTTTTGATTAAGCGTAGAGTAGGGCTTCTCTCCCTAGATCTGCAATGGCTCCAAGGACAACCGCTGGGTTGGTCACTGGTTGCGAGCTAGTTCGAACTGGGTTCTCTCATGCCTCTGACGAATTCAGAAACATCATTCTGATGCTGGAAGAGGCTGGGCTCTCATTCGTCCTGGAGCACCCGTGCAAAATCATGGACAAAGAGGTGCTAGAGTTCTTCGCTACCGCAAGACTCCGGAATGGCGACTCTCTAATCAAAAGCAAGGTGGCTGGGGCAAAGGTCAAGATGTCTGCCAGCAAGCTGACCCGCTTCCTGCAGCTCTCTAGCTCGGAGCACGAGGACTATCTTGAGGAAGAAGACAAAAGCAGGACTCTCTTATTCTATGGTCTCCCACGAGGAACTCGGTCAATAAAGCGCAAGGATATGAATGAAGAAGGGAAGCTTCTGTCAGACATAATCGGAAAAGTACTCATCTGCAAGCCAGGCTCTCATGATCATATCTCTGCAGACATGTTAAAGATCCTGGTGGCTATTGTCTGCAGAAAAAGGTTCAACTGGGGGGAGTTGTTGTTTGAGAAGATAAAGGATACCCTGCGATCTTCGAGTTTTGTCCGAATCATAAGTCTGTATCTCAATCAGCTGAATGGAGACAAGTATGACATGAGCAAAGGTGTTCCTCTACACTACTTAAAGAAAATGGACTCAAGTGTGTTTGATAGATGGGAGAGGCGAATTGGGCAGGCTGCCATGGAAGAACAACAGGAAGTATCTCCAGCAGCAATCCCCAGTGAAATTCCTGACGCTTTGACTGCAGGAATTGAGGGAGAGACTCTACCCACTCATGCTGATATAGTATCTGACATCTCCCAGATGGCCCGAGATGCTGTGGCAGATCTACAAGAAGACAGTGAAGCTGTGCCGGAGAATGAGGAGGCCCTGAACCTGAACGATCAAGGAGCCGAAGCTGATGTACAGGAGACTGCTGATGAAGACTTGGAAGATGATGCTGATGAAAATGATTTCATGGATGATGAAGGGGAGGAAGACGGCAATGAGGGACAGGATGCAGTGGAGACTCAGGATATCATTGAACCTCCATCTGACAAGCACGCACCTGAGATGGTTCCTGAGAACATTGGTGCACGAGTGGAGGGGGAGTCAGAGAAATCTACAGAGGCCGCCAACATTCCCCCAGTAGAGACTGTGCTGGTCTCTAGCTCTACAGGTGCTTCTGCTGAAGAGGAAGGCCAAGAAGTGCCTCAGAATATTCCTCTACGAGATGACATAGCCACTCAAACCGTGAATATCATTCAGGGCATAGTGGATGAGCTTAAGGCCTCTTTTGAAAAAGCTCAAAATAAAATGCTGAAAAGGATTAAGGAATCTGAAAATCTCATGCTCAAGAATATGGTGGAGATCAATCATAAACTTGACGTGATGGAAAAGAAGTTTGAAGAAAAGTATACAGCGGCCGGCCAAGCGGTCACTCTTCTTATGGACGGGTTGAGAAAGAACACCTACACTCTCGTCGTAGTAGATCAGAATGCTCATGTTGTAGCAAACAACATTCAAAAGTTTGACGGTAATATGGTAACTCTCAACGCCAATCAACAAGCATTAGTCACTGAATTCTCCAAGACGACAAAGCATATTGATGACTCCCTGCACTCCTATGCAAACTCCATAGCAGTCGAAGCCAAAAAGGGGGAGAAGGAATACATAGCTAAGATGGCTGAGCTTCAAGAAATCATGATCACAAACTTCGAACAGTCAAACAAATATGTCTATGACAGCTGCTGGTGGATGCTACAACAGGCGTTAGGCGTCGATTTGAATCCTGCAGGTATTCATGCTCCTAAGACTTCTATGGCTGCTGCGGGAGTAAGTGCTGCTGAGGGAGTAAGTGCTGCAGATGTTCCCATGAGTGAAGCTGATGCTAGGGCTATTTCTAAAGCAAAACTGATGAGCATGTTTGACCAAGAGGCCCAAGCAAAATCCAGGGGAAAGAGAAAAGCTCAAGAAGGGACCTCCAAGGAGACTCAAGCTGAAAAGAGAATTCGACTGAGTGAGGAGGAAGTAAGAAATGAAAAGTGGAGTCCAGTTTCAAAGAATATCATCTTGGACACCTTCTAGCTACAGGAAAAAGGAGAAATCAATCGAAACGAAGTATACAGTCAGTACGAGTAGGAAATGCACAAGACGTATGAAGCGAAACGAAACATCTTCTTCAAGACCAACACGACGGCAGATAAAGCTCCTCCTCCCAGATATTATCTGAAGCCCAAAGAGTATATGGAGAGGCAAAGAAAGAAGTATTTGGCGCAAAAACTCAAGGATGACTTAGCCAAAGAAAAATAGTCAAAACTTTATAGCTTCTCATTCTCTCTTAAGAACGATTAATGGTTATTGTTATTATTTGAACAATCTTGAGATTATGTATATATACATATATATATATATGCATTTGAAATTATGAATGACTCAAGTCTTGATTTGTCTGCCTATATTATCTTGTGCTGTATATTTAAATTATGAATGCTGTTTATATTATTTGATTGGTGTTATTCATCTTAGCTTGTAGGGTTTTGGCTTCGTCAAATAGGGGGAGATTGTTGGGTATTGTATCCACAATTACCTGGATTTGAGGAAGCCACCTGTCAAGCTAAGATGAATTCACAATGTATTTGATGAAATCTCTCAAGTTGTGCTTGCAGTTATTCCACGCTAAGTGCACACCAATGTCAGGGTGCAGTAGGTCAATATACACGGGTCTGCATGACGTAATCCCTTGTTGAGCAGATCAGTGTGTTGGCCTACGTGTACTCTCTCTATTGGAGTGCACTTACCTTCAAGTACAGGGCCGTGTTTATGCAAGAGAAGACAAGGAGCAAGGATGGATCAAGGAGCAGCTCTTGGGTGGAAAGACGAAAATTCGTCTAAGTGTAATTCGACAAGAATCACCAAGTGATTCTCGCCGATTCGGCGAGAATCACTAGTGATTCTCGCCGAATCGTCGAGAATCATTAGTGATTCTCGCCGACTCTTTCCGACTGCCTCAAAACGGTGCCAAGTAAGATTCGGCGAGAATCACTAGTGATTCTCGCCGAACCCATCGCAGAGCAGATCCTGAATACCAAGTTATATTCGTTGAGAATCAAAAAGTGATTCGGCGAGAATCATTAGTGATTCTCGACGAATCGTCGAGAATCACTAACTAATTCTCGCCGATTCGTCGAGAATCACCTGCGATTCTCGACGATTTTTACTTGGTGTTTTCTCTGGAAGCTGCTGGACCGGATTCTGCCGCTGGACTATTTTGAACCAGTTTTCGGGTTTCTACGTGTGGGACCCACAACGGTCATATTGTAAGTGTCTACAGTGTATAAATACATGGATATTTTTGAACAGTAAGCAGAGCGAAGAAGATAAGAAATACGCGAGCACGGACGAACCCTAAAATCGCCGCTTCCGCTCCGTCACCGCCGCCGCCGCTCGCGACAAGTTGTTCGCCGGTTGATCGTGGTTTCGACCAGATCCTCCTGCGACAGAAGCCTAGCTAAGCTCAGCGTCTCACGTGTCTAACCGGAGATCTCTTGTCTCTCGATTTGTAGATCGGGAAAGTCTTCCCCATCCGAATCGATCGAGACGATTGATCCTAGTGTGACCGTTGGTAGACCTAGCTAGCTTCGATACGAAGTTTGGATCTCTAAAGAACAGCAGCCGCACATCGTCGTCGCCGCCGATCCCGTGAACCTAGCCGCCGCCCTTCTTGCCGCCGTCGGTTCCGGGGAGATCCTCTCCAAGAGAGACCAAGGTTGTGGACTCTTTGTAGACTTCAAGATCACGCCGTCAATGAAGAGGGACACCATAGTCTCCACACGTAGTTTGTATTTCTTGTACATGTTATTTTACTTTTGTTGTAAAGGAACGTTGGTTCCTAGTTGTAAGGGTTGGGTGCAACCCGGTTTGTGGGAGTGTTGACTCCTACGTGTGGAAGGGTTCCTTCCGATAGTGCAGGGATTGGATTTCAATCCCGTTGGAAAAGTGACCGAGTCGTCCCTGGTTGGGAGATAGGTCGAAGGGGGAAAGTGGATGTACCCAAGTCGGGGAACCACTATAAATAGCTTGTGTACTCTATTGTGCTGTGTTGTTTTATTTTCGTGTGCAGGTATAATTTAAATTCCGCAAAAGCGCTGCAAGTCACATATTCCCCCCCCCCCATAGGTGAACATAGTTGACACTAGGTGGACTTTCAGTTGGTCCCGTAGTTCTCTACTGTGATAACAATGGTGCAATTGCACAATCTAAGGAACCTAGATCTCATCAGCGCTCCAAACACATACTTCGGCGGTTTCATCTTATTCGTGAGATTGTCGAACGAGGAGATGTAAACATTTGCAGAGTGCCGACTGAGGAAAATATTGCGGATTCGCTGACAAATCCTCTCGCGCAGAGAAAGCATGATGGTCATACTAGATCCATGGGTATACGATACATAAATGATCAACTCTAGTGAGAATCTTGTGGATTGCATGTAAACCTGTATTTTGTTGGCTATTTGTTCATATGATGAACATTGTACCTAATTTTTCTCTTACAATTAATGGCAAGTTCTTTTATTATGTATTTTTCTATATGATAGTTAAATGTTAACATAATAGATACCCTTAGAATGTTCGCTTCCATGGGACATCAAGTACGTGACTTGAATGTGAGATCCCATGATTTATTTGAAGCTTCATTCTTAAAGGTCCCTGGTCGAGTATCATCATAGAAGCTAAGGGTGATGATGGTACATGAAGACTAGCATGTGTGTTGAATGATGACCGGTTCTCACAGGTCATGATATTGTGATATCAAGTCATCACGTGGGTACTTGTTAGTGAACAAGTTGTACTGGACAGACCCAACCTGAGACTACTCTGTGGATTGTCATCCAATCGTGTCACGAGTGGGTCTCAATTGACAATGGTGTTGTGATCCTTTGACCTGAAGTCACAGCATTCATCAAGTGAGGAAGAGCGTCTTTGATGCCATCTAAAGTCTTCCTTGAGAAAGGTTGATGATAAGGGTGGTTGTTGGGCATGTTACGAATCATGTGGGTGTTTGTGTGTGAGCAGATATGGGATTTGTCCTCCTGTATGATAGGAGTTGCATCCATGGGCCCCTTGATGGAACTGGGCTGAGAAATGCATGGCCATGCTTGGTTGAGTCAATATGTGATATTGGACTCACCATTCTCTGGAAGTCCGTCCTGGATCAAGAAACTTGGATTGAGCTATTACGAGGGTGACACGGTCCATGCCTCTAGTTCTTTCCGAATGTAAGGGACAAAGGGACAAAGACAACGCTGATACATTGGTCATAAAGGCTTATGAGTTATAAACTCTTATTGCTTGGGGAGCAATGATGCATTGCTAGATGCCGCTCATTGTTTGTGAGGTTTTTGCTTTGATACTTTCGAGATCAAGTGGGAGTCTGTTGGAGTTACCATTATGATCTGGAAGTGATCAAACATGTAATCTCACTGCCAACGCGATATGAGCCTGCAGGGTCGCACATAAGAGATGTGGAGAAGTTGGATGATTGACTGTGTTGATAAAGGTTGCCAATCACCGACCTGAATGGGGTTGTGGGCAAGGTGTTGCCTTAAAGGATCGTCGGGTTGGGCAAATGTTGCCTTGGAGGGCTGTTACGAATTGTCCTCCGAGGGTCGATAACAATCGTCGAGAATCGTCTCACTGATTCCCGCCAATCGACGAGAATCGTCTCTCTGATTCTCGCCGATCGACGAGAATCGTCGAGAATCAATATGCTGATTCTCGACGATCGACGAGTTCGACTTGTATCGTCGACCGTGGCTCGACGATCGACGAGATTCGTCGTGTATCATCAAGTGCGGATCGACGATCGGCGAGAATCGTCGAGTATTGTACTCTGATTCTCGCCGATCCATGGTGATGCTCGCTGATCGATTCTCGCCGATTCTCACCGACTGATACTCACCGATTCTGGTACCCTATTTTCGGGGTGGTCTGCGGATAGCGATTTTCCTAAGTTTATTTTATACTTTGAGTATAAATAGAACACTTAGGGTTTTCGGGCTTTATGCTTTTAGCTTTTGGCAGCTGATCGAAATCGACGGAAGCGTTCCGCCATTCCGCGAACGTTCCGCCGATCCCGAATCCCGCCGCCGACGGAAGGGTTCCGCCGCCGCCGTGTTCGCTCCCTTCGACCTCCTCATCTCCGGCGATCGTCGCTGGTGTTGCTCTTCTTGGCGCGGACCTAGCAGTCCGTGGAATAGCAAGGTGCGGTCATCGTTCTTCCCGATCTTCCGTGCGACGGAAATCTCGGTGTTCTCCCGCTCGTGTGGATTTCTGCAGAGACGTGGATATTATTCCACGTAGAACTCGCCACCAACACGAATACAAAGTTTGGAGCATATCCGTTGAGTTGTGACTCAACGCCACCGAGGTAATTTTTTGCCTAGTTATATGTTAACTTCTTGATTCAACTGTCATGGCCCGATCCTATTTCTTTTGGGTTTTCTTATTGTTTTGTTCTTCCACTGCGTGCACAAGCGTTGTGCCATCCTCATAGAGAAACCCAATAGCAGTGTGGTTTTGATTATTTATAAAATTTATGCTCTCGTTAGAAGTTATACCTGACTGCTCAGCAAAGGTCTCTCAAACAGTGTACTCATAAGCATGATGGCCGGGGTTACCACAACCCTTGCATGAAATGTCCATAAACCGAGCTGGAGGAGGGGCCGATCTGTTCAACATCATTCTTCCATCCAAGTATGATGGCTCGCCTCTGCTTGTTGCACTAATGCATTCACTTCAAACAGATTCCTTGCCCCTCTATGGGTATTTCTTCCGGCGGTCCAGTATGTGTTATGGGAGGCAGTGTCGCGAAGTAGCCTCAATGCCTCATCAGGAGATAGGTTCATTATTGTTCCTCCAGCTGCAGCGTCGATCATAGCCATGAAATTAGGCTCAATAGCAAAGTAGAATATTTTGACTAAATTCCACAGCTCACAGCCGTGTTGGGGGCAATGATGCTCCAGGTCAGAGCCTCTCTCCCACACCTCAGACAAAGTTTCTCGGTCCAGCTACCGAAAGGTTGTAATATCCCTACGGGCATTCACAATCTTATCCACCAGGTGGAACTTAGCCAAGAACATAGAGGACAGAGCCTCCCAAGTAGTAGCGGTCCCAGGAACAATAGTATGGAGCTAGGTTTTGGCCTTGTCCCTCAGCGAAAACGGGAACAGCCTCAACTTTACTACATCATCAGAAATACCGGCATAGCGGAATGTGCCGCAAATCTCCGAGAACTCCGCCATATGGAGCTGTGGATCCTCACTCAGTAAGCCCGAGAACTGAGTATTATTTCAGATCATATTCTGGATGGCGGGTTTAATCTCGAAGTGGTTGTTTACGATGGTCGGTCGGAATCCAGGGTAAACACTTCCCGTAGTAGGGGTTGTGAACTAACGCATTGTCCTAATGCATGGTTGGACAACCTCTTAGACCTCAACAACCTGTTCACAGTGGCCTTTTCCTCCTTGGCCACGATCCTCCATCCTTTCTTCAGCAGCAGCAGCACGCAGGTGAGCTCGCCTCTCATGTGCAGTTTCAATCTCACACACAAGATCTTCAACCCTATCAAAGGAGTTGGGATCTGTTATACAACACAAAAAATCATTTCAAAAATACCAAAAACACTTACAAACTTTTTCAAAATAAAAATACATGCAACGGTTGCACTCCCCGTCAACGGCGCCAAAAACTTGATGCGACGGCAAGTGTATCGATCGTAGTCAAGTAATAAAGTTGAGGAGTTCAATACCTGAATATAGATCTCTCGAGTAGTGCACGTAGGGAGTGTGATTTCGCTATTGAAAAAGTGATTGCAACCGTTAACGTAAACAAAGGGGGTTTTGGTTTGGAGTTTCCTAAGTTTAACACTAATAATAATACTGTGGGTTGTCGTCACCATGTCTCTTTGGTGGATTACTCAAGAGAGTAATATGAAGGATGGATGAGCCAATGCGGGTCAAAATCACCTCTTCGCCGTGCACGCTTCTAGTAATCGCTACAACGACACTATCTCAATAAGAACACGAAAAACTGAAGCTCAGCAACACAATCATGATCTAAGATATACCAACACATAGACATGTTGAAATACTTAAACTAAACAGTGTTCATAAGAAACAATCAAACAACCACAAGTTCAGAACAAAGTAACTACAAGAGGAGGGGGAGAAATGCAACCAAACGCACAAAGGCTTTTCGAGATTCGCGGCCGGAGTCAAGGGTTGTCGGGCCTTGTCCGAGCTCGGTCTACGGATGAAGTTCGGGGTCCAGAAGGGCTGTCAACTCCTTCCAATAATCCGTCTTCTTCATGAATATTCGTTGGGCTAAATCTATCCGGAGAACTCCATGGATGCAGCACCTTATGAGCTTGAAACAGAGCTTGGAGTTTGGAGAAGAAAATGGTGGCCGAAGATGAAGCTATTGCAAGTTTTTGGAGGGAGAATGGTGGCCGGATCAACTCTCCATGGAGGTGAGAGAAAATCTCGGCTGGAGGGAAGTTTTCCCACTCAGAGGGGCATATCTGGGAGGTAGTGTCGGCCGTAGTTGTTGCCTTGTCTTAGCGAGGTAGTTTGTTGTTTAATTTTTTTTTTCTGGTTCAGACATATAATTCTGTTTTGTGGGTTCATGTCAGTTTGTTGACGCCCAGAGAATTGTTACTTTTAGATACTTGCTAGCTGCTTAGTTTTCTTTATGTGGATGTGGACTACTTGCTCTCTGGGTGGATTTATGCTAGTAATGCATGTTAGGTATTTCAAGTATAAAACCTACTACTATTACTTCATGCATTGCATAATTTAGAACTCTAACTTGTTATATTTAGCGACCGTAAAAGCTATCTTTACTACTATGATAAAATTTAGGGTTTTGCATATCATGAGTCATCCTTTGGGGATGCTTTTACTCATGTAGGATGTTGGAGTCGATCTAAACAAGTATTTTTCTGCGGCGTATAACTATATTTTGGGACTAAATGAGCCACTAAGTTGAGGGATACAGCTAACTATTACACTTAATCTGATTTTACCTTAAAATAACTTAAAGAACATTTCTTCATGATTAAGTAGGTGTTTGCCTAAGCGTTCGTAGTTATCCCCTGCTGACGTGGCATCATGGCGTGCATTTTCTCTTACTCTGATAAGTTATTTTATGTTGTGAAAATGCGGGTTGTGACATGGGGAGTTACCTCTTCCCCTCTTCTCGAACCAGGACGGAGCTCAGGGCCTCTGCTACGACCATGAGATACAAGTACATGCCCTCCCCATCCTTCGGCCCTTGAAGCAGCGTAGCCTAGTTCAACTGCTTCTTCAGGGCCTGTAATGCCTCCTCCCACTCATTTGTCCACTGGAACTTCCGGCCCCCATCAATGTCTTGAAGAAGGGGGAGCACTTCTCTCCAGCCCAGGAGAGGAACTTGCTCAATCCTGGCAGCTTCCCTATCAAACGCTCACCGCACCAAAATGTTGAAACCGAAAACTCGATCTCTCGTGGAGTTTACTCGTAGGAAAGGGGTGATCGAGCACCGACTTCTCTCTTGCAAGCCAAATAGCAAAAAGAAACAGGAACTGACCCAAGGGCTCGGCGTGGAGGTCCCACTACATACCCGGAAGATCTTAGAACTCTTCCCCTCCTTAGCTAAAGGCTGAGCAAAGGCTACCTCAAAAAGTGTAGGAAGATCTGAACCATGGTAAGCATCCCTTATGAGGTGCCCCTTGGGTCTTATTTATAGTTTTCTGAAGACGGCCAGCAAATAGCCAACCTCTGCTGTTTTGAACAGCTATGTGCAGCCCAACTAGGTCTACCGACAGCGCAACTCTACTATTCTTACAAGCTATTTGCACCCCTGCAAGGGCAGCCAGGTAATTCTACCTCTAGGCCCTACTTGTAGGTTTCATGGATCTGGAGGTCGGCTCGCCATAACTCTCCACCCCGCTGAGGCGGACGTAACCTGGCTCCCGCAGTTTGCCTTCCCTCCTTGGGAGAGCGCGAGCCAGGTCACCGCAGCCTGCCGATCCCATCTCTGAGGAGGTCTGGAGGCCAGGTCGCCTATGGGAGAGTGGTTTGGTCGGTCTGGGACTGTTACTACAGAATGAATTCTAGAGGCATTGAGCTCGCCGAGCTTAGTTTGACGAATCCAGGATTCTAACTCACGAGGTCGGCTTGAAGGTGGCCGAGCTCCGCTCGACGAACGCCGCCCCGTCTGACGAACGGCGAGCTCCATTTAACTAACCATGGGCAGACATAGGCTAGGTGGGCCAGGCGACTCAACTTGCGCGCCTATCTTTGGCGGGAGCGAGCTGGCCGTTCTGGGTTCACCCGCATGCTGTTCTGGCACGGAAAGGTCGCCTTGGTCCGCTCTCCCTGTCCGGTGGACGCACTCAGCGAACACGGGGTTGTATAATGAAGGCTCACTCAACGCTATCAATACCTAATAGACAAAGAAAGTTACAGTTAATTCCAGGGGCGTTGAGTGATGAAGATTCACTCAATGCACTCGACGCCTTGTAGAGCAGAATAGTTTGGCCAAGTCCAGAGGCATTAAGCGAATCCAGTTCACTCAACGCACTCAACGCCTGATGGTGCAGAGAATTTGACTAAGTCCAGATTCGTTGAGTGAAGGTCATTCACTCAATGCACTCAACACATGGAGTTAAATCTGAGAATTTTTCTAAGTACACAAATGCTGACGTCAGTCAAAGTCAACAAAGTTCAAATTAGTTGCGGGAAAGCTACAAAACATGACAAATAGTGTCGGCGGTCTATTGTACGTCTTCTTCCGTTAAACAAGGTGCAGCTGACAACCATAGGTGGTCCCCACTGCTTTTTGAACTAGTTAATTGGCGAAAGATAAAAGGGACAAGATGGACTGAAGGAACTAGAACTTTTACGGTTTTCTCATTTTGAAAGGTTGAGGTTGAACTTCTTCTTCCTCACCATTGTTGTCGAGCTTGAAGCTTGAAGTTAAATGAACTGATTTAAAAGTTCTTTCAAGTTCTTGTGTCTAATTTCTTATGCTACAGCAAGTTCAGATAAGGTTCTGATGAAGGAGGAGGAGTAGAGCTTTCAGATTTCTCCAAGTCCAGGTTAGTTTATTGAAGAACACAAAAACTGTCAAATCTTCAGTCTTCTTCAGCAAGTTCAGAAACAAGTTTCTGCATTTCTTCAGCTCAGGCAGCTTCTTACTGAAGATATATTTTTTGTTACTGTGAAGAAAGTTAGGGTTGTTAACTTAGCTCAGGAGGTAGGCATAAAGAAATTTCTCTGGTGTCAAATCAATCACACTAACCAACTAATCTTCTTGTAGTATCCTTTTGGATCTGAGTTGTAAGTCAGATTTATAAAGACAGAGGTAGGATCCCTGTGTGGATCTGAGTGTATGGCGGTTGATCCTGAGATTATAGGATCCTTGTGTGGATCTGAGTGTAGGGCCTGTGTGCCTGAGGTAGGGCCTTTGCCCTGAGGTAGGATCTTAATAGATCTGAGATGTAGGAGAGTTTTACTCTCTGAGTTATAGGGAGAACCTCCATATCCTGAGCTGTAGGACTTGGTTTCAAGTCTAAGGTAAGTGATCTTTTGATCACTGAGTCGTAGGAGCAAGCTTACCCTGAGGTAGGGCTTTGTGCCTGATCTGTAGGTCTTGGAGGAGACTGAGAGATCCTGAGGGATCTGTGTTGTAGCTCTTAGGAGCCAAGTTTTGGAGAAGTGCCTTGTCTAACATGTGTTAGAAAGGTGGAAGGGAAAGTGGACATACCCATAATCTAGGGAACCACTATAAACCTTATGTGTGCTTTGTGTGATTTTCTTGAAAGCAATATAAAACTCACCCACAACACACTAAGTAGAGGGAAAATTATAATGACCAAAACCTATTCCCCCCCACTAGGTGATTAACTAACTTAGTATTAAAGACTTTCAAGTAGTATCGGAGAGTGGTTTCCCAAGAAGGATCTAATAGTAAACAGATATCAAAGGGTAGTTGAAACAAGTATACTTAAGGATTCAGGAGAAAACCATAAGGACATAGGTTCCATGAAACTCCCCATTTATAGGAAGGAGAGTTTTGGAATGTGGAAAGAGAGGGTCAAGCTGTTTATGGAAGCATCTGGCCCAATGATCTATGTGATAGTCAAAGAGGGACCTTTCATCACTATGAAGGTCTCAGTTCTGGATGTAACAGTCCAAACACCAAAGAAATATTCTGAAATGACCAAGGATGAGGTCATACTGGCTATATTGGACAAGAGGGCACAAAACATTATTATTAATGTTATAAATGATTCAACCTTTCAGAATCTGGTTCACTGTCAGACCTCTAAGGAGATGTGGGAAACTTTGGCAGTCTACATGGAGGGAACTGAAGAGGTCAGTGATGGCAAGAAGTCCATGCTCAAACAAGAGTATGAGGCTTTCAGGCAATCCGAGAAAGAGAACATAGCTGCTTTCAATGTAAGATATTTCAGGATTGTAAATGAGTTGAGGACCTATGGGAGGGTCTTCATTCATTATGAACTTAATGACAAGTTCCTGAGGTCTCTCACTAGAGACTGGGAAACCTTGATATATGTCATCATAGAGGTGTCCAAGCTACCTGATACTCCTCCCCATAAACTTTTTGGGAAGCTAATGTCTTATGAAATGCAGCTGAATGCCAGGAAAGAGGAGGAGATAGGAAGTAGATACCTGATCAAGGAGAAGGTTGTAGCTTTCAACGCTGAGAGCTCAAAGAGGATCAAGGAGAGGATTGCCTCTCCTCTAAGGAGGCCTGTTGAATCAAACATCACTGGGCCAGGTTCATCTGATAGCAGCTTGTCAGATGAAGACTTTGTTACCGTCTCCAGGCAGCTGTAGAAATTGATGAGGAGGAAGCAGTGGAGGAGCAAACCTTCCTCCTCCTCTCATCACACGGAGGACTACTACAAGGTAGAGAAGAAGCATTCTAAGGGAGGCAGGTATGACTCTAAGCCTAGTAAACATGTTTTCTCTAAAGTTGTTTGCTCCTCTTGAAGCAAACCTAGGCATGTTATTGCTGACTAGCACAAGTGAAGAGAAAAGAGGCTGGTGAGAAAAAGGCTCACCAGCACAAGGGAAAGAAGGATAATTCCTTTATTTCAAAGAAGGACAAGATTTAGACTGACTCATCTTCATCAAAGTCTGACTAAGAAGAAGAATATATTAGGCTGGTTGTTATTGGTGCTGAAGTAGAAGCTGAAGACTATCCTACTGCTGGCATAGGGATCAGGGCCCCTCTATCACATTCAGACAGTGATTCAGAGGTTGATTATGAAGATGTAGAAGATGGAATCAGCTACTATTTGTTGATGGCAAGGTCTGATGATGAATCCATCCAGGGACAACCTAGTCCAGTCAAGGTACATTCCTTATCCAGCTCATCTTCTGACTCAGACTATGAGACTAGCCCAGACTCTGATGCTTCTTTATCCAGTGGTGAAGAGGGCTCGGTTTCTGAGGAATATGTGAATCTATTGATTGACAAGTATGTTACACTTCTGGATGCATTCAAGGGAAGTAAGAAGCTAGCCAAAAAGCAAGTTGTGGAGATCACCTCTCTGCAGCTAGCTTCTTACCAGCAGGCTGAGACAGCACCCTAGCTTGAACAGAAAATGAGGGAAGTTATCCAACTAAAGACCATTACTCTCATTCAAATTGGCACCATAAAATTCAAGAATAGTTTCATATGGGACCTTGAAGAGAAGCTTCAGAGGGAGAAAAGGATTGTGGCTAGTTATTCTAAGTCAAGTACTGTGTTGCCCTTAATAGAATGCTTCTCCTCTCAAAAGGGCAAGAAGGGGTTGGGATTTAGAGGGAACACAAGAGTTTCCCATTCCAATGGGAAGGGCAAAGATCCAGTTCAGCCTCTAGCTTTCAAGCCTCCCATTCCTTTTAAGAATGTTTAGTTACCTTCAAACATGTATGACCAAGAGAGCATTTATAATCACTGGATGAACGGTAGATCCACTAGTGTGAACAAAGATGTTCACAGCTTTGGAGGAAGGTATAGCGGGGGGGGGGGGGGGGTAAGTGACTTTAAGGCTACCAATGAAGAAATTTAAATGACCCATCATGGACCATTTGTCTTTGATGCCCCAGCCCCAACTCTTAAGAATAAGACAGTGGCCTTCACACATGCCCCTTTAGTAAAAATCCAAACCAAGGGCAAGTCTGTCAGTAGGCCAGATCTGGCTATCTATGATGCTATAGATAGCATGTCATCTGCAAAGAAGACTGTTGTACATGACATTCAAGGCAAGCTAAGGAAGCCTGCTGGAAGGCTTACCTTCAGTCAGATTCTTGCTGAAAGGAACCTAAAGAAGGATGCTTCTCCTCTTCCTTCTATTCAGTCAGTAGTTAACCAAACTGCAGGGCCTGCTCAGAAACGAAGATGCAACATTCAAGAATGTCGGTGCTATAGTAAAGTGGGACACTAAGCTATAGATTGCTGGCACAATCCAAATGTGTCGAGAGCTAATGTTAGTCCACCTGTCAAAAAAGCTGCTAGTTGACAAGTCAATTTTCAGACTAACATGCACTTAGGAACCAATAGATATTGGGGTCCTAAGGTAAAATAAATTATGTGTTGCAGGTTAGTCCAAGTGCCCATACCCCAAAAAAATGGGATTGTTGAGAGGAAAATAAGAATTCTAATAGAGGCTGGAAGGACCATGTTGTCTGACACATCTCTATCAAAATATTTTTGGGCTGAGGCAGTGAATACTTCATGTCATGTCCTTAACAGAGCCTCTATCATCAAGAGCCACAGGAAGACTCCCTATGAGATCTTGAAGGACAGAAAACCAAACCTGGGCTATCTCAGGATCTTTGGTAGCAAGTACTATATACTTCATAATGGGAAGTCCTATATGACTACACTTGTTGTCAAATCCTTTGATGGAATTTTTGTTGGGTACAACAATCATAGTAAAGCCTATAGGATCTACAACATGAAAAGCCAAGTTGTAGAAGAGTCTGTATGTTGAAACCAAAAACTCGGTCTCTATGGAGTTCACCCTTGGGGAAGGGGTGATCACACACTTACTTCTCTCTTGTGAGCCAATCAACTAAGGAAAAAGAGTATGGAACAAACCTAAGGATTTGGCGTGGAGGTCCCACCACATACCTGGAAAATCTTAGAGCACTTTCCCTCCCTAGCCAAATGCCGAGCTAAGGCACCTATGAAAGTGCTAGAAGAACGGGGCACAAGGAAACATGCCTTTTGAGGTACCCCCTTATGTCGATTTATAGATTTCTAAAAATGGTCTGCCAACATGTAACACCCCCATCCGTCTCTTAGCATATAACAGAAGGTCTGGTTGGGGCCCGACGCCATATACTACAGACAAGTAAGGAGATTACAAGTTCTATGCCAAACCGAAGTTTAAGAGAAACACGTCCTATCACAGAGCAATCTAGCGGAAGAATTTTAATTTGATAACCCAGACATACAGAGAATGTCCACTACAACAAAGGAATGACATCACATAAACATATATTACATCACATGTTTCAGTCGTAGCCTTATTACAACAGTTTCATAAATAACAAGTGGTTCTGTACATCGGCACGCAGGCCGACCACACATGAAAACAGTAAGTATTTGCTTTTGGACCTTCGAGGGCCAACCAATTGCAGCTCATGTGCTTCAACCTACTACTTTCCACTTGGCTCTCCAACACATGCACAAAAGCGCCCACCAAGATGTGGTAAACAAAGCAACGGTCAGCATTTTGCTGAAACATTTATAACGATCCCACCGCTTACTCGGGGCAGCATTTCTCCATCCCTGTAAACAAGGCATATCATATATATATAGTGGCAACAATAAAGTGCATTTAAGCACCAATCACCACAGATGTTGGCCCAACGACCACACGCCCCGTGCACACAGGGCATATTTTCAGTGTACTGGGCTCCCTCGTGTAACACCACCATTCATATGTCCATGACTTCACGGTAACTTTGTCGTTCAGAGGTACTTAACTTGACGACTACGTCATTCAGAGGTACTTAACTTGACGACTGACTACCCATTTAGAGGTACTTAACTTGACGACCAAGTCGTTCAAAGGTACTTAACTTGATGGCACAGTAGTTGGCCTTCACGGCACTCATCATAAGCCACATGTATCTTTACCATTTCAGCCTGGTACATGTAACAACCTCATCCGTTCATATGGTATATTCTAGAAGGTCCGGCCGGGGCCCCACAGTATATCTCACAAAACAGGCGGTGAAGGTACAGGATGATACCAGAGTAGCGCATCGCACCTATCACACATCATTCTAGCGGAAGCCTAGACTACAACTTGAACTCCTCATGAATGTCCAAACATAAAACTCCACATTTTATACATTATAGGAATGTCTTACAACAAGTCAAAAGAGTTGGACTTATGGCCTTACATATCTATCAAACAGTGGCCTAAACAAATTGGCGCGCAGGCCGGCCACAATGAAAGAAAACACACAACAACACAGATAGCCTTCGAGGGCTAGCAGCAGTAGCAGCAACAGCAGCAGGAACATCACCCTCTATGCGTCCCGCTCGGCTCTCCAACACCTGTACAGGGACAATCCACCCAATGGTGGCAAACAAGAGCAACGGTCAGCATTCAGCTGACCAAATTATAACGACCCTACCCCTTCTCTCGGGGCAGCGGTACTTCCCTGCAAACATAGCAAATCACAAGGATGGCAATATTTATATCATCAAAATGTGCTTTCACGCACACAAGCCATCACAACCGTTCGCTACCCGGCCCAACGGTCCGTGCACTCAGGGCACATTCTTGGTGTTCTGGCAAATCTCTTGCCCACCACCGTATTAGGGTCACAACCCAACGGTAAATCTCTTGAGCATTTACTCCATGGCGTGCAGCCGGAGTTAGTCTTCCTACACGAGGATGGCCCGTAGCCCCCCATTGTGTCATGGAGCGCAGGACGAAGACTCTTGCTATGCGCTCCAACATACCGCACCTTTTGGTCTCATGTCGGACGGACATAGCGCAGGTCGGATCCTCCACCCCCCGTCGCTCAAATCGTCTTGCCTTCTCCGAGTACAGCGTACTCATGGCTATATCAAAGGCGCGGGTCGGTCTCACCAATCCTGTTCTTGGAATTCAAGCCTGGGCATATGTCGATACCCATTTCCTTAGCACAACAGTGGGTCTTTCCTGGGCCTCCCAGTACTTCATGTGACTCTCTTCACAGGTGGACACCGCACAAGCACAAATGTCAGGGGTCTTTCCTGGCTATCCTGCCAGTACTTCCTGTTACTCGCTTCACAGGTGGACACCCTATGACATCAAGCATCACAAAGGGCATTTCCTGGTCACAACAGTACTTCCTGTGCTTCATTCACAGGTTGGACCCAAAAACATCACATGGATATTTTTCCTGGGCTACCACCCCAGTACTTCCTGCTACTCCTTTTCGCAGGTATAACCCGTAGACTCCTTAACCTACACGTTATCACGGAGTCTTCTCCGGTTCGTATGCAACATCACCAATCCAGACCAACCTGTCCAGATGGGCTTCATACAGCATGCCTATTCCGTACTCCATTTCCGGATCTATAAGCTAACAAAGGGGATTTCAAGCATCCACCCAAGGATTTCCAAAATCAGCCACCTCTTGGTGGGGGAAATCACAAAGCTATGCCAAAAAGAAGCCTTCACATGGCTAGGAAGAAAAGTCGTTACCCTTGACGACCGCTTCGGTGCCATGACCACAAAGCTTGCTTGCAAGACTCGCAAGAGCGTTTCCTCCGCAACGCCGGCTTCGGATTTCTCGTCGGTAACCAGCAGCACCACCAGCAGCATCCCCCTTTCCTTCTTCCTCCTCCTTTCTCTCTCTCTTTCTCTCTTAATTTGAAGAAAGCTCAAGGCCAAAACAAATGATAATCACTTCTCAGTTTTCGGCCTTTAGGAAAAAGAGAAAGAAGCTTCAGCCCTTGGATCCCAGCTGAAGTAATGTACGGCCACGATTTTGCCATCCGTTCTAGAGATTACGCAAAAACAGCTCAGGGAACTCTTCGCGCATGGTTTGCGCTCGCTCCCATGACAGTTCTTCATGGCCAAAATTGTCCCATCGGACTTTCACCATGCCGACCGTCTTGTTCCGCAACTGTTTCTCGGCTCGATCTTCGATCTGAATGGGTCTAACTTTCGTTGTTAGCCCATACTCCACCGGCACACGATCATCTGCGATCACTTGAGCTGGCTCTTTCACGGCCTTCCGAAGCACCGAGATGTGAAAGACATCATGCAACCCACCCAAGTCTGCCGACAGAGCTAGCCGATAAGCCGCTTCGCCAACTCGCTCAACCACTTCAAAAGGACCCAAATATCTTGGACTCAACTTTTTCAACCGTCGAATCCTGGAGACACCTTTGAATGGCTTGATCTTCAAGTAGACCCAATCGCCAACCGCAAATGCCACGTTCCAGTGCTTGGCGTTGTAGTACTTCGCTTGTCGATCTTGAGCAATAAGCAATCTCTCTCGAATCGTCCGTATGGTTGAGTTTGCTTCCTCAACCTCATTTGGTTTAACAACCCGAGCTTCGCCCGCTTCTATCCAAGCCAAGGGAGTACGACACTTCCTTCCATATAGAGCTTCGTATGGTGCCATCCCAATGCTCGCCTGGTAGCTGTTATTATACGCAAACTCGACCATATAGAGATGATCTTCCCATCTCTTTCTGAAGTCAAGGGCGCACATTCGGAGCATGTCCTCCATTGTTCTGTTGGTACGTTCAGTTTGGCCATCCGTTTGGGGATGAAAGGCCGTACTGAAAGTCAACTTCGTGCCCAACAGGCGGTGAACTAGCCTCCAATCATTTGACGTGAATCGCCCATCTCGATCACTTACGATGCTTCGAGGAACACCGTGAAGCCGTACAATCTGGTCAACATATAACTTGGCCAAACTTTCAACTGAATCATCCTGCCTATTCGGGAGAAAATGTGCCACTTTAGTTAGCCGGTCAACAATCACCCAAATGGAATCATTTCCTCGCTGCGATCTTGGTAACCCGTGCACAAAATCCATGGAAATATCATCAAATTTCCACTCTGGGATCGGCAATGACTTCAAATAACCGCCCGGCTTTTGGCATTCCGCCTTCACCAACGCACATGTTTGGCATTTGGCTACATAAAGGGCAACATCTTTCTTAAGCCTTGGCCACCAGAATAGCTTCTTCATATCGTTGAACATCTTTGTGCTCCCGGGGTGAATGGAATACTTTGTAAAATGCGCTTCATACATCAGTTCTTCCCTCAGTTTCCCCACATTTGGGACGCACAAACGGCCCTCTTTTCGTACAAGACCGTCAACCCAGGTGAATTTGCCCTCTGGCCCTTCATTCACATAGCGTAAGAGATCGTCATCCAATGATGTTGCCCGTCGAACTCGGTCCGCAAGGTCACATTGCACCTCGGTCCAGTTCAAACATGCAGTGGCAGTGGAACTCTTGTCAACACAATAGATCTCTAACTCCTCCAACTCCTGGATAAGGCGTTTATCATGCCTTTGTAACCAATTCGCTCTAGCCGGAATCCGCCGACTCAAGGCATCCGCGACAACATTCCCCTTCCCGGGCGTATAGTGAATCTTGAAAGTGTAGTCCCCAAGGAACTCCAACCACCTTCGTTGTCGCATGTTCAAGTCTTTCTGCTCTAAAAGATACTTTAGGCTCTTATGACCGGTATAGATCTCCACCTTCACTCCATAAAGGTAGTGTCGCCACAACTTGAGTGCAAAAATCACCGCCGATAGTTCCAAATCATGGACGGGATAATTTCGCTCGTACACCTTCAGCTGGCGTGAGCCATAAGCAATCACCTTTCCACTCTGCAGAAGAACGCAGCCTAAGCCGCTCCCTGAGGCATCACTATAAATTACAAATCCGTCAGTTCCACGTGGCGAAGACAACACCGGCGCCGTGGTCAACCGAACCTTCAGCTCTTCAAAAGCTCGTGCGCACTCTAGCGTCCAAACGAACTTCTGATCTTTTCGCGTCAGTGTGGTTAGCGGCTAAGCGATCCGCGAGAAGTTTTCCACAAATCTTCTATAGTAGCCCGCAAGTCCAAGGAAACTCCTGACCTCAGCCACGGAAGACAACATTGGCCACTCCTGTATGGCTCTTATCTTCGCTGGATCTACTGTAATGCCCGCTCCACTCACCACATGGCCCAAAAATGCCACTGACGATAGCCAAAACTCGCACTTCGAGAACTTGGCATAAAGCTGATTTTGCCGCAACATGTTCAACACCAACCGCAAGTGAATCTCATGCTCGGCTTTGGACTTTGAGTACACCAGGATGTCATCAATGAACACTATCACAAATAGATCCAGGTACTCGCGAAAAATACGGTGCATCAAATCCATAAACACCGAGGGTGCATTGCACAGTCCAAATGGCATGACTATGAACTCATAGTGCCCATAACGCGTTCCAAATACGGTTTTGGGAATGTCACCTTCCCGAATTCATAACTGGTAGTAACCAGACTTCAGGTCCAACTTCGAATAGACGGTCGATCCCACCAGCTGATCGAACAACTCATCAATCCGGGGTATCGGATACTTATTCTTCTCGGTCAGCTTATTCAGTTCACGGTAATCGATACACAACCACAACCCACCGTCTTTCTTCTTTACAAAAAGCACAGGCGCGCTCCAAGGTGACATACTTGGGCGTATATAACCTTGCTCCAACATTTCTTGGAGTTGAACCTTCAATTCAGCCATCTCTTTTGGCGCAACGCGATATGGCGAGCGGGCCACAGGTTTCGCACCTGGCACCAACTCAATTGTGAAGTCAATCTCCCGCTGGGGTGGTAGCCCAAGGAGATCCGTGGGAAACACATCTGTAAATTCTGCCACAATCGGAACCTCGCACAAACTGGCCTTAGGCTCAACAACCTGAATTAGTGCAAAGTAACACTCCGCACCCTTCCGAACAGCCTTGACTATCTGGAGTGCAGACATCAATGTCCCGCCCACTCCTCGCATACCCGCGAACTTTGTCTCCTGTTCGGTATTTTGGCCCAACGTGATTTCTTTGGACTAGCAATCAATCATAGCATGCTGCTCCGCAAGCCAATCTAACCCAAAATCACGTCGAATTCCGATATTGGCAAAACAAATGCAGATAAACAAAAATCCCGACTTCCTAATTGAACCTCCACATCGCAAGCTTGATCCGCAAGCATCCAACAGCCATTCGGCAACACCACTCTGACGCTATCTGTCTTTGCACGACTGGGTAGCCCAAGCCGCGTCATAAACTCACTAGACAGAAAAGAATGTGATGCACCTGTATCAAACAGTGCTCGCGCCAGCGTGTCCCGAATCATAACAAAGCCTATGACAAACATGTCACACATACAAACCGCAAACATAGGGGTACTAAGCAAAGCATACAACTAAAAGCATATGCAAAACTAAACTCATACCTGTGACCACGTCACTCTGCTTGATGGCCTCTTGCAGGCCAAGATTGTACACCCGGGGTTGCGCCTGCGAGGCAGAGGAATCCACCACCGCCTTTCCTTTGTCCGCATAAGATGCTCCCGCCTTATTTTCACTCTTTGGCGGCATCCGACAATCGCGCGCAATATGCCCCATGCGGCCACAATTGAAGCAGACCCGAGTATCTGGCTTGGAGGTAGCCCCTGACGTTGGTCCCGTTACAACGGATGAAGGAGCTTGTCCACTAGGCTTGGACTTCTTGCCCCATCTCTTCTTATAAAATGGTTTTCCCGATCGGGGCGCCTTCCACTCCGGTTGTGTCATAGCCAAAGCTCTCTTCCCTTGCACCCTTTTCATATCCTTTTCCAACGCGGTCGCGGTGTCAACCAACGCTTGGAAACCTTGATTCACAGAACTTGACACAAGGAACCTCAGCTCGTCCCTCAGTCCTTCATAGAACCGATTAGTCTTCCTCTGTTCATCAGCAAATATAGAACCTGCATACCGCCCCAAGCGAGTAAATTCATGTAGGTATGCGTCAACACTAACATCGCCTTGGGTCAACCGTTGGAATTCATATTCCATGGCTATCCGTTGAGCCGCAGGAAGGTGCTTCGCGAGGAAGAGTCGGGAGAATTCTTCCATTGAGACTTGGGTTAACGGACGACCCGCCAAGTGATGCAACTCCATCTCATCCCACCATAACCGAGCTTCTCCTTCAAGCAAAAAGGTCACTAATGTGACTTTCTGATGCTCCGTCGTTCCTATCGCCGTCATCACTCGCTTGACGCGTGATAACCAATCCTCAGCCTGCGTTGGAGTTCCCGCTCCCGAGAACGTAGGCGGATGGAAACTCATAAACCGCGTTAGCTGCTTCTCAGCCGCTCGAGGAGCCACAGCCACTACAGGTTCAGGCCTCGCCGCCACCTGTTCTGGCCTCACAATTGCTTGCTCCTGCCTAAGGGGCTGGCCTTGGATCATGGTAAATAAGGCCTCCGCAACTAAACGCACATGTTCTGCAGACGGTGGAGGTGTAGGCACCACGGCTGGTGCCGTACTTTCATCAGAACGCTGGGACTCAGACGGCCCAGCTCCACTTCGTGTCACCTAAGGTGGACAAGACACACACATTAGCGGTCGTACCCAAGCAAACAACACAAAATAAGAACACGCAGGTTCCTCAAACACACAAATATGCATTCCTATCATGGACATTCAGGAGTTCATTCGTAGACTGTGGTTTGCACAAACACGTGCGCGCCACCCCACAAAAGAAGGCGGCCACGACTTCGAGAGGGAAAGACCAAGACAATCGATACCAAAAATGTAACAACCCCATCCGGTCATATGGTATATTCTAGAAGGTCCGGCCGGGGCCCCACAGTATATCTCACAAAACAGGCGGTGAAGGTACAGGATGATACCAGAGTAGCGCATCGCACCTATCACACATCATTCTAGCGGAAGCCTAGACTACAACTTGAACTCCTCATGAATGTCCAAACATAAAACTCCACATTTTATACATTATAGGAATGTCTTACAACAAGTCAAAAGAGTTGGCCTTATGGCCTTACATATCTATCAAACAGTGGCCTAAACAAATTGGCGCGCAGGCCGGCCACAATGAAAGAAAACACACAACAACACAGATAGCCTTCGAGGGCTAGCAGCAACAGCAGCAGGAACATCACACTCTATGCGTCCCGCTCGGCTCTCCAACACCTGTACAGGGACAATCCACCCAACGGTGGCAAACAAGAGCAATGGTCAGCGTTCAGCTGACCAAATTATAACGACCCTACCCCTTCTCTCGGGGCAGCGGTACTTCCCTGCAAGCATAGCAAATCACAAGGATGGCAATATTTATATCATCAAAATGTGCTTTCACGCACACAAGCCATCACAACCGTTCGCCACCCGGCCCAACGGTCCGTGCACTCAGGGCACATTCTTGGTGTTCTGGCAAATCTCTTGCCCACCACCGTATTAGGGTCACAACCCAATGGTAAATGCACTTGACTCATGGCTATATCAAAGGTGCGGGTCGGTCTCACCAATCCTGTTCTTGGAATTCAAGCCTGGGCATATCTCGATACCCATTTCCTTAGCACAACAGCGGGTCTTTCCTGGGCCTCCCAGTACTTCCTGTGACTCTCTTCACAGGTGGACACCGCACAAGCACAAATGTCAGGGGTCTTTCCTGGCTATCCTGCCAGTACTTCATGTTACTCGCTTCACAGGTGGACACCCTACGACATCAAGCATCACAAAGGGCATTTCCTGGTCACACCAGTACTTCCTGTGCTTCATTCACAGGTTGGACCCAAAAACATCACATGGCTATTTTTCCAGGGCTACCACCCCAGTACTTCCTGCTACTCCTTTTCGCAGGTATAACCCGTAGACTCCTTAACCTACACGTTATCACGGAATCTTCTCCGGTTCGTATGCAACATCACCAATCCAGACCAACCTGTCCAGATGGGCTTCACACAGCATGCCTATTCCGTACTCCATTTCCGGATCTATAAGCTAACAAAGGGGATTTCAAGCATCCACCCAAGGATTTCCAAAATCAGCCACCTCTTGGTGGGGGAAATCACAAAGCTATGCCAAAAAGAAGCCTTCACATGGCTAGGAAGAAAAGTCGTTACCCTTGACGACCGCTTCGGTGCCATGACCACAAAGCTTGCTTGCAAGACTCGCAAGAGCGTTTCCTCCGCAACGCCGGCTTCAGATTTCTCGTCGGTAACCAGCAGCACCACCAGCAGCAGCCCCCTTTCCTTCTTCCTCCTCCTTTCTCTCTCTCTTTCTCTCTTAATTTGAAGAAAGCTCAAGGCCAAAACAAATGAGAATCACTTCTCAGTTTTCGGCCTTTAGGAAAAAGAGAAAGAAGCTTCAGCCCTTGGATCCCAGCTGAAGGAATGGACGGCCACGATTTTGCCAAAAACACAGATTTTGACCCGACACGGCCTCGGACACGGCGTGTGCCAGGCCGTGTGCCTCAAGAGGTGGTCAACCGACTTATCCAAACCAGTGACACGCCCATGGGACACGCCCGTGTTAGGGGCCGTGTCACCAACACGCCTTCGAACACGCCCGTGTCTGTGGTCGTGTACCTGGGAGAAAAAATCCCAAATCATCCCGAGACTTCACACGGGCTGTGACACGCCCGTGTCCCAGGCCATGTGCCCTGACACGGCACAAAGACACGCCCTGTCGAAATCCTTCGGCGGGCTGAGTTCGTCGACCCGATTTGACACGCCCTGTGACATGCCCGTGTCACAAGCCGTGTTCAACCTCTCGACACTCGACACTCACGTCTCGACACTCGACGATCGTCGAGTAACAGTCGTTGAGCACGTGACACGGCCTTGGACATGCCCGTGTCCTGGGCCGTGTGTCTCCTCTCGACACATCGTCGAGCGAAAAATCGTCGAGACAAAGCCCGATCGTTGACACAACCTCGACACGCCCTGCGACATGCCCGTGTCGCAGGCCGTGTCAGCTGACATGCCCTTGGACACGCCCGTGTCCCAGGCCGTGTCACCCAAAAATTTCCTGTTTCAGAAATTTGGGCTGTTACAGTACACACCATTGTTTGGCACTTTAGGCTCACGACTTTACATACAGTGACCCCCAGGTCTCTTTAAGACAGGTCACACAACATTCCAGCTCACTAGGAGCTATTGCCTGGCGATACTCACTATCGCTCGACGATATTAACAGTTCCCCAGACTGTGATATTTTCTAGGTGTTTTCCTGGAAAAGCTTCCAGTACTTTGATGTAACATCCTGCACACCCCTAGACCCCAGATTTCACAAGTACTTCACACGCATATCCACAGTGTCTTCTCCGGCATACAAATTAAACATCACCAATCCAGACCAACTTGTCCAGATGGGCTTCTCACAGCATGCTTATTCCATACTCTACATTTCCGGATCTAAATGCAAGAATATATGGAGATCAAACTGATCTACAGATTGTAATCCACCCTTCTTCAACCTTTGGGTGAGGGGATCCATGCAAATATGTATATTAAGGATTTCACTTGTCCAAGAGAAATTCGTTACCCTTGTAGTTCTCTTCAGAGCAACGGATATGCTTTTCTATGTGGATGGAAAGGAGCACGTCGCTCTCCTCTTCTGGAACTATCCTCGGATCTGGCCTCCGACCACAATACCTCCTTCAACGAGCTCACAAAGCTCAGCCCAGCACTTCCTTAGCTTCTTCTTCCTTTTCACTCAAGAAAACTCAAGAGATGGAGAGAGAGAGAGAGAGAAAGAGAATGAAACATGCTTCCTATTCTTTTCTGGTTAAGTGGACTCGGGACTAATCCCAACCACTTGATCTCTCAGGCAAAATAAAGCAAAGTCCAGGATTTGAGTTGACTGGTTAACTTTAGCGCTATCGCGTGGTGATATCGACTGTCTCCACTCGGCGATATCGACTTCACCGCTTTGACCGCTTTGACCTAGGTCACCCACCGCTTATTGGCCGCTTAACAGCCAGTCTGACACGTGTCTCATGCCACGTGGCACTATCGCCCGATGATATCCACCGTTGCCCACGATATCAAACCACTCAACTCTTTCAGGCGTTGAGTGCGTCGAGAGCGTCGAGTGCATCGAGTGATGGCTCAACACTTACCACTATCACCATATGGCGATACCCACTGTCGCCACTCGGCGATATCATTTTGACAATTTGTCGAATGCATTGAGTGCATCGAGTGCGTCGAGTGATGTCTCAACGCTTACCGCTATCTCCATATGGAGATACCCACTATCGCCACTCGGCGATATCAGTTCGACGATTCGTCGAACGCGTTAAGTACGTCGAGTGTAGCTCGATGAACTCTGCATCGCTATCGCCAACATACGATACCCAGTATAGCCCGACGAAAGTGACAAACTTGCTACTATCAAATTTGGGGTGTTACAACCCTCCCCTCCTTACAAAACTTTTGTCCCGAAATTTGCATACATCTATAAGGAATATAGCAACTTAAAAGTTATAATAACTTTTTATTCATCCAAACAATGTTATACCAACTTACACAAACAACTCGGGAAACTCATCAAGTACGGTCTGCTCACGCTCCCATGTTAGCTCTCCACGACCACAGTTGTCCCATCGGACTTTGACCATCCCGATTGTCTTGTTCTATAGTTGTTTGATCTTCGTATCCTCGATCCGAATAGGCTTCACTTTCATTATTAGCTTGCTATCGACCAGTACTTGATCCGCAACAACCACTTGAGCTAGTTCTTTCACAGCTTTTCACAGCACCGATATGTGAAACACATCGTGCAAACCACATAGCTCCGTAGAAAGAGATAACAGATAGGCAGCTTCTCCAACTCATTCCACCACTTCAAATTAGACAAGATACCTTGGACTCTGCTTTGTCAAGTGCCCAATCCTGGATACGCCTTTGAATGGATTGATCTTTAAATATACCCAATCGCCCACCGCAAACTCCACGTTTCGGTGTTTGACATTGTAATATTTTGCCTGCCTATCTTCGGCCATCACTATCCTCTCTCGAATAAAGTGTATCGTCGAATTAGCCTCTTCGACTTCCTTACGCTTATATAACTTAGATTCGCTTGTTTCTTGCCAAGATAATGGTGTACGGCACTTCCTACCATATAAAGCTTCTAAAAGCGTCATATTGATACTTGCTTGATAGCTATTATTGTAGGCGAACTCTACCATATAGAGATGGACTTCCCACCTCTTCCCGAAATCCAGGGCGCACATACGGAGCATGTCTCCATTGTTCTGTTGGTCCTCTCAGTTTGGCCATCCGTTTGTGGATGAAAGGCCGTACTGAGTGTTAACTTTGTCCCAAACAACTGATGGATTAGCCTCCAATCAATCGAAGTGAAGTGCCCATCTCGATCACTTACAATACTACAGGGAACATCGTGTAACCGTACTATCTGCTCAACATAAATCTTAGCCAAGACTTTCACTGAATCATCCCTCTAGTTGGGAGTGAAGTGAGCCACTTTAGTCAACCAATCTACGATCACCAAAACTGAATCGTTATCGCGTTGAGATCTCGACAAATCATTCACGAAATTCATCGAAATATAATCAAACTTCCATTCCGAAATAAGTAGCGACTTCAGGAAACCTCTAGGCTTCTGGCATTCAGCTTTTACCAAAGTAAAAGTCTGACACTTTGCCACATAATGGGCTATGTCTTTCTTCATACCCGGCCACCAAAATAATTTTTCCATGTCCTTGAACATCTTTGTGCTTTCTAGGTGAATTGAGTATTTCGTAAAGTGAGCTTCATACATCAATTCTTCCCTTAGCTTACCCAAATTCGGGACGCACAAACGATCACCTTTCTGTAAAAGGTCGTCATCCGAGGAGAATTTGCCATTTGACCCATCTACTGCATATCATTTTAGACATTCATCAAGATCCGTTGGTCGCCGAACCCTGTCCGTAATGTCATACTGCACCTCCGTTCGGTTCAGGCACGCATTTGTAGTAGCATTTTTGTCCACACACGAGATGTCTAAGGCCTCCAACTCCTGGATTAGATGTCCATCATGCATCTACAACCAACTTGCTCTTGCCGGAGTCCTACGACTCAAGGCATCTGCGACCACATTCCCCTTCCTAGGAGTATAATGAATCTGTAAGGTGTAGTCCCCGAGGATCTCCATCCACCTCTGTTGTCGTATGTTGAGATCATTCTAATCCAATAAATATTTTAGGCTCTTATGGTCTGTGAATGTATCCAACTTCACGCCATACAAATAATGACGCAATAGTTTAAGTGCGAAAATCACTGCCGCCAAATTTAAGTCGTGGACTGGATAATTCTGCTCATGCACTTTCAGCTGGCGTGAGCCATAAGCAATCACCTTTCCAAACTGAATAAGAACGTAGCATAAGCCGCTCCCTGATGCATTACTATAAATTTCAAAGCCGTCTGCACCACAGGGCGATGTTAAAATTAGCATCGTGGTTAAGTGAGTTTTCAGTTCTTCAAAAGCTCGCGCGCACTCTGGAGTCCAAACGAACTTCTAATCCTTCCTTATTAGTGTGTTAAGAGGCATGGATATCCACGAAAAGTTCTCTACGAAGCGCCTATAGTAGCATGCTAGTCCAAGGAAACTCCTGACTTCGGCTACAGAAGAAAACACCGACCACTCAAGTATCGCAACTATCTTTGTAGGATCCACCACAATGCCCTCTCCACTAACCACATGGCCAAGAAAGGCCACTGATGACAGCCAGAACTCACACCTTGAGAACTTGGCATAGAGCTTCTATCTCCTCAGGGTGTGCAATAACATCCGTAAATGGTTTGCATGATCTTCTTCAGATTGAGAGTACACTAAAATGTCATCAATGAAGACAATTACAAACAAATCCAAGTACTCTCTAAACATTCGCAGCATTAGGTCCATGAATAGTGATGGCGCATTTGTTAGCCCAAACGGCATTATAGTGAACTCGTAATGACTGTAGCGTGTCCCAAATGCTGTCTTTGGAATATCACATTCCTGAATCTTCAACTGATAATAGCCAGACTTCAAGTATAGCTTCGAGTAAACAGTTGATCCCACTAGCTGATCGAACAAGTCATCAATCCGTGGAATCAGATACTTGTTCTTTTCCATCAGCTTATTCAACTCTCGATAGTCAATGCATAGCTGCAAGCTTCTATCCTTCATTTTCACAAATAGGACCGGAGCACTCCAAGGTGACATACTTGGGCGTATAAAACCTTTCTCCAGTAACTCTAGTAATTGAATCTTTAGTTATGCCACCTCCTTTGGCGCAACACGATATGGCGAGCGGTCCACAGGATTCACACCTGGCACCAACTGAATAGCGAAGTATATCTCTCGCTGGGGAGGTAATCCTGGCAGCGCCTTAGGAAACACATCAGCGTACAATTATACAATAAGAACTTCACTCATACTGGGACTTGGCTCAACAGCCTCCAATAGCATGAAGAACAACTCTGCGACCTTCCGTGCTGCCTTGACAACTGAGATAGCAGACAACAATGTCTTACTCGGTCCTCGCATACCAGCGAATTTGGTCTCTCGTTCGGTGTTCTGCCCTAATATGACTTCCTTAGAGTTACAATATGTATAGGCACGCTACTCCAAGAGCCAGTACATACCAAATATTACATTAAACTCTGATTTCAGGTGCACAGATGCTTCCCATCCAAAATCTCAACTCCCTATCTATACCACAACACAGTAGGCTCGATCTACGCACATCAAGCACCCATTAGGAAGAAACACATTCACTTGATCTGTCGGCGTAAACGAAGGCACTTCGATACGACCTACGAAGTCCTCCGACAAAAAAGAATCAGAAGCTCCCGTATAAAAAAGTGCACTTGTCGGATATTCCAATATCAAGACAAAGCCTAATGCAAACCAATCACACACACAAGTAACGCACAAGGTACTAAGTACTGAAGGCAGTAAAAACTGAATCTTAACTCATACCTTTTATGACGTCACTTTGTACTATCACCTCCTGTTGGAGACGATTATAGACTCAGGGTTGCGCCTGGGATGTAGTCGATTCCACCACTGTATTTCCCTTTTCAGCATAAGACACACCCGTCTTTTTCTCCCCTTTTGGATCACTGCAGCAATCTCGAGCGATATGACCCACCTTTCCACATGTATAACATGTAGGTGGAACTCTCCCAGATGTTGCTATAGATGGAGGAGAAAAAGGAGCCGACGCAGAAGTTTTTGGCTTCTTTTTCCACCATCGAAACCCAGACTTTGACAAACCAGGTACTTTGAACTCTGTGTTTTTCCCTGCCAAGTCGTTATTACGCTGCACACGCTTCATGTCCAGCTCAAGGGAACAGTCTGTATTACAAAGGTAAGGAAAACCTGCATCATCGGCCCTGAGAGAAGCAACAACATGTAATCTCTTAGCCCTTCATAGAATCGATTTGTTTTTCGTTCCTCATCTACAAACATAGATCTTGCATATCTTCACAACATCATAAACTCATGCAAGTAGTCATCCACCGACCTCTCGCCTTGAGTTAGCCTTTGAAATTATTTCTCCGTCGCAATCATTTGTGCCGATGGAACATATCGTCCTAGAAAATATCTTGAGAATTCCTCCATTGAGATCTCAGTCAACGGCCAACCAACAAACTGGTGCAGCTCCAACTCATCCCATCAATGTCTTGCCTCACCATCCAAAAAGGAGGTAGTCACAGTGACTTTTTGCCACTCTTCCCTCTTCGTTGTCGTGAGGACTCTCTTAACTCTTGAGAGCCAATCTTCGGCTTGTGTCGGGGTTCCAGTAACCATAAACATAGGGGATTCAAACTCATCACATGTTTGAATTGCTTCTTCGTTGCTCTTCTTGAGGCCAATGGCTCAACGACCACTTGTCTCACCGCTACGCCCTCCACTACGCCAACCGGTTCCAGAACCACCAGAGGAATAGGAGGTTGTCTCTAACTTCAAGGTTGTGCATTGATCATTGATAACACGGCCTCAACAGCCAACTGCATAGTTTCTGCAAAAGGAGGAGGTGTTGGCACATCATTTGGTGCACTACTCTCCACCGAGTGTTGGGGTTCTTGTTGCCCCACACTACTTCGAGTCGCCTACAATGTGAAACACACAATTAGGTAACTATGAATTGTAACACCCCGAAGTCAATTGGGTCAATTTGGGCCAATTTGGGTTCAGACATGGGTGACACGGCCTGGGATACGGGCATGTCCTAGGGCGTATCATGCCTGGGTTGTGTCGAGTCGTGAGGTCGACGAATTTTGCTCGACGATCGTCGAGTGTCGAGTGTCGAGTGAGGACACGGCCTGTGATACGGGCGTGTCACAGGGCGTGTCAATGTGGTCGACGAACTCAGCTCAACGTTTTGAGCTAGGGCGTGTTTGCGGGACATGGGTGTATCCAAGTGCACACGGCCTGGAACACGGGCGTGTGCCCGGGCCGTGTGAGTCTCGGGTTCTTTTGCGGGTGTGCAGCCTGATGCACACGGCCTCAGACATGGGCATGTCTGAGGGCGTGTCGTGGACACGGCACGTGACACGGGCGTGTCACACGGCCGTGTTTTGGCTGGATTGAGTCGGTTTACTACCGCTTATTGGGACACGGCCGGTGACACGGGCGTGTCATAGGGCGTGTCAGGCCGTGTTCAAGCTTTTCTGGCCAAATCTGAGCCATTTGTTTCCCTTTTCCTGGATCAAGTGGTTGGGCTCTGTCCAGGTGTTGTGAAGGCCGAGAAAAAGGGGATATAACCCTTTCTTTTCATCTTCTTCTTCTTCATTTTATTCCAAGAGAGAGAGGAAGAAAGGCCTAAGGGAAAGAGAGAAGGGGGGAGAGTACCAGCTCCTGAAGGAGCTGCGGAGTGCGGAGCCAAGATCTGAGAGCGGATTCGTGAAGGCAGAGCCGAGGCGGTGATTTCCATCCGGCTACTTCATGGCACCGAAGCGATCTTCAAGGGTAACAATCTCCTTCTTGGACGTCGAAGTCCTTTCTTTATGCATGTGCTTGGAATCCTCCACCAAGAGGTGGATCGCAGAAGTGATTCCTTTGGTGAGTCTGCATCTAGAGTCAGAATTATGGAATACGACATAGGCATGCTGTGTGAAGCCCATCTGGACCGGTAGTCTGGATTGGTGATGTTCATGGGTAAACCGGAGAAGATTTCGTGGCTTTGATGATATGCAAATGGATTTTTGTTGTGATGAATGTATGGATGTGATGATGAATGTGAGGAGGCTTTGGTGAAGCTCCTGGTTATGATATGATCAATTGGTAGCACGCCTTGGGAGCTCGAGATAAACCCGGCCTGTTACACCACTAGGGTGGGTTGATCTAGTTAGGTAGGGATCGATTGGTGGCAATGCTTGCGGAGCCGAGTTAAACCCGGCTTGCTGCACCACATGGGTGGGTCGATAGGTATAGGAGGGGGGTCGATGGGTGGTAATGCTTGGGGAGCTTGGATAAACCCGGCTTGCTACACCACTGGTGTGGGTCGATCTGCTCTGGTTGTTATTGGATGCTGTGAGGTTGTACCTCTGATTGGGTTGGGCGGGATGTCGCCAGCTTGCGAGACTGGTGGACTAGGTCCGGTCAACCAACAAGATAAAACCTCTGATCGGCGGTGTATGACTGGTGGATTCCGGTACGCCAAGAAGGTTCCCTGAGTGCACGGAGCGTCTGCTGGATTGCAGCATTTGTGATGTGATGTGTTTGCTAGCGGGATAAAGAAAATGATATACAAATGATATACATATGATGCTTAATGATGCTTGATGATAGATGATGATACTGTCTACAGGGAAGGAACCACTACCCCGGGTAGGGGGTAGGGTCGTTATAATGGGTCAGCCAAATGCTGACCGTTACTTTGTTTTCTGTGTTGGCTGGGATGGCAAAATACAGGTGGAGTGAACAAGTGGAATGGCTGGCTTGCTGCTATCGGCCCTTGAAGGCCATGCGAAGAGTTTGAGTTTGGATTTCATGTGTGGCAGGTCTGCGTGTCGATGTACGAAACTATTGATGTGTAAAAGAGGAACCTGTAAGGCCATAAGGCCAGGGTGTATGGGTTGTATACATTCCTGGTGTTGTCATATATATCAATGTGGTATTTATGTATTGGTGGACATTCTGGTTTGAGTTCATGCTAACATAAAATGCTGTGCTAGAATGAATGAGTTAAGGATACGAATAGAGTTTGATTTCCACAAGTAATTGCTTCGCTTGTCTGTGATATATGGCGTGGGGCCCTGGCCGGACCCACCGTTATATTCCATGTGACAGGTGGGGCGTTACATGAATATTTCCAAAAGCAATCATAGGAACATAACAGTTCTGCAAACATGTGTATTTTCATTCCTAGGTTGACATTCATGGGTACATGTGTTGTTATAACGGTAGTGCACATACATGTTCTCACCGTCACTTAAAAGAATTCGTCCATGAAATCAAAGAAGGAAGACCGAGAATGGAATCTGATGCCAATTTTGTAACGCCCCCATCCGTCGCTTGGCATATGACAGAAGATCCGGACAGGGCCCGACGCCATATACTGCGGACAAGTAAGGAGATTACAAGTTGTATGCCAAACCCAAGTTCAAGAGAAACGCGTCCTATCACAGAGAATTCTAGCGGAAGCATTTTAATTTGAGAACCCACACATATAAAGAATGTCCACTACAACAAAGGAATGACATCATATACACATAAATTACATCACATGTTTCAGTCGTAGCCTTATTACAACTATTTCATTAATAACAAGTGGTTTTGTATATCGGCACGCACGACGGCCACAAATGAAAATAGTAAGTATTCGCTTTTGGGCCTTCGGGGGCCAGCCAATTGCAACTCAAGGGCTTCAGCCCACTACTTTCCACTTGACTCTCCAGCACCTGCACAAAAGGGCCCACCAAAACGTGCTAGACAAAGCAACGGTCAGCATTTTGCTAACCCGTTAATAACGATCCCACTCCTTACTCGCGGCAACATTTCTCCATCCCTACAAACAAGGCATATCATATATATATAGTGGCAACAATAAAGTGCATTTAAGCACCATTCACCACAGATGTTGGCCCATCGACTACAAGCCCCATGCATACAGTGCACATTTTCGGTGTACCGGCCTCCCCCGTGTAACACGAACGTTCACAGGTGTCACAACCCGCATTTCCTCAACGCGTACTGAAAGATATGGTACCTAAACACCTAGAGGGGGGGTGAATAAGTGACCTAATCCTTCTTAAACTTTAATGGCAGCCAACAGTTTATAACACAGCTTTCTAATTTATTCTATCACAGCAAACACAGCAATAATCACAGCACAGCACAACACAGCATACACAGTGGTTTATAGTGGTTCCCCAAGATATGGGTACATCCACTTTCCCCCTTCGCCTATCTAGCAGTGTACTAGATTCGGCCAAACTCCTCCACTGTCTCAGAACCCAAATTGGTTCCTACACCTCAGGCCCAAAGCCTTACAACTCAGCTTTATCCCAAAGCCTACACTCAGCCAATCAAGGCCTACACTCAGCCAACCAAGGCCTACACTCAGCCAACCAAGGCCTACACTCAGCCAACAAGGCCTACACTCAGAGATCTCAATCTCCTACACTCAGGCTCTCAAGCCCTACCCTCAGCCTTTATAATTATAGGCTTACAATTCACTCAGATCCAAAGGATCCTACAAGATAAAAATGTATTACAAATTTTAACTCAACAACTCAGAAATAAAAGAGGGGAGTTGAGAGTTTCTTGATGAGTTCTTGCAAGAACTCAGCTGGATTCAATCTGACTTAGCTTTATTCAAAGCTTCTTGAGTAGAACTGAATAAGACTGAATCCTCCTGCAGTAGTTCCTTGACCTCTGCCACTTAAGATCCAGAATGGATCTGAATCCTTCTTCTCAGCCTAGTTCCAGAGGCTGATTTCTTGGATGGAGCCCTCTCTCTCCAACTTCTTAGATCTGCACTTGGACTGCAAGATCTTCTTGTGTTGATACTTTGTGTACCACTTCAATGACTTGTTCAACAATAATCTGAACCAGTTGATCAACAGTTTCTATAAACTGTAGGTGCCTATTTATAGGCCTTCTTCATGGTAACCGGCTGATCCGGTCCATAACTGACTTCTGATATCTCTGACAGGTGCTATAGACCGGCTGGAACGGCAGCTGTCAAGTCATACAGTCATTTCCTGAAAATCTCTAACTGTCTGATAGTGTCGAGACTTTCTGTCTTTAAGTGTCGACACTTATAGTCCAAGTGTCGACACATGCTATGTAAGTGTCGACACAAGTCTACAAGGTGTCGACACATCTTCTTGTATGTCTCGACACAGATTCTTCTTCATGTGTCGACACTGAAATTGAGTGTCGATACAAGTACTTGTTCTTCTATCTTTAGCTGAATTCTTCTAAGTGTCGACACATCTCCTTTGTGTCGACACAACTTCTTGTGTTGAATCTGTTAAGTGTCGACACTACTTCTTGGTGTCGACACATAGTCTTCTATGTTGATTCTTGCTGAGTGTCGACACATCTCCTTGTGTCGACACACCTTCTTCTTGTTGAGACTTCAGCTGAGTGTCGACACATTCCTTTAGTGTCGACACTTGTACTTAGAATAATTTTGTTGATCTTTCTGATCTTTACTAAGTGTCGACACAGCTCCTTGTGTCGACACTTTCTTCAAGTGTAGAGTCTTTAGCTGAGTGTCGACACATTGTTCTAGGTGTCGACACATACTTCAAATGCTGACTCTTCTGTTGAGTGTCGACACATTGTGTTGGGTGTCGACACTTACTTCAAGTGCTGACTCTTCTGCTTAGTGTCGACACATTGTGTTGAGTGTCGACACTTGTACTTAGTCTCTGCAGACTTTTGCTGAGTGTCGACATAGCTCCAAGTGTCGACACTTTCTGGTGTAGACTCAGCTTCACTGGGTGTCGACACAGCTCCTTGTGTCGACACTTTCTGTCTGCACTTTTCTTCACTGAGTGTCGACACAGCTCCTTGTGTCGACACTTTCTGTCTGGTGTCGACTCTGCATCATAGGTGTCGACACAATGACTCCAAGTGTCGACACTGCTTGTCTGGTTGTCGACACAAGCTTTCTTGAGTGTCGACACTTTCCCTCTGGGTGTCGACACATGGACTTAGAAACTTTTTGCTTCAGTCCAGTGATTACTTAACCTGCACAAGTAAACTCAACATACATCAAATACATTATGATGTATATCATTGAGTTGGGTGAGGCTTCTTCAAATCAGGTACATTTGACCAATGTACCCAACAATCTCCCCCTATTTGGAGAAGTCATAACCCTTAGTCAATGATATACACCATTCATAATTAAAAATTACAAAGTGATGTAAAGCAGAATAAAGTACAGCATGGTTAACATAACATGTATTAAATCACACATGTATACACAATCATCATTTCAGAACAAATAAGAAATAGACACATTCACAGAACAAACATGAAATATATGAATCATATATTGTTCTAATATCTGTCTTATATATTTTCAGAAGTTAACTAAATGTGTTACATCAAAAGATTACAACATAAACTTCAAGAAAACTCTTAATCTATTTCTGCTCTGGCTCCTTAATTACTATGTCTTTGCCAGCTTGGACTTGAGCTTTGACAGGGGCATCAATAGTTTGAGTATCAGCATGCTTCTTTCCTTTCAAGTCCTTCTTCTTAAGCTCTTCAGCTTTGATCTTCTGCCTCTCAAAATAGTGATATGGCTTGGGGAAGTACTTGCTAGGCTTCACTGCAGTAGGAGGTAGCTTTCCCATCTTTGCCTTCCTTCTGAATTGAACAATGGCTTCTTGTCTTATTTCATGTTTTCTCCATTCAGCTTCAGAGAACCACTTGTTCCTGTCATGAGTATGGTCTTTGGCAGCTTTCCAGGCAGTTAAAATTATATTTCTAGAGGTAGGGCTCCATTGTTCAAAGTCTGGCCTTTGTTCTGCTTGTTCCCTAAACCTCTTTTTGGACAACCTTGTCTCTTCTTCTTTCTGTAATGCCTCTTGCATGGCTTCAGATATAGGTTGAACAACCTTTTCAATATGGACATTGTCCTTGCCCCCAGATGGGTTGTACATGGTTTGGACCTCAACATGAATCATTTCAAAGTCTGGAGGTGGATAAATGACCTGAGCTACTTCTGGTTGCTCACCTCCAAAATAGGCAGGGTTAATGCCTGATTTAGCAACATCTTGGTCATCACACAGAGGAGGGTATCCAAGTGTAGCCCTAATTGAATTTGATATCCATTTTGCATGCTCAGAACTTGCCTTGACTAACACTCTCTCCCCCTTTATGACTTCTCTAGCCATGTGATCTCTGACATCATCCTTTTGAAATCTGATCTGACTGTCCAAGTACCTGATCCCATCTTTAAAGTAAGGTTTTAGCTTTTGAAGTTGTTCAGATATGACCTTCTGGGAGGCTTGGATAGCAGTCTTTACATCAGTAATTTCCTCTTGAAAGACTTTATCAAATTTAGCTTTAGCAGCATCAATAGATGTAGAAGGTTCAGCAGCCTTATTCTTTAATTCAGTGACAATAGCATTGTGGGATTCAGTCAAATTGTCATTCATTCTTAATTGATTTTCAAGAACATATCCTTGTTTCAATGCTATATCATCCACCTGTGCCTTGATCTTCTCTTGGTGTGTTGCCAAATACACCACTGCATTTGCACCCTTGTGGAAGCAGTCTGTCATCTCCTTCTTGTTGAGATTCATCTCAAACCTTATAGATTTTATATCTTGGGCAAGATCAAACTGTAATGATCTGTGCCATGCATCAACATAAGCCTCTATGGCTTTTCTTTGTTCATCCATTTTAATCTGCAGTGCAATCAGTAAAGCACTATAATCAACAGTTGGAGCTTGTTGAACTATAGGCTGTGGGGCTACAGTTTGCAGAGCCTTCTTGTAACTCTGGCTCCTTCTCTTGAATAATAGAGTTTCTTTTTCCTTGCCCTTGCAGTCTCCTCATCTTCAGAGGCAGATGTGCTGGCAATATCAACCCTCTCCTTAGGGCTTTGAGGCTTGTCAGCTTGCACATCTTGTGCCTTCTCAGTTTCTTGCCTTATAGGCTCCTCCAGAACTTGCATTTGCTCCCCCTCAGTAGCAGCATTCTCTCCTTCAGCAGCATCAATTTCCTTGTCAAAATCTGCTTGATCCAGATTTAGGAACAAGTCTTCCATTGTGTATTCTTGTGGTGAAGAAGCTGGAGAAGTTCTTGGTTCTTCAACCACAGGATCAGGAATTACTTCAACAGCAGATGTGTCCTCTCTAACAACATCTAGAACTTGACTAGGCAGCTGAGTTTGCTGAGAAACATCAGACATATCAGCATCTTCTATAAGATATTCTAAAGTTTTTAGGTCAGTGAGTACCTCTTGTATGATGGTGGTGGCTTGCTCACTGTCCAGTGTAGATGGTGCTTCTACAACTGGATGCTCCCCCTGGCTTTGATCCCTGTGGATGGGGCTAGCTGGAGGCAGCTCCCCCTGGATCTCAGCATCAGCTGGAGGAGCAGGAGACTTCACTGCTGGCACTTCCTCATGATCATCAGGAGTGAAAACAACCTGTTCTTCACTCCCAGAACTGCTGGAGGACTCTTGTGCCACAGGAGCTATCTTCCTTTTCTTCTTAGGAGGAGTGACTTTCTCAATAACTGTCTTCTCTGGTGTTGGCATTTCCTTGGACAACACCCTGTCCCATCTTGAAAAGATCCTTAGATCCATCTTCCTCATGTGATTTATCTTGCTGCCTGCGGCAGTATTCATTACCTCTGGTATGGTACCAGCTAGGTAGAGACTGATGATTCTGCCCAGATTGGGCTTCTTCAAGCTCTCCTTGATCTTGTCAAAAACCACTATTGACCAGTCTATTTTCAGAGTGAATATGATCCTTGTCATGATTCCAAACATATAGGCAGACACTCTGTCATGCCCTCCAGGTTTGCTGAGCAAGACTTTTCCCACTATCTCAGACAAGAACTTCCCTTGATTATTCATGCCTTTTCTGTTGAAAACAGATCCTATCTTCATCTTTGGATCTAGTCCACACCAGGTAAGAGCTTCCCTGGACTTTGAAGCAGTCACCTCATCTTCATCTTGAGTTCTTGGCAATTGAAGAATCTTCCTCAGACTTTTTGGGGTTACCTTAACCTTTTCTCCATGAACTCTGGATTTGATTTTGTATCCAGATTCATCTACTGCAGCTCCATTCAGAAATTCAAGCACCTCCTTCTTCCATATCTTAGTTGGTTCAGAAACTAAGTACTCTAACCCTGAATCGGAGACTAGGGTTACTACGGCCCTGATTTCTTGATCAGCATCGTCGAACGCGCCGCGCACAAGCTCATAGCCTTCGTTAACGTTCTCCTCAAGCTTAGGTGCCATTAGGGTTTGTAGAATTTGTCTTTAGAAAAGAGAGGTGTCGACACAGTAGTTTTGGTCTTGAAACTTTGAAAGCGTGTCGACAAACAAAGACAGAACCCTATTTATACCTTTCTGATTTTGAAGATGAACAGGCGGGACAGCTAACTTAAAATGTGTCGACACTGGCTATAAGTGTCGACACTGACTTATAATGTCTCGACACATATGTGTCGACACAAGTTTAGTCAACAGATTTTATGTGTCGACACTTGATTATGTGTCGACACAACATATCTCGACACATTGTCGAGACTTTACTTAGAAAATTCTGAGTAAATACCAAGTGTCGACACCACTTGGGATGTGTCGACACCTACTTGGCATGTGTCGACACTAACATTCTGAAGTGTCGACACCAACTTCCTAGATGTGTCGACACCTTTTTCCTGAAGTGTCGACACCACTATTCTGTGTCGACATAGACTTGTCTATGTGTCGACACCTTTTTACTTAGTCATTTTCAAATCTGTAAACTTACTCTAAGTTTATCATTCCTAGTTCAATTTTGAATCTATTGAACTTAGCTTCTTCTAGTGGCTTAGTAAACATATCAGCTACTTGTTCATCTGTTTTAACATATTCTAACAAAATATCTTCTCTTTCTACATGCTCCCTAAGAAAATGATATTTAATCTCAATATGTTTTGTCCTACTATGGGATACAGGGTTATTAGCTATTGAAATAGCACTTGTAGAATCACAGAAAAGTGGAGTTCTACTTACCTGAAATCCATAGTCCTCTAGCTGATGTTGAATCCACAGAAGTTGAGCACAGCAACTTCCTGCAGCCACATACTCTGACTCAGCTGTGGAGATAGTCACACTGGTTTGCTTCTTGCTACTCCATGAAATTAGTCTCCCACCTAGGAATTGACAGGTTCCAGTAGTGCTCTTTCTATCCTCTTTGCATCCTGCAAAGTCTGCATCTGAATAACCTGTTAGATCAAAATCTCCATTCCTAGGGTACCAGAGGCCTAGATAGGGAGTGCCCTTTAGATATCTCAATATTCTTTTGACTGCAGTCAAATGAGACTCTTTAGGGCAGGCTTGATACCTTGCACAAACACATGTAGCATACATGATGTCTGGTCTACTAGCAGTCAAGTATAATAGGGAGCCAACTATCCCTCTATACAAGGTTTCATCCACAGGTTTCCATGCATCATCCTTGATAAGAGACATACTTGACCCCATAGGAGTCTTCATGGTGCTGGATGAATGCATACCATACTTCCTTATGAGTTCTAGGGTGAACTTGGACTAACAAATGGACAAACCACTTTCAGTCTGTTTAACTTGGAGGCCCAAGAGAAACTTCAGCTCTCCCATACTACTCATCTCAAACTGACCTTGCATAAGTTTTGCAAACTTTTTGCAAAGGTTGCTTTCAGTAGACCCAAATATAATGTCATCTACATATATTTGGACTAGTATGACTTTGCCTCTAAATTCCCTAAGGAATAGAGTCTTATCTATTTTCCTCCTTGAGAACTTGTTCTCAATGAGGAAACTAGATAGGGTTTCATACCAAGCCCTAGGGGCTTGCTTTAACCCATATAAAGCTTTCCTAAGTCTATAGACATAATGAGGTAGAGTTGGATCAACAAAACCTGCAGGCTGTTCCACATAGACTTCTTCTTTAAGATTACCATTTAGGAATGCTGACTTGACATCCATTTGGTACACCTTGAATCCTTGATAGATTGCATAGGCCAAGAACATTCTTATGGCTTCCAGTCTGGCTACTGGAACAAAGGTTTGATCAAAATCAATACCTTCTTCTTGCCTATATCCTTTAGCAATAAGTCTAGCCTTATTCTTGATGATGACCCCTTGTTCATCCATCTTATTCCTGTAGATCCACTTAGTTCCTATTACATTGTGGTCTTTAGGTTTAGGAACAAGTTCCCAGACCTTACACCTCTTGAACTGATTAAGCTCTTCTTGCATTGCTTCAGTCCATTGTGGATCCAGTATTGCTTCTTCAAATTTCTTAGGTTCAACTTGTGACAGAAAGCTGGAGTAGATTGCTGCATTCATGTTTCTACTCCTGCTTTGAACTCCTTGTCTTGGATCTCCAATAATCAGCTCTACTGGATGATCTCTAATATGCCTGTGGACTGGAGGCATCCTAACTTCTGGTTGAACCACTTCAGCATCTGCATCATGCTGTATACCTTGTATTTCTTCAGCAATTGGCACATGTAGTTCTCCCCCTGGACAACAGCTACTCTCCTCTCCTTGCTGTCTTGCAGCAGGCACTTCTTCTATAGTAAGCTTGTCCATTTTCTTTGTCAAACCTATGGGGCTGCATACACTGCTAGACAACTCATTATTAATAAGTTTAGTCTTATCAAAAACTACATGCACCGATTCTTCTACAACTTGTGTAGTCAAGTTGTAGACTCTATAAGCCTTACTATTATTGTTGTACCCAACAAAAATTCCTTCTTGGGACTTGGCAGCAAACTTAGTTAAATAAGACTTCCCATTGTTAAGTATGAAGCATTTGCAACCAAAGATCCTGAAGTAGGATAGGTTTGGTTTCCTGCCTTTCACAACTTCATAGGGGGTCTTGTTTAGCCCTTTAGTGATGGTAGCCCTATTTATAACATGGCATGCAGTGTTAACTGCTTCAGCCCAGAAATACTCAGGTAGTGATGTATCACTTAGTAGGGTTCTACCAGCCTCTATCAAGGTCCTATTCTTCCTCTCAGCAATGTCATTTTGCTGAGGTGTTCTAGGTGAAGAGAATTCTTGAAATATCCCAAAGTCTTCACATAGTTTTGTCATGCTTTCAGACTGAAACTCAGTACCATGGTCACTTCTAATTTTGACCACAGTACTATTTAGTTCATTCTGAATTTGCTTGACAAAGCTGTAGAAGACACTAGGTGTTTCAGATTTCTGTCTTAAGAAGAACACCCAGGAAAACCTTGAGTAGTCATCTACAACTACAAGGGTATAGACCTTCCTACCTAAGCTGTGAACTGGCATTGGACCAAAGAGATCCAAATGCAAGAGGTATAAACACCTCACAGCATCTTTGTTTTCTATGCTTCTAAAGGTGGATTTAGTCTGCTTGCCCTTTTGACAAGCTGAGCAAATACCATCTTTAACACACTTAACTTGAGGACCATTCCTCACTAACTTTTTGCTAAAGAGTTTGCTAATAGTCTTGTAGTTAAGATGGGCTAGCCTCTTGTGCCATTTGACACAATGAGAGACTGTCTCATCAGCTACAAGACAAACTGGAGAACCATTGTTCTCAATCATAATGTCTAGGCAATAGACATTCCTTTTCCTATAACCTGTCAAAATGATCTCTTGATCACTTGACCTCTTGATATGACAACCATTTTTAACAAATGAGATGTCATACCCTACATCACTTAATTGACTTATACTTATTAGGTTGTGTTTCAACCCTTTAACATAAGCCACTTGAGTAATGGTAACCAAGTTTGTAGAAATATTACCAAACCCTTTGATGATTCCTTTTTCAGAACCACCAAAGGTAACCTTTGGACCATCTTTTATTGGAATGTAGTCCTTTAGTAGTCCCCTTGTTCCAGTCATATGTCTGGAACATCCACTGTCCAAGTACCATGTTGGGGTATGATAACTTGGACTCACCTGCAAAACAGATTAATGAACCTTAGAACCCAAAGAAGTCTTGGGTCCTTGGTATATGTTAGTCTGCAATCTGACAAAACTACCTACTGGCTTTCCACCAGGTAGCTTGCTACTCACCTTGGCACTGACATTGTGCCAACAGTCCACTGCAAAATGGTCAATCTTGCCACAACACCAACATTCAAACTTGTTGTACCTTTGCTTAGGTACTGCCTTGGCTGTCTTGTCTACAGCAGGCTTGTTAAATGTTGGGGCTTTGCCCTTGGACTTAGACTTGGACTGCTCAGTCCTTGCAGGTCTAATAAAGCCCAGTCCAGCCTTGCCTTTATGATGAACAAATTCATCAATTAAAGGTAGCACTGACTTAGGTTTAGAAAACCTAGCAACAAGCTCTCTCTCTTTCTGAAGATTGCTCTCCAGACTCTTGATTTGATCATTTTTAAATGATATAGTACCCATTTGAATCACTGTTATGTACTTCAACCTGGCTATCTCATTCAGTTTTTGATCAAAAGACTTCTCAAAATCTGTTACTGCAGCTTTAAGAATAGCAATTTCCTTTGCCTGACTTCTGGCTAGGGTCTTGCTTTTCTTGTAAGCCTGCAACAGCACCTTATATTCATCTATAAGCTGATGAATATCATCCTCAGACTCAGATACATTCTCATCACTTGATGAAGAAGAATCTGAATCTGAACTAGAACAAGAAACTGAATTTAAACTTGAACTTTGTACCTGACTGGGTCCTGGCTGCTCCAGGATTTTGGCACTCTCTGTCAAAGCCATTAGCCCTTGGCATTGACTGTCTTCTTGTTCATAAATAGACTCCATTAACTGCATGAATTCTTCCTCCTCTTCTTCAGCAAACAGCCCTATGTAGGCTTCAGCCTCAGACTCAGTTTCTGAAGAAGAAATGTCTGATACAGTCTTCTCCTTCTTGGTAACAAAAGACTTCTCTTTCTTGCATTTGAAGTGAGCCTTTTCCTGTCACCAGATTCCTTTCTCTTCTCTGTACAATCTGCAATAACATGGCCCTATCTATTGCAGCAATATCACACTATCTTTGAATTAGTTGTCTTGCTAGATTTTGTCCTTTTCTTGTCATTCTTTGAAGACCTCTTTTTCTGATAAGAGTCTTCCTTTCCATGTGATGTATAAGGACTTGACCTCCACTGTTTCTTTTTCAAAAACTTTTGAAAGTGTCTAGTGAAAACAGCAAAGTCTTCATCACTTTCACTGCTTTCTGACTTGGTGTTGACTGTTTCATCTGACTCTGATTCAGCAATCTTTGGAGGTGGAGTTGGTGATTTATTCCTGCACTTCCTGGGGACATCTGCCTTGAAAGCAACTGATCTTTCCTTGTGCTCAGTCCTTGTTGATTTCTCCTCCTCTTTTCTCACTGTCAACTGTATCTCATATGACAATAACTTGCCAAACAGTGTAGGAGGAGGAATTTCCCCCAACTTAGCCATTTCTCTAATGGCACAGATCTTGGTGTCCCAATCTTTGGTTAGGGACCTTAAGAACTTGTCATTTAGTTCATAGTTACTGAACTCTCTTCCATAAGACATGAGTTCATTAACTATTCTGTAGAACTTTTTGTAGCACTCAGTTATGCTATCACCTTTACCTTGTCTAAAACTCTCATACTCCTGATTTAGCAAGGATTTTCTATCTTGTCTAACTTCTTCAGATCCTTCCATATACACTATAAGAGTGTCCCACATCTCCTTGGCTATCTTACAATGTATAAGATTCTGAAAAGTTGCATCATCAATGACACTCACTATTATGTTCTGTGCCCTCTTGTCCATGGTAGCTAGGACAATCTCATCCTTAGTCATCTCAGAGAAATCCTTTGGAGTTCTCTGATTTGCATCTAGAACTGAAATCTTCATGGGCACATAAGGCCCTTCTTTTACTGTGATGTAGATTCTAGGGTCTGAGGCCTCCATAAACAGCCTTACCCTTTCCTTCCAGATCCCAAAGATCTCTTTCCTGCATATAGGTAATTTTATGGAACTCAATTCCTTGTGATTCTCAGAAGAACCCATGTTTCTTGATTTTCTTGAATTTCTTGAATCTGTGTTTTGTCTTACACTAAATCTGCCACTCAGGATCTCCTCAGACTATTAGTCCTTGTTTTGAGGAACCTCGCTTTGATACCACTTGAAAGATATGGTACCTAAACACCTAGAGGGGGGGTGAATAGGTGACCTAATCCTTCTTAAACTTTAATGGCAGCCAACAGTTTATAACACATCTTTCTAACTTATTCTATCACAGCAAACACAGCAATAATCACAGCACAGCACAGCACAGCATACACAGTGGTTTATAGTGGTTCCCCAAGATATGGGTACATCCACTTTCCCCCTTCGCCTATCTAGCAGTGTAGTAGATTCGGCCAAACTCCTCCACTGTCTCAGAACCCAAATTGGTTCCTACACCTCAGGCCCAAAGCCTTACAACTCAGCTTTATCCCAAAGCCTACACTCAGCCAATCAAGGCCTACACTCAGCAAACTAAGGCCTACACTCAGCCAACTAAGGCCTACACTCAGCCAACAAGGCCTACACTAAGAGATCTCAATCTCCTACACTCAGGCTCTCAAGCCCTACCCTCAGCCTTTATAATTATAGGCTTACAATTCACTCAGATCCAAAGGATCCTACAAGATAAAAATGTATTACAAATTTTAACTCAACAACTCAGAAATAAAAGAGGGGAGTTGAGAGTTTCTTGATGAGTTCTTGGAAGAACTCAGCTGGATTCAATCTGACTTAGCTTTCTTCAAAGCTTCTTGAGTAGAACTGAATAAGATTGAATCCTCCTGCAGTAGTTCCTTGACCTCTGCCACTTAAGATCCAGAATGGATCTGAATCCTTCTTCTCAGCCTAGTTCCAGAGGCTGATTTCTTGGATGGAGCCCTCTCTCCAACTTCTTAGATCTGCACTTGGACTGCAAGATCTTCTTGTGTTGATACTTTGTGTACCACTTCAAAGACTTGTTCAACAATAATCTGAACCAGTTGATCAACAGTTTCTGTAAACTGTAGGTGCCTATTTATAGGCCTTCTTCATGGTAACCGGTTGATCCGGTCCATAACTGACTTCTGATATCTCTGACAGGTGCTGTAGACCGGCTGGAACGGCAGCTGTCAAGTCATTCAGTCATTTCTTGAAAATCTCTAACTGTCTGATAGTGTCGAGACTTTCTATCTTTAAGTGTCGACACTTATAGTCCAAGTGTCGACACATGCTATGTAAGTGTCGACATAAGTTTACAAGGTGTCGACACATCTTCTTGTATGTCTCGACATAGATTCTTCTTCATGTGTCGACACTGAAATTGAGTGTCGACACAAGTACTTGTTCTTCTATCTTTAGCTGAATTCTTCTAAGTGTCGACACATCTCCTTTGTGTCGACACAACTTCTTGTGTTGAATCTGTTAAGTGTCGACACTACTTCTTGGTGTCGACACATAGTCTTCTATGTTGATTCTTGCTGAGTGTCGACACAGCTCCTTGTGTCGACACACCTTCTTCTTGTTGAGACTTCAGCTGAGTGTACTTAGAATAATTTTGTTGATCTTTCTGATCTTTGCTAAGTGTCGACACAGCTCCTTGTGTCGACACTTTCTTCAAGTGTAGAGTCTTTAGCTGAGTGTCGACACATTGTTCTAGGTGTCGACACATACTTTAAATGCTGACTCTTCTGTTGAGTGCCGACACATTGTGCTGGGTGTCGACACTTACTTCAAGTGCTGACTCTTCTGCTTAGTGTCGACACATTGTGTTGAGTGTCGACACTTGTACATAGTCTCTGCAGACTTTTGCTGATTGTCGACACAGCTCCAAGTGTCGACACTTTCTGGTGTAGACTTAGCTTCACTGGGTGTCGACACAGCTCCTTGTGTCGACACTTTCTGTCTGCACTTTTCTTCTCTGAGTGTCGACACAGCTCCTTCTGTCGACACTTTCTGTCTGGTGTCGACTCTGCATCCCAGGTATCGACACAATGACTCCAAGTGTCGACACTGCTTGTCTGGGTGTCGACACAAGCTTTCTTGAGTGTCGACACTTTCCCTCTGGGTGTCGACACATGGACTTAGAAACTTTTTGCTTCAGTCCAGTGATTACTTAACCTGCACAAGTAAACTCAACATACATCAAATACATTATGATGTATATCATTGAGTTGGGTGAGGCTTCTTCAAATCAGGTACATTTGACTAATGTACCCAACACGTACATCGTATCAGAGTAAGAGGAACTACGTGTTATGATGCCACGTCTTGCAGGGGATAACTGCACACGCTCAGGCAAACCCTCGACGCTACTTTAGTAGTTGAAAACCATCAGTTGTATGCAAGAAAACCGTTTAGTTTGATGGCCGTATCCCTCGGCCTTATGGATCAAAACGTGTGTTTGTACGCGGCGGAAAATACTTTAGTTTACTTATGACGATCTCCTATATGCATTCTAGATTTATAATAAGATCAGAAATCATCCTTTTTATATTGTTTGGAAATTACTTGTTTAGGTGACCAAAACATGTTATGAATTCTATACAATAATAGGTTTTGTTTAGCTTAAAATACCTAATGCAACCTAGCATAAAACAGTCTCAAGAGCAAGTAGAGATCATTCCAATGATTCATAATAGCAGTCTAGCATTCATATGTAACAAGTAAAGAAAGCCATCAATGGGCGCCAACAAACTAACACGAACCCATTGGGGGCGTATGTATGTCTGTACAACAAAGTAAAGAACTACCTCGCTAAGTAAGCTCGGCTAGCTCCAAAGAAACTCTACCCAAGCACTAAACGCTCAACCGGCTATAACCTGCACCTGAGGTATTCAAGAAAAAACACCTCAACAATCATCAAAGCTACAAATAGAGTATTAAGTTCATAAAATATGACGAAGGGGCTTACTGACCCCGTAGCAATTTTTCATGTCAAACGAGTGAAAAGAACTGGGTGGAAAACAAGTGTCAAACACTGCCAAACCAAATTGTCAAACGCACTAAGTGCGTGAAAGTCGCATCAAGTACTGCTCAACCCGCAGGAGCACAGAGGCAATATATACGCCCATTCCATCATCTTGACAACATGAAACACCTATACTAGTAAAACATAAGCAGCAGTTAAGGTCGATTCCGCAAGGGTCTTTTGGTGGCGGCCCTAAAGTGGAACGCACCAATAAAAGCCAGCCCAAATCGGGGCCAAAACGGTGCTTTACACCACAAAACAAAACCTGGTGCCCACCAAGGCTGAAACCACACCACCACCCCTTACCGAATCCGTACACAAATGCTCCTGCCATGGTTCACAATTCGCCTCGCAAAACTCACCATAACCCAAGCTAAACACGTTTCAGTTCAGCGTCTTCACTCATGACTACATATTGCCCAAGTTATGTCAAACTTGATAGAATTTGGATCTCTACTTCACCATAAGCAAACCCCACAAGTAACAACGTCGATGAAACCTAACAAGCTCGCGAATCATAGGAACAAGAAAGGTAGCTAATACAAAAATACAAGGTAAAACTGGACAAAAGTGAGGTAAGCAACAAGGAGATGAACAATAAGTAAGCATATAGATTGGGAAATTCTTGAAAGACAAGATTATTTACGCTTGTGAATCCTAAACAAAAGTAAGAGTAACAAGGCTAAGCTATTTAGACCAAAGTGAGGTGCAAAACAAGAAGAACAAGCTATTAAAATTGAAAGGGGAAAGCTAGCTAAACTTGCATAATCAAAGAACAAGAAAACAAGATTGGCAAGGGTGAAGAACACCGCTTGCCTGAACCGATACAACACCGCGACGGCTGCTCCTCTCTTTCCTTCCCTTGTCTTAGCTTTGCTCCCTTGATTTCCTTTTGGAATGAGGAAGAAGATGAAGAAGAGGGTGGAGAAAGATGAAGTGAGGATAAAATAAACTCTCTTCTCGGCTTTATTCTTCCAGGACAGAGCTGGACGGCTTGATCCAGAATCAGAAAAACGAACGGCACAAAAAAACTGAAAAAGTCGATTTTCGGCCCTGTCACGCCCTGTGACACGCCCGTGTCACAGGGCGTGTACCTTAAGCGGCGCAGAATCCGACAATTTCAAATTTATCTACAAGGTACACGGCCGGGTACAAGCCCGTGACGGGTCGGTAACGCCCATGACCTAGGGCGTGTAACCCGTGTCTCGACATCTCGTCGACCAAAAGTGTTGACACTTCGACAAAGTTGGACATGCCCGATGACACGACTGCATCACAGGCTGTGTCCCCTCTCTCGACACTCGACACTCGACACTCGACATAGCTGGACACGGCCCGTGACACGCCCGTGTCACGGGGCGTGTACCCCATTCGTCGAGCTCAACTCGACGCAAGAAAATTCGTCGAGTCAAGGAGGTCACGCCCCAGGTCACGCCCCAGGTCACGCCCTGGGTCACGCCCCGACACGCCCATGACGGGGGGGCGTGTTCCTCCAACAACTTCGTCGAACGAAGTTCGACGACCACAAAGCCAAACCGCATCCCGAGCTGGACACGTCCTGGGACACACCCGTGTCCCAGGCCGTGTCACTCAAAAAAATGACCATTTTTCCCTGTTTTGAAAAGTGTTTCTTTCTCGTCCTAGACCATTTTTGCCTTAAGGAGTTTTTACCCATTTTTTCTATACAATCAACCCGTTTTGAGCAACATTACCGGGGCTCGAAAAAGTGCAAGCATTCCCTAAGAGGCCTCACCGAGTCCCAAAATTGGACTCCGGCTTGCTGGGTGTTGGAACACCTTATTACTAATTTGGGTCAGGATCACTATGTCTTTAGGAAACCTGTTTTTGACCTCATTGTATAGATCTAAAGGTCAATTAGAATTGAGTCTAAGGGATTGTAGTTAGGTTTGGAAGCTGCCCTCAAGACCAAGGTTTTTCAGTTTGAGACTAAGTCATTTCGTCGAGCTCAGTACGACGAATCGTCGAACTCCAATCGACGATCGTTGAGCTCACTTCGACGGATCGTCGAACTCAATTCGACGATCGTTGAGCTCAACTTCAACAAATCGTCGAACTCTATTCGACGATCTTCGAGCTCAGTTCGACGATCTTGACTTCAGTATTGATTCTCTATCTCTGAGCTCAGTTCGACGATAGTTGAGCTCAGATCGACGATCTCTGTTGCTGTCTAAGTCCAAATCGCTGAGCTCAGTTCGACGATAGTAGAGCTTAGTTCGACGTTTTTCTGAAGATTTAACAACTTTCAAGATTCAAATTCAGAACAGTTAAGGAGTTATTGTCAGCAATTAATTCAGAAGATCTTGTAGCAGTTTTCATTTATTCTGGAGCAAGTTTCAAGGGATTATCAAGGAATGTTTCATTGGACTTTCCCCCAGAAGACAATTGCAATTAAGGATGTAATTAATGACAGGCTAACGGCTATTCTGGAAAGAGAATCATTTTCTATTTAGAACAAATGGAATAAAAGACAAGATTTTTGAATTCCTGATAGCAATCAAGAAGAAGAGAGTGCACAAGAAGAATAAGAAAAAAATATTCTCTGCAACAACTCTTCTCTGAAACAACCTCTTTCTCAACAACAATCACTCAAGAGAAAAAGAAAGATAGGTGTAGACATTCTCTGTCTCAAAGAATTCATACAAGAACACCATCACTATAAGAGATCAACCATCTGAAATCTTCAGATCTCTTTTGATTCAAGTGTTCAAGGCCATCATCATTCAAGACTCCAGACACCTCACATTTCAGCTGTTGCTGAAATCATCATTTGCTGGAGATCAATTTCTGAAGGCCTATCACCCTACAGCAAAGCTTCATTTCCTGATCAACTACAGATCTCAGGGGGAGCTTTGACAACATCAATATCCACATAGTCTTCTCAGATGTTTTGAGAAAAAGAAGACTTCCATCACTCTCTCATCCCCACCTCTGTAAAGGGTTTTTAAAACTCCCTTCAAAGGTTTGTGTGTGGTTTTTGAGCACCTTATCAAAAGCTCATTGGTGGCAAGACACCTGATCAAAAAATCTGGTTTGGTTTTTGAACACCTTATCAAAAGCTCATTGGTGCCCAGGATACCTGATCAACTCATCCTGCAGTGGATTCCTACCTAGGGTGGTAGAAGAGTGGATGTACCCAAGTTTAGGGGAACCACTATAGCTCCTTGTGTCTTCTGATTGCTTGTCTTTATTTTTGTTTCTGGCTGTGATCTGTGATTAGTTTCTTTTGTAGATTGTGATTAGATAGCTGCTGTGTTTAGATTTACCATTTGCTTCCCTGTTCACTCAGATTACAACAACTATTGTAAAAAAAAATTTTAAGCACCATACTCTATTCACCCCCCTCTAGAGTATATCAGATCTAGCTTGTACTTTCAATTGGTATCAGAGCGAGGTTGGTTAAAAATACCACAACTCAATGGTTGCACAGGCTAACACCTGAACCCAAAGATTCCTAGTTAGATCTGCTTGTTGTAGATTTTGTTATTAGATTATTTCTTCACAAATCATGGCCCAAAACAAAGATTATGCTAGCACTAGACCTCCAGTGTGCAATCTGTCTAAGTTTGCACTTTGGAAAGCAAGGATTAGACTCTACATGAATTCTATTGCTGAGGACATCTTCAATTCTGTTTTGACAGTGTGTCCAAGACCTCCAGAGAATACAAACACAAATGCTGTTCCACCTCCATCAAGAATAGATGCTGATATCAAGAAGTGGAAAGTAGCAGATGCAAAGGCTATGAATATCTTAGCCCAGACCATGTCTGATGACATTTTCCAAAAGGTGGTTGAATGTAATTCAGCAAAGGAAATCTGTGATAAGCTCTCTGAAATAGTCTCAGGATCAGCTGATGAAAGAAAGGACAGGAGATCCCACCTCATATCCCAATATGAGAATTTCAAGAAAGGAGAAGCTGAGCCAGTAGCTGAAATGTATAACAGGCTCAGTCTGATAGTCAATGAACTGAAGACTTTGGATAAAGAGATCTCATTGACTGAACTAAATGATAAAATCCTAATGTGCTTCCCAAGCACTTGGGACTCAAGGATCTGGCCAATCAAGGATGCCAGAAGTTTGAATGAGATTACAACAGAAGCTCTCTTGGGCAAGCTGAAGTCTTATGAGCTGCTCATTAAGAACAGAGAAGAAGAGCAGAAGGCTGCCTCACCAGCCACAAGAAAGGAAAAGACAATAGCTTTTAAAGCCACTGAAGATCAGCCTGAAGACAAGGTCACAGGCAATGATGAGCTGCTTAGTCTATTGGCCAAAAGATTTTACAAGATGGCCAGAAAGGACTTCAGGAAGAGATCATACAAAGAGCATGACAAGCCAAGGTATGATAGATCAAATAATAAAGAAATTGTTTGCTTTGGTTGCAGGAAAACAGGGCACATTGTACCTGACTGTCCAGAGAATAAAAACAAGGACAGAAAGGATAAGAAAGAAAGAAGAAGAGATAAGGACTTCAAGAAGAATGGCAATGGCAAACCCTCCTCTAGCAAGAACAAACACACAAGGAAGGGATTTGTTGTTGAATCTTGGAGTGAAACTGAAGAAGAATCAGAAGCTTCATCCAGCTCCAATGATGATGAAGATGATGCTGAAGAGAAGGAGTTCTGCATGATGGCAATCAATGGCTCTCAACACAATTCTGATGAAGAAGAGTCAGAGTCAGACTCAGAGACTCAACTTGAAGAGGATCAGGTAATTAGTTCTTTTGATTTCAATTCTGAGGACTTTAAGTCTGAGTTTAAATCATTATGTTTAGACTTACTAAAATCTGAGAAGGAAATTATTTCTCTCAGAAATCAATTATCTGAACATAGTATCTTAAAGTCAGAAAACCTCAAACTCTCTGAGGAGTTGGAGTGTTGTAGGGAGCAGATAGCTTCACTGAAAGGTGAGCTATCAGAGGCCAAGAAGCTTGAAGAATCCCTTAATGGGAGAAGTATCAAGCTGATGGACATCACAAGCACAGTGAACTCCAGATTAAATAGTACACTGGGCTTGGGTGCTTCATCCAGCCAACCTATAGTTCTAACAACCCCAATTAAGTTTATTTCTGATAAAGAGAAGGGAGTTGTAAAGGTAGCTAGGAAAAATTCTGATCTGCCTAAGAAAACCAAGTTCCAGCAGAAATCGTCGAACGGAGCACGACGATCGCCGAACGCAGATCGACGATCTCAGGCAAAATCGTCGAACTCAGGTCGACGATCTCTAATTCCTGAACTCTGCCACAGTCGACCATCGAACGGAGCTCGACGATCTGACCCAAGATCGTCGAACGCAGCTCAACGATCGTCGAATAGAGATCAGAGCTTTGGAAATTCTTTCAAGGGCAAATCAAAATCCAATCCTAGGGGTTCCTCATCCCAAAGCTTTAACTCTTATACTGAATGGATAATACCTCCAAGGAGATATCATCCTGAAGGTTATAAGATTCAACCAGGGATGTCTTTTATTTCTGAATTTAAAGGTTATCAACCTAGGCCCAAGGTAAACTGGGTCAAAAACAAATGAATTATTTTTTGTGCAGGTGAAGACTTATCCAACATCAAACCAACAATAGTATCTGGATAGTGGGTGCTCTAAGCACATGACAGGAAACAAGGACAACCTCATATCCTTTAAAGCCAAGTTTGGACCCAAAGTCATATTTGGTGATTCAAACTTTGGACAAATTAAAGGATATGGTGCAGTCCAGATTGAGACAGTGACATTCAAGAAGGTAGCCTATGTGGAAGGACTGAAGCACAATTTGATCAGCATCAGTCAGCTATGTGATGAAGGCTACCAGGTGACTCTCAGCAAAGCCTTATGCAAGATCAAGTTAGAGGACAACACAACTGTGTTGACAGGTAAAAGGAAAGGTAACATCTACTTGGTAGATTTTCTTTCAACAGATGTAGACATTTGTCTGTTTAATTCTGTTTGTAGACCTAATGTTTTAGGGCATAAGATACTAGGACATTTAAACCTTAGAACCATTACTAGGCTATCCAAGGACAACCTTGTTAGAGGACTACCTTCTGGCCCCTACAAGAAGGAAGGACTCTACAGGGCTTGTCTATTAGGCAAGCAAACTAAAAACAGTTTCAAATCACTTAATAAGAGTGATTCACCTAGGATCTTGTATCTGTTACACATGGATCTTTTTGGACCCATTACAGTACAAAGCTTAGGAGGGAAATCTTACACTTTAGTAGTTGTAGATGACTTCTCTAGATTCACATGGGTGTTCTTTCTGAGGAAGAAGTCTGATAACTTTAAGTGTTTGACAGAGTTTCTCAAATGCATACACATTGAGTTCAATACTCACATTGCCCTGATCAGAAGTGATCATGGGACAGAGTTTGATTCTCTTCTTATGCAAGAGTTCTGTCAGAGTGAAGGGATCAGGCACACTTTCTCAGCTCCTAGAACTTCTCAACAAAATGGGGTAACTGAAAGGAAAAATAGAACCCTTATTGAATCTGCCACTACATTGTTGTCAGCTGCTCACCTTCCTCTATCTTTTTGGGCAGAGGCAGTGAACAACTCCAACTATGTGCTGAACAGAAGTTTAATACATAAACTAAAGGGAAAGACTCCCTATGAATTACTCAAAGGGAAGAAACCTAAAGTAGATTACTTTAGAATTTTTGGTTGTATTTGTTATATACATAATAATGACAAGAAGTATTTAGCAAAATTTCAAGCTAAAGCTGATGAAGGAGCATTTCTGGGATACTCCATGATTAGTAAGGATTATAGGGTTTATAATAAATCATCTCTTAAATTTGAGGAATCTGTTCACATATCATTTGATGAATCAAACATGTCTTTCAAGGAGAAGAATACTTCTACCATAGAACCTCTGCAGGTACATTCTCTTGTTGAAGATTTGAACAGATTACAGATTATTCAAAAAGAGGAAAGCAGTGAAGATGAAGAAAGCATTCAACATATTGAAGAGAAACAACTTGAAGAGCCAGTTGTTGTACCATAAGAGGAAACAACAACACAGGTTGGTGAACAATCAATACCCCCTGTTGATTTAGTAACATCAAGAGACCATCCAATTTCCCAATTAATTGGAGACATCTCAGCTGGTGTGCAAACCAGAAATCAGGTCAACCAAAACCTGTTGCACACTTGCTTCCTATCTCAAATTGAACCTCAATCCATTCAAGATGCAGAGCAAGATCCACACTGGATCATTGCAATGCAAGAAGAGTTGCATCAATTTGAAAGAAACAAAGTTTGGGAACTAGTACCAAAGCCTAAGGATCACTCCATTGTTGGAACAAAATGGGTGTTCATAAACAAATTGGATGATCAAGGAGTAATTGTAAGGAACAAGGCAAGGCTAGTTGCTCAAGGATACTCTCAAGAAGAAGGCATATATTATGACCAGACTTTAGCACCAGTTGCAAGATTGGAAGCCATCAGAATCTTCTTAGCTTATGCAACACACAAAGGTTTCAAGGTATATCAGATGGATGTAAAAAGTGCATTTCTCAATGGAGACATCAAAGAAGAAGTCTATGTCAGACAACCTCCAGGTTTTATCTCTCCAACTCATCCTGATTATGTTTTTAAGCTGAACAAAGCATTACATGGTCTCAAGCAAGCTCCTAGAGCATGGTATGAGACCCTAGCATGCTTTCTCCTGAAAAATGAATTTATAAGGAGTATAGTAGACCAAACTATTTTCATTAGAACCCATAAGTCTCATACCCTACTAGTACAGATTTATGTAGATGATATTATCTTTGGTTCTACTGATTCAAAATTATGCAGAAGGTTTTCTAACCTAATGCATTCTAAATTTGAAATGAGTAGCATGGGTGAGCTATCCTTCTTTCTAGGATTGCAAGTCAAACAACATGCTGAAGGCATATTCATTTCTCAAACCAAGTATGCTAAAGATTTGGTTAAGAAATTTGCTATGTCTGAAGCATCTTGTATGAAAACACTCATGCCTACTAATGCTGTATTGGATGCTGATGAACATGGGAAACCTGTTGATCAGATCACATATAGAGCAATGATTGGCTCTTTACTGTACCTTACAGCTAGTAGACCAGATATAATGTTTGCTACATGCATATGTGCTAGGTTCCAAGTAAGCCCTAGAGAGTCACACCTAACATTAGTAAAAAGGATTCTCAGGTATGTTAAAAGTTGTCCAAATCTAGGTCTCTGGTATCCAAAAGATTCAGCATTTGACTTAACTGGATTTTCTGATGCTGATTATGCTGGATGCAGAATTGATAGGAAAAGCACCAGTGGAACTTGTCAGTTTCTTGGTGACAGACTTGTCTCTTGGTTTTGCAAGAAACAAACATCTGTGTCAACTTCAACTGCTGAAGCTGAATATATGGCTGCAGGTAGTTGTTGTTCACAAATCTTGTGGATTCAAAACCAACTCCTACACTATGGCTACAACTTAGAGAAGTCAAAAATATTTTGTGATAACACCAGTGTTATTTCTATAGCTCAAAATCCAGTCCTCCATAGTAGGACAAAACACATAAAAATTAGGCATCACTTTTTAAGGGATAATGTTGAGAAGAATAAAATTGAACTTCAATATATCCCAACTGATTTGCAAAGGGGAGATATTTTTACCAAACACTTGGATGAAAAGAAACACACCTTCTTTCTAAATCAGTTAGGAATGTTAGATGGAGGAAGTCTAAAATAATATCCAAGATTTTAAAACCTCTAAAAATAGCCAAGACTAGGCAAACATCTTGATTTTTCTAGTGTCTAGATTGTATTTCTGGTCTCTGAACTACGCTCGACGATTTTCCCCCAGATCGTCGAACGGAGATCGACGCTTTCCGAAATCGTAGACCTGAGTTCAGCGCTTCTCAAATAGTGTTCAAATATCTCTCCAGGTCAACGATCGTCGAACGTCGCTCGGCGATTTTGTTTTCTGAACTATCGTCGAACGGAGCTTGACGCTCTCCAATATCGTCAAACGGAGATCGACGATATTGAAGACCTTTCAGATTCCTTTAGAAGCCCCGATCGTCGAACTGAGTTCAACGATCTTTCCTTTTCTGCGTCGAACCCTAATATAAATTCATTTTTCGGCCGTCGTTCTCTCTTTGCGCCTTCGTTCTCTCTGCAAATTTTCTCTTTCCCTCCAAACTTCTCTACACTTGGTCGTTTGTTTATTGATTTTTGCAGGTAACAATGGCCGTCTCAGTTGCCGTTCTAGCCGCAATGAAGTTTGATGCCGGATTCGATATCGACATGGATTCTTTCAACACCAGTGATCAGATTTTCCAAGACATTCTGAAACTGTTCAAGGAGCAAAAATTAGCTACTATCATGTCCACCAGAATCAAACTGCCTGCAGATGAGATCAAGGAGTGGGTCTATACTGCCCACAACCAGGACCAAAACACAGTGGTTGGTTCAATTTCTGGAACCCAGGTCCCTCTAACTTATACTATTCTGACAGAGGTTTTTAGATTGATTTCTGGAGAGGATTCTGCTAAGTTGTCAGGAGAAGCATTTTCTGATTTACTTGCTAGAATGGGTCATTCTGATGCAAACCCTAGCAAGCTGCTGAAAAAGAACTTAGCTGTTGAATACAGGTTCTTAGCTGATGTAGTGTGAAAGGTTCTGTTGGCCAAGCATTCAGCACATGATACCATCTCCAGGTATCAGCTGTGCTTGATGGGAGCCTTAGTGGATAAGAAACAGTTAAACTGGGGAGAGATCTTCTTTGATCTGATTAAGAAGAAAATAAATAAGAATTTTGTGAATTATGGGAGGATCCTAGGGCTGTTTCTCCAACACATATGCCTTGCCCTGCTAGTCTCATCTGGGATGCATATCAATGCCTCTAAGAGGCTCTCCTGTGCCCTCTTTGGCAAATGGGACAGGCAGATAGTGAAGCCCAGCAGGCCCTCTACAAGCACTACTTCAGGCACAAGGACTGTACAAGTCTCTTCCCCTCAAGTCTCTGCCCCTGCAGAAGACTTGTCTGCTGCTTGTTCTCCTCCTCCAACTCTTATTTCATCTCCACCAGTCACCTCCACCATTCAAATTTCATCCACCATCATTATTTCCAGCCCATCTCCTACATCAATTCCATCTCCAATCCCTACTCTCACAGAAGAACTCTTCCACCCATTACATCACTACCCTCAACCAGATATTGACACATCATCTCACATTCCATCTTTCACACTTCTAGATGATTTCTTTATGGATGATTCATCTTCATCCCCTCCTGATCTACCCTCCTCATCCACATCATATCAACAACTTCTGCAAGATATCATTGATCAACCCTCCTTCACACCTTCTATCTTCATTCCCCTTTCTTCCATTTCCACAATCCCCACACCTCAACCTTCACTTCTACCATCCACCAGCTCTCCACCAACATCTCTAGTTGCTCCACCATCCTTCTCTACCTCTGCTCAACTCCCAACTGAGCATGTAGATATTCCAGCCTTAGCTGACAAACTATATGAGTTGATAGCTCCCAGGCTCTCACTTCTGTTGGAGACCTCCTTGGCTCCACTACTCAAGTCAGTTGCAGACTTATCTGCCAGGCTCTCCTCCATCTTTCCTCCTCAGGCAATCCTTTCATTTGGGTGCCTTGATCCAGCTCTCTCTAAATCTAGGCAGGGGAGATGCCTTATGAAGATGTTAGATTGCCTGCTACTGCCATTTCTTCAGTCCCTGCTGCTGCTGCTGCTGATGTTACTTCAACTCAAGCTTCATCAACTCCACAGGTTGCAGTCTTCTCAGTGGACCTCAAGTCCTTATTATCAGTTTTTGATTCAGTCTACTTTAGTTGTCTTCCAGAGAAAATTGCAGTCCAGCCATCAGAGGATCTCTCTAAGGCCATTGTGCCCTTTTCAACATGTGACACCAGCATTATTCATTCCTTTGTAAATTCATTTTATGCTGTTGTCCCTACTGTTGCCCCAGCTATTTCTGTTGCTGTTGAAAGCACTGATGCTGCTCCTACTACTGCAAATGTTGTTGGTTCTGCTGATGTTTCAGTTTTTGAGGATCTGTAGACAGAGGCATATGACTTTGAGCCCACTGTCATTACTGATGATATTGCTGATGCTGAAACTATTATATCTGAATCTGCTGCTGTCTCTTCTAAGAGTGTTGCTCCTGAAAGTTCTGTATCTGCTGTTACTACTGCTGCTGCTACAACTTCTGTCAGTACTGTTTCTGATTCTACTACTGCTGCTACAATTACTGTTAGCACTGTTTCATCTGCTCCAACCCAACTTCAAAAAGATTATCTGAAAAGGATTGATACTTTATATGATGAGCAAAGCTCTGAAAGTGATGAATATAGGACTGATTCTGATGATTCCTCAGCCACTATAGCCAGGAAAAGAAAGGAAAGGAGCAAGGCTATGAAAAAAGTTCCCCCAGCCAAAGTCAAAGATATAAATGACATAACTTATTACATTCTTCATGACTGCCTCATTACTGAACATTGGATGCAATATTCCAAGAATCAATTGAAAGCCATGAAGAAGAAGAGGAAATATGATAAAGGATCTTCTCAGTTCCATCATCCTCCTCCACCTCCTCCTCCTGATGTAGGTGCAGGTGGAAGCTCAGCTGCTCATCTTTCTGCTAGAAGTCAAACCCCCTATCAGCCTCATGGAAGATCTCAATATAGAGGAGGCCAATCAAGAGGTTCTCAATCAAGGAGAGGAAATTATAGAGGAAATCAAAGGGAATTCCAAGTTTACTCCAAAGGCTATTCTAGACAGCATCCATACTCAAGGGAAGGACAAGCTTCATCTGATACAACTTCAGGCCCTTTTCCCTACAAGTTGAAAGAATTAGTCTCATCCAGAGCTCCTCCAGATATTCCTTCCAGCAGATATGAACCTCCAGTGCCCTTTGAGGATCCAGAGAATAATCCTACTGCATAGACTACTAGAATGAAAGAGTTAGCTGCCTTGGATCAAATTAAGAAAGCCAGATAGCAATGCAAGGACACCTCCAGCATTACTACATTGTCAGAACAAAGAAAGAAGGAACTTGAAAGATATGCCTCCAGCAAGTTCTTTGATTCTGAAAGATACATGGAGCTGCACCCTGAAGCTGTAGTACCAAGGCCTAAACAACAAACATCTCTAGGTGCAGCTGATGACAGAAGATAAAAGAAGGAAGCACTTGACCCAAATAGAGAAATTAAACTTATAAAGAGCAAGGAGAAAGAGTAATTCTGTAAGGTGACAATTATTCTAATCTCTGATCTATCTGAGATATATCTGTGATTCTGCAATGTTGTTGTTTGTTATATTGTTGTTTTGTATGATGTTTTTAATTTCTCCAATTTCTGTAAATAGTAATCCTAACCCAAATAGGGGGAGATTGTTGGAACACCCTATTACTAATTTGGGTCAGGATCACTATGTCTTTAGGAAACCTGTTTTTGACCTCATTGTATAGATCTAAAGGTCAATTAGAATTGAGTCTAACAGTTAGTAGTTAGGTTAGGAAGCTGCCCTCAAGACCAAGGTTTTTCAGTTTGGAGACTAAGTCATTTCGTCGAGCTCAGTACGACGAATCGTCGAACTCCAATCGACGATCATTGAGCTCACTTCGACGGATCGTCGAACTCCATTCGACGATCGCTGAGCTCAACTTCAACAAATCGTCGAACTCCATTCGACGATCTTCGAGCTCAATTCGACAATCTTGACCCCAGTATTGATTCTCTATCTCTGAGCTCAGTTCGACGATAGTTGAGCTCAGATCGACGATCTCTGTTGCTGTCTAAGTCCAAATTGCTGAGCTCAGTTCGACGATAGTAGAGCTCAGTTCGACATTTTTCTGAAGAGTTAAACAACTTTCAAGATTCAAATTTAGAACAGTTAAGGAGTTATTGTCAGCAATTAATTCAGAAGATCTTGTAGCCGTTTTCATTTATTATGGAGCAAGTTTCAAGGTATTATCAAGGAATGTTTCATTGGACTTTCCCCCAGAAGATAATTGCAATTAAGGATGTAATTAATGACAGGCTAACAGCTATTCTGGACAGAGGATCATTTTCTATTCAGAACAAAAGGAATAAAAGACAAGATTTTTGAATTCCTGATAGCAATCAAGAAGAAGAGAGTGCACAAGAAAAAGAAGAAAAAAATATTCTCTGCAACAACTCTTCTCTGAAACAACCTCTTTCTCAACAACAATCACTCAAGAGAAAAAGAAAGATAGCTGTAGACATTCTCTATCTCAAAAAATTCATACAAGAACACCATCACTATAAGAGATCAACCATCTGAAATCTTCAGATCTCTTTTGATTCAAGTGTTCAAGGCCATCATCATTCAAGACTCCAGACACCTCACATTTCAGCTGTTGCTGAAATCATCATTTGCTGGAGATCAATTTCTGAAGGTCTATCACCCTACAGCAAAGCTTCATTTCCTGATCAACTACAGAACTCAGGGGGAGCTTTGACAACATCAATATCCACATAGTCTTCTCAGATGCTTTGAGAAAAAGAAGACTTCCATCACTCTCTCATCCCCACCTCTGTAAAGGGTTTTTCAAAATCTCTTCAAAAGTTTGTGTGTGGTTTTTGAGCACCTTATCAAAAGCTCATTGGTGGCAAGACACCTGATCAAAAAATCTGGTTTGGTTTTTGAGTACCTTATCAAAAGCTCATTGGTGCCCAAGACACCTGATCAACTCATCCTGTAGTGGATTCCTACCTAGGGTGGTAGAAGAGTGGATGTACCCAAGTTTAGGGGAACCACTACAGCTCCTTGTGTCTTCTGGTTGCTTGTCTTTATTTTTGTTTCTGGCTGTGATCTGTGATTAGTTTCTTTTGTAGATTGTGATTAGATAGCTGCTGTGTTTAGATTTACCATTTGCTTCCCTGTTCACTCAGATTACAACAACTGTTGTAAAAATTTTTTTTAAGCACCATACTCTATTCACCCCCCTCTAGAGTATATCAGATCTAGCTTGCACTTTCACTGGGGAATCGTGCAACTAGACTACCAAAACAGCCACTCGAAAGCCCGCGAGAAAACCATGCTCGAACAACGGTCAGAGCCAGCGTAACGCCCATCAAGCGTATGAAATCACTCAACGACAAATCTGGGGCGTTACAATCACTCCCCCTAATAAAGGTTTCGCCTCGAAACTTTGCAATAACTTTTTGTTTCTCAATCAAACGAGTAATCAAACAAAAACACCAATTCACATACCAGCTTATTTACGGGAACAAATGAGGGTGAGCCGCCCTCATCGTTGACTCGAGCTCCCACGTCGCACTTTCCACATTCTGATTTTTCCATAGCACCTTGACCATAGGGATCTTCTTTTTCCGCAACACGCGCTCTTGGGAGTATGAGAATGATGTTAGGCCTAGATGACCGTCATCCCACTAACTTGTGCCAAAATGATGAATGCATGAATTTCTTTGACCCAAAACCATGAGCGTACATGTGTCATCATGTAGATCTTTAGCTTGGCACGTAGTGCTCATACAATGTTATGTTATGCGTGCTATGCTATGCATTCTAGAAACGGCCTCAATGCATGCCATGAACGGTCGTACGCATCACAATGCTATGCATCCCATACTACATAACATTGCATGCAACGAATAAAAGAAAACGGGCTAGTCGCATCCATGTGGTAAGGTTATGCATACCATACTACATAACCCGCACATGTTGCCCCTATGGTGGATCCTGATGACTAGTTTTAGTCATCCTTTTTGGGGGTAATTTAGTTTTCAAAATGCCTAATTTTATTTATATTTTATGTTTGTTATTTCATGTTTTAATGTTTCTTTAAAATATTTTAATTCCTAGTGTTATTAGAGTTTTGATATAAAATTCTATATAGTCTTACTTTATGTGTTATGTTATTATATATTATGTTATGTTATGATACGTTTTAATTTTAAGGTTGTAATATTTCTATTATGTTTAAAATCTTGTTTTAACTTTAACTTTGTTATGTTATGTTTTAAAATCTATATAGTGTTATGTTATGTTATGTTTTAACTTTGTTTTAATTTTGTTATGACTAATTCATGTCTTGTTTTGTTTTATTTTTAGGTCTAAAGTCCAAGCTTGGTGCAGCCCACAATTTGCATTGCCGGCTTCTTCCCCACATTGGTGCAGCCCACATTGATAAAGCCTACATGATGCAGCCCTCAAGCTCAAGTCCAACCCATTGCATGTAGAACCTGAGCCACAACAAGCCCCTACCCGAGCCACCTAGCCAACCCGAGCCCATGCAGCCCTCAAAGCCCCTACCCGAGCCACCAAACAGCCCCTACCCAAACCCAAAGCAGCCCACCTAGCCTACCCGAGCCCCCTATGTAGCCCATTTAAGCCCACATGGCCGGCCACCCCCTCTCTCTCCTTTATTTCTCTTGCCACCTTTCAATCCATGCATGCATCATAATATTCCCTCTCCCTCCTCATTGATTTCTCTATCATTCAATATTATATTCATGCATTCCTCCTACATGGCCGGCCACCTTTTAATCAATTACATGCATGTTTTCTTTCTCTCTCCCTTCCATTTATTGCATGCATGCACTCATGCTTGGCCGGCCCCTCTCCTCTCTCCCCCCTTTTATTATTTTCTCCTCCATTTATTCCTCATGCATCCCCCACTCATCCCTTCTCTCTCATTAATTTCTCTATCCATGCACCTTGCCACCAATACATTGAACCCACCTCCTCTTTCTTCCCCCAAATTAAATAATGTGCATGCATCTTCTCCATCCTACTTGGCCGGCCACCCCCCTTGCCCCCTCTTCTTCTTTCCATTCTAGAATCTTCCCTCCTCATCTATAAAAGGCACCATGGTCTCATGCTTGGAAGAGTTGGATTTTGGAGAGCAAGTGAAGTTCTAGTTCAAGAGAGTGCTTTCTTTTTGCTTACATGTTGTTAGTGTAATCTTTTCTTTTCAATTAGTGCAAGTTTTCCTTATAGCCTAATCTAGTCTTTTTAATATTTTGTACACTCTTTTTATTTGCAAGTAATGAAATTCTCTTCTATTTGTTTCGTTGTTTCTTTTTGCAATATGCGTAGCTAATCTTCTTTTAGCATTTGATCATGAGGATCCATGATTTGAAATGAGAATTATTTTTATTTCATAGTTTTATTTTCGCGTAATTCTACTCGGTCCTTCTTTGATTTATTTTGTGTCGACTCCGTATTTCCGGTATACGGTAGTAGGCTTATGATCTCATATTCGAGTAGCCGAGAGGCTCGTGGATGTGAAAGATCACTCAAAGAAGGAAGGAGTTGAACGCAACCCTAGAGTTAGGACGACGTAAATCCTCCGGATTGGAGTCAAATCCAATAGTGCGGATCACCTCGATAATGCAACTTTAGGCTTTTTCGGTTTGTAAAGAGATTTCGATCGAAAAGTCTATAAGTTAGGAGACTTAATGCTCTAGCGAGATTTTGTCTTATTTTCGGATCCGTCACGGCCAAGTTGGATTTGCAAATTTAAAACTATGCCCTTTTATTTTCTCGTTTCATTTCATGGTGAATCAATGATCGAATGCTAGCCTTTTTTATATAAGTTTTCGTCTCGCAATTTATCGTTCCTTTTGCTTCTTAAAAAAATTCTCAAATCCCTTTAATTTTCCGGTAGGATAATAGTTAGAGCGCGAGTAGAAGTACTTGACAACCCCGTGTTTAAATACGACCTTGGTACTACAATTCGACAGGTACGCTTGCCTGTTCGGGTTTTGGCCCACCAAGTTTTTGGCGCCGTTGCCGGGGAGCTTTCTTCGTCAATATTTTGAAAACGCTTGCGCTATTACTTCTCCAAAAAAATCAAAAAAAAATTTATTATAATTTATTATAATCAACCCACCTCATTTTAATTTCTACCCCACCTAAAATCTCTCGAAAAGGGTAAGGGGCTTTAAGCGCCACCATTTTACCTAGTACCGGGCGAACCCTTCACCGGGTAGTCCTCGGGAAGTTCGAGAGCCAAGCCGTCAAAAAATATCTTTTTTTTTTCAAAAAACAAAACAAAAAAATTTTCCTTTCTTTTCCTCTTTTTCTTTCTCATCTTCCCTCTTTTTCTTTACTAGTGCATGACCCGAGCGAATCCGTCGCTACTTGTTGATTTGGACCCAGAAATCGAACGCTCCTTTCGGAGACAACTACGATTCGGGGCTTCCACTTCTCAAACAACAGTTTAGGATTCCTTCGGGGATTGTAATTATTCTGAAATGGGAGATCCCAACCCAGGAATGGCTCAGCAAAGGACTATGTCCGATTATGCTCGACCCAACCTGGAGGGGACTGAAACAAGTATTGTTCGACCTGCAATCGCGAACAATAACTTTGAGCTTAAGCCTAGCATCATACAAATGGTGCAGCAATATGTACAGTTCGACGGATTACAAGATGAAGATCCGAACTTGCATATTGCAAATTTTCTTGAAATCTGTGACACCTTCAAAATAAATGGTGTCTCAGATGATGCTATAAGGCTAAGACTCTTCCCCTTCTCCTTAAGAACTAAAGCCAAACAGTGGTTGAGTTCTCTTCCAAGAGGCTCAATCACTACTTGGAACATTTTAATTGAAAAATTTCTTGCTAGATACTTCCCTCCCGCCAAAACTGCTAAGTTAAGAAATGATATCACTTCTTATTCTCAAATTGCTTCTGAGACCCTCTATGACACTTGGGAGAGGTTCAAAGAACTTTTGAGAAGATGCCCTCATCATGCTCTGCCTGTATGGTTACAGGTTCAGACATTTTACAATGGGCTAAATCAAGAAACAAAGCAAATGATAGATGCCGCTTCCGCTGGTTCTTTAGACCGCAAAACTCCGGAAGCCGCTCTTGAGCTTATCGAGGACATGGCGATGAACACTTATCAGTGGAATTCGTCCAGGTCTCGCCCATCTAAACCTGCAGGTATCTATGAAGTGGATTCGGTGACGCAACTGGCGATGCAAGTGGAAATGCTGAACAAGAAGATCTCGGAGATGACTGCTCCCTCCGCCGCTAAGGTATATGAAAATGCTGCTGCTGCCGAGCAGGTGGATTATCTGGGGAACATACCCAGGCCTGCTCAAAATAATTCTGCCAATAATTTTTCTACTTTTTCGAATTTTTCTTCTCCTCCTGGTTTTAATGCTGCTACGAATTCTTATCATCCTGGATGGCGTAACCATCCTAATTTTTCATGGAATAATAATGCTAACGTAGTACGCCCACCGCACGATTTTACACCACCACCACCACCACCACAACAAAATTTTCAAAAACCTTCCCCTTTGGAAGAGATCCTCGCTAAATATATAAGCTCGAACGATGCCACTATTAGAAATTTAACGGGATCAATTAAAAATTTAGAAAATCAGGTCGGCCAACTCGCCAAGGCTTTTTATGAGAGACCACCTGGAACTCTTCCCTCGAACACTGAGCCTAACCCAAGGGAACATGCAAATGCGATTTCCCTTCGGAGCGGTAAAGTTGTTAACGAGCCCACCACAAGGGAAGAGCCAAGGGTGATTGTCCCTCCTGTTTGTATCCCCAAGGAGAATAATAACATAGATCTTGAAAACGAAAAATCTATTTCCATTATTTCTAATTCTGCAAAAGAAAAAAATGGTTTTCAAAATGATGCTCCAATCGTTCTGAAGGAATTTCCGCCACCTCCTTATCCGGCTAGACTTAGGCAAGAAAAATTAGATAATCAATATCAACGCTTTCTTGAAATATTTAAACAAATTCATATTAATTTGCCATTTCATGAAGCGATTAGTCAAATGCCGAAGTACGCCAAATATCTTAAGGACCTATTAACGAACAAGACGAAATTAGAAAATTTATCGCATGTAACCTTAAATGAAGAATGCTCTGCGGTCGTTAACAACTCTAATCTTCCTAAAAAGATAAACGATCCGGGTAGTTTTTCCATTCCATGCGTTTTTGGTGATCTTTTCGTTAAACACGCGTTAGCAGATCTAGGAGCGAGCATCAATTTGATGCCTTTTTCACTATTTAAGAAGTTAGGTTTGGGCACTCTCAACCCTACGCGCATGAGTATTCAGTTAGCCGATCGTTCGATTAAGTATCCGTTAGGAGTCGTTGAGGATGTGTTAGTGAAGGTCGACAAATTCATCTTCCCGGTGGATTTTGTCATTCTCGATATTGAAGAGGACATCGAGGTCCCTCTTATCCTTGGTCGACCTTTCCTAGCCACCGCTCGCACAATTATAAATGTGAGTGAGGGAAAACTTTTTCTGCATGTAGGAGATGAGGAAGTAATATTTGATATTAATAAATCGATGAAAAACTCTTTACAAAATGATGACTCTTGTTTTTTCATTGATGATTTAAAAGAAGACTCCTATTTCCCTCCAAATGATTTTTCTTCTTCCTTTTTTGGACCCTCATCAACTATTTTTGAAAACACTGTTATGTCCGTGCAAGCACCATTCGAAAATGACTCTGATTTTGGACAACAAAGTCTTATTTTTGAAAATGATGAAAATTTGCCAAATTACTTTGAAAAACCACCTGACCCTGCAGAAAAAAATTATCATGTTAAGAACTTCCGCCAGCATAAAAATTTTAAACCGGGCGATCAGGTTCTTCTTTTAAATTCCCGTTTACGTATTTTCTTTGGAAAATCTAAATCTCGTTGGTCTGGACCGTTTACGATCAAGGATGTTTTTTATGATGGAACTGTGTTACTTTCGCACCCCGATAGGGGGGATTTTAAAGTAAATGGCCGTAGACTTAAACTTTATTTTTCTAATGATTATGTGCCTCCTGCAAAGGAGAATCTGGTGTTGGACTCTTAAACAATTATCTTGTGTGGGACATTTTTTTTATTTTTGGACTTATTATTATTATTCTGAAACTCTTTTATTTGGATGACTGTAATAAAAAACATTATCGGGCATCTGCCCATGGACTCTTTCTCCTTTTCTTTTATTTTGCTCTTTCTACCGGAGGCCAATCAAGTCCATGATCGTGGTCGCCGCTCCGCCGCTGCTGATATCAGATGGATCAAGTCACACCTGCTGACGATCAAGTACTCTACAAAGCAAGCATGGGGGAGCGACATCCGCCTTCATCTCACGAACCCGGGGAAGTCCTGTTCTTTTTTATTATTTTTCCTGCATTTTTCTTTTTCTCTTCTTCTCAGTCCCCTTCTCTTTTTCTTTATGTTTTCTTCATTGAGGGCAATGAAGGATTTAAGCATGGGGGGGTCTAGTTTCTTTTGGGTTCTTCTTCCTTCAAAAAAAAAAATTTTTATTAGTATAGTATTTTATGTTATCAACATCTAAAATCCAAAAATTATAAAATATAAAACCCAAAAAAATTAGAGAAAAACAAAAATCAAAAAAAAATTGTGCTAAAATCTATTTGAAAAACAAAACCTAAAATTATTTTCTATCTTTATTTTTATGTTTCCTCTAGTGATGTGTAGGCCCGTGCGGTTCCTTAGTTCTATTTAGATTTCTCTGAATTGGTTTTCTAAATTTATCAGTTTAACATAGCTTAGTTTACTAGTTTCTTTTTCTTAAATATAGGCATCCGATTTTTACGTTTTAAGTTAGCAATTTGTAGTTATGTCTTTTTATTCGGTTAGTTGCTTACGAATGGTTGCTAGGTATCATTAGCTCTTTTTCATTTGCGAGGTAGTCTTTCTTGGTGTCTAGAACTTGTACCAAGCTACTCTCGAAGCATTTGCGCCGTTTTTACGTTCTTTAGAAATGATTTAGGCCAACATTTGAATAGTTTGAGCTTTTCTTGCCCACCAAAAACAAAACCCTTGCAAAACAATTTTGGGCCTTTTCCTTATGTTCTTTGTTTTTAGCTCCACCTTTCATTTCATTATGTTCACCAAAGCCAAATATCTTTCCTATTTTTGCACTATAAATTTGAGCTTAAAAATTATTTTTGTGGGAAGGATATTATTTTTGAAATGATTAGGAAATTCTCAAGCTCATTTTTTGGAGCTTTCTTATCAAATGTTATTCAAAAGAAAAAAATTGAGAAAGAGAAAAAAATATATATCATTACAAAATCAAAAAAAAAAATGAATGCAAAAAGTTTATGTTTGGCCAAGTTTATAAAAGAAAAATTTTCATGGCCTTTTTGTTGTAGTTTCATATTGGAGAAATGACATTCTCATTACTTCTCATTTGTTATTATGCTTTATTTATTTTTTTGAGCTCACCTTGGTTTAGTGCCTAAAACCTTCATGTTTATCTTTGATTCCACTTCCTAATCATTTACCTAAGCCAAGTTTTAATGCCTAGTAGAAGTCCTAATGATCTTAGAACTTAATTTCGCGTAGTGGAGAAAGTGTGAACGTACAAGTCTATGGCCACCATCATTGATGGATTTCTTTGGAGGTTATCTTGGAGTGTCTTAGGGTTAATGTTTATCTAGCAACCTAGTAGTTTGTTAATGCGCCGTTTACTTAGAACCTCTACTTTTTGTTGTCCTTATTCTCATTTATTTTGGATGCCTTGTTTTTAAGATTTAGAAATGTGTAGACTTTTCTTATGTTCTAATGATATTTTTAGGTCTCCACTTTCAAGTTTTCTACTGTGCACTTCTCACCCCACTAGTTGTTAACATAGGAATTAGGATAGTTTAATTTTTCATGTTTTGTTTTTCTAAATTATGAAACCTAAATTAGCTTTGTTGATTTTCTATTTCCTACCCTAGTTTTTATTTCTATTTGCTTGAGGGCAAGCAAATGTCTAAGCATGGGGGAATTTGATGACTAGTTTTAGTCATCCTTTTTGGGGGTAATTTAGTTTTCAAAATGCCTAATTTTATTTATATTTTATGTTTGTTATTTCATGTTTTAATGTTTCTTTAAAATATTTTAATTCCTAGTGTTATTAGAGTTTTGATATAAAATTCTATATAGTCTTACTTTATGTGTTATGTTATTATATATTATGTTATGTTATGATACGTTTTAATTTTAAGGTTGTAATATTTCTATTATGTTTAAAATCTTGTTTTAACTTTAACTTTGTTATGTTATGTTTTAAAATCTATATAGTGTTATGTTATGTTATGTTTTAACTTTGTTTTAATTTTGTTATGACTAATTCATGTCTTGTTTTGTTTTATTTTTAGGTCTAAAGTCCAAGCTTGGTGCAGCCCACAATTTGCATGGCCGGCTTCTTCCCCACATTGGTGCAGCCCACATTGATAAAACCTACATGATTGCAGCCCTCAAGCTCAAGTCCAACCCATTGCATGTAGAACCCGAGCCACAACAAGCCCCTACCCGAGCCACCTAGCCAACCCGAGCCCATGCAGCCCTCAAAGCCCCTACCCGAGCCACCAAACAGCCCCTACCCAAACCCAAAGCAGCCCACCTAGCCTACCCGAGCCCCCTATGTAGCCCATTTAAGCCCACATGGCCGGCCACCCCCTCTCTCTCCTTTATTTCTCTTGCCACCTTTCAATCCATGCATGCATCATAATATTCCCTCTCCCTCCTCATTGATTTCTCTATCATTCAATATTATATTCATGCATTCCTCCTACATGGCCGGCCACCTTTTAATCAATTACATGCATGTTTTCTTTCTCTCTCCCTTCCATTTATTGCATGCATGCACTCATGCTTGGCCGGCCCCTCTCCTCTCTCCCCCCTTTTATTATTTTATCCTCCATTTATTCCTCATGCATCCCCCACTCATCCCTTCTCTCTCATTAATTTCTCTATCCATGCACCTTGCCACCAATACATTGAACCCACCTCCTCTTTCTTCCCCCAAATTAAATAATGTGCATGCATCTTCTCCATCCTACTTGGCCGGCCACCCCCCTTGCCCCCTCTTCTTCTTTCCATTCTAGAATCTTCCCTCCTCATCTATAAAAGGCACCATGGTCTCATGCTTGGAAGAGTTGGATTTTGGAGAGCAAGTGAAGTTCTAGTTCAAGAGAGTGCTTTCTTTTTGCTTACATGTTGTTAGTGTAATCTTTTCTTTTCAATTAGTGCAAGTTTTCCTTATAGCCTAATCTAGTCTTTTTAATATTTTGTACACTCTTTTTATTTGCAAGTAATGAAATTCTCTTCTATTTGTTTCGTTGTTTCTTTTTGCAATATGCGTAGCTAATCTTCTTTTAGCATTTGATCATGAGGATCCATGATTTGAAATGAGAATTATTTTTATTTCATAGTTTTATTTTCGCGTAATTCTACTCGGTCCTTCTTTGATTTATTTTGTGTCGACTCCGTATTTCCGGTATACGGTAGTAGGCTTATGATCTCATATTCGAGTAGCCGAGAGGCTCGTGGATGTGAAAGATCACTCAAAGAAGGAAGGAGTTGAACGCAACCCTAGAGTTAGGACGACGTAAATCCTCCGGATTGGAGTCAAATCCAATAGTGCGGATCACCTCGATAATGCAACTTTAGGCTTTTTCGGTTTGTAAAGAGATTTCGATCGAAAAGTCTATAAGTTAGGAGACTTAATGCTCTAGCGAGATTTTGTCTTATTTTCGGATCCGTCACGGCCAAGTTGGATTTGCAAATTTAAAACTATGCCCTTTTATTTTCTCGTTTCATTTCATGGTGAATCAATGATCGAATGCTAGCCTTTTTTATATAAGTTTTCGTCTCGCAATTTATCGTTCCTTTTGCTTCTTAAAAAAATTCTCAAATCCCTTTAATTTTCCGGTAGGATAATAGTTAGAGCGCGAGTAGAAGTACTTGACAACCCCGTGTTTAAATACGACCTTGGTACTACAATTCGACAGGTACGCTTGCCTGTTCGGGTTTTGGCCCACCAGATCCATATACAACCACATATTATGCATCCCATACTACATAATATGCCCCGTATACTTCTGTTCATGTCATGAGTGTAGTGTTCGTGCTTCGACCAAGACGTACTGATGGCACCTCGGTGTGTGTATGAGATGATGATATTTACTAATGTTTCTAAAGGAAAGTTTGCCCGACCAATTGTCAAGCAAACCTGTCTCTGATACCAATTGTCACAACCCGCATTTCCTCAACGAGTACATCGTATCAGAGTAAGAGGAACTACGTGTTATGATGCCACGTCGTGCAGGGGATAACTTCACACACTCAGGCAAACCCTCGACGCTACTTTAGTAGTTGAAAACCATCAGTTGTATGCAAGAAAACCGTTTAGTTTGATGGTCGTATCCCTCGGCCTTATGGATCAAAACGTGTGTTTGTACGCGGCGGAAAATACTTTAGTTTACTTATGACGATCTACTATATGCATTCTTGATTTATAATAAGATCAGAAATCATCCTTTTTACGTTGTTTGGAAAATACTTGTTTAGGTGACCAAAACATGTTATGAATGCTATAGAATAATAGGTTTTGTTTAGCTTAAAATACCTAATGCAACCTAGCATAAAACAGTCTCAAGAGCAAGTAGAGATCATTCCAATGATTCTTAATAGCAGTCTAGCATTCATATGTATCAAATAAAGAAAGCCACTAATGGGCGCCAACAAACTGACACGAACCCATTGGGGCGTATGTATGTCTGTACAACAAAGTAAAGAACTACCTCGCTAAGTAAGCTCGGCTAGCTCCAAAGAAACACTACCCAAGCACTAGCCGCTCAACCGGCTACAACCTGCACCTGAGGCATTCAAGAAAGAACACCTCAGTAATCATCAAAGCTACAAAATAGAGTATTAAGTTCATAAAATATGACGAAGGGGCTTACCGACCCCGTAGCAATTTTTCATGTCAAACGAGTGAAAAGAACTGGGTCGAAAACAAGTGTCAAACACTGCCAACCCAAAGTGTCAAACGCACCAAGTGCGTGAAAGTCTCATCAAGTCTTGCTCAACCCGAAGGAGCACAAAGGCAACATATAAGCACATTCCATCATCTTGACAACATGAAACACCTATACTAGTGAAACATAAGCAGCAGCTAAGGTCGATTACGCAAGGGTCTTTTGGTGGCGGCCCTAAAGTGGAATGCACCAATAAAAGCCAGCCCAAATCGGGGCAAAAACGGTGCTCTACACCACAAAACAAAACCCGGTGGCCACCAAGGCTGAAACCACACCACCCCTTACCGAATCCGTACACAAATGCTACTGTCATGGTTCACAATTCGCCTCGCAAAACTCACCATAACCCAAGCTAAACACGTTTCAGTTCAGCGTCCTCACTCATGACTACATATTGCCCAAGTTATGTCAAACTTGATAGAATTTGGATCTCTACTTCACCATAAGCAAACCCCACAAGTAACAATTTCGATGAAACCTAACAAGCTCGCGAATCATAGGAACAAGAAATGTAGATAATTGAAAAATACAAGGTAAAACTGGACAAAAGTGAGGTAAGCAACAAGGAGATGAACAATAAGTAAGCATATAGATTTGGAAATTCTTGAAAGACAAGATTATTTATGCTTGTGAATCCTAAACAAAAGAGTAACAAGGCTAAGCTATTTAGACCAAAGTGAGGTGCAAAACAAGAAGAACAAGCTATTAAAATTGAAAGGGGAAAGCTAGCTAAACTTGCATAATCAAAGAACAAGAAAACAAGATTGGCAAGGTTGAAGAACACCGCTTGCCTGAACCGATACAACACCGCGACGGCTGTTCCTCTCTTTCCTTCCCTTATCTTAGCTTTGCTCCCTTGATTTCCTTTTAGAATGAGGAAGAAGATGAAGAAGAGGGTGGAGAAAGATGAAGTGAGGAGAAAATAAACTCTCTTCTCGGATTTATTCTTCCAGTATAGAGCTGGACGGCTTGATCTAGAATCAAAAAAACGAACGGCACAAAAAAACTGAAAAAGTCGATTTTCGGCCATATCACGCCCTGTGACACGCCCATGTCACAGGGCGTGTACCTTAAGCGGCACAGAATCCGACAATTTCAAATTTATCTACAAGGTACACGGCCGGGTACACGCCCGTGACGGGTCAGTCACGCCCGTGACCTAGGGCGTGTAACCCGTGTCTCGACATCTCGTCGACCAAAAGTGTCGACACTTCGACAAAGCTGGACACGCCCTGTGACACTCCCGTGTCACAGGCCGTGTCCCCTCTCTCGACACCCGACAATCGACACTCGACACTCGACATAGCGGGACACGGCCCGTGACACGCCCGTGTCACGGGGCGTGTACCCCATTCGTCGAGCTCAACTCGACGCAAGAAAATTCGTCGAGTCAAGGAGGTCACGCCCCAGGTCACACCTTGGGTCACGCCCCGACACGCCCGTGTTGGGGGGGCGTGTTCCTCCAGCAACTTCGTCGAACGAAGTTCGACGACCACAAAGCCAAACCGCATCCCGAGCTGGACACGCCCTGACACAGGCCGTGTCACTCAAAAAAATGACCATTTTTCACTGTTTTGAAAAGTGTTTCTTTCTCGTCCTAGACCATTTTTGCCTTAAGAACTTTTTACCCCTTTTTTCTATACAATCAACCCGTTTTGAGCAACATTACCTGGGCTCGAAAAAGTGCAAGCATTCCCTAAGAGGCCTCACCGAGTCCCAAAATTGGACTCCGGCTTGCTGGGGAATCGTGCAACTAGACTACCAAAACATCCACTCGAAAGCTCGCGAGAAAACCATGCTCGAACAATGATCAGAGCCAGCGTAACGCCCATCAAGCGTATGAAATCACTCAACGACAAATCCGGGGCGTTACAATCACTCCCCCTAATAAAAGTTTCGCCTCGAAACTTTGCAATAACTTTTTTTTTCTCAATCAAAGGAGTAATCAAACAAAAACACCAATTCACATACCAGCTTATTTACGGGAACAAATGAGGGTGAGCCGCCCTCATCGTTGACTCGAGCTCCCACGTCGCGCTTTCCACATTCTGATTTTTCCATAGCACCTTGACCATAGGGATCTTCTTTTTCCGCAACACGCGCTCTTGGGAGTATGAGAATGATGTTATGCCTAGATGACCGTCATCCCACTAACTTGTGCCAAAACGATGAATGCATGAATTTCTTTGACCCAAAACCATGAGTGTATAGGTGTCATCATGTAGATCTTTAGCTTGGCACGTTTTGCTCATGCAATGTTATGTTATGTGTGCTGTGCTATGCATTCTAGAAACGGCCTTAATGCATGCCATGAGCGGTGGTACGCATCACAATGCTATGCATCACATACTACATAACATTGCATGCAACGAATAAAAGAAAACGTGCTATTCGCATCCATGTGGTAAGGTTATGCATCACATACTACATAACCTGCACATGTTTCCCCTATGGTGGATCCATATACAACCACATATTATGCATCCCATACTACATAATATGCCCTGTATACTTCTGTTCATGCCATGAGTGTAGTGTTCGTGCTTCGGCCAAGACGTACTGATGACACCTCGGTGTGTGTATGAGATGATGATAATTACTAATGTTTACTAAAGGAAAGTTTGCCCGACCAATTGTCAAGCAAACCTGCCTCTGATACCAACTGTCACAACCCACATTTCCTTAACGAGTACATCGTATCAGAGTAAGAGGAACTACGTGTTATGATGCCATGTCGTGCAGGGGATAACTGCACACGCTCAGGCAAACCCTCGACGCTACTTTAGTAGTTGAAAACCATCAGTTGTATGCAAGAAAACCATTTAGTTTGATGGCCGTATCCCTCGGCCTTATGGATCAAAACGTGTGTTTGTACGCGGCGGAAAATACTTTAGTTTACTTATGACGATCTCCTATATGCATTCTAGATTTATAATAAGATCAGAAATCATCCTTTTTACGTTGTTTGGAAAATACTTGTTTAGGTGACCAAAACATGTTATGAATTCTAACAATAATAGGTTTTGTTTAGCTTAAAATACCTAATGCAACCTAGCATAAAACAGTCCCAAGAGCAAGTAGAGATCATTCCAATGATTCATAATAGCAGTCTAGCATTCATATGTAGCAAGTAAAGAAAGCAACCAATGGGCGCCAACAAACTGACACGAACCCATTGATGCGTATGTATGTCTGTACAATAAAGTAAAGAATTTCCTCGCTAAGTAAGCTCGGCTAGCTCCAAAGAAACTCAACCCAAGCACTAGCCGCTCACCCGGCTACAACCTGCACCTGAGGCATTCAAGAAAGAACACCTCAGCAATCATCAAAGCTACAAAATAGAGTATTAAGTTCATAAAATATGACGAAGGGGCTTACCGACCCCGTAGCAATTTTTCATGTCAAACGAGTGAAAAGAACTGGGTGGAAAACAAGTGTCAAACACTGCCAACCCAAAGTGTCAAACGCACCAAGTGCGTGAAAGTCTCATCAAGTCCTGCTCAACCCGCAGGAGCACAGAGGCAACATATACGCTCATTCCATCATCTTGACAACATGAAATACCTATACTAGTGAAACATAAGCAGCAGTTAAGGTCGATTTCGCAAGGATCTTTTGGTGGCGGCCCTAAAGTGGAACGCACCAATAAAAGCCAGCCCAAATTGGGGCCAAAACGGTGCTCTACACCACAAAACAAAACCCGGTGGCCACCAAGGCTGAAACCACACCACACCTTACCGAATCCGTACACAAATGCTCCTGCCATGATTCACAATTCGCCTCGCAAAACTCACCATAACCCAAGCTAAACACGTTTCAGTTCAGCGTCCTCACTCATGACTACATATTGCCCAAGTTATATCAAACTTGATAGAATTTGGATCTCTACTTCACCATAAGAAAACCCCACAAGTAACAACGTCGATGAAACCTAACAAGCTCGCAAATCATAGGAACAAGAACGGTAGCTAATAGAAAAATACAAGGTAAAACTGGACAAAAGTGAGGTAAGCAACAAGGAGATGAACAATAAGTAAGCATATAGATTGGGAAATTCTTGAAAGACAAGATTATTTATGCTTGTGAATCCTAAACAAAAGTAAGAGTAACAAGGCTAAGCTATTTAGACCAAAGTGAGGTGCAAAACAAGAAGAACAAGCTATTAAAATTGAAAGGGGAAAGCTAGCTAAACTTGCATAATCAAAGAACAAGAAAACAAGATTGGCAAGGGTGAAGAACACCGCTTGCCTGAACCGATACAACACCGCGACGGCTGCTCCTCTCTTTCCTTCCCTTGTCTTAGCTTTGCTCCCTTGATTTCCTTTTGGAATGAGGAAGAAGATGAAGAAGAGGGTGGAGAAAGATGAAGTGAGGAGAAAATAAACTCTCTTCTCGGCTTTATTCTTCCAGGACAGAGCTCGACGGCTTTATCCAGAATCAGAAAAATGAACGGCACAAAAAAACTGAAAAAGTCAATTTTCGGCCCTGTCACGCCCTGTGACACGCCTGTGTCACAGGGCGTGTACCTTAAGCGGCGCAGAATCCGACAATTTCAAATTTATCTACAAGGTACACGGCCGGGTACACGCCCGTGACGGGTCGGTCACGCCCGTGACCTAGGGCGTGTAACCCGTGTCTCGACATCTCATCGACCAAAAGTGTCGACACTTCGACAAAGCTGGACACGCCCTGTGACACGCCCGTGCCACAGGCCGTGTCCCCTCTCTCGACACCCGACACTCGACACTCGACACTCGACACTTGACATAGCGGGACACGGCCCGTGACATGCCCGTGTCACGGGGCGTGTACCCTATTCATCGAGCTCAACTCGACGCAAGAAAATTCGTCGAGTCAAGGAGGTCACGCCCCAGGTCACGCCCTGGGTCACGCCCCGACACGCCCATGTCGGGGGGGGGGGGGGGGGGGGGCGTGTTCCTCCAGCAACTTCGTCGAACGAAGTTCAACGACCATAAAGCCAAACTGCATCCGAGCTGGAGCCCTGGATACGCCCTGGGATACGCCCGTGTCCCAGGCCGTGTCACTCAAAAAAATGACCATTTTTCACTGTTTTGAAAAGTGTTTCTTTCTCGTCCTACACCATTTTTGCCTTAAGGACTTTTTACCCTTTTTTTTCTATACAATCAACCCGTTTTGAGCAACATTACCCGGGCTCAAAAAAGTGCAAGCATTCCCTAAGAGGCCTCACCGAGTCCCAAAATTGGACTCCGGCTTGCTGGGGAATCGTGCAACTAGACTACCAAAACAGCCACTCGAAAGCCCGCGAGAAAACCATGCTCGAACAACGGTCAGAGCCAGCGTAACGCCCATCAAGCGTATGAAATCACTCAACGACAAATCCGGGGCGTTACAATCACTCCCCCTAATAAAAGTTTCGCCTCGAAACTTTGCAATAACTTTTTTTTTCTCAATCAAAGGAGTAATCAAACAAAAACACCAATTCACATACCAACTTATTTACGGGAACAAATGAGGGTGAGCCGCCCTCATCGTTAACTCGAGCTCCCACGTCGCGCTTTCCACATTCTGATTTTTCCATAGCACCTTGACCATAGGGATCTTCTTTTTCCGCAACACGCGCTCTTGGGAGTATGAGAATGATGTTATTCCTAGATGACCGTCATCCCACTAACTTGTGCCAAAACGATGAATACATGAATTTCTTTGACCCAAAACCATGAGTGTACATGTGTCATCATGTAGATCTTTAGCTTGGCACGTTGTGCTCATGCAATGTTATGTTATGCGTTCTATGCTATGCATTCTAGAAACGGCCTTAATGCATGCCATGAGCGGTCGTACGCATCACAATGCTATGCATCCCATACTACATAACATTGCATGCAACGAATAAAAGAAAACGTGCTAGTCGCATCCATGTGGTAAGGTTATGCATCTCATACTACATAACCTGCACATGTTGCCCCTATGGTGGATCCATATACAACCACATATTATGCATCCCATACTACATAATATGCCCCGTATACTTCTGTTCATGTCATGAGTGTAGTGTTCGTGCTTCGGCCAAGACATACTGATGGCACCTCAGTGTGTGTATGAGATGATGATAATTACTAATGTTTACTACAGGAAAGTGTGTGTATGAGATGATGACCAATTGTCAAGCAAACCTGCTTCTGATACCAACTGTCACAACCCGCATTTCCTCAACGAGTACATCGTATCAGAGTAAGAGGAACTACGTGTTATGATGCCACGTCGTGTAGGGGATAACTACACACGCTCAGGCAAACCCTCGACGATACTTTAGTAGTTGAAAACCATCAGTTGTATGCAAGAAAACTGTTTAGTTTGATGGCCGTATCCCTCGGCCTTATGGATCAAAATGTGTGTTTATACGCGGCGGAAAATACTTTAGTTTACTTATGACGATCTCCTATATGCATTCTAGATTTATAATAAGATCAGAAATCATCCTTTTTACGTTGTTTGGAAAATACTTGTTTAGGTGACCAAAACATGTTATGAATGCTATACAATAATAGGTTTTGTTTAGCTTAAAATACCTAATGCAACCTAGCATAAAACAGCCCCAAGAGCAAGTAGAGATCATTCCAATGATTCATAATAGCAGTCTAGCATTCATATATAGCAAGTAAAGAAAGCCACCAATGGGCGCCAACAAACTAACACGAACCCATTGGGGCGTATGTATGTCCTACAACAATGTAAAGAACTACCTCGCTAAGTAAGCTCGGCTAGCTCCAAAGAAACTCTACCCAAGCACTAGCCGCTCAACCGGCTACAACCTGCACCTGTGGCATTCAAGAAAGAATACCTCAGCAATCATCAAAGCTACAAAATAGAGTATTAAGTTCATAAAATATGACGAAGGGGCTTACCGACCCCGTAGCAATTTTTCATGTCAAACGAGTGAAAAGAACTTGGTGGAAAACAAGTGTCAAACACTGCCAACCCAAAGTGTCAAACGCACCAAGTGCGTGAAAGTCTCATCAAGTCCTGCTCAACCCGCAGGAGCACAGAGGCAACATATACGCCCATTCCATCATCTTGACAACATGAAACACCTATACTACTGAAACATAAGCAGCAGTTAAGGTCGATTCCGAAAGGGTCTTTTGGTGGCGGCCCTAAAGTGGAACGCACCAATAAAAGCCAGCCCAAATTGGGGCCAAAATGGTGCTCTACACAACAAAACAAAACCCGGTGGCCACCAAGGCTGAAACCACACCACCCCTTACCGAATCCGTACACAAATGCTCCAGCCATGGTTCACAATTTGCCTCGCAAAACTCACCATAACCCAAGCAAAACACGTTTCAGTTCAGCGTCCTCACTCATGACTACATATTGCCCAAGTTATGTCAAACTTGATAGAATTTGAATCTCTACTTCACCATAAGCAAACCCCACAAGTAACAACGTCGATGAAACCTAACAAGCTCGCGAATCATAGGAACAAGAAAGGTATCTAATAGAAAAATACAAGGTAAAACTGGACAAAAGTGAGGTAAGCAACAAGGAGATGAACAATAAGTAAGCATATTGATTGGAAAATTCTTGAAAGACAAGATTATTTATGCTTGTGAATCCTAAACAAAAGTAAAAGTAACAAGGCTAAGCTATTTAGACCAAAGTGAGGTGCAAAACAAGAAGAACAAGCTATTAAAATTGAAAGGGGAAATCAAGCTAAACTTGCATAATCAAAGAACAAGAAAACAAGATTGGCAAGGGTGAAGAACACCGCTTTCCTGAACCGATACAACACCGCGACAGATGCTCCTCTCTTTCCTTCCCTTGTCTTAGCTTTGCTCCCGTGATTTCCTTTTGGAATGAGGAAGAAGATGAAGAAGAGGGTGGAGAAAGATGAAGTGAGGTGAAAATAAACTCTCTTCTCGGCTTTATTCTTCCAGGACAGAGCTGGAAGGCTTGATCCTGAATCAGAAAAACGAACGGCACAAAAAAACTGAAAAAGTCGATTTTCAGCCCTGTCACGCCCGGTGACACGCCCGTGTCACAGGGCGTGTACCTTAAGCAGCGCAGAATCCGATAATTTCAAATTTTTCTACAAGGTACACGACCGGGTACACGCCCGTGACGGGTCGGTCACGCCCGTGACCTAGGGCGTGTAACCCGTGTCTCGACATCTCGTCGACCAAAAGTGTCGACACTTCGACAAAGCTGGACACGCCCTGTGACACGCCCGTATCACAGGCCGTGTCCCCTCTCTCGACACCCGACACTCGACACTCGACATAGCGGGACACGGCCCGTGACACGCCCGTGTCACGGGGCGTGTACCCCATTCGTCGAGCTCAACTCGACGCAAGAAAATTCGTCGAGTCAAGGAGGTCACGCCCCAGGTCACGCCGTGGGTCACGCCCCGACACGCCCGTGTCGGGGGGGGGGGGGGGGGGGGCGTGTTCCTCCCGCAACTTCGTCGAACGAAGTTCGATGACCACAAAGCCAAACCGCATCCCGAGCTGGACACGCCCTGGGACACGCCCGTGTCCCAGGCCGTGTCACTTAAAAAATGACCATTTTTCACTGTTTTGAAAACTGTTTCTTTCTCGTCCTAGAGCATTTTTGCCTTAAGGACTTTTTACCCCGTTTTTCTATACAATCAACCCGTTTTGAGCAACATTACCCGGGCTCAAAAAAGTGTAAGCATTCCCTAAGAGGCCTCTCCGAGTCCCAAAATTGGACTCCAGCTTGCTGGGGAATCGTGCAACTAGACTACCAAAACAGCCACTCGAAAGCCCGCGAGAAAACCATGCTCGAACAACGGCCAGAGCCAGCGTAACGCCCATCAAGCGTATGAAATCACTCAACGACAAATCCGAGGCGTTACAACAGGTCCATGACTTAATAGTAACTTTGTCATTCAGTGGTACTTAACTTGACGACTATGTCGTTCAGAGGTACTTAACTTGACGAACGACTGCCCATTTATAGGTACTTAACTTGACGACCCGGTCGTTCAGAGGAACTTAACTTGATGGCACAGTAGTTGACCTTCACGAAACTCATTATACGCCACATGGCTCTATACCATTACAGGCTGGTACACACAATTGTTGGGCACTTTAGGCTCACAGCTTTGCATACAGTGACCCCCAGGTCTCTTTAAGACAGGTCACACAACATTCTAGCTCACTAGGAGCTATTGCCTTACGATACTCACTATCACCCGACGATAATAACAGTTCTCTGGACTGTGATCTTTTCTAGGTGATTTCCTGGAAATGCTTCCAGTACTTTGATGCAGCATCCTGAACACCCCTAGACCGAGGATTTCACACATACTTCACACGTATATCCACAGAGACTTCTCCGGCACACAAACTAAACATCACAAATCCAGACCAACTTGTCCAGATGGGCTTCTCACAGCATGTCTATTCCGTACTCTACATTTTCGGATCTAAATACATGAATATATGGGGATCAAACCGATCTACTCATTGGAATCCACCATATTTCCACCTTTTGGTGAGGGGATCCATGTAAATATGCATATTGAGGACTTCACTTGTCCAGGAGAAATTCGTTACCCTTGTAGTTCTCTTCGGAGCCATGAAGAAGCTTTTCTACGTGGATTGAAAGGAGTAAGTCACTCTCTTCTTCTCGGAACTATCCTCGGATCTGTCCTCCGACTACAAGATCTCTTACAATGAGCTCACAAAGTTCAGCCTAGCAGTTCCTTAGCTTCTTCTTCCTTTTCACTCAAGGAAACTCAAGAGATGAAGAGAGTGAGAGAGTGAAAGAGAATGAAACCTCCTTCCTATTCTTCTTTGGTTAAGTAGACCTGGGACTAATCCCAACCACATGTTCTCTCAGTCAAAATAAAGCAAAGGCCAGGATTTGAGTTGACTGGTCAACTTTTGCGCTATCGCCTGATGATATCGACTTTCGTCACTCGGCGATATCGACTTCACCGCTTTGACCTAGGTCAATCACCGCTTATTGGCCGCTTAACAACCAGTCAGACACGTGTATCATGCCACGCGACACTATCGCCCGATGATATCCATTGTTGCCCGCAATATCAAACCACTCAATACTTTCAGGTGTTAAGTGCGTCGAGGGCATCGAGTGCGTCGAGTGACGTCGCAACGCTTACAACTATCACCATATGGTGATACCCACTATTGCCACTCGATGATTTCATTTCGACGATTCGTCGAACATGTTGAGTGCGTCGAGTGCATCGAGTGACGTCTCAATGCTTACCACTATTGCCAGATGATGATACCCATTGTCGGCACTCGGCAATATCATTTCGATGATTCATTGAACGTGTTTAGTGCGTCGAGTTCAGCTCGATAAACTCTGCATCGCTATCTCCATCACGCAATAGCCAGTATCACCCGACGATAGTGACAAACTTTCTGCTGTCAAATTTTGGTTGTTACACAACAGCCAGTCTCTATCATTCTAAACAGCCATGCACAGTCCAAATTGGTCTGCTAACAGCGTAACTCCGCTGTTCTGAGGGGCTAAATGCAGATCACTGAGGGCATCCAGGAAATTTTGACTCTGGACCCTGCTGGACGAATGATCTGTGAGAGCACCACTTGGTTGAAGGGGCGAATGCCGGGAGCACAATGCATTCGCCGCTTTGAAGATCTCTAAGGGGCGAGTGCCTGGCTGGGCAGCCACTCGCCTGTCTTGGAGAGAACTGGCCTCATATGCGCATTGAGGCACGAGATCCTTAGGCGATTGCTGGATGAAGATTGCACTCATCAAAGGGCCAAACTACCCCTCTTGGGGCTGTGCGAATGCCCCTCCTTTGGCCTTGGGCGAGTGCGGGCCAAACTTCCTCACTCGTATATCTGATGGGGTCCACTAATCGAATATGGGGTTGTACACAATCCCCGTGCTTTGCAAACTTTAACAAAGCTCAAAAAGAATCATCCAACACTGCATATTGGATGAGCGGATGCTGACTTGGAAGAGAATCTTCTGTTGGCCCCTCCATGGCCATATAAATATCTAGGTTGTGGCAAATGATGCCTGCCTTAATCCTATTTAGCCGCTCTTGCCTCTAATCACGATGCCGCTTTCCATGGAAGCTCTAGACCGCCTCTATGCTGTCCAAGACAAGAACAAAACCTTGATGGGCTCACTCGCCCCCTGGCTTTCTCGAAAAGCACCCGGGTCATCCCCGAAGATGAAAAATGCTCTAGTGGTCCAGCGAGACGCAGCCAAGGATGAGTCGACCTCTCAAAATCCTTCCCTACCCAAGACATCCTTGGTATTTGCATTCGCTTAGCACTGCTCATCCCTTTTCATTACCGAGGTAAAATGATGATTTGTCGTATCTATTTGCAGATCCCGTCGGTGGAGAAATTAGATAAGGATGAGACTTATTGGGGAATGGGCATGGCCAGATGTCCTGCGAGATCAGCCCCCCCCCCCCCCCCCCCAGCGGCTCGATAATCCTACACAAGAGAAATGTAAACCTTCTTCTAACTTCTAGCCTTTCATCCTCGGGGTTACTTGCCTTTTCTTTACAGCTCCCACTTTTGGGACTTCGGGGTTAAGAGTTCCAACGTCGATATCCTCTGCTCGCGAGACGCCTGTAGATCTCACCTCGACTCTACCACAGCAGATGTCATCCCCAAGCTTGATTCAGAACCAACAACCTTCCCCCAGGACTAGGGAAGAGAAACATATCCTTCAACACCCACTTTGAGGGGCGGCCTGGCACTTCTCGCCATCCTTTTGATAAGGACGCGGGTGCTAGATCAGGTAGCGACTTTTACTATCTTTCTCGGGAGATGCGAGAGTCAAGCATGTGTAACACCATTTATCCCAGATTTTTGTGAGATCTCCACTGATGTTGATATCGATGAGGAGGATGTCTCGCCCCTTCCTTCTCCAGATTCAATTGCTGAATACCTAGGCAATCCAGAGGATGTTGTTGGGATGAAGCGGCAGGTGTCCGAGATACTACAGAAATAATCGTTCACTACTAGAAAAGTGAGTATTGGCTACACCTTTTTTGGCCAGGGACTAATAATCGTGGCTAATACACTGATATTAGCCACGATTACAAAAACTGTGGTTAATAGTTACTTTATAGCCAGAGTTATAAAAAGTGGCTAATGCAGATGTATTGACTATGAAAAATAATATTCATGGCCAAAAAGAGATTATTGACCTAAATTTTTGTCACACTTTTTCATTTCCCACTCGCGACTCCATGCAGCAGTCCCTCTCACTGGCTACTCCACGCCACAGCCTCCACGTCTCCTCTCTGATAAACATCGCGCAACCATCGATCTCCACCTTCCACTGGCATCTCGCCACCACCACGACGCCCCTGCTTCTCTACAGGGTAAGCCACAAATCTTTTACACTTGCTTCACTTATGCTTCCGCAACCCGTACTTCACTTCGACTTCCATACGCATTTCTACCGCCGCGTACTTCCTCCTTCCAAAATAGCGAGGCAAGCGGTGGAAGAAAAAACGCGCGATGGACAAAACGTGGTGCGGTACCGACGGACAAAACCTGGTGCGGAAAAAACGCGCGATGGACAAAACTTGGTGGAAGAAAAATGGAAATTTATGTCGTTTTGTCACCTCGATTTCCGATCGAGATCCGCGGATTTAAGCTCTGTTTGGCTCCACATTTTTGGTGTGGTGGACTGGTGTTTTTCAAAAAGCCGTATCAAACAATGATTTTAATATAGCTGTGGGTAAATAGTTTTTCCAAAAAACCCCGGATTTATTCTATTTTCCTGCCGTGCCTCCCCACCCGCAATCCAAAATCGATTATTCATCTTTTCCGCTTCCCGGCTTCCCCCCTCCCACTCCGCTGTTAGGGTTTCCGCGACAGAGCCAACCCTCGAGCAACATTCCTCCCCCGTCGGCCATCTCCTCTCTCACCAATGCAATACCAACACTTCTCCTTCCTAGACATTTTCTCCTCTCTCGCCGACGAACTCCAGGCCATCTCCTCCCTTCGCCATTTTCAACAAAAAACCTGTATTGAATCAAAACTTCCATCTCCTCTGCCTTTTTGTTCCAGGAGTTCTTCCTTTTCTTTATCCACTGTTTGTAGCCTTCTCTGCGCCGACGAAGTACTGCAGCCTTCTTTTTATGTTGTTCATGGTAGTTGATCCACTGTTTGTAGCCTTCTTCTTTTTTGTCCATGGTTATAGTTAATGTTTTTTTACAATTTTTTCACAGATTATGGGCAGTTGTCATTTTTAATTAAGCAATATTCTCATTTTTATTCTTTGCAGCTCCAAGTTGGTGTGGAATCGGATAATTCTAAGAATTGCTGGAGTCTTCATTCCAAGTATGAATAACTCTAAGATCAGTAAATTTTGGCTTAATTCATGCTCATGATAACATAGTTTGCTCCTCTCATGTTGATTTTGATAGATATGGGTACCATGCAGGTAAGTGCGAGCAACCATTTGTTAGCCAACTTGGGGTTCTAGCTAGAAATGGGTTTAAACTGCCACTCACATAAGAAAATTGGCTTGAATGTATACTGTTGTATAATGTTTAATTACAGTAGCTTTCTTTGTGAGCTTGTGTATGTCGTTCCATGTTTGAAAGCACCAAAATATCTCCTCCAAGGTTGGAACTTTTACATACATCACAAGTACACTCATCTTAGCATTTTTAGTTTTTTATTTTACTAGAAATTAACAATGTAAACACATAGAGAAGGTTTTCATAATAAAAATTAGGTGTGTATGGCTGCTATATGAGTTTCCCAAGGGAGAATTTTAGGTGCGTGCAACTTACCGTAGTGTAGGCGCGGGGACTTTTTTGTAGGCATCTGGAACTATTGCAGATACGAGTTACGAGTCTGTTGTGACAAGTGGTCAGCACCATCAGCAGTAAAACCCCACACCTCAGCATCCCGCAAGTGATGCTAACAACCCAGCTGGGTAATTCATAGTTGTTATTTTACTATGTAGAGGGTAATGAAAGCATTCTATATTTCTTCTTCATCAACCCATGATCTATGTTGTACTTCCACAGTGTACTCGCGATTGCCGTGGAGACATTGACAAAGTACTTGTCAAAAGCTACAAGAACTGCTGTTGAATGGGTTCAATTGGTTGAGATGAAGGTACGACTTTGTAGACTGCTCTAACTATATTGCATCACATTTCTTCATCTTTTATCATGAAGACTAGTTATTTTGTATAAACAGCCTGGTCCGGATTTAATAGGAATCATTGCTGTTTCCGACAATTGCGGTGGTGTAGCAGCTAGAGCATGCGGTCTTGTGAGTTTAGAGCCCACAAAGGTATAATTGTGATTCTATAATTTGCCGGTTTCAGCTACTTTGTTGATTGCAGAGATACTAAAAGATCGTCTAAATTGGTTTCGCGACTGTCGAGCGCATGATGTGCTGACGGTTATCCCCACAGGAAATGGCGGAAAAATTGAGCTCATCTACATGCAGGTGCTTTAATCTTAGTTCCAAAGGTTTGTTTCTCTTAAAATTCTTTTGTATTTCTTGTATTTAATTATGGGTTTTTAAAATAATTACACATATGCGCCCACTACTCGAGCATCGCCACGTGATTTTTGGATTCTGAGGTACACTACACGTCTGGAAGATGAAAGCTTGGTGGTATGTTTTGGAGGCTGTTAATTATTTACATTTTTTGCTTGTTTATGTTGGTATGAATCTTCTGGTCGTGCTTGAACACACCTTGAGTTTTTAAATCTCATCTGAATTTGTTTGTTTGCTCTTCTTGTTTGTGTCATTACCAGCCTTAATCCAGTTTAACTAATTATATATAGGATATTATTGATATTAAGATCTACTAAACTTAAATTTATTCATCATTCATTTTTAAATTTGAGACAACTTGCTCACTATTATCTTGAATGTTCACTCAATATTCTTCATGATACCTGTACTTCAGTAACACGTAAATTTGAAGCTCACAACTAGTGAGTTCATCATTTGAAGCTCACAACTAGTGAGTTCATCGTCAACCTATTCATTCATATGATACATGTCAAAAAAATGTTCATTCATATGATACTGTGGTCATTTTGATCAAAATGAGCATACCTCAATTGTAGAGTGGATAATGAAATACTATAGCGCATAATTGAAGAGCATGACAATGTTCTTTTACATTAGTCATACTTCCATGGAGATCTTTATGTATGATGATAGTGTTTTGTTTATGATCACTCGAACAAAACAGAATTCTAAATGATTGTTGTTTTATGTGAACATATATTCAGTTTACATAGTTTTTTTTAATCCAAAAACATTTGCTTGCTTTTTGATGACTAAGTTTTAGTCATCGTTTTTTGGATTAGTTTAGTTTAAATTTTCCTAGTTTTAAGTATTATTATATTTTATATTTTATATATGCTCTGCTTTAATATTTTATTTTTTTTGATAATAAGTTTTAATATTCTGTTTGTTATGTTATGTTTGTTTGTTTGTTTTTATTATTTTAGTTTTTATGTTTTGATATTTTATGTTTGTTATGATATTTTTTGTTTGTGTTTTAGTTATTTCATCTCAAAGCATAACTAATGTATGTTTAATTTTTGTAGGTGCAGCCCACTTGGTGAATGGCCGACCCTCTTCAAGTGTAGCCCAAGCCTCCACATGATGCAATCCGAGCTCCTCTTCATGGTGAACCCGAGCCCTCCAAGTGCAGCCGCCCAGCCCACTCCATGCAGCCCCCTTATTTGATGAAGCCCGAGCCCCTCCTCCATGATGAACCCGAGCCCATGCAGCTCCTTGGTGCAGCCCGGCCTCCTCCCTACTCCAAGTGAAGCAGTCCACTTCAATGAACCAGCCCACTTCAAAGATGCATACAACCCGACCCTCTTCAACCATGCAGCCCACTCCATTCTTGCATGGCCAGCCACTCCCCTCTCTTCTTTATTCCTCATACATCTCCCCACTCACTCCTCTCTTATTTATTTCTCATTCAACACTCTTTCCCTTTCTCTCATTCTCATTCAAATCCATCCATTCCCCCCTCTTATATTTTATTTTGTTCTTTTTCTATTTTCCAAAATGGAAATGCATATGCATGCATGTGGACTTTTCTCTCTCCCCCTCATTAAATATCATGCATGCATCTTCATTTATGCATGGTCGGCCACATCCTTCTCCCCCTTCATATCCACTTCTCTCTAGAACCTTCCCCCTCATCTATAAAAGGAGCCCTTGCCTCAAGCTTTGTAAGAGTGAGATTTTGGAGAGCAAGTGAGATAGCTAGTTCAAGAGAGAGTTCTTTCCTTTTTATTACTTGTTGTTGTGAAGGTTTTATTAGTGTAACCATTTTCGTGTTAGTGTAATCTTTTTATTAGTATAATCTTGTCTCTTTATTATTGTGTACTCCCTTTTTATTAATTAATGAAAATGAATTTTCTTCATCTTATTTTTGTTTCCTTTTTAACCATGCGTAGCTAATTTTCCGTTAACATTCGATCATGAGGATCCATGAAATGAGATGATTTTTTCTTTTACTTCTTAGTTTTATTTTTGTTAAATTTATTCTCGATCCTTCTTTGAGTTATCCTGTGTCGACTCCGTATTTCCGGTATACGATAGTAGACAATTTGATCTCATTTCATAGTAGTCGAGAGACTCATTGATTTGAAAGATCACTCAAAGAAGGAAGGAGTTGATCACAACCCTAGAGATAGGATTACGTAAATCCTCCGGATTGGAGTCAAATCCAATAGTGGGGGTCACTTCGGTAATGCGACTTTAGACCATTTTGACTTGTAAAGAGATTTCGGTCAAAACATCTATAAGTTAGGGGATTTAATGCTCTAGCGAGATTACTTCCTAATATCAGATCCGTCACGGTTGAGGTTATTATGCAAATTTAAATCTATATTTTTCCTTCTCGTCTCATTACATGGCGAATCATTGATCGAATGCTAGTTTTTTATCATAAGTTTTCGTTTTAATATTATTTTTAGTTTAATTTAAGATACTCAAACAACCAACAATCGTACGGTAGGATAATAGTGGAAGCGTGAGTAAAAGTAGTTGACAACCGCGAGTTTTAATACGACCTTGGTACTACAATTCGATAGGTACACTTGCCTTTTCGGGTTGTTAGTCATTCAACACATAAAGTTTTTTGGCGCTGTTGCCGGGGAGACTTTTTCGTCAATATTAAGAAAACGCTTTCGCTATTACTTCTGCAAAAATAAAAAAAATTAAATTTTCTCTTTCTTTTTGGTACCATTTTTTTTATGGAATCGTCTTCTTTTTGCGATTTTTGTAATTTTTGCGGGTCGCCCACCACTTTTATTCTGAATGTCTTTCGGGAACACCTCCCTATTTTGATTTCAATTTTTCTGAAGTAGGTCAAAGTGGCCAATTTGACCCTTACTCCAATTTTTATCCTACTTGGGAGGAGGGGAACCCATATTATTTTTCACATGATTTTGTCCCACAAAGCGCCGTGCCTATAAATTTTAATTCAATCGATAATGGGTATTTGGAATTGCAAACTTCTCTTGATAATATTAATTCGTATTTCAAAACTATTATGGATTATTTTTCTCATGAGGCCGCTTCGTTTTCTTCATCTTCTTCTCCGTCTCCGTCTCCTCCAATTTCATCGTGTAATGAGTCACCGGATATCCCGACTTATCTTTTTCCTCTAGAGCAGGGTAACTATTTGGATATTCCGGATTGTTTCCTTCCTCCTTTGGATGACACCCTATGGATATTCCGGCGCGCTTCTTACCCTTTGAGGATGACGAGACGTCTCATCATTCTCTTTCTTTTTCTGAAAACGTTTGTGATTCCATTTCGCTTTAAATTTCAACTATTCCAATTTTTTCTATTTTTAGCGAATCTTCTTCTTCTATTTTAGATAATTCTTCTTTCGTTCTTTCTACCCCTACTTCTCCCGAAATTTCACAAGTCCCTCCTTCTCCTTGTGAAATTTTCGTTGATGAAATTTATTTTTCTACTTCTTTTAATCCTTTTTCTATTTCTTCTTCTTTTTCTTCTTCTTTTGACGACCCCTTCTTTCCCATTTAACATACGACGAAGTTCTTCTATAACTCCGTCCGTTCATTTTCGGGCGTCATTCCATTGAAGATTCCACCCCATGTCGGTGCGATTCTTCAATTTTTCTCTTTTTGATGTACTCTCCTAAGCGCATAGTTCGGGAGTTAGCTCTTCACTTTAGTTTTTATTTTCCATTTAGCTAACCAATAACGTCGGGCTCAGACAACGTTAAACAAAGAGCGCTCTTGGGAGGCCCCTTGCTTATCACTTTTTGTTCTTTCTTTTTCTTTTTTTTTCTTCTTTTGTTTTGCAGGAATAATGCCCCCGGTGGTTCGTTTGACTCCATCCTTTCCTCTTTTCCTTAGGCCCGCGCTAGTGTCCAGCTCAAGCCTTGGGGAGCGACATCTGCATTCGGCCTTATGAATCCGGGGAAGTCGTTTTCTTTTTAAGTACTTACTTTATTGCAATCCCCCTCCCTTTTCTTCTACCTTTTTTTTTTATTTTTCATTGAGGACAATGCAAAGTTTAAGCGTGGGGGAGGGCTTCACTCTTTTTCCTTTTCTTTTCTTTTTAATATCTCTTTTTCCAAAAAAAAATCTCTTTTCTTTTTAAGTTTTTCAAAAGAAAAATGTTTGTTTTAAGTAGTTTAGCTTTATCAAAAATTCAAAAAAGCTAGAAAAAGTAAAACCTAAAAAAATAAAAAATTCCAAAAAATAAGATTTCAAAATTTTAAAAAAATGAAAAATCTTAGAAAAATATAAAAATATAATAAACAACTTGCTAGTCTTTTTGTTGTTTTCAGAAATTTTGTTTGAGTTTGTTTTTAAGCATTTTTACTATTTTTGATTTGCTAATCTTTTGTTTCATCATATTTAGTTAAATTTAATATTTAGTGATTTAGTTTTGAGAATTATCTTATGGTTTTAATTTGCTTAGAGTAATTTATTTACCACTTTTTCTCTTTTATTTTAAATAGTTTCAATTTTGTAGTAATTTTGCTTAACAATTTTGGATTCTAATTATTATTAACTCATGCTTTTAGATTCTTAGGAAATCTCAATCTATTAGTAGTTGTTCTCTAGTATTTTAGTTTATTTTCTAAAATTTTGTTTAATTTCTTCTTTTTTCTTTTTATTGTTAGATTATATGTCATGAGAATAAGGATATGTTAGTTCCTTATTCTCTGGTAAACATATGCAACCCAGATGAAGAGAGGAATTAAAAGTTCATATATGTCGTGGGAAGTGATAGGATGTTAGTCTATCATTTTCTGGTATTACATATATATTTTATTTAAAAATTTTGGTGAGGTGTGAAAAAAAATAATGATGATCACCTCCAATCAAAGTTCTCTTAATGTTGATTTCCTCCCCAAACACCTTAGCCAATATTATTGTCTTAGATTTTAAATTAAAATATTGGGAGAGCATAAGTAGTACGTTGCATTCTTCCTTAAGTTTCTTTTAAGTTGTGGTTTTTATAATTTTAATCTAACCTTATTTGCAATTTACTCAATTTTGAGTGCTAGTTAATTTATTATAGAATTTTTGGCTAAATATTTCTCTCTTTTCACTTTAATTCCATAATTTAGGACTTAATTCGTAAATCCCTAAATTTTATTTTTGGCTTGATTTTGGTGTAAATAAATTTTTATTTTAATTGAAAATTTTATAAATGTCTTATAAATATTTCTCATACTTTTGCTCTACAATAGTAAAAGCCTAAGCTTGGGGGAATTTGATGACTTGCTTTAGTCATCGTTTTTTGGACTAGTTTAGTTTAGAGTTTTCTAGTTTTAGGTATTTTTTTTATATTTTATTTATGCTCTGTTTTAATATTTTATTTTTTTTGATAATATGTTTTAATATTATGTTTGTTATGTTATGTTTGTTTGTTTGTTTTTATAATTTTAGTTTTTATGTTTTGATATTTTATGTTTGTTATGATATTTTTTGTTTGCGTTTTAGTTATTTCATCTCAAAGCATAACTAATGTATGTTTCATTTTTGTAGGTGCAACCCACTTGGTGCATGGTCGGCCCTCTTCAAGTGTAGCCCAAGCCTCCACATGATGCAACCCGAGCTCCTCTTCATGGTGAACCCGAGCCCTCCAAGTGCAGCCGGCCAACCCACTCCATGCAGCCCCTTATTTGATGCAACCCGAGCCCCTCCTCCATGATGAACCCGAGCCCATGCAGCTCCTTGGTGTAGCCCGGCCTCCTCCCTACTCCAAGTGAAGCAGCCCGCTTCAATGAAGCAGCCCACTTCAAAGATGCATACAACCCGACCATCTTCAACCATGCAGCCCACTCCATTCATGCATGGCCAGCCAGTCCCCTCTCTCTTCCTTATTCATCATGCATCTCCCCACTCACTCCTTCTCTCTTATTTATTTCTCATTCACCCCTCTTTCCCTTTCTTTCATTCTCATTTAAACCCATCCATCCCCCCTCTTATATTTTATTTTGTTCTTTTTCTATTTTCCAAAATGGAAATACATATGCATGCATGTAGCCTTTTCTCTCTCCCCCTCATTAAATATCATGCATGCATCTTCATTTATGCATGACCGACCACATCCTTCTGCCCCTTCATATCCACTTCTCTCTAGAACCTTCCCCCTCATCTATAAAAGGAGCCCTTGCCTCAAGCTTTGTAAGAGTAAGTGGGATTTTGGAGAGCAAGTGAGATAGCTAGTTCAAGAGAGAGTTCTTTTCTTTTTATTACTTGTTGTTGTTAAGTTTTTATTAGTGTAACCATTTTCGTGTTAGTGTAGTTTTTTTATTAGTATAATCTTGTCTCTTTATTATTGTGTACTCCCTTTTTATTAATTAATGAAAATGAATTTTCTTCATCTTATTTTTGTTTCCTTTTCAATCATGCGTAGCTAATTTTCCATTAGCATTCGATCATGAGGATCCATGAAATGAGATGAGTTTTCCTTTTACTTCTTAGTTTTATTTTTGTCAAATTTATTCTCAATCATTCTTTGATTTATCTCGTGTCGACTCCGTTTTTCCAGTATATGGTAGTAGGCAATTTGATCTCATTTCATAGTAGTCGAGAGACTCGTTGATTTGAAAGATCACTTAAAGAAAGAAGGAGTTGATCGCAACCCTAGAGATAGGATGACGTAAGTCCTCCAGATTGGAGTCAAATCTAATAGTGCGGGTCACTTCGGTAATGAGAATTCAGGCCATTTTGACTTGTAAAGAGATTTCGGTCAAAATGTCTATAAATTAGGGGATTTAATGCTCTAGCGAGATTACTTCCTAATATCGGATCCGTCACGGTCGAGGTTAATTTGCAAATTTAAATCTATATTTTTCCTTCTCGTCTCATTCCATGGTGAATCATTGATCGAATTCTAGCTTTTTATCATAAGTTTTCATTTTAATATTATCTTTAGTTTAATTTAAAATTCTCAAACAACCAACAATTGTACGGTAGGATAATAGTGGAAGCGTGAGTAAAAGTAGTTGACAACCCCGAGTTTTAATACGACCTTGGTACTACAATTCGATAGATACACTTGCCTTTTCGGGTTGATAGTCATTCAACGCACCACTTTTACAGATATGCATGGGGTCTTTGACTGCTTCAATTGGTGGCCCATCTCGCCCTACAATGGAGCAAATACGCTGCACCAAACGGAGCCTAATTGCTATCGCTCTTCATGGTATGGAAATATTTTGCTGCTTAAAACATAAATTAAACATCGGATGACTTCCTTTCCTTATCAGTATCTGTTTTTGATTTCCCTTATTATAGCCTGCCTTCCAACAGTTCAAGCAATAAAGAAATATTTTAGCAAATTACCAACTATACTTCTTTAAGTTATGGAACTATTAACAAGGAAGTTGGAAGCTCGGAAGATGCATAAAATCAATGCACACTAGCCTTGTATGCCCTTGTACCCAAGGTTCAGACTCCCCCAAGTTTGGGGTACATTTAAAACACACTAGGAGAGATACTTATCAAAGTGGATATACTGCTTTATGCTACATTTTATGATATTAAAATTCCAAGCCAAACTTCAATATCAAAGTGAGGGTACAATGGAGCTACATATATAACGGCAAAAAGGCTACAATGTCGAGTGAGAAATGTTTTTGGGAAGAGTATTATTGTAACAGTATTTTGAATGTGTAACAATTTGCAACTCTATTACAGTATTTTGAATGTGTTTTTTTTAAAAAAACATAAATTAGTATTTGTCACGTCTTGTAACTGTGGCAAATAGTTTTTTTAAAAAAATGATGAGTTCACTTTTAGCCAGGGTTTCATACCGTGGCTAATAGTCGGCTTATTTGCCACGACAGTTTTTCACACGGCTAATACTATTTGCGACGACCAATTCGTGGCTTAAACGTTTTAGCCACGCCGACTTTAGCCACGGAGTTTTCCCGTGGCTAGACCGTGGCTAAAACTCTTTAGCCACAGTTTTGGACTTTTTGCCAGAAAAATTTGCCCGGGCCAAAAGTCTGTTTTCTAGTAGTGGTTGCTGCTGCGCATGATCGCTAATCGGGTGTGGGAGAATCAGGAATCTGCTGAGGAGCGGCTTCTTAGCCTGGAGAATAGCAATACACAACTAATTTTCAATCTGTAGGTAGAGGTCGGTTGTGGGACAGAATACCCTGGCCTTCATATCGCGCGGGTCGAAGATCAACTCCATCTCGTACAGCGAGGACTCCAGACCATTTTCTCTATGCACTATCCACGTGCCATACTGGGAACGGGAAGGGGAGGTCGGGAACTGTGAAGACGGCCCCCTGGTAGGCCTACCAGCACTTGCCTCCCGCTCCTGTTTTATTTTATAAGATTTGTAATAATGACTGCTGGCCTTTAGCCGAATGCTGACAATGCGTTATGGTTGTATGTTGTTTGATCTCGCTTTCTTTCCTGTCTTTTGTCGTATATATATATATATTTGTTCTTGCGGATCATTTTACTCATATCGTTCCCCCTGCTTGGAACCATATTGCGAGTTAGGCGGTGCGAGATCTCTCTTGGATCCAAGGACAGACTTGAGGCGAGATTGAAAAAATGTGTTATTCACACTTTTTGTACCTCGATCATTTCCCGCCCTAATTTTCCTATAAATAGATTGCTTATATACCGCATTAATAATCGTGTTCGATAGTTTTTCACTTTTCTTGTCACTCTTCTTCCTCTAGCACTCGTGCCTTTACTTCCCCTTTTGTTCCAAGCGAGATGTCGGGAGAGGGTGATGGCCAGAAAAAGTGTGCTGATGCATTTGCCGAAGACCCATTTATGAACAGTAAAATGTCAGAGGAAGAGTACCATTCGTTTGTTAATCTCTATATCACCCCAGGATTCAAGGCATGACATCCATCTAATGATGAATTGATCAACCAATTCTCTCCTTGCGAACTCGCCATCCACGCTGAGCACTTCGAAGTTGGACTCCTCCTCCCTATATGGCCTGAGGTCCATCAAGCCCTACGCTACTTCAGCGTAGTTCTCGCTCAACTCAACCCAAATTCCATAGCCCTGCTAGACGCATTCTCCTGCTATATGCGGTCATAATCAATGGAGTTCAACCTCCCAGTTTTTAGCAAACTATTCAATTTCCGCGCCAAGAGGGACGCGATTGCGTTCTTCTCCGGCAACAACCTGAAGGCGAAAGTTCTCACCAACACGAACCATAGCTGGGTCAAGAGGTTCATCTTTGTCTCCGGTGACTTCGGTAACCTCCTGCTTTCGCCGATCCAACAAGAGGAGTCTACCTACTGCCCTCCCAGTCTCGGCTGCCATGAATCCAATCTCCAACAATTCCTCCTTGGAAAGGATTTCGACGTCATCTTTCTGAGGAGGAACGTCGACACACTCCTACCAGTTCTCGCCGGGGAGGGTAGTTATCGCATTCGGTACTATAAATATTATAAGGTCTGGAAAATTCTATAGCTTATGATACTTGTGCATGGGTGCGAGATCTCCCCCTCAACCTCCCATCTCTCGGGAGCACGTCATCTTCTGCCGAGATGGCCCGTGTCGAGGCCATCACGGCGGCTTCTAGAAGCTCGCTGAAACAGCTGCAAAAATCAAGCGACAAAAAGAGGAGGCCTGACGCACCGCCATCTTCACCTCCTTCCATGAAACCATCAACATCCGAGAAACCAGCAGCTACCGAGAAGTCAAAAGTTGTCGAGAAGCCAAAAGCTGCCGAGAAATCCACAACTGCCGAGAAGCTAACCACTGCTGATCTCAGCAAGGGCAAGGAGATTATCAACAATTCTCCTAAAAACGGCTCTGGTGATGTGGTGAAGAGGGTGTGAGAGACCGGCAGGACCTCGACACAGGAGAAGCCGGAACCCAAGGGACACAGGAACTTTGGTCTGGGTGATGATGTGCTGGACGATAGAGAAGAGCCCCTGTTGGTGTAGGATCGAAAGGCTAACAGGGCCTCAACCTCCACTGTACTCCCTTCCTGACAAGAGGGTGATACGGTCTCGGGTCAGGCCTGTGCATTGGCTTTCGGCATGTACGGGCTGGATAGCGCTGCCTACTATCACAGGTCATTAACAAAATCACTCGCCTACGAGAGCTCGCGGGCCCAAATCCGCGCCCTCGAGCTCGCGCATATGTCAGCGCGCTGTAGCATCCGCCTTGTGCATCAACTGGCGGATGTTAGCGTGGCGGGATCCTCTCTCTACTCAGTGGTGAAAAAGCTGAAGGAGGAGCTCACGGTCTCTAAGAAGGATCTCGCCCTGCAAGAGGCTGGAGTGGTAAATTCTTACTCCCTCACTTGTATATTCACCATACTTTTTACTCTCGCCCTGATCCTTGGTCATTTTGCAGGATGACAAAACCGTCGCCGCGAAGGACGCACGTATCGCCCATATAGAGGATGAGAACAGGCGGATAAGGGCCAAAATCAATAGTGGATCGACTGACTGATCCCTCCTCCCCTGGGCGAGAATAAGGAGGCCCTGTTGTATACTCAACATGAAATCGACCTGATGATGCAGGAGCATGCCGTCATGGTAGCCAGGAACGCGCTCCAGATGATGCAGCATGACAGATTCCTAAACAACGACGACGAGAAGGTGACAGCCGAGAGCTTGATGTCGGAGCTCTTCCAGCCTGTTCCTGAGCCCATGCTGAGCGCGGATGAGGATTCTGGCGAGAATTAGAACTCAGCCTCGTCGCCCTTAGTCTCTCGCCCCCTTCTTGCTTTCGCTTGTACTTTTTCTTTCAGGCCTTGCCCCCTTTTGTTAATGTAACAATTTTGGATAAATGAAATACATTGATATAAAAATTCTCACCTCTTCTTTTTAATCTTCATAATGCCAAGTGGCGCAGTACTTAGAAATGTATTCGACTCTTGCTTCTGCTTAACCCAGGGCCGGAACATCTCGCGACCCCTTAGGCCGACTTTTGGGTTAGGATTATACTTTATGTCATTCTCGCCCTTTCAGACCATGTGCATGCAAGTTCTTGGGCCTGCGAGAGCGAGCTCTTGGCACTCGCATTGAGTTACTCTCTTCAGACTGGCGAGATGCCCTTACTTGGCGAGATCTTCCCAAGACCTTACCCTTTCTTTAAAGAAAACCTTAACCTTTGGATCTATTTTATTGATGAGATTAGTGGAGAACTTGTTTTGAAAACTTCGTCCGCCAAGGACCCCTGCCCTGCCAACTTGGTGAAAGCCTGATAGCTGAAGCAACTCTGGACAGCCCTGGAACTAGGATCCTATTTTCCTTTGATCAACCATCGGGCGTTACCACCAGCCCAATCAGCTAGGTGAGTGCTTGACGGCAGATGTTGAGCATCAACCGGACTCATCCCCAGGGTCATAACGATGTCCAGTGAGGATTTCAGCCAAACCAGCTAGGTGGAAGCCTAACATCGGTAGCATCCTAGTACCTAACACCAGAGCGAGATAATATTCCTTTGGCCAACCTCCGGGCGCTACCACCGGCCCAATTATCTAGGTGAGAGCCTGACAGTGGATGTTGAGCATCAACCAGACTCAACCCCGAGGTCATAACGACGTCCAACGGGGATCCCGTCCCTGCCAACTAGGTGGAAGCCTGACAGCGGGAGCATCCCGGGACCTAACCCCAAAGCAAGAAGATAATCCTTTGGCCAACCTCCGGGCGCAACCATCAGCCCAATCAGTTAGGTGAGAGCCTCGCGGCGGGTGTTGAGCATTAACCGAACTCAGCCCCAGGGTCATAACGATGTCCAACGGGGATCCCGGCCATGGTCACGGCCATTGTCACGGGGCGTGTCAAATGACACGGGCGTGACCCCAGGTGTGTCAAACATTTCTCATCAAATTTTTCTGATTCCACGGGAAATGAATTGTCACGGCTTGGTCACGGGCGTGGCCCAAAGTACACGGGCGTATAAGGTCATTTTTTTACTTTTTCTTGAAAAATTTCAGAAAACAAAATTATGCTAAGTTAGGTAAATATTTTCAAAAAGGAGCAATTTATTAAATAAAACTAACTAAAAAAGGCAAAACCAAACTAAAATATCATAATAAAAAAAAATAAAAAAATACGTATAATTACAACTTATGAAAACTGTAAATATCTCCCCCACCTGGCCGACAAAAATCTCCCCCCCCCTCTCTCTTCTTTTTTGTGTAAAAGCTCGCTTTTTAGCATACCTGTGGCATTCGACTCATCGAACCAACCACCTAAATAAGAGTTTGTTCGCGGGCCATCGAGTTTTTACTTTGTACTATTTTTTTGTAAAAATCTCTCTTTCCCCACTATCTTCTTTGTAAATAACACTCTTTCTTTCCTATTTCTTGTAAATAACTTATCAAAATACATTAAAGAAATCAAAAAATTTATAAAAACCAAAAATCCTAAAAAAGAGAATAACTGTAAAAATTCAAAAAAGATAATAATCAAAAAATAAAAAAAAGACAAAAACGCTAACAAAATTTCAAAAAAAAAAGATCATAATCACCAAAAAATACAAAAAAATGATAAAAACCCTAAAATCCAAAAAAATTTAAGAATTATGTAACAAAATAAAATCAAATATATCATATCTTAACTCTTCTTACTTTCCAAAAATCTAGTTTCGAGTTAATTTATATGCGAATTTTACTTATTCTTTGTTTACTATTCGTTTATTAATTAAAATTCGATAGATTTAAATGTCTGGGGTTAACTTTTAAAGAATTTTTTGTCTTTTCCTTATAATAGAGAACTTGTTTTTCACCACCACTTCTAATTTTTATAAATAGAAGCTTGTCTTTTATGTTACAAAATAACAATCATGAATTTCAATTATTTCTACTTTTTGCTATTAGAAATATAAGAACGTTCATTTTTAAAAGGTTGCTCTCAAAACTTTTTTTATTAAAATCTAGTTTTATTATTGAAAACAAAACAAAAAAACCCTATCACTTTTTTTTATGTCCTACTTGGCATGATTACCCCTATTTTATCCCTTATATGATCCTATGTCAATGAGAATAAGATTTCGTTCCGTAAACACATGCACCCAATATTTAAAAAGATTATATGTTACGAAGTAAGAAGATAAAATTCATTACTCTTATACATATACATTGAGTTAATTTTATTTATGAATAAAGAAAAAAAATTTTATATGTTAGGAAAATAAGATTTCATTTTCCTAATAATCCAAAAAGAAAAAAAAAGAAAAAAAATGGAGGTTCGAGCGAAAAAATATACCCTCGCCTCTAAAATTTCAAAGCCCCCTTCATAACCCAGCAAATCATTTATCCTATTTCAATGATTCTAGAATTAATTTACATTATTTTTCAGAGCATAATTTTTAAATTATATTATTTCCTTTAACTTCTTTTAAGCTAAAGTTTTTTATATAATTTCAATCCCTCTTTGTTAAACTAACAAAAATAATTTTTTGCTCTCTATTTTATTTTATCTAGAAGCATTTTGAACTCTTCCTCTATCTATAACATTTTCATAATTTATGATTTAACTCTAGTACCCCGGATGTTTATTTTGATCTTACTTATAATTAATTAAGCGGTAGCTAAACTTAGAGTTTCTTTTATTCCTTATAAGTTCACCTCAAACTTTTGCACTGCAATAGCAAAAGCTTAAGTATGTGGGTATTTGATAAGTTGTAATTATACGCATTTTTCTATATTTTTATTATGATATTTTAGTTTAGTTTTGCCTTTTTTAGTTAGTTTTATTTAATAAATTGCTCCTTTTTATAAATATTTACCTAACTTAGCTTAATTTTATTTTCTGAAATTTTAGAGGAAATACTCAAAAAATGACCTGACATGCCCGTGTACTTTGGGTCACGCCCGTGAACTGGGGCGTGACCGCCGCGTTTCAGCTGAAGTCAACTTTGATGTCAAATCTCGCCAGCCGTAATTTTTACAGTGCTGACACGCCCACCCTACACGCCCATGTCAGAGGGCGTGTCAGCACTGTACAAATGGCGGCTGGCGAGATTTGACATCAAAGTTGACTTTGGCTGAAATGCGGCGGTCACGCCCCAGGTCACGGTTATGACCCAAAGTACACGAGCGTGTCAGGTCATTTTTTGACTTTTTCCTAAAAAATTTCAGAAAACAAAATTATGCTAAGTTAGGTAAATATTTACAAAAAGGAGCAATTTATTAAATAAAACTAACTAAAAAAGGCAAAATTTAACTAAAATATCATAATAAAAACATACAAAAATGCGTATAATTACAACTTATCAAATACCCCCTTACTTAAGATTTTGCTATTCCAGAGCAAAAATTTGAGGTGAACTTATAAGAAAAAAAAGAAACTCTAAGTTTAGCTACCGCTTAATTAATTATAAATAAGATCAAAATAAACATCCTGGGTACTAGAGTTAAATCATAAATTGCGAAAATGTTATAATAGAGGAAGAGTTTTAAAAAGACTTCTAGATAAAATAAAATAGAGAGCAAAAATTTATTTTTGTTAGTTTAACAACGATGCATTGAAATTATATAAAAAACTTTAGCTTAAAAGAAGTTAAATGAAATAATGTAATTTAAAAATTATGCTCTCAAAAATAATTTAAATTAATTCTAGAATCATTGAAATAGGATAAATGGTTTGATGGGTTATGAAGAGGGCTTTGAAATTTTAGAGGCGAGGGTATATTTTTTCGCTCGAACCTCCATTTTTTCTTTTTGGATTATTAGGAAAATGAAATCTTATTTTCCTAATATCATTTTTTTCAACTTCATAATAAAATTGACCCAATGTATATGTGTGGGAGTAATGAATTTTATCCTCTTACTCCGTAACATATCTTTTTAAATTATTGGGTACCTATGTTTACGGAACGAAATCTTATTCCCATTGACATATGATCTTTTTTTGATAAAAAAAAATTATCATGCCAAGTAAGGCATGATAAGGGGAGAAAATAAAACTAGATTTTTAATTAAAAAAAAATGTTTTGAAAGCAACCTTAATTAATTGTACGTTCCAATTTTTCAGAAAGCTAAAAGTAAACATAATTGAATTCTATAGTCGTTAGTTTCTAACATAATACACTTTCTCCTATGAATGAAAAATTAGAAGTAGTGCCTAAAACGAGTTCACTATTTTTAACAAAGCATAATGAAATCTTTAAAATTTAACCCCGACTACTTAAATATTTCAATCATTAATTAACAAACGAATAACAAACAAAGAATTAATAAAATTCACATATAAATAAACTTAAAACAAAATTTTTGGATAGCAAGAAAATTAAGAATGGTATATTTGATTTATTTGTTTCAAAATATTTTTTTGGATTTTTATAGTTATTAATCATCATTTTTTTGTGTTTTTATTTTATTATCTTTTTTTGAATTTTTGTTTTTTACTCAATTTTCTTTGATTTTTTTTTCATATTATCTTTTTTGTTTTGTTTTTTAAGTTTGTTGTTATATACATACAGAAAATGATAAGAAATATATATATATATTTGAACTATATATTTTTTTCTAACTTTTTTGATTTTATTGGTTTTATAAGCAAATATTTACAAAAATAAAGAAAGAGAGAAATGATAATTACAAAGAAGAGAAAGAAAGGAAGAGGAAAAAAGAGAGAAAAGAAAATATTTACAAAAGATATTTACAAAATAAAACTAAATTTTTTTTGGAATTTTTATTTTATAATTTTTTTGGTATTTTTGTAATAAAAAGAAAGGAAAAGAAAATTTTTTTTGGATTTTTTGTTTTATAATTTTTGATTTTTTGTTTAAAAGAAAAGAAATTTTTTTTGGATTTTTCATTTTAAATTTTTTTTTCTTTTGTTTTGTTGTAATATATGTTTTTTTTGGATTTTTGAAATGCAGAAAATATAAGTGCAGAAAATAAAACACGAAAAGACCCTCATACTTAAGTCCAACATTGTCCCCAATATTGCACCGTAAGTATGCGGAACAAAAGAGAAAAGTCAATATTTAAAAAGAAAATAAAGAGGGGGGGGGGTACAGAAATCCGGGCGCAAAAGAAATAGGGGGGCGCTGCGTATTGTTCGGGTTGCTCCAAAAAAAATTGGTGTGATTCCTCCAACCCAGATTATAGTTATTAATATAAGGGTTGTTGTTGGGGTTGAAGGAAGGACGACCCGAATTTCCTACGAATTCCACGAACTCTTCAGCCACGTAGATGCTAGGGGGAATAAAACAAGGCAGAGTGGAGGAGGCAGCAGACATCTCCACCACCTGCTTTGTTAACCTTTCCACTTGAAGGGTTAAAAGAGCAGTGGCATCCACTTCAAAAAGGCCGGCCGCCAGCTTTGGGCATCCCCGCGGGACGTTCCATAGGTAGGCGTTCATAGCCACCTCTTCGAATAAAGGCTGGGCGGCCTTGGGGGTTTTATTATTTAAGGTACCCCCGGCAGCCGCGTCAATCATTTGACGGGTCTGAAAGTTAAGGCCGTTATAAAAAGTTTGTACCTGCAACCACATTGGCAGCGCATGGTGCAGGCACCGGCGGATGAACTCCTTAAACCGTTCCTAAGTCTCATAAAGAGACTAAGGATCGTTTTGCACAAACGAAGAAATGTCCGCCCACAACTTTGTAGTTTTTGCGGGTGGAAAGTACATCGTCAGGAACCGCTCCGTCAACTCAGCCCACGTTGTGATACATCCACGCGGGAGGGAATTAAACCACACGTTGGCTTTGGACTTAAGGGAAAAAAGAAATAGGCGCAAGCGAATGGCTTCATCAGTGACACCATTAATCTTGAAGGTGTCGCATATTTCCAACAAGTTCGACAAGTGGACATTCGGGTCCTCATCCGACAGTCCATCAAACTGCATGGCATTTTGGACCATTTGAATGACACTTGATTTTATTTCGAAATTATTATTCGCCACCGTAGGGCAAACAATACTAGACCCAGTATCGTCAAAATTCGGTCGGGCGTAATAAGACATTGTACGCTCGACGGCAGCGTTCGGATTAGGGTCAGCCATAACTTCAATAGAGGGTTCTCCGATAGATTTTTCGGGGTCTAAATACGGAATTCAGCGTTGAGATCGAATACGTGCAAGGGAGCGTTCGATCTCAGGGTCGAAGTCAAAATCTTCAGTCTCAGAGGGTTGTCCACGGGTCATACACCCTAAAAGAATTAAAACGAAAGAAACCTTTTTTGGTTTTTGTTTGTGTTTTTTAGAAAATAACTAAAAGTAATAAACTCCGGAATTCGGAAAAACAACTCAAGAGAATCCCCGACAACGACGCCAAAAACTTGACTGATATTTTTTGCATCAAGTCCCCGACAACGGTGCCAAAAACTTGATTGATATTTTTGCATCAAGTTCCCGACAACGGCGCCAAAAACTTGATTGATATTTTTGCATCAAGTCCCCGACAACGGTGCCAAAAACTTGATTGATATTTTTGCATCAAGTCCCCGGCAACGGCGCCAAAAATTTGATGTGGGTTAAAACTCCAAATATTATTATGAGCTCGCGGCGCCCCAGGCGGTTTTATTTAAGAAAAGCGGATTTGGTTTATTTAGAAAACGGGGCGCGCAAATTTATTTATTTGGATATAAAACGGTTTAGATCGAGTTTTAACGAAAGGAGGCAAGTGCACCTATCGTGAGTAGTACAGGATATTCCGGTGTGGAATATCGAGATCGTATTGTTCTCGGGGTCAGGTCGATTATTTCTACTCTTCCCGGGAGGGGACTATTATTTTACCGATAATTACTTGTCGGGTATTTTTTATATATAATAAAAATTACAAAAAATGAAAGCATAAAAGGTGAAGCAGATGAAAAGCTTAGCGCGACAGCATCGAATTAATTTAGAACTAAAATAAACTTTTAATAAAAAGAGATCATAAGTTTCAAATGAATTAAGGCGGAGACTTGGCCGTGGATGTTGCACTAAAATGAGCTCACTTATCTCTAGGACTATCGCTCACCTGAACGCTAAGACTATTCGACCGAACATTAGTCCGACGAAGGATTCCTCTTAACACCCGCATTACGCTAAGAACCCCGCTATTGGGTGGGGAACCCAATCCGGTAGAGTTTGCGCGTCTCCTCTCTCGAGGGTTAGTGCGGAACTCTCTTTACCAAGGGGTGATCGGTCCAAACGCACGGCCTCTCAGCTAGCTAGCATATGGACTACAGAAATAGAGCCCACACATCGATATGTGGTTCTACGCTTCATAAACCCTAGGCAAACCTTAAGTAATTTTAATTAATAAGAAAAACAAGACCTTTAATTATTTAAAGCTATTTTATCTGTCCCAATGCTCTTCGATATTGAGGGCTAAGAACGGTTAGCCACTCATCGGAATGGGGACGGCAAGCGGTGAAAGCAATAAATAAAGCAGTAAATGAAAGCGATAGAGAAAGCAGTAAATTAGAGCTCTAAAGAAAGCAATAAAATGCAAGTCCCACTCAAACGAGTGAGACTGAAATGAAAGCAGAAAATGCGAGTCCCGGATGAAATGAGTGTGCGGGAGAAATAAAGCTGTAAATGACAAGTCCCACTCAAATGATTGGGCGGGAAATTGCAAGTTCTACTCAAATGAGTAGGCGAAAAAATAAACCGAGTCCTACTCAAACATGTAGGAGAAAATAAATGCTCACACTCACACACTCTACTTGAAAGTAAAACACACGCACACACTCGATATAAAGTAAAACACACGCACATGACATAATGTAAAAACTCTCACACACTACTGAATGAAATAAAAACAGTGCGCCATTTAACTCTGAACGAGCAGGCAGAAATAAATGCGCACACGTACAGAAATGAATAAAAACTAAGTTAATGAAAAATTAAAACAACTGCATTTCTATCGCTAGAATGCGGTAGAAATGCTTAAAAAGCTGAAATAAAAATTAAACGGGCAAATGGATTTTCAATTAGACACAAAAGCTAAGTGCTCGAAAAATTATAACGAATACATTTCTACCGCTAGAATGCGGTAGAAATGCCTAAAAAGAAGACGAAAAATTTAAAGGAGCAAAAGTTTAAAACAAAAATTGAAATTCTCAAAAAATTAAAACAACTATATATTCATTCCTATAACCTCGTAAAAGTCCGTAAAAATTGAAAATAAACTAAAAAGAACGAAAAGTTTTATGACATAAAAAGGTGAAAGTCCACCTAGTGTCAACTATGTTCACCTATGGGGGGGGATAGGTGACGTGCAGCGCTTTTGCTGAATTTAAATTGTACCTGCACACGAAAATAAAACAACACAGCACAACAGAGTATACAAGCAATTTATAGTGGTTCCCTGACTTGGGTACATCCACTTTCCCCCTTCGACCTATCTCCCAACAAGGGACGACTCGGTCACTTCTCCAACAGGATTGAAATCCAATCCCAGCACTATCGGAAGGAACCCTTCCACACGTAGGAGTCAACACTCCCACAAACCGGGTTGCACCCAACCCTTACAACACGGAACAAACGTTCCTTTACAACAAAATTAAAATTGAATGTACACGAGATACAAACTTCGTTTGGAGACTACGGTGTTCCTCTTCGTTCGACGACGTGTTCGTGAAGTCAACGAAGAGTCTACAACCCTAGATCTCTCTTGGAGAGGATCTCCCCGGAACCGGCGGCGGCTTGGTTCGGGATCGGCAGCAACGACGGTGCGCGGCTGCTGTACTTTGAGATCCAAACTTCGTAGCGAAGCTAGCTAGGTCTACCAACGGTCACACTAGGATCAATCGTCTCGATCAATTCGGATTGGGAAGTTTTTCCCGATCTACAAATCGAGAGACAAGAGATCTCCGGTTATACACTGTAGACGCTTACAATATGACCGTTGTGGGTCCCACACGTAGAACCCCGAAATCCGGTTCAAACTAGTCCAGCGGCAGAATCCGGTCCAGCAGCATCCCGAGAAAACACCAAGTAAAAATCGGCGAGAATCGCAGGTGATTCTCGACGAATCGGCGAGAATCAGTTAGTGATTCTCGACGATTACTAGTGATTCTCGCCGAATCACTTAGTGATTCTCAACGAATATCACTTGGTATTCATGATCTGCTCAGCGATGGGTTCGGCGAGAATCATTAGTGATTCTCGCCTAATCTTACGTGGCACCGTTTTGAGGTAGCCGGACAGAGTCGGCGAGAATCACTAATGATTCTCGACGATTCGGCGAGAATCACTAGTGATTCTCGCCGAATCGGCGAGAATCACTTGGTGATTCTCGTCGAATTGTACTTAGACGAATTTTCGTCTTTCCACCCAAGAGCTGCTCCTTGACCCATCCTTGCTCCTTGTCTGCTCTTGTATAAACACGGTCCTGTACTTGAAAGTAAGTGCACTCCAATAGAGAGAGTACACGTAGGCCAACACACTGATCTGCTCAACGAGGGATTACATCGTGCAGACCCGTGTATATTGACCTACTGCACCCTGACATTGGTGTGCACTTAGCGTGGAAGAACTGCAAGCACAACTTAAGAGGTTTCATCAGATACATTGTGAATTCATCTTAGCTTGACATGTGGCTTCCTCAAATCCAGGTGATTGTGGATACAATACCCAACAATCTCCCCCTATTTGACGAAGCCAAAACCCTACTAACTAAGATGAATAACACTAATCAAATAATAACAACAGCATTCTAAATTTAAACATGCAGCACAAGAGAATATAAGCAAACAGATCAAGACTTGAGTCATCCACAAATTCAAATATATATACTAATATATATATATATATATACATGTATAATCTCAGAATTGTTCATATAATAACAATAAGCATTAAATGTTCTTGAGAGAGAATGACAAGCTATAAATTGTTGACTATTTTTCCTTAGCTAAGTCATCCTTGAGATTTTGTGCCAAATACTTCTTCCTTTGCCTCTCCATATACTCTTTAGGCTTCAGATAATATCTGGGAGGAGGAACTTTATCTACATCCGTGTTGTTTCTGAAGAAGATGTTTCGTTTTGCTTCATACATTTTGTGCATTTCCCACTCATACTGGCTGTATACTTCCTTTCGATTAATTTCCCCTTGTTCCTATAGCCAGAAGGTGTCCAAGATGATATTCTTTGAAACTGGACTCCACTTTTCATTTCTTACTTCCTCCTCACTCAGTCGAGTTCTCTTTTCAGCCTGTGTCTCCTTGGAGGTCCCTTCTTGAGCTTTTCTCTTGCCCCTGGATTTTGCTAGGGCCTCCTGGTCAAACATGCTCATCAGTTTTGCTTTAGAAATAGCCCTAGCATCAGCTTCACGCATGGGAACATCAGCATCACTTACTCCCTCAGCAGCACTTACTCCCGCAGCAGCCATAGAAGTCTCAGGAGCATGAATACCTGCAGGATTGTCAGGCAAACCGACGCCTAACGCGCCTAACGCCTGTTGGAGCATCCACCAGCAGCTCTCATAGACATATTTGTTTGACTGTTCGAAGTTTGTGATCATGATTTCTTGAAGCTCGGCCATCTTAGCTAGATACTCTTTCTCCCCCTTTTTGGCTTCGACCGCGATGGAATTGGCATATGAGTGCAGCGAGTCATCAATATGCTTGGTAGTCTTGGAGAATTCAGTGACCAAGGCCTGCTGATTGGCATTGAGGGTTACCATATTACCGTCAAACTTTTGAATGTTGTTTGCTACAACATGAGCATTTTGATCTACTACGACGAGAGTGTCGGTGTTCTTTCTCAACCCGTCCATAAGAAGGGTGACCGCTTGGCCGGCCGCTGTATACTTTTCTTCAAATTTCTTATCCATCATGTCAAGTTTATGATTGATCTCCACCATGTCCTTGAGCATGAGATTTTCAGACTTCTTAATCCTTTGCAGCATTTTATCCTGAGTTTTATCAAAGGAGGCTTTAAGCTCATTCACTATGCCCTGAATGATATTCACGGTATGAGTGGCTAGAGTGTCTCGTAGTGGAAGATCCGGAGGCACTTCTTGGCCTTGCACTTCATCAGATGCACCTGTAGAGCTGGACAGGAGCACAGTCTCTAAGGGAGGAATACTTGCAGCATCTGCAGATTTCTCGGACTCCCCCTCCACTCGTGCACCAATGTTTTCAGGAATGATTTCAGGTGCGTGCTTGTCAGATGGAGGTTCAATGAGATCCTGATTCTCCAATGCTTCTTGTCCCTCATTACCATCATCCTCTCCTTCCTCATCCATGAAATCATCTTCATCAGCATCCTCTTCCAACTCTTTGACAGCAGTCCCCTGTACATCAGCTTCAGCTCCTTGATCGTTCCGGTTCAGGGCCTCCTCATTTTCCGGCACAGCTTCACTGTCTTCTTGTATATCTGCCACGACATCTCTGGCTATTTGGGAGATGTCAGCTACGATATCAGTCTGAGTGGGTAGAGGCTCCCCCTCAATTCCTGCAGTCAAAGTATCAGGAATTTCACTGGGGGTTTATGCTGGAGATATGTCCTCTTGTTCTTCCACGGCAGCCGGCCCAATTTGCCTCTCCCATCTGTCAAACACACTTGAATCCATTTTCTTTAAGTAGTGTATAGGAACACCTTTGCTCATGTCATACTTGTCTCCATTCAGCTGATTGAGATACAGACTTATGATTCGGCCAAAGCTCGGAGCTCGCAGGGTGTCCTTTATCTTCTCAAACAGCAGCTCCCCCCAGTTGAACCTTTTTCTGCAGACAATGGCCACCAGGATCTTGAACATGTCTGCAGAGATATGATCATGAGACCCTGGCTTGCAGATGAGTACTTTTCCGATTATGTCAGATAGAAGCTTCCCTTCTTCATTCATATCCTTGCGCTTGATCGACCGAGTTCCTCGTGGGAGACCGCAGAATAAGAGAGTCCTGGTCTTGTCTTCATCCTCAAGATAGTCCTTGTGCTCCGAGCTAGAGAGCTGCAGGAAGCGGGTCAGCTTGCTGGCAGACATCTTGACCTTTGCCCCAGCCACCTTGCTTTTGATTAGAGAGTCGCCATTCCGGAGTCTTGCGGTAGCGAAGAACTCCAGCACCTCTTTGTCCAAGATTTTACACGGGTGCTCCAGGACGAATGATAGCCCAGCCTCTTCCAGCATCAGAATGATGTTTCTGAATTCGTCAGAGGCGTGAGAGAACCCAGTTCGAACTAGCTCGCAACCTGTGACCAACCCAGCAGTTGTCCTTGGAGCCATTGCAGATCTAGGGAGAGAAGCCCTATTCTACGCTTAATCAAACATCAAAAAGGAAGCGACACTAGCGATCAAGTCCAAGTAAGGGTGAGGGGGGGTTACCTAAAGGTGGAGACGGTGAGTAAGTTTGATGACGACGAGGGACACCCGATGAGTGCACGCGGAGAAATTCCTGGAAGCAAGAATCGAAGCCGGAAGAGCGTCCAATAGCAAGGTGAGCGTCCTGCGGGAAACTTACGGTGAGAAGCGATGAAAGGGGAAGATGATTCGGGGAGATTCCAGCGGGATTCGGCGGGAGACCTTCGATGGAGACGACGGGATTCAGCGGGATTCGACGGATGCCTGCGCGATTCTTGGTGAGTTCCCTGCGGAGTCCTGCGGAGTTCTGCGGGAGTTGGCGAGAACGGCGAGAACCCTACGGGAAGACGATTCGGCGAAGATCTTTGCGGGATTTGGCGTGTTTCCTGTGAAATTCGGCGGGATTCGGCGAGTTTGCTCCTTCAGCGGGATTCCTCTAGAAGGTGAAGGGTCGGCGGGATTCTAAATATATAAAGGGTCGGCGGGATTTCTGCTCATTCGACGAGTATTCTGCGGTAAGTTTCCCGTGGAAATGAAAGGTCGGCGGGATTTCTTTGCGTTAACGACAGGTTATAATAAGGGTTTAACAAGTTATAACGGGATCCCTTTGCTAAGAATTGGTGGGAATTTGTCTAAGTTGAAATCGAAAGGTTTCTTTACTAGAAATCTTCAAGTTAATAGGCATTGCAGCATTTTCGAATTCTTCTGATGTCAATTTAGAAATTATAAATATATATATATCTTAAAGCCAATCTATTTGGGTTTTGAACCAGCTTTTCCATACATTTCTTGATGACAATCTTCGCTAGTTTTTAGTGAGCTAATTTAAGCCTATAGATATTAGATCTCGAGTCTACCAGTGGAATTGCCGATAACTCTTTAATGATGTATATAATCTTCGTATTTACCGTGTTGACCTATCCTGATATGTGCACACATATATGTATAAGCATAAGTATAAATGTACATATATATATGTATATATATATATATGTAAATGTGGATACAGTATGACTCAAGTGCTTGAACTGATCAAAAGTACCTGTGATTATGAGAGTTAACATTAAGTATCTCTAACTATAACATACCAGGTGCTCGATGTGAGTAGGCTTATATAGATATCTCTTCTGTTATTCCAGATGCATGTTCCAATTCAGTCTTGGAACACCTACTGTCTAGTTCCCATCATATTTACGGGAACCTAGACTACCCTGCAAGAAAGAATTACCTTACCTTAGGAACCCAAATCATATTGAGTCCTAGGTTCCTGTTAGCATAAGCACTCGACTGCCTTCCCCCAGAAAACTTGTCAGGAAGACTACCTCTGTCCCGTGAATGTGGATAAGCCCTTGCCTTTGGCATAGAGGGGTTGTGCCAACAGTCGATGGCAAAGTGTCCCACTTTGCCACAGCACCAACACGGGTGAATGTTGTATCGCCGTTTCCGACCTGATCTAGTGACTGAGGTAGTCACAGTCCTAGGTCTAAACGGGATTGGGCATGATCTCCTCACAAAGTTTCCTCTTCCATCGTAACACATGGAAGGGTGGAAGGAATGCATGTTGCGAGTGTCATGAGGCCGGGGAGGTGGTGCCCTCCTTTCAGGCATCCCCCTTCCAGAGGCCCCATGAAAACTTACACCATGACTTCTAACCTCCCTATCCTGTGTCCTCGGGTGGTGAGAAGTGTTCTGTGAGGTAGGACATGCAGATTCACACCGAGTTGAGGCAGTGGCAGTGAATACAAAGGGCTCAGAATGAGCCTTCGACATTCTCTCATGGGTGGCCACGACGGCCCTTGCACTACGGGTGTCTCCACATGGGGACAGATCACCCTTGCAGTGACCACGACTATTCCTGTGGTCATACCTGAAGGCATGATGAGTTGCCTTCCTGCTTGGAGTGGGGGGTCGGAATACCGTTTCCCCATTTCTCCACGAATTGATAATCCGGGAGATCCACCCGTTTTCTTGCTTTCTCTTTATAACATCAACCTTGGAAAAGTTTGATACTATTCTTTTCTCATTCTCTAGACTACTCTCTAGAGCTGAGATCTTAGAGTCCTTGACCTTGTTGGATGCCAATTGGAGAACCAACAAGATCTTCAGTCGAGAAATCTCTTGAGCTTGCTCCTCAGCAAGTAGATTGCTTTTCTGAAGGGCTCTCTTCAGGGAATCAGAATCTTCTGAAGGAAAGCAGTTCCTGTCTTCAGAAATTTCAAGAGATACGGGGCAGGATGAAGAGGTTACCTGCTCTTCTGTGTTATTGTCATTAGAGCCAGTGACCATTGTCTCATCCTCATCAGAGCTGCTTTCCTCACTGGCCTCTTTAGTCTCTGACATGGACACTGGAGCTCTGATGTTGTCTGAGAGATCCATGCCTTCATCCTCAGAGGTGAGGACCCCCACATAGGCTTCATCCTCTGGTTGACAGCAGATTCCATCATTCTCTGACCCCCCATCAGCTCTGAGATCATCATCCACAGAGATTTAGCCGTCCTACATTTTTCCAATCTAGAGCGATAAGCTCCAGACCAGATATCCATGATAATTTGACGAATCCTCTTATCCAAATTAAAGAATGAAAGTTCCATTTCCGACATCTCAGCAATGCACTTGGGCACTCGAATTCCATAGTCGGAGGTCTTCATAGGAATAAAAGGACCCTCTTCCAGGATGAAAGATGCACGAGGATCGATGGCATACAAGTGATACGACACTCTCATCCTCTAGACGGGATAAAACTCCTTTGTACATGCGGGAAGTCTGAGTGGCGATATCTCATAATCCAGCTCCATGCTTCTGACACGAGTGGCAGGATACTACTCAAGGTGTAAACCTTTTTGATGAGTAACCTCGCTTTGATACCACTTGAAAGTCCACCTAGTGTCAACTATGTTCACCTATGGGGGGGGGGGATAGGTGACGTGCAGCGCTTTTGCTGAATTTAAATTATACCTGCACACGAAAATAAAAAACACAGCACAACAGAGTACACAAGCAATTTATAGTGGTTCCCCGACATGGGTACATCCACTTTCCCCCTTCGACCTATCTCCCAACAAGGGACGACTCGGTCACTTCTCCAACAGGATTGAAATGCAATCCCAGCACTATCGGAAGGAACCCTTCCACACGTAGGAGTCAACACTCCCACAAACCGGGTTGCACCCAACCCTTACAACACGGAACAAACGTTCCTTTACAACAAAATTAAAATAGAATGTACACGAGATACAAACTTCGTTTGCAGACTACGGTGTTCCTCTTCGTTCGACGACGTGTTCGTGAAGTCAACGAAGAGTCTACAACCCTAGATCTCTCTTGGAGAGGATCTCCCTGGAACCGGCGGCGGCAATACGAGCGGCAGCTTGGTTCGGGATCGGCGGCAACGACGGTGCGCGGCTGCTGTACTTTGAGATCCAAACTTCGTAGCGAAGCTAGCTAGGTCTACCAACGGTCACACTAGGATCAATCGTCTCGATCGATTCGGATGGGGAAGATTTTCCCGATCTACAAATCGAGAGACAAGAGATCTCCGGTTAGACACGTGAGATGCTGAGCTTAGCTAGGCTTCTGTCGCAGGAGGATCTGGGCGAAACCACGATCAACCGGCGACCAACTTGACGCGAGCGGCGGCGGCGACGGCGGAGCGGAAACGACGATCTAGGTCAAATCGCGGCTCGCGTTTTTCTTTTCTTCTTCGCTCTGCGTACTGTTCAAAAATACCCATATATTTATACACTGTAGACGCTTACAATATGACCGTTGTGGGTCCCACACGTAGAACCCCGAAATCCGGTTCAAACTAGTCCAGCGGCAGAATCCGGTCCAGCAGCATCCCGAGAAAACACCAAGTAAAAATCAGCGAGAATCGCAGGTGATTCTCGACGAATCGGCGAGAATCAGTTAGTGATTCTCGACGATTCGTCGAGAATCACTAGTGATTCTCGCCGAATCACTTAGTGATTCTCAACGAATATCACTTGGTATTCATGATCTGCTCAGCGATGGGTTCGGCGAGAATCATTAGTGATTCTCACCGAATCTTACTTGGCACCGTTTTGAGGTAGCCGAAAAGAGTCGGCGAGAATCTCTAATGATTCTCGAGGATTCGGCGAGAATCACTAGTGATTCTCGCCGAATCGGCGAGAATCACTTGGTGATTCTCGTCGAATTGTACTTAGACGAATTTTCGTCTTTCCACCCAAGAGCTTCTCCTTAACCAATCCTTGCTCCTTGTCTGCTCTTGTATAAACACGGTCCTGTACTTGAAAGTAAGTGCACTCCAATAGAGAGAGTACACGTAGGCCAACACACTGATCTGCTCAACGAGGGATTACGTCGTGCAGACCCGTGTATATTGACCTACTGCACCCTGACATTGGTGTGCACTTGTGTGGAAGAACTGCAAGCACAACTTAAGAGGTTTCATCAGATACATTGTGAATTCATCTTAGCTTGACAGGTGGCTTCCTCAAATCCAGGTGATTGTGGATACAATACCCAACAAAAGGAAAAACTAAGTTATTGAAAAATGAAAATCACTTTGAAAACGCTTTTACAGATTTATAGTAATGCACAAAAGGCTATAAAAATCCTAAGTCTAACATAGTTAAGCAAACATTTAATGAAAACATCAAAGTAAAAACTATACTCATACACTCACACACGCATTTTAAAAGACTGAAAAAAAATAAGTTAAAACAAATAAATAAAAATAAGATTGCCTAAAGAGAGCTGCTTAGATCCATTCCAAAACCTTATAAAGAGAAGAAAAAACACATTTTATTAACTAAAAACACGGGTTGTAAAGGAACGAAAAGAAAAGCTAAAGAGAGGGGGAGGGAAATTTCCCATACAAGGCTTTGGAAGCATCCAAGCAGCATATCCCCTTAGGCAAAATGACTCAAAAAGCAGAACAGGATTACAAGCAGCAGCATTGAATTTATAGAGAAATCTTTCATGGGACACGCCCCCTGACACGGGCGTGTAGGGTGGGCGAGTCAGCACTGTACAAATGGCGGCTGTCGAGATTTGACACCAAAGTTGACTTCGGCTGAAACGCGGCGGTCACGCCCCAGGTCACGGGCGTGACCCAAAGTACACATGCGTGTCAGGTCATTTTTTGACTTTTTCCTGAAAAATTTCAGAAAACAAAATTAAGCTAAGTTAGGTAAATATTTACAAAAAGGAGGAATTTATTAAATAAAACTAACTAAAAAAGGCAAAACTAAACTAAAATATCATAATACAAATATAGAAAAATGCGTATAATTATAACTTATCAAATACCCCCATACTTAAGCTTTTTCTATTTCAGAGAAAACGTTTGAGGTGAACTTATAAAGAATAAAAGAAACTCTAAGTTTAGCTACCGCTTAATTAATTATAAGTAAAATCAAAATAAACATACGGGGTACTAGAGTTAAATCATAAATTATGAAAATGTTATAAATAGAGGAAGAGTTTCAAAAAGACTTCTAGAAAAATAAAATAGAGAGCAAAAATTTATTTTTGTTAGTTTAACAAAGATGAATTGAAATTATATAAAAAACTTTAGCTTAAAAGAAGTTAAAGGAAATGATGCAATTTAGAAATTATGCTCTCAAAAATAATTTAAATTAATTCTAGAATCATTGAAATAAGATAAATGGTTTGGTGGGTTATGAAGAGGGCTTTGAAATTTTAGAGACGAGGGTATATTTTTTCGCTCGAACCTCCATTTTTTTTCTTTTTTGGATTATTAGGAAAATGAAATCTTATTTTCCAAACATATAATTTTTTTTCTTTCTTCATTAATAAAATTAACCCAATGTATATGTATAGGAGTAATGAATTTTATCCTCTTACTTCATAACATATAATCTTTTTAAATATTGGGTGCCTATGTTTACAAAACGAAATCATATTCCCATTGACATAGGATCTTTTATGAGATAAAATAGGGGTAATCATACTAAGTATGACATGAAAGAAAAGTGATATGGTTTTTTTTGTTTTGTTTTCAAAAATAAAACTAGATTTTAATAAAAATAGTTTTGAGAGCAACGTTTTTAAAATGAACGTTCCTATATTTCTAATAGCAAAAAGAAGAAATAATTGAAATCCATTATTGTTATTTTCTAATATAAAAGACGAGCTTCTATTTATAAAAATTAGAAGTGGTGGTGAAAAACAAGTTCCCTATTATAAGAAAAAGACAAAAAAATTCTTTAAAACTTAACCCCAGACACTTAAATCTATCGAACTTTAATTAATAAACGAATAGTAAACAAAGAATAAGTAAAATTCGCATATAAATTAACTCGAAACTAGATTTTTGGAAAGCAAGAAGGGTTAAGATATGGTATATTCGATTTTATTTTGATACATAATTTCTATTTTTTTTTATTTTACGGTTTTTATCATTTTTTTGTAATATTTTTTTGAAATTTTGTTAGGGTTTTTGTCTTTTTTTTTTTGATTTTTTGATTATTATCTTTTTTGAATTTTTAGAGTTATTCTCTTTTTTATGATTTTTTGTTTTTCTAAATTTTTTGATTTGTTAGTGTATTTTGAGAAGTTATTTACAAGAAAGAGGAAAGAAAGAGTGTTATTTACCAAAAAGGTTGTGGGGGGAAAGAGAGATTTTTACAAACAAAAGTACAAAGTAAAAACTCGATGGCCCGTGAACAGACTCTTATTTAGGTGTTTGGTTCGATGAGTCGAACACCGCAAGCTATGCTAAAAAGCGAGCTTTTACAAAAAAGAAGAGAGGGGGGGGGGGGGGGAGATTTTTTACAAAAAATGTTTACAAAGTAAAAGATTTTGTTTTTGAGTTTTTGAGGGTAAAAACAAAAATAATTTTTAAGTTTTTGCATTTTTGTAATTTTTGTGTATTTTTGGATGGGTTCAGAAAATATAAGTGTAGAATAGAAAACTAAGAATACACACTCATACTTAAACCCAACATTGTCACCCAATGTTGCAATCTAAGTATGCGGAACGAATAATAGACAGAATGAAATATGTACAAAATAAAAAAGGTGGATAGAAGCTTCCCTAAGACGAGGTCGGGGAGGCCCGGGTCGAAACCCTGTATTAATTAGAGAAAAGAAAGAAGCAAAAGGATAACATAAAAGGGATAAAGATAAATTCGGCTAAAAGGTTGCGGGCGGTAAGGGGTGGCAAGTGCATGCGTGACTCGATTAGCTACCGTCTTAGCTATATGAGTGTGATAAAAATGGGATCCCCTAGCGCGCACAAAAGTGTGAAGCGCGGTAGATTAAAACAAAACAAGTGAAAATAAAATAAGTTAAACAAAATTTATACATTTTTAAAATCAAATTATTAAATTTTTTGGTGTTTTTAAGTAGATGTTTTATTTTTTTAGTTGTTTTTAGGTAGGTTTTGTTTTGTTTTTAGATTTTTTAGTTTTTAAATTTTTTGTGTGTTTTTAGTTTTTTAGGTTTTTTAAGATTTTTTTTGGCTGATAGTTTTTTTTAGATTTTTTTAGAGTTTTTTAGTTTTTAGATATTTAGGTTTTTGTTTTTTTAGTGTTTGTGTTTTTTTCATAAAAAAATAATAAAAATTTAGTTATTTTTATTATTTAAATTTTTTTTGGTTTTATAGGTTTTACAAGTTTTTATTTTTTATAGGTTTTTTTTTGAGGAAACAACGCAATTTCATTTTTGTGTTTTTTATTGATCAATATATATAAAATAATAAGTATAAAATAAGCTATTTCTTTTTTTTTATAAGGTTTTTTTTGGTAGTTTTATTATTATTATTATTATTATTAGTATTATTTTTTTTGCCATATAAATTTTTGTCATATATATAGATATAAGTAAATTAATAGATTTTCAGGGTTCAAAATAACGACTCGAAAAATCCCCGACAACGGCGCCAAAAGCTCACTTTTTAATTATACACATTTTTCTATGTTTTTATTATGATAGTTTAGTTTAGTTTTGCCTTTTTTAGTTAGTTTTATTTAATAAATTGCTCCTTTTTGTAAATATTTACCTAACTTAGCTTAATTTTGTTTTCTGAAATTTTTCATGAAAAAGTCAAAAAATGACCTAACACGCCCGTGTACTTTGGGTCACACCCGTGACCAGGCCGTGACACTTCATTTCCCCTGGAATCAGAAAAATTTGATGAGAAAAGTTTGACACTCCCGGGGTGAAGCCCGTGTCATTTGACACGCCCCGTGACCATGGTCGTGACACTCAAGCTCGACAAAATTCGCTCGACGATCGTCGACCAAGCAGACACGCCCGGCGTCACGTCCGTGTCCTGGGGCGTGACTCCTCCACCTAGCCGACAAGATGCCGCCGGTGACTTTTGCGCAACCCGCGCCCAGTTCCACCTCCCCGACACGTAAATATGGCTCAATAAATATGACCAACAAAATATGGCGCAATAAATTTTTGCTCAATAAATATGACCATAACTTTTGTTCCGGTTGTCCGTTTTTTGCCCAAAAAACTCATTTGAAAGAGCGCGAAATTATCTATCCATTGGGGAAAAGGTTTACCTGTTTGGGCTTTTTTATTACTGTATAAAAATGACACAGTAAATATGACATTATCATCACGAAAAAGCTCGAAAAAGCCCGAAAAATCCAATGATCCGATTGTCGGTTATCAACCCGAAAAGTCTATTAAAAAGAGCACATAAAGGTCTATCCATTGGCAAACAGGTTTACCCATTCACCAATAAATATGTTATAATATCGCGTAATAAAAGTGACACATTAAATATGGTGTAATAAATATGCGTTAATAAATATAGCTCAAAAACTATTGCTCAATAAATATGACACAAGAAATACGACTCAATAAATAAGTCTCAATAAATATGGCTTAGTAAATATGGTTTAGTAAATATGATAAAATAAATATGGCGCATTAAATATCACTCAATAAATATGATCATAACTTTTGATTCAATTGTCTATTTTTATCCTCGAAAAGCCCATTAAAACTGCTCAATAAATATGACTCAATAATTATGGCTTAATAATTTATCTGAATAAATTTGGCTCAAAAAATATGGCTCAATAAATATGGATTATTAAATATCTCTCGATGAAAATTCTTCAAGAAATATGATTCAATAATTACGTCTCAATAAATATGACTATTGAAATATGGCTCAATCATAATGGCTCAATAAATATGCCGCAATAAATATATCCCAATAAATAAAACCATAATTTTTGATCTGGTACTCCATTTTTATCCTGAAAAAGACATTTGAAAAAAGCTCTGATAAATCTATCTTAGGCAAACAGGTTTACCCGTTCGTGCTCGTTTAATGCTATAAAAATATGGCGCAATAAACATAACCCAATAAATAAAATCATAATTTTTGATCTGGTAGTCCATTTTCATCCGGAAAAAGAAATTTAAAAAAGCACGGATAAATCTATCTTTGGGAAACAGGTTTACCCGTTCGGGCTCATTTAACGTTATATAAATACAGCGCAATAAATATAACACAAATAAATATAGATCAATAAATATGGCTCCATAAATAAGGCCAAAGAAATATATCATAATAAATATGACTCAATAAATATGACCATAATTTTTATTCTGGTTGTCTATCTTCAGCCCGGAAAAGACCATTTAAAAGTGCTCGAAATGATTTATCTATTGGTGAACGAGATTACCTGTTTGAGCTTGTTTACACTCAATAAATATGACACAATAAATGTGTCTTAATAAATATGAAAAAATAAATATGGTATAATAAATATAGCCTAATTAATATAGAACAATAAATATAGCTCTAAATGATTTATCCATTGACAATCATGTTTACCCGTTCGGGCTCATTCAACACTCAATAAATATGTTATAATAAATACTACATAATAAAAATGATGCAATAAATATATCTCAACAAATTTGGAGTAATTAATATGACTCAATAAATATGGCTTATTAAATATCTTTTAATGAAAATGACACAAGAAACATGACACAATAATTATTTCTAAATAAATATGGCTCAAAAAGTATGACTCAATAAATATGACGCAATAAATATGGCATAATAAATATTGCCCAATAAATATACAACAAAAATATAGACGTAATTTTTGATTCGGTTGTCCATTTTCAGCCCTAGAAAGCTATTGAAAAGTGCACGGATAAATCATTAATTTAGCAAATAGAATTTACAGTTCGGGATCATTTAACGCTATATAAATATGTCGTAATTAATATGACACAAATAAATATGGCTCAGTAAATATTACTTAATAAATATGGCCAAGGTAATATGGCGCAATAAATATAATTCACTAAATATAACCATAACTTTTATTCCGGTTGTCCGTTTTCCGACAGAAAAAACCCATTTAAAAGAGCTCAAAATTATCTATTCATTGTGGAATAGTTTTACCCGTTTGGGCTTGTTTATTACAATATAAATATGACACAGTAAATATGACGTAGTAAATATGACGTTATCAGCATGAAAATGCCCAAAAAAGGCCGAAAAAGCCCGAAAAAGACAATTAAAAAGAGCACATAAAGGCTATCCATTGGCGAACAGGTTTACCCATTCAGGCTCGTTTATCGTGCAATAAATATTGCAAAAACATCAAGCGTAATAAATATGGCGCAATAAAAAGTGACACAATAAATATGTTGTAATAAATATGCGTTAATAAATATGGCTCAAAAAATATTGCTCAATAAATATGACACAAGAAATATGACTCAATAACTAAGTCTCAATAAATATGGCTTAGTAAATATAGTTTACTAAATATGATAAAATAAATATGGCGCATTAAATATAACTCAATAAATATGATCATAAATTTGGATTCAGGTGTCTATTTTTATCCTCGAAAAGCACATTAAAAAGTGCTCTGAATGATTTATCCATTAGAAAATAGGTTTACCCACTCGGGCTCATTCAACGCTCAATAAATATGTTATAATAAATACTATGCAATAAATATGAGGCAATAAATATATATCAATAAATTTGACGAGAAAATATAGCTCAATAAATATGGCTTATAAAATATCTCTCGATGAAAATGCTTCAAAAAATATGATTCAATAATTATGTCTCAATAAATATGACTCCTAAAATATGGCTCAATCATAATGACTCAATAAATATGGCGCAATAAATATAGACTAATAAATAAAATCATAATTTTTGATCTAGTATCCATTTTCATCATGAAAAAGAAATTTGAAAAAAGCTTGGATAAATCTATCTTTGATAAACAGGTTTACCCGTTTGGGCTCATTTAACGGTATATAAATACGGCGCAATAAATATAACACAAATAAATATAGATCAATAAATTTGGCTCCATAAATAAGGCTAAAGAAATATATCGTAATAAATATGACTCAATAAATATGACCATAATTTTTGTTCTGGTTGTCCATTTTCAGCCCCGAAAAGCCCATTTAAAAGTGCTCGAAATTATTTATCTATTGGTGAACATAATTACATGTTTGGGCTTGTTTACAGTCAATAAATCTGGCTTAATAAATGTGGCGTAATAAATATGACAAAATAAATATGGTATAATAAATATAGCCTAATTAATATAGAACAATAAATATAGCTCTAAATGATTTATCCATTGACAATCATGTTTACCCGTTCGGGCTCATTCAACACTCAATAAATATGTTATAATAAATACTACATAATAAATATGATGTAATAAATATATCTCAATAAATTTGGAGTAATTAACATTGCTCAATAAATATGACTTATTAAATATCTTTTAATGAAAATGCCACAAGAAACATGTCTCAATAATTATGTCTCAATTAATATGGCTCAAAAAATATGACTAAATAAATATGACACAATAAATATGGCATAATAAATATTGCCCAATAAATATAAAACAATAAATATAGAGATATTTTTTGATCCGATTGTCCATTTTCATCCCCGGAAAGCCTATTGAAAAGTGCTCGGATAAATCATTCATTTAGCAAATAGATTTTCCAGTTCGGGCTCATTTAACGCTTTATAAATATGGCGTAATTAATATGACACAAATAAATATGGCTCAGTAAATATTACTTAATAAATATGGCCAAGGTAATATTGCGCAGTAAATATAACCATAACTTTTATTCTGTTTGTCCGTTTTCAGCCCAAAAAACTTATTGAAAAGACCTCTGAATGATTTATCAATTGGGGAACAGGTTTACCTACTCGGGCTCATTCAATAAATATAGATCAGTAAAAATGTCTTATTAAATATCTCTAATGAAAATACTTCAAGAAATATGGTTCAATAATTATATCTCAATAAAGATGACTCATGAAATATGGCTCAATCATAATTGCTCAATAAATATGACACAATAAATATTGCCAAATAAATAAAGCCATAATTTTTGATCTCGTTGTCCATATTTATCCGGAAAAAGACATTTCAAAAAAGCTCTGATAAATCTATCTTTGGCAAACAAGTTTACCCGTTCGGGCTCGTTTAACACTATATAAATATGGCCTAATAAATATGACAGAAATAAATATATCTCTGTAAATATGGCTCAATAAATATGGCCAACGAAATATGGCCCAATAAATATGGCTCAATAAATATTACAATAACGTTTGTTCTTGTTTTACGTTTTTCGCCCGAAAAGCCCATTTAAAATAGCTCGAAATTATCTATCCATTGATGAACAAGTTTACCCGTTTGGGCTTGTTTATTACTATATAAATATGACACAGTAAATATGGCGTTATCAGCCCGAAAAAGCCCGAAAAAGCCATTGATCCGGTTGTCGGTTATCATCCCGAAAAAACAATAAAAAAGAGCACATAAAGGTGTATACATTTTCGAACAGGTTTACCCATTCATTCTAGTTTATCGGGCAATAAATATGGCAAAAAATCATTCACAATAAATATGGCGCAATAAATATAACACAATATATATTTTTAATAAATATGCATTAATAAATATGTCTCAAAAAATAATGCTCAATTAATATGGCACAAAATATATGACTCAATATCTATTTCTCAATAAATATGGCTTAATAAATATAGTTTAGTAAATATGATAAAATAAATATGGCGTATTAAATATGACTCAATAAATATGATCATAAATTTGGATTCATTTGTCTATTTTTATTTTGGAAAAACCATTAAAAAGTGCTCTGAATGATTTATCCATTGGCAAACAGATTTACCACCTCATGCTTGTTCAATGCTCAATAAATATGTTATAATAAATACTACGCAATAAATATGGGGCAATAAATATATCACAAAAAATTTAGCACCAAAAATACGGCTCAATAAATATGACTTCTTAAATATCTCTCAATGAAAATGCTTCAAGAAATATGATTCAATAATTATGTCATAATAAATATGACTCTTAAAATATGGCTCAATCATAACAGCTCAATAAACATGATGCAATAAATATTGCCCAATAAATAAAGGCATAATTTTTGATCTGCTAGTCCATTTTCATTCAGAAAAAGACATTTAAAAAAAGCTCGGATAAGTCTATCTTTGGCAAATAGGTTTACCCATTCGGGCTCGTTTAACGCTATATAAATATTGCTTAATAAATATGACACAAATAAATATAGCTCAATAAATATGACTCAATAAATAAGGCCACAAAAATATGGCGCAATAAATATGACTTAATAAATATGACAATAATTTTTGTTCTGGTTGTCCATTTTATGACAGAAAAGGCCCATTTAAAAGTGCTCGAAATAATTTATCTATTGGTGAACATGATTACCTGTTTGAGCTTGTTTGACACTCAATAAATATGCCATAATAAATGTGGCGTAATAAATATGACAAAATAAATATGGCATAATAAATATAGCTCAATAAATGTAGCTCTAAATGATTTATCCAATGACAATCATGTTTACCTGTTCGGGCTCATTCAACACTCAATAAATATGTTATAATAAATATTATATAATAAATATGACTTAATAAATATATCTCAATAAATTTTGCGTAATAAACATTGGTCAATTTATATGGCTTATTAAATATATTTTAATGAAAATATCACAAGAAACATGGCTCAATAATTATGTCACAATAACTATGTTTCAGAAAATACGACTCAATAAATATGACTCAATAAATATGACATAATAAATATAGCCCAATAAATATAGAACAATAAATATAGCCATATTTTTTGATCCGTTGTGCATTTTAAGCCCTGTAAAGCCTATTTAAAAGTGCTCAGATAAATCTATCATTTAGCAAATAGATTTTCCCATTCAGGCTCATTTAACGCTATTTAAATATGACGCAATTAATATGACACAAATAAATATGGCTCAATAAATATGATTCGATAAATATGGCCAAGGAAATATGGCGCAATAAATTTGATTCAATAAATATGACCATAACTTTTATTTCGGTTGTCCGTTTTCAGCCCGAAAAAACTCATTGAAAAACCTCTAAATGATTTATCCATTAGGGAACAGGTTTACCCACTCATGCTCGTTCAACACTCAATAAATATGTTAAAATAAATACTTCAAAATAAAAATACCACAATAAATATTTCTCAATAAAATTGGCGTAATAAATATGGCTCAATAAAAATGTCTTATTAAATATCTCTAATGAAAATGCTTCAAGAAATATGGTTTAATAATTATATCTCAATAAAGATGACTCATGAAATATGTCTCAATCATAATGGCTCAATAAATATGACACAATAAATATTGCCCAATAAATAAAGTCATAATTTTTGATCTCGTTGTCCATATTATTCCTAAAAAAAACATTTCAAAAAAGTCAGATAGATCTGTATTTGGCAAACAGGTTTACCCGTTCGGGTTCGTTTAACATTATATAAATATGACGTAATAAATATGACACAAATAAATATAGCTCTGTAAATATGACTCAATAAATATCGCCAACGAAATATGGCGCAATAAATATGAGCATAATTTTTGCTCCGGTTGTCCGATTTCTGCCATTGGGGAACATGTTTACCTGTTTGGACTTTTTTATTAAATATCTCTATCCATTGGCGAACAGGTTTTCCCATTTGGGCACGTTTATCGTGCAATAAATATGACAAAAAAATCAGGCGCAATAAATATGGCGAAATAAAAAGTGACACAATAAATATGGTGTAATAAATACGGGTATATAAATATGGCTCAAAAAATATTGCTCAATAAATATTACACAAGAAATATCACTAAATAACTAAGTCTCAATAAATATGGCTTAATAAATATGGTTTTGTAAATATGATAAAATAAATATGGCGCATTAAATATGTCTCAATAAATATGATCAGAAATTTGGATTTTGTTGTCTATTTTTATCCTCGAAAAGCCCATTAAAAAGTGGTATGAATGATTTATTCATTGGCAAAAAGGTTTACTCACTCGGGCTCATTCAACGCTCAATAAATATGTTATAATAAATACTAACCAATAAATATGAGACAATAAATATATCTCAATAAATTTGGAGCAAAAAATATGGTTCAATAAATATAACTTATTAAATATCTCTTGATAAAAATGTTTCAAGAAAAATGATGCAATAATTACGTCTCAATAAATATGACTCTTGAAATATGGCGCAATCATAAAGGCTTAATAAATATGACGCAATAAATATTAGAGCAATACAAAAAATCATAATTTTTGATCTGTTAGTCCACTTTCATCCTGAAAAAGACATTTGAAAAAAGCACGGATAAATCTATATTTGGCGAACAGGTTTACCGGTTCGTGCTCGTTTAACGCTATATAAATATGGCGCAATAAATATAACACAAATAAAAATACCTCAATAAATATGGCTCAATAAATATGGCCAAAGAAATATGACGCAATAAATATGACTCAATAAATATGACCATAATTTTTGTTCTGGTTGTCCATTTTCAGCACGGAAAAGCCCATCCAAAAGTGCTCCAAATAATTTACCTATTGGTGAACATGATTACCTGTTTGTGCTTAGTTGACACTCAATAAATATGACACAATAAATGTGGCTTCATAAATATGATAAAATAAATATGACATAATAAATATAGCCCAATAAATATAGAACTATAAATATAGCTCTAAATGATTTATGCATTGACAATCATGTTTACCTGTTCGGGCTCATTCAACACTCAATAAATATGTTATAATAAATACTAAATAATAAATATGACACAAAAATATATCTCAACATATTTAGCGTGATAAACATGGCTCATTAAATATGGCTTATTAAATATCTTTAATGCAAATTCCACAAGAAACATGACTCAATAATTATGTCTCAGTAAATTTGGCTGAAAAATATGACTCAATAAATATGACTCAATAAATATGGCATAGTAAATATAGCCCAATAAATATAGAACAATAATTATAGATATAATTTTTGATCGGGTTGTTCATTTTCAACCCCGAAAAGCCTATTAAAAAGTGCTCGGATAAATCTATCATTTAGCAAACTGATTTTCCAGCTCGGGCTTATTTAATGCTATATAAATATGGCGCAATTAATATGACACAAATAAATATGGCTCAGTAAATATGACATAATAAATATGTTCAAGGAAATATGGCGTAATAAATATGATTCAATAAATATGACCAAAGAAAAACCTCTAAATGATTTATCAATTGGGGAACAGGTTTACCTGCTCGGGCTCGTTCAACACTCAATAAATATGTTATAATAAATACTTCGAAATAAAAATGGCGAAATAAATATTTCTCAATAAAATTGGCGTAATAAATATGACTTAATAAAAATATCTTATTTAATATCTCTAATGAAAATGCTTCGAGAAATATGGTTCAATAATTAGGTCTCAATAAAAATGACTCATAAAATATGACTCGATCATAATGGCTCAATAAATATCACATAATAAATATTGCCCAATAAATAAAACCATAATTTTTGATCTCATTGTCCATATTCATCCCGAAAAAGATATTTCAATAAAACTTGGATAAATCTATCTTTGGCAATCCGGTTTACCCATTCGGGCACATTTAACACTATATAAATATGACATAATAAATATGAGACAAATAAATATAGCTCTGTAAATATGGCTCAATAAATATGGCTAACAAAATATGACGTAATAAATATGGCTCAATAAATATGACCATAACTTTTGTTCCGGTTGTCTGTTTTTCGCGTGAAAAAACTCATTTAAAAGTGCTCAAAATTATCTATCTATTGGGGAACAAGTTTACCCGTTTGGGCTTGTTTATTACTATATAAATATGACACAGTAAATATGGCGTTATCAGCCCGAGAAAGCCCGAAAAAGCCAATGATCTGATTGTCGGTTATCAACCCGAAAAAGACAATTAAAAAAAAGCACATAAAGGTCTATCCATTGGTGAACAGGTTTACCCAATCGGGCTCGTTTATTGTAAAATAATTATGACAAAAATATCAGGCACAATAAATATGGCGCAAAAAAAGTTACACAACAAATATGGTGTAGTAAATATGCATTAATAAATATGGCTCCAAAATTATCGCTCAATAAATATGGTACAAGAAATATGACTCAATAACTAAGTCTCAATAAATATGGCATAGTAAATATGATTTAGTAAATATGATAAAATAAATATGGCGCATTAAATATGACTTAATAAATATGATTATAAATTTTGATTCAGATGTCTATTTTTATCCTCTAAAAGCCCATTAAAAAGTGCTCTGAATGATTTATCCATTGGCAAACAGGTTTATCCACTCGTGCTCGTTCAACGATTAATAAATATGTTATAATAAATACTACAGAATAAATATGGGGCAATAAATATATCTCAATAAATTTGACGCAAAAATATTGCTTAATAAATATGGCTTATTAAATATCTCTCGATGAAAATACTTCAAGAAATATGATTCAATAATTATGTCTCAATATATATGACTCTTGATATATAGCTCAATCATAATGGCTCAATAAATATGGCGCAATAAATATAGCCCAATAAATAAAACCATAATTTTTATCTGGTAGACCATTCATCCTGAAAAAGACATTTGAAAAAAGTTTGGATAAATCTATCTTTGAAAAACAGGTTTACCCGTTCGGGCTCGTTTAACGCTATCACTACAAGAAAATTGACTTTTAGTGACAAAAAATTTGGTCACTAAATTTTGCGGTTTGGTCACTAAAAACATTTAGCAACCAAATTTAATTTGTCACAAGATAGTTGCAAAATGTGCATCACAAAATGTATTTAGCAACAAAGATAAATCGTCACTAAAGGTATATTTTTTGTGATAATTATTTTTCATCTTTAAATGTTCTTTCAGTAACCATTAATTTTTGTCACTAAATATAAATTATTATTGACAACTAGTTTATTCAGTAAATGTATATTATTAGTGACAACTATTTTTCGTCACTAAATGTACATTATTAATGATTTCGTTTTTTCATCAATAAATATATTTAGTGACCAAACTTATCAAATCACTGCTTGTGTAATGCAATAATGACTTTTTATTGCTGAAATTATTTATTACATTTTTAAATAGCACAAGAAACAAAATATTCATTTGCTAAGAAAATCTCATGAAAGAAAAGAGAATGTTTCTTTTAAATTTATTAATTAAAAAAAGAAGGGAGATAAGTCACACCCTTTAGTACATACCAATAGAGCTTTTAACTCTACTAACCTAAATACATAAATTTTTTATATAATAAATAAATATTACATAATTCTTTCTTTACATGTAACACAAAATAAATAAATATATTGTCATAAACAAGTATATTGTGATTTCTTCATCCTCTCCAAGCTCCCCGGTCTAGCTCCTCATAAACACCATTTCTACGGGATCTGTCTCAATCAACTGATATGCCTTGCCCTGCTTGAACAGAAAGATTAATAAATATTACTCAGTCTTTTCAAAGAAAAACCGATTAGGAAGCACAAAAAACATTGCACTGGCCAGATTTCTTCCATAACTATAAGCAAGCAATACTACTTCTGCACTTTGTCCTGCAAGGAGAGCAATGCACTTGCAACTATTTACAATTAAGGAAGCAGTCTTTTAGAATGCTTTCTGCAAATAATACTGCATGTTGCATATTAATATGTTTGTATTTCAGCCAAGTAACATGAATGTATAAACAAATAACAGATGAAATAATTTGAGAGTCAAAGCAGACTCAATTTTCCATGTAGAAACTCTCCCATAGTGAGAAATTGAAGAAGTTTCATCTCAACGCACCTACATCCTTGAAGTGAGTTACCAGTATAAAAAAACCCAAGCATCAAATCTTCATCCATTTACCTTTTGACATCTCCATTTTGAATGAGGCCAGCTGCAAGAATCAGCATCTCCTATACCAAAAATTGTACATGTACACCTACATAAAGGATCCTGAAGTGATACAAATGGCTTTCCACTAAAACGTTTTTGGTTGCCATGAATGGCATACCTTTTCCCATGGGTTTCTTCAACTTCAAACCTCAATTTGAACCTCATTCAAACTGTTTTTTTAGAGATTCCATGTAGAGGACCTGTCCTGTTATAATTTGTGTCCAATAAAGTAAAAGGCATATACAACAAATAAATAGGAAAACTGTAATAATTTGGCATACCAACATGAAATTTTAGATGGACTGCAAAAATCTAAACATGATGGATCCATAATCATTTTCCTACTGATTTAACATCAATGAATTACCTGGTGTCATAAGGTGACATAACAGACTTCCATTAACCCTTCTGAAGGATTTTTCATTCATCATTCCCATATCAGCAGTTTCCAAAAGAAGCATTGTAGGTGAGCGATATATGGCAAATACTGACTCATCATTATAAATGATTTTTTTCAGATCCTTTTGTGAGCTTTGATAGAACTAGGAAGTATTTGAATTGAGTGAATATTCTTCAGAAGAACATGGACCTATAAAGTATTTTTGATATTGCATAATGTAAATATTGTTCAAAAATAATAGGGAGACACAATATAGGCTATGAATACCATAAATCAAGTCACTGTAAATAGACAATGATCATATAGCTAACTTCAAATTTCCTGCTTCTATAAGAAATAGGTGGATAAATTTTGATGGTGCAATAATAGTAAAGGAATGAAAGAACTGGTGTTAAATGAAATCATTTTATAAACGGACACGAACAGTAAACTTTTGACCAAATGCAGTGCTAGAGCCACCAACACTTGCGATCAACTCAGGATATGACCCATTTCTCTCTGTATATATCTCCAGCCATCTCAAAGCATTTAGTTTCCATTTCAAAGTTCTCTTCATTGAATAACTGGAATGAAAGAGTTAACCAACTTAAGATGCATCTCACTTTGCTATACTTATAAATATAAGGGAAACAAAGAGTAAGTATTACGGGAAAAATTTTGAGATGATAAGAAATCTACACTGATGAATTCTAAATCATCAATAAGAACCTTAATGCCTTGCACTCTCCACTTGTTTTTCAATGGAGATCCTCCATACAAATTATACAACAGTAGATCCTATTCAAACTGATGAGCTTTAATATCATTTTAACAGTAAAATATGGTCGCCTAATGCTAGCAAGAATAAAAAAATAAGACATGCAAAAATTAGTTATGTGGAACTCTAGACCTTTGCGCGCATTCTATTATTGTGAGAATCATGGCTTTTCCGAGAAAATCGACAATTTTCCTCTTGGCATAATCATCATAGACTAGAATGACTTATTCTACCCCAAATTCATTCATGTTACTATATTCACTATCGTCATTAGACTCACAAGCAGAGCATAAAACTTTCAAGTACTATAATTCTAGTTTTCTACGTTCTCACAAGCAGAGTTTAGAACATTCAAGAACTATAATTCTAACATTTTACCATCGTTCTTTCTTTAGTCTAGCTGTATTTCCGCATGATATCCATCAGTACTCCAGTGCCATTTCTCCTTCTGACTAAAACAAATGAACAGTACTACGCATCTCAGGCAGATCCTGCTAATGTAGCTTCTTTTCCCCACAAGCATCCGTTACTTCTTGGGGAAAGAGGCACGGTGAAAGGGACTTGGAAGCGATTGAAAGGCATTGAAAATGAAATCAGACTTTTGTGTCGCTTTCTTCTTCCAACTTTTCGATCCTCCCATACATTGCCGTGGACCAGACTTCCTAGAATACTTCCTGTTTTCTACCTAAAATGATGAAGCAGTAGCAGAATATCTTCTAAAGCAAGTAGTTTCTTTTAAGGACAAAAGAATCTGGAAAGGAGCAGATGACATTGAGTCGGGATTTTTTGGTCCTTAGAATGGGAAGGGGGTTTACCAAAGGAGATGAAATTAAAAATAAAAAGTATCAGTTTTCTTATTCTCCTGGTGGACGTGATAATAGATAAATGAATGCAGAAATCGAAAAAAAAACATGAATCATAAATCATAGCAGAGAAAGAAGAAATCTATTTACCCGACCAGAGGACGTCATTGTCGAGCGGGATGGCATCAGTTCGAGCGGAGGAGGTTGTCAAAAGGAGAGGGCTCATCATCGTGGAGAGGGCTCATCGTCGTGGATAGTGCGTCAGATCTAGCCGATATCTTGGAGGGAGTTAAGGGGACTCTCGTCGAGATCGATCGAAGAAAATCGCGAACTTAGGGCTCCTGCTGTCCAGGAAATGAAATGAAATAGGAAGAGCAGTTAATTAGGGATCGATAGCGGGGAAATAGAATTAGGCTCGATTTTGAATGAGATACGAATGGTCTCAAATATTTAATTATAATTTGTTTATTTTGTTGTGATATAATATATATTTCGTCACTAAAAATTTATATTTAGTGGCCAATTGCTTATTTCGTCACTGAAAACGTATCTTTAGTGGGGAACTATATTTGGTCACTAAAGATACATCTTTACTGACAAAATATATTTCGTCAATATGTTTTCGTCACTAAAAGCCAATTTTCTTTTTGTGTATATAAATATGACATAATAAATATAACACAAAAAAATATAGCTCAATAAATATGGCTAATTAAATAAGGCCAAAGAAATATGATGTAATAAATATGACTCAATAAATATGACCATAATTTTTGTTCTGGTTGTCCATTTTCAACCCGGAAAAGCCCATTTAATAGTGCTTGAAATAATTTATCTAGTGGTGAACATGATTAACTGTTTGAGCTTGTTTGATGCTCAATAAATATAACATAATAAATGTGGCGTAATAAATATGACAAAATAAATATGTCATAATAAATATAGCCCAATAAATATAGAATAATAAATATAGCTCTAAATGATTTATCCATTGACAATCATGTTTACCCATTCAGGCTCATTCAACACTCAATAAATATGTTATAATAAATACTACATAATAAATATGACGCAATAAATATATCTCAACAAATTTGGCGAAATATACATGGCTCAATAAATATGGCTTATAAAATATCTTTTAATGAAATGCCACAAGAAACATGGCTCAATAATTATGTCTCAATAAATATAGCTCAAAAAATATGACTCAATAAATATGACTCAATAAATATGGCATAATAAATATAGCCCAATAAATATTGAACAATAAATATAACCATATTTTTGATCCGGTTGTCCATTTTCAGTCGCGAAAAGCCTATTAAAAAGTGCTCGGATAAATCTTTCATTTAGCAAACAGATTTTACAGTTCGGTCTCATTTAACACTATATAAATATGACACAAATAAATTTGGCTCAGTAAATACGACTTAATAAAAATGGCCAAGGAAATATGGCGAAATAAATATGATTCAAAAAATATGACCATAACTTTTGTTTCGGTTGTCCGTTTTCAACCCAAAAAAACTCATTGAAAAGACCTCTTAATGATTTATCAATTGGGAAATAGGTTTACCAACTCGGGCTCATTCAACACTGAATAAATATATTTTAACAAATACTTCAAAATAAATATGGTGCAATAAATAATTCTCAATAAAATTGACGTAATAAATATGGCTCAATAAAAATATCTAATTAAATATCTCTAATGAAAATGCTTCATGAAATATGATTTAAAAATTATGTCTCAATACAGATGACTCATGAAATATGACACAATCATAATGACTCAAAAAATATGACATAATAAATATTGCCCAATAAATAAAGATATAATTTTTGATCTCGTTGTCCATATTCATCCCGAAAAAGACATTTCAAAAAAGCTTTGATATATCAATCTTTGGCAAACAGTTTTACCCATTCGGGCTCGTTTAACACTATATAAATATGGCGTAATAAATATGACACAAATAAATATAGCTCTCTAAATATGGATCAATAAATAAGGCCAATGAAATATGACGCAATAACTATGGCTCAATAAATTTTACCGTAACTTTTGTTTCGGTTGTCAGTTTTTCGCTCGAAAAAGTCCATTTAAAAGAGCTCGAAATTATCTATCCATTGGTGAATAGGTTTACTCATTTGGGCTTGTTTATTACTATATAAATATGATACTGTAAATATGGCATTATCAGCCCAAAAAAGCCCGAAAAAACCAATGATTTGGTTGTCGGTTATCAGCCCGAAAAAGACAATTAAAAAGAGCACATAAAGGTCTATCCATTGGCGAACAGGCTTACCCATTCGGGCTCGTTTATCGCGCAATAAATATGGCTAAAAAATCAAGCAGAATATATATGATGCAATAAATATGACACAATAAATATGGTGTAATAAATATGCATTAATAAATATGGTTCAAAAAATATTGCTCAATTAATATGTCACAAGATATATGACTCAATAAATAAGTCTCAATAAATATGGACTTAGCAAATATGGTTTAGTAAATATGATAAAATAAATATGGCGCATTAAATATGACTCAATAAATATGATCATAAATTTGGATTCAGTTATCTATTTTTATTCTGGAAAAGCCCATTAAAAGTGCTCTGAATGATTTATCCATTGACAAACAAGTTTACCCACTCGGGCTCGTTCAATGCTCAATAATTATGTTATAATAAATACTACGCAATAAATATGGGGCAATAAATATATCTCAATAAATTTGGCGCAAAAAATACAACTCAATAAATATGGCTTATTAAATTTCTCTCAATGAAAATGCTTCAAGAAATCAGATTCAATAATTATGTCTCAATAAATATGACTCTTGAAATATGGCTCAATCATAACGTCTCAATAAATACGGTGCAATTAATATAGCCCAATAAATAAAGCCATAATTTTTGATATGGACAGTCCATTTTCATATAGAAAAAGACATTTGAAAAAAGCTCGGATAAAACTATCTTTGGGAAACAGGTTTACCCGTTTTCGGGCTCGTTTAACACTATAAAAATTTGGCGCAATAAATATGACACAAATAAATATAGCTCAATAAATATGGCCCAATAAATAAGGCCATAGAAATAATGGTGCAATAAACATGATTCAATAAATATCACCATAATTTTTGTTCTGATTGTTCATTTTCAGATAGAAAAGGCACATTTAAAAGTACTAAGAATGATTTATCTATTGGTGAACATGATTACCTGTTTGGGCTTCTTTGACACTCAATTAATATGACACAATAAATGTGGGGTAATAAATATTAAAAAATAAATATATCATAATAAATATAGCTCAATAAATATAACTATAAATGATTTATCCAATGACAATCATGTTTACCCGTTCGGGCTCATTCAATACTTAATAAATATATTATAATAAATACTACATAATAAATATGACGCAATAAATATTTCTCAATAAATTTGGCATAATAAATGTGTCTCAATAAATATTGCTTATTAAATATATTTTAATGAAAATGAAATATGAAACATGTCTCAATAATTATGTCATAACAAATATGGCTCAGAGAATATGGCTCAATAAATATGACTCAATAAATTGACAAAAAAATATAGAACAATAAATATCAATGTTTTGATACGGTTGTCCATTTTATCCCAGGAAAGCCTATTGAAAAGTGACAGATAAATCTATCTTTGACAAACAGGTTTACCCGTTCGTGCTCGTTTGCTATATAAATATGGGGTAATAAATATTATAAAATAAATTGACATAATAAATATAGCACAATCAGCCCGAAAAAATATAGCTCTAAATGATTATACAATAAATGTGGCATAATAAATATGACAAAAAAAATATGGCATAATAAATATACAATAAATATGCAATAAATATACTAAATAAATCATTGAAAATTATGTTTACCCGTTCCGGCTCATTCAACACTCAATAAATATGTTATATATAAATACTACATAATAAATATGACGCAATAAATATATCTCAACAAATTTGGCGTAATAAACATGACTCAATAAATATGGTTTATTAAATATCTTTAAATGAAATGCCACAAGAAATATGGCTCAATAATTATGTCTTAATAAATATGGCTCAAAAAATATGACTCAATAAATATGACTCAATATATATGGCATAATAAATATAGCCCACTAAATAAAGAATAATAAATATAGCCATATTTTTCATCCGGTTGTCCATTTTCAGCCCCGAAAAGCGTATTGAAATGTGCTCGGATAAATCTTTCATTTAGCAAACAGATTTTCCAGTTCGGTCTCATTTAACACTATATAAATATGGTGCAATTAATATGACACAAATAAATATGGCTCAATAAATATGACTTAATAAATATGGCCAATGAAATATGTCACATAAATATGATTCAATAAATATGACCATAACTTTTGTTCCGGTTATCTGTTTTCAGCCCGAAAAAACACATTGAAAAGACCTCTTAATGATTTATCAATTGGGGAATAGGTTTACCTTCTCGGGCTCGTTCAACACTCAATAAATATGTTATCACAAATACTTCAAAATAGATATGGCGCAATAAATAATTCTCAATAAAATTGGCGTAATAAATATGACTCAATAAAAATTTCTTATTGAATATCTCTAATGAAAATGCTTCATGAAATATGATTCAATAATTTATGTCTCAATAAAGATGAACTCATGAAATATGGCTCAATCATAATGGCTCAAAAAATATGACACAATAAATATTACCCAATAAATAAAGTCATAATTTTTGATCTCGTTGTCCACATTCATCCCGAAAAAGACATTTCAAAAAAGCTCTGAATATATCTATCTTTGGCAAATAGTTTACCCGTACGTGCTCGTTTAACACTATATAAATATGGCGTAATAAATATGACACAAATAAATATAGCTCTGTAAATATGGCTCAATAAATATGACCAATGAAATATTACACAATAAATATGGCTCAATAAATTTGACCATAACTTTTGTTCCGGTTGTAAGTTTTTCACCCAAAAAAGCCCATATAAAAGAGCTCGAAATTATCTATCCATTGGTGAATAGGTTTACCCATTTGAGATTGTTTATTACTATATAAATATGACATAGTAAATATGACATTATCAGCCCGAAAAAGCCCTGAAGAAAGTCCAATGATCCGGTTGTCGGTCTATCAGCCCGAAAAAGACAATTAAAATGAGCACATAAAGGTCTATCCATTGACGCAAACAGGAGCTTACCCATTCAGTGCTCATTTATCTCGCAATAAATATGATAAAAAATCACGCACAATAAATATGATGTAATAAATATGACACATTAAATATGTTGTAATAAATATGCGTTAATAAATATGGCTCAAAAAATATTGCTCAATAAATATGGACACAAGAAATATATGACTCAATAAACTAAGTATTCAATAAATATGGCTTAGTAAATATGGTTTAGTAAATATGATAAAATAAATATGGACGCATTAAATATGACTCAGTAAATATGATCATAAATTTGGATTCAGTTGTCTATTTTTATCCTATAGAAAAGCACATTAAAAAGTGCTCTGAATGATTTATCCATTAGCCAAAATAGGTTTACCCACTCGGGCTCGTTCAATGCTCAATAAATATGTTATAAGAAAATACTACGCAATAAATATGGGCAATAAATATATCTCAATAAATTTGGCGTAAAAATATAGCATCAATAAATATGGCTTATTGAATATCTCTCAATGAAAATGCTTCAAGAAATATGATTCAATAATTATGTCTCAATAAAATATGACTCCTAAAATATGACTCAATCATAACGGCTCAATAAATATGGTGCAATAAATATAGCCCAATAAATAAAGCCATAATTTTTGATATGACAGTCCATTTTCATCTAGAAAAAGACATTTAAAAAACGCTCGAATAAAACTATCTTTGAGAAATAGGTTTACCCGTTCGGGCTCGTTTAACACTATATAAATATGACGTAATAAATATGACACAAATAAATATAGCTCAATAAATATGGCTCAATAAATAAGGCCACAGAAATATGGCACAATAAACATGACTCAAAAAATATGACCATATTTTTTGTTCTGCTTACTCATTTTCAAACCGGAAAGGCCCATTTAAAAGTGCTCGGAATGATTTATCTATTTGTGAGCATGATTACCTGTTTGGGCTTGTTTGACACTCAATAAATATGACACAATAAATGTGGGATAATAAATATGACAAAATAAATATGGCATAATAAATATAGCCCAATAAATATAGCTATAAATGATTTATCCAATGACAATCATGTTTACCCATCCGGGCTCATTCAAAACTTAATAAATATGCTATAATAAATACTACATAATAAATATGATGCAATAAATATTTCTCAATAAATTTGGCATAATAAATACGCCTCAATAAATATGGCTAATTAAATATATTTTAATGAAAATGCCACAAGAAACATGTCTCAATAATTATGTCACAATAAATATGGCTCAGAAAATATGGCTCAATAAATATTACTCAATAAATATGGCATACTAAGTATAGCATAATAGATATAGAACAATAAATATAGCCATAGTTTTTGATCCGGTTGTCCATTTTCTGCCCTGGAAAGCCAATTGAAAAGTGCTCGGATAAATCGATCATTTAGTAAATAGATTTTCACGTGCAGGCTCATTTAATACTATATAAATATATTGTAATTAATATGACACAAATAAAGATGGCTCAGTAAATATGGCTCAATAAATATGACCAAGGAAATATTGCGCAATAAATATGATTCGATAAATATGACAATAACTTTTGTTTCGGTTGTCCGTTTTCAGCACGAAAAATCTTATTGAAAAACCTCTGAATGATTTTTCCTTTGTAGAACAGGATTACACACTCGGCTCGTTCAACACTCAATAAATATGTTATAATAAATACTTCGAAATAAAAATAGCGCAATAAATATTTCTTAATAAAATTAGCGTAATAAATATGGCTCAATAAAAATGTTTTATTAAATATCTCTAATGAAAATGCTTCAAGAAATATGATTCAATAATTATATCTCAATAAAGATGACTCATGAAATATGACTCAATAATAATTGCTCAATAAATATGACACAATAAATATTGCCCAATAAACAAAGCCATAATTTTTGATCTCGTTGTCCATATTAATCCCGAAAAAGACATTTCAAAAAAACTCAGATAAATCTATATTTGGCAAACAGGTTTACTCGTTCGGGCTCATTTAACATTATTAAAATATGGCGTAATAAATATGACACAAATAAATATAGCTTTGTAAATATGGCTCAATAAATATGGCCAACGAAATATGACGTAATAAATATGGCTCAATAAAAATGACCTTAACTTTTGTTCTGGTTGTCCGTTTTCCGCCCGAAAAAGCTCATTTAAAAGAGCTCGAAATTTTCTATCCATTGGGGAACATTTTACCCGTTTGGGCTTATTTATTACTATATAAATATGACACAATAAATGTGGCGTTATCAGCCCGAAAAATCACGAATAAGCCCAAAAAAGCCAATGATCCGGTTGTCGGTTATCAGCCCGAAAAAGCCAATTAAAAAGAGCACAAAAGTTCTATCCATTGGTGAACAGGTTTACACATTTGCGCTCGTTTATCGATCAATAAATATGGCAAAAAAATCAGGCGGAATAAATATGACGCAATAAAAAGTGACAGAATAAATATGATTTAATAAATATGCATTAATAAATATGGCTCAAAAATATTTCTCAATAAATATAGCACAAGAAATATGACTCAATAACTAAGTCTCAATAAATATGGCTTAGTAAATATATTTTAGTAAATATGATAAAATAAATATGGCACATTAAATATGACTCAATAAATATGATCATAACTTTGTATTCAGTTGTCTATTTTTTCATCAAAAAGCCCATTAAAAAGTGCTCTGAATGATTTATTCATTGACAAACAGGTTTACCCACTCGGGCTCGTTCAATGCTCAATAAATATGCTATAATAAATACTACGCAATAAATATGGGACAATAAATATATCTCAATAAATTTGAAGCAAAAAATATGGCTCAACAAATATGTCTTATTAAATATCTTTCGATGAAAATGCTTCAAAAAATATGATTCAATAATTACGTCTCAATAAATATGACTCTTGAAATATGTCTCAATCATAATGGCTCAATAAATATGGTACAATAAATATAGCTCAATAAATAAAACCATAATTTTTGATTTGGTAGTTCATTTTCATCCAGAAAAAGACATTTGAAAAAATCTCGGATAAATCAATCTTTGGCAAATAGGTTTACCCGTTCGGGCTCGTTTAACGCTATATAAATATGACCTAATAAATATAACACAAATAAATATTGCTAAATAAATATGGCTCAATAGATAAGGCCAAAGAAATATGGCGTAATAAATTTGACTCAATAAATATGATCATAATTTTTGTTATGTTTGTCCATTTTCAGCCCGAAAAAGCCCATTTAAAAGTGCTCGAAATGATTTATCTATTGGTGAAAATGTTTACCTGTTTGGTCTTGTTTGACACTCAATAAATATGACACAATAAATATGGAGCCATAAATATGACAAAATAAATATCGCCTAATAAATATAGCCCAATAAATATAGAACAATAAATATAGTTCAAAATGATTTATCCATTGACAATCATGTTTACCCGTTCGGGCTCATTCAACACTCAATAAATATGTTATAATAAATACTACATAATAAATCTGACGCAATAAATATATCTTAACAAATTTTGCGTAATAAACATTGCACAATAAATATGGCTTATTAAATATCTTTTAATGAAAATGCCACAAGAAACATGGCTCAATAATTATGTCTCAATAAATATGGCTCAAAACATTTTACTCAATAAAATGACTCAATAAATATAACATAATAAATATAGCCCAATAAATATAGAACAATAAATATAGACATAATTTTTGATCCGGTTGTCCATTTTCAGCCCCGGAAAGCCTATTCCAAAGTACACGGATAAATCTATCATTTAGCAAACAGATTTTCTAGTTCGGGCTCATTTAATGCTATATAAATATGGCGCAATTAATATGACATAAATAAATATGGCTCAGTAAATATGACTTAATAAATATGACCAAGGATATATGGCGCAATAAATATGATCCAATAAATATGACCATAACTTTTATTCCGGTTGTCCGTTTTCAACCCAAAAAAACTCATTGAAAAGACATCTGAATGATTTATCAATTGGAGAACAGGTTTAACTACTCGGGCTCATTCAACACTCAATAAATATGTTATAATAAATGCTTCAAAATAAAAATGACGCAATAAATATTTCTCAATAAAATTGGCGTAATAAATATGACTCAATAAAAATGTCTTATTAAATATCTCTAATGAAAATACTTCAAGAAATATGGTTCAATAATTATGTCTCAATAAAGATGACTCATAAAATATGACTCAATCATAATAGTTCAATAAATATGCCACAAAAAATATTGCCCAATAAATAAAGTCATATTTTTTAATCTCATTGTCCATATTCATCCTGAAAAAGACATTTCAAAAATGCTCTGATAAATCTATCTTTGACAAATAGGTTTACTCGTTCGGGCTCGTAAACACTATATAAATATGGCGTAATAAACATGACACAAATAAATATAGCTTTGTAAATATGGCTCAATAAATATGGCTGACAAAATCTGGAGCAATAAATATGACTCAATAAATATGACCATAACTTTTGTTCCGGTTGTCCGTTTTTCGCCCGATAAAGTCCATTTAAAAGAGCTCAAATTTATTTATCCATTGGTGAACATGTTTACTTATTTGAGCTTGTTTATTACTGTATAAATATGACACAGTAAATATGGCGTTATCAGCCCGACAAAGACAATTAAAAAGAGCATATAAAGGTCTATCCATTGGCGAACAGGTTTACACATTCAGGCTCTTTTATTGCGTAATAAACATGGCAAAAACAATAGGCGCAATAAATGTGGCGCAATAAATGTGACACAATAAATGTGCTATTTTAAATATGCGATAATAAATATTGCTCAAAAATATTGCTCAATAAATATGACACAAGTAATATGACTCAATAACTAATTCTCAATAAATATGGTTTAGTAAATATGGTTTAGTAAATATGGTTTAGTAAATATGATAAAATAAATATGGCGCAATAAATATGACTCAATAAATATGACTCAATAAATATGATAATAAATTTGGATTCAGTTATCTATTTTTATTCTGTAAAAGCCCATTAAAAAGTGCCCTAAATGATTTATCCATTGGCAAACAGGTTTACCCACTCGGGCTCATTCAACGCTCAATAAATAAATTATAATAAATACTACGCAATAAATATGGGGAAATAAATATATCTCAATAAATTTGACACAAAAAATACGGCTCAATAAATATTGCTTATTAAATATTTCTCACTGAAAATGCTTTAAGAAATATGATTCAATAATTATGTATTTATTAATATGACTATTGAAATATGACTCAATCATAACGGCTCAATAAATATGATGCAATAAATATGGCTTATTAAATATCTCTCAATGAAAATACTTCAAGAAATATGATTCAATAATTATGTCTCAATAAATATGACTCTTGAAATATGACTCAATCATAACAGCTCAATAAATATGACCCAATAAATATTGCCCAATAAATAAAGCCATAATTTTGTATCTGGCAGTCCATTTTCATCCCAATAAAGACATTTGAAAAAAATTCGGAAAAATCTATATTTGGCAAACAGGTTTACCCGTTCGGGCTCGTTTAACCCAATATAAATATGGCGCAATAAATTTGACAAATAAATATAGCTCAATAAATATGGCTGAATAAATTATGCCACATAAATATGGCGCAATAAATATGACTAAATAAATATGACCATAATTTTTGTTCTGGTTGTCCATTTTCAGACCGAAAAGGTCTATTTAAAAGTGCTCGATATGATTTATCTATTGGTGAACATGATTACCTATTTGGGTTTGTTTGACACACAATAAATATGACACAATAAATATGGCGTAATAAATATGACAAAATAAATATGAAATAATAAATATAGCCCAATAAATATAGCTCTAAATGATTTATCCAATGACAATCATGTTTACTCGTTCGAGCTCATTCACCACTCAATAAATATGTTATAATAAATACTAAATAATAAATATGATGCAATAAATATATCTCAATAAATTTGGTGTAATAAATATGGCTCAATAAATATAGCTTATTTAATATATTTTAATGAAAATGCCACAAGAAACATGACTCAATAATTATGTTACAATAAATATGGATCAGAAAATATGGCTCAATAAATATGACTCAATAAATATGACATAATAAATAGAGCCCAATAAATATAAAACAAGAATTATAGCCATATTTTTTGATCCGGTTGTCCATTTTCAGCCCCGAAAAGCTTATTGAATAGTGCTCGGATATATCTATCATTTAGCAAATAGATTTTCTCGTTCAAGCTCATTTAACGCAATATAAATATGACACAATTAATATGACACAAATTAATATGGCTCAGTAAATATGACTTAATAAATATGGCCAAGGAAATATGGCACAATAAATATGATTCAATAAATATGACCATAAGTTTTGTTCCAGTTGTCCGTTTTCAGCCCGAAAAAACTCATTGAAAAATCTCTGAATGATTTATCCATTGGGGAATAGGTTTACCCACTCGGGCTCGTTCAACACTCAATAAATATGTTATAATAATACTTCGAAATAAAAATGGCGTAATAAATATTTCTCAATAAAATTGGCGTAATAAATATGGCTCAATAAAAATGTCTTATTAAATATCTCTAATGAAAATGCTTCAAGAAATATGGTTCAATAATTATGTCTCAATAAAGATGACTCATGAAATATAGCTCAATCATAATGGCTCAATAAATATGACACAATAAATAAAGCCATAATTTTTGATCTCGTTGTCCATATTCATCCCGAAATTATTTTTCGAAAAAACTCGGTTAAATCTAACTTTGGCAAACAGGTTTACCCATTCGGGCTCGTTTAACACTATATAAATATGGCGTAATAAATATGATAGAAATAAATATAGCTCTATAAATATGGCTCAATAAATATGTCCAACGAAATATGGCGCAATAAATATGGCTAAATAAATATGACCATAACTATTGTTCCGGTTGTCTGCTTTCGGTCTGAAAAAACCCATTTAAAAGTGCTCAAAATTATATATTCATTGGGGAACAGGATTACCCATTTGGGCTTGTTTATTAGTATATAAATATGACACAGTAAATATGACATTATCAACCCGAAAAAGCCCGAAAAAGCCAATGATCCAGTTATCGGTTATCAGCCCGAAAAAGACAATTAAAAAGAGTACATAAATGTCTATCCATTGGCGAACGGGTTTACCTATTCGGGCTCGTTTATCACGCAATAAATATGACCAAAAAATCAAGCGCAATAAATATGACGCAATAAAAAATGACACAATTAATATGGTGTAATAAATATGCGTTAATAAATATGGATCAAAAAATATTGCTCAATAAATATGGCACAAGAAATATGACTCAATAACTATGTCTAAATAAAGATGGCATAGTAAATATGGTTAAGTTAATATGATAAAATAAATATGGTGCATTAAATATGACTCAATAAATATGATCATAACTTTGGATTCAGTTTTCTATTTCTATCCTTGAAAAGCTCATTAAAAAGTTCTTTGAATTGTTTATCCATTGGAAAACAAGTTTACCCACTCGGGCTCGTTCAACGCTCAACAAATATGTTATAATAAATACTATGTAATAAATACGGTTAAATAAATATATCTCAATAAATTTGGCCCAAAAAATATGGCTCAATAAATATGATTCAATAATTATGTCTCAATAAATATGACTCTTGAAATATGTCTCAATCATCATGGCTCAATAAATATGGCGGAATAAATATAGCCCAATAAATAAAACTATAATTTTTGATCTGGTAGTCCATTTTCATCCTGAAAAAGACATTTGAAAAAAGCTCGGTTAAATCTATATTTAGATAACATGTTTACCCGTTTGGGCTCTAACGATATATAAATATGACGCAATAAATATAACATAAATAAATATAGCTCAATAAATATGACACAACAAATAAGGCCAAAGAAATATGGCGCAATAAATATGACTCAATAAATATGAATATAATTTTTGTTCTAGTTGTCCATTTTCAGCTCGGAAAAGTCCATTTAGAAGTGCTCGAAATGATTTATCTATTGGTGAACTAGATTGCCTGTTTGGGCTTGTTTGACACTCAATAAATATGACACAATATATATGGCGTAATAAATATGACAAAAATAAATATGACATAATATATATAGCCTAATAAATATACAACAGTAAATATAGCTCTCAATGATTTATCCATTGACAATTATGTTTACCCGTTCGGGCTCATTCAACACTCAATAATTATGTTATAATAAATTCTATATAATAAATATGATGCAAAAAATATATCTCAATAAATTTGGAGTAATAAACATGGCTCAATAAATATGGCTTATTAAATATCTTTTAATGAAAATGACACAAGAAACCTGGCTCAATAATTATGTCTAAATAAATATGGCTCAAAAAATATGACTCAATAAATATGACTCAATAAATATGGCATAATAAATATAGCCCAATAAATATAGAACAATAAATATAGCTATATTTTTTTATCCAGCTGTCCATTTTCAGCCCTGGAAAGCCTTTTGAAAAGTGCTCTGATAAATATTTCATTTAGCAAACAAATTTTCCAGTTCGGGCTCATTTAACGTTATATAAATATGACGTAATTAATATTACACAAATAAATATGTCTCAGTAAATATGACTTAATAAATATGGCCAAGGAAATATGACGTAATAAATATGATTCAATAAATATGAGCATAACTTTTGTTCCGATTGTCCGTTTTCAGCTCGAAAAAACTCATTGAAAAGGCCTATGAATGATTTATCAATTGGGGAACAGGTTTACCTGCTTCGGCTCATTCAACACTCAATGAATATGTTATATTAAATGTTTCAAAATAAAAATAGCACAATACATATTTCTCAATAAAATCAGCGTAATAAATATGGCTCAATTAAAAGGCCTTATTAAATATCTCTATTGAAAATAATTCAAGAAATATGGTTCAATAATTATGTCTCAATAAAGATGACTCATGAAAAATGAATTAATAATAATGGCTCAATAAATATTGCCCAATAAATAAAGCCATAATTTTTGATCTCGTTGTCCATATTCATCCTGAAAAAGACATTTCAAAAAAGCTCTGATAAATATATCTTTGGCAATAAATATGACTCAATAAATATGACACAATAAATATGGTGTAATAAATATGCGTTAATAAATATGGCTCAATAAATATGACACAAGAAATATGACTTAATAATTAACTCTCAATAAATATGACTTAATAAATATGGTTTAGTAAATATGATAAAATAAATATGGCGCATTAAATATGACTCAATAAAGATGATCATAAATTTTGATTCAGTTGTCTATTTTTATTCTTCAAAAGCTTATTGAAAAGTGCTATGAATGATTTATCCATTGACAAATAGGTTCACCCACTCGGGCTCGTTCAACGCTCAATAAATATGTTATAATAAATAGTACACAATAAATATGCGGCAATAAATATATCTCAATAAATTTGGCGCAAAAATATGACTCAATAAATATGGCTTATTAAATATCTCTCAATGAAAATGCTACAAGAAATATGATTCAATAATTACGTCTCAATAAATATGACTTTTGAAATATGACTAAATCATAATGACTCAATAAATATGGCGCAATAAATATAACCCAATAAATAAAACCATAATTTTTGATCTGATAGTCCTTTTTCGTCCTGAAAAAGACATTTCAAAAAAGCTCGGATAAATATATCTTTGGCAAATAGGTTTAACCGTTCGGGCTCATTTAACGTAATATAAATATGACGGAATAAATATAATATAAATAAATATAGCTCAGTAAATATGGCTCAATAAATAAGGCTAAAGAAATATCGCGCAATAAATATGACTCAATAAATATGACAATAATTTTTGTTCTGTTTGTCCATTTTCAGTCCGAAACATCATATTTAAAAGTGCTCGAAATGATTTACCTATTGGTGAACATAATTAACAGTATGGGCTTGTTTGACACTCAATAAATATGGCATAATAAATGTGGCGTCATAAATATGACAAAATAAATATTGCATAATAAATATAGCCCAATTAATATAGAATAATAAATATACCTCTAAAAGATTTATCTATTGACAATCATGTTTACCCGTTCGGGCTCATTCAACACTCAATAAATATGTTATAATAAATACTACATAATAAATATGACACAATAAATATATATCAAAAAATTGGCATAATAAACATCGCTCAATAAATATGACTTATTAAATATCTTTTAATGAAAATGCCACAAGAAATATGACTCAATAATTATGTCTCAATAAATATGGCTCAAAAAATATGACTCAATAAATATGACTCAATAAATATGTCATAATAAATATAGCCCAATAAATATAGAACAATAAATATAGCCATAATTTTTGATCTGGTTGTCCATTTTCAGCCCAGGAAAGCCTATTGAAAAGTGCTCGGGTAAATCTATCATTTAGCAAACAGATTTTCGAATTCGGGCTCATTTAATGCTATATAAATATGACGCAATTAATATGACACAAATAAATATGTCTCAGTAAATATGGATCAATAAATAAGGCCAAGAAAATATGCCGCAATAAATATGATTCAATAAATATGATCATAACTTTTGTTCCGGTTGTCCATTTTCAGCCCGAAAAGACTCATTGAAAACCTCTTTTTGATTTATCCATTGGGCAACAGGTTTACCCGCTCGGGCTCGTTCAGCACTCAATAAATATGTTATAATAAATACTTCGAAATAAAAAGGACGGAATAAATATTTCTCAATAATATTGGCATAATAAATAATGCTCAATAAAAATGTATTATTAAATATCTCTAATGAAAATATTTCAAGAAATATGATTCAATAATTATGTCTCAATAAAGATGACTCATGAAATATGTTTCAATCATAATAGCTCAATAATTATGTCACAGTAAATATTTCCCAATAAAAAAAGCCATAATTTTTGATCTCGTTGTCCATATTCATCTCGGAAAACAAATTTCAAGAAAAAACTCTCATAAATCTAACTTTGGCAAACAGGTTTACCCATTCGGGCTCGTTTAACACTATATAAATATGACGTAATAAATATGACACAAATAAATATAGCTCTATAAATATGGCTCAATAAATATGGTCAATGAAATATGGCACAATAAATATGGCTCAACAAATATGACCATAAATTTTGTTTCGATTGTCCATTTTTCACGCGAAAAAACGCATTTAAAAGTGCTCAAAATAATCTATCCATTGGGGAACATGTTTACCTGTTTGAGTTTGTTTATTACTATATAAATATGACACAATAAATATGGCGTTATCAGCCCGAAAAATCCCGAAAAAGCCCGAAATAGCGCATGATCTGATTGTCGGTTATCAGCCCGAAAAAGACAATTAAATATGGCAAAACAATCAGGCACAATAAATATGGCAAAAAAATCAGGCGCAATAAATATGCCGCATTAAAAAGTGATATAATTAATATGGTGTAATAAATATGCGTTAATAAATATGGATCAAAAATTATTGCTCAATAAATATGACACATGAAATATGACTTAATTACTAAGTCTCAATAAATATGTCTTAGTAAATATGGTTTAGTAAATATGATAAAATTAATATGGCGTATTAAATATTACTCAATAAATGTGATCATAACTTTGGATTCAATTTTCTATTTTTATCCACAAAAAACCCATTAAAAAGTGCTCTGAATAATTTATCTATTGGCAAACAGGTTTACCCACTCGGGCTCGGTCAACGCTCAATAAATATGTTATAATAAATACTACACAATAAATATAGGGCAATAAATATATCTCAATAAATTTGCTGCAAAAAATATGGCTCCATAAATATGACTTATTAAATATCTCTCGATGAAAGTGCTTCCTGAAATATGATTCAATATTTACGTCTCAATAAATATGACTCTTGAAATATGGCTAAATCATAATGGCTCAATAAATATGGCAGAATAAATATAACCCAATAAATAATACCATAATTTTTAATCTGGTAGTCCATTTTCATCTTGAAAAAGAAATTTGAAAAAAGCTCGAATAAATCTATCTTTGGAAAACAGGTTTACCTGTTCGGGCTCGTTTAACATTATATAGATATGACACAATAAATATAACACAAATAAATATAGCTCAATAAATATGGCTCAAAAATAAGTCAAAGAAATATGACATAATTAATATGACTCAATAAATATGACCATAATTTTTGTTTTGGTTGTCCATTTTCAGCCCGGAAAAGCACATTTAAAAGTGTTCGAAATGATTTATTTATTGGTGAACTTGATTACCTGTTTTGGCTTGTTTGACACTCATTATATATGACATAATATATGTGGCGTAATAAATATGACAAAATAAATATAGCATAATTAATATAGTCCAATAAATATAGAATAATAAATATAGCTCTAAATGATTTATCCATTGACAATCATGTTTACCCGTTTAGGCTCATTCAACACTCAATAAATATGTTATAATAAATAATATATAATAAATATGACTCAATAAATATATCTCAACAAATTTGGCGTAATAAATATGGCTCAATAAATTAGGCTTATTAAATATCTTTTAATGAAAATGACACAAGAAACCTGGCTCATTAATTATATCTCAATAAATATGACTCAAAAAATATGACTCAATAAATATGACTCAATAAATATGGCATAATAAATATAGCCCAATAAATAAAAAACAATAAACATATCCATAATTTTTGATCCGGTTGTCCATTTTTCAGCCCTGAAAGCCTATTGAAAAAGTGCTCGGATAAATCTTTCATTTAGCAAATAGATTTTCCAGTTCTGGCTCCTTTAACGCTATATAAATATGGTGCAATTAAAATGACATAAATAAATATGGCTCAGTAAATATGACTTAATAAATATGACCAAGGAAATGTGGCGCAATAAATATGATTCAAAAAATATGAGCATAACTTTTGTTCCTGTTGTCCGTTTTCAGCCCGAAAAACCTCATTTAAAAGACCACTGAATGATTTATCAATTGGAGAATAGGTTTACCTGCTAGGGCTCGTTCAACACTCAATAAATATATTATAATAAATGCTTCAAAATAAAAATGGCGCAATAAATATTTCTCAATAAAATTGGCGTAATAAATATGGCTCAATAAAAAGGTCTTATTAAATATCTCTAATGAAAATGTTTCAAGAAATATGATTCAATAATTATGTCTCAATAAAGATGACTCATGAAATATAGCTCAATAATAATGACTCAAAAAATATGGCACAATAAATATTGCCCAGTAAATAAAACCATACTTTTTGATCTCGTTATCCATATTCATCCTGAAAAGGACATTTCAAAAAAGCTCTGATAAATCTATCTTTGGCAAATAGGTTTACCCGTCCGCGCTTTTTTAGCTTTGTAAATATGGTTCAATAAACATGGCCAATGAAATACGGCGCAATAAATATGACTCAATACATATGACCATAACTTTTGTTCCGGTTGTCCGTTTTTCGCCCGAAAAAGCACATCTAAAAGAGCTCAAAATTATCTATCCATTGGTGAACAGGTTTACCCGTTTCACCTTATTTATTACTATATAAATATGACTCAGTAAATATGGCGTTATCACCCGGAAAAAGCTCGAAAAAGCCAATTATCCTGTTGTCGTTTATCTGCCCGAAAAAGATAATTAAAACAACACATAAAGGTCTATCCAATGGCGAACATGTTTACCCATTCGTGCACGTTTATCACGCAATAAATATTGCTAAAAAATCAAGCATAATAAATATGGCATAATAAATATGACACAATAAATATAGTTTAATAAATATGCGTTAATAAATATGGCTCAAACAATATTACTCAATAAATATGACACACGAAATATGACTCAATAACTAAGTCTCAATAAATATGGTATAATAAATTTGGTTTAGTAAATATGATAAAATAAATATGGTGCATTAAATATGACTCAATAAATATGATCATAAATTTGGATTCAGTTGCCTATATTTATTCTGGAAAAGCCCATTAAAAAGTGCTCTGAATGATTTATCCATAGGCAAACCGGTTTACCCACTCAGCCTCGTTTAACGCTCAATAAATATGTTATAATAAATATTACACAATAAATATGGGGCAATAAATATATCTCAATAAATCTGGCACAAAAAATACGGCTTATTAAATATCACTCACTGAAAATGCTTCAAGAAATATGATTCAATAATTATATCTTTATTAATATGACTCTTGAAATATGGCTCAATCATAACGACTCAATAAATATGGCACAATAAATATGGCTTATTAAATATCTCTCAATGAAAATATTTCAAGATATATGATTCAATAATTATGTCTTAATAAATATGACTTTTTAAATATGGCTCAATCATAACGGCTCAATAAATATGGCCCAATAAATATTGCCCAATAAATAAAGCCATAATATTTTATCTGGCAGACCATTTTCATCCAGAAAAAGACATTTGAAAAAAGCTCGGAAAAATCGATCTTTGGCAAACAAGTTTACCCGTTCGGGCTCGTTTAACACAATATAAATATGGCGCAATAAATATGACTACTAAATATAGCTCAATAAATATGACTGAATAAATTAGGCCACAGAAATATGGCGCAATAAATATTACTCAAAAATATGACAATAATTTTTGTTCTGGTTGTCCATTTTCAGACCGGAAAGATCTATTTAAAAGTGCTTGATATGATTTATCTATTGTTGAACATGATTACCTATTTGGGTTTGTTTGATACTCAACAAATATAGCATAATAAATATGGCGTAATAAATATGACAAAATAAATATGGCATAATAAATATAGCCCAATAAATATAGCTCTAAATAATTTATCCAATGACAATCATGTTTACTCATTCGGGCTCATTCATCACTCAATAATTAAGTTATAATAAATACTACATAATAAATATGATGCAATAAATATATCTCAATAAATTTGGTGTAATAAACATGTCTCAATAAATATAGCTTATTTAATATATTTTAATTAAAATGCCACAAGAAATATGACTCAATAATTATGTCACAATAAATATGGATCAGAAAATAGGGCTCAATAAATATGACTCAATAAATATGACATAATAAATAGAGCCCAATAAATATAGAACAATAAATATAGCCAAAGTTTTTGATCCGATTGTCCATTTTCAACCCCGAAAAGCCCATTGAATAGTGCTCAGATAAATCTATCATTTAACAAATAGATTTTACCGTTTAGGCTCATTTAAAGCAAAATAAATATAGCGCAATTAATATGACACAAATAAATATGGCTCAGTAAATATGACTCAATAAATATGGTCAAGGAAATATGACGCAATAAATATGATTCAATAAATATGACCATAACTTTTGTTCCGGTTGTCCGTTTTCAGCCCGAAAAAACTCATTGAAAAATCTCTGAATGATTTATCCATTGGGGAACAGGTTTACCCGCTCGGGTTCATTCAACACTCAATAAATATGTTATAATAATACTTCCAAATAAAAATGGCGTAATAAATATTTCTAAATAAAATTGGCGTAATAAATATAGCTCAATAAAAATGTCTTATTTAATATCTTTAATGAAAATGCTTCAAGAAATATGGTTCAATAATTATGTCTCAATAAAGATGATTCATGAAATATAGCTCAATCATAATGGCTCAATAAATTTGACACAATAAATATTGCCCAATAAATAAAGCCATAATTTTTGATCTCGTTGTCCATATTCATCCCGAATTTTTTTTCGAAAAAACTCCAATAAATCTAACTTTGGCAAACAGGTTTATCCGTTCGGGCTCGTTTAACACTATATAAATATGGCGTAATAAATATGACAGAAATAAATATAGCTTTGTAAATATGGCTCAATAAATATGTCCAACGAAATATGGCTCAATAAATATGGCTCAATAAATATGACCATAACTTTTGTTCCGGTTGTCTGCTTTCGGCCCGAAAAAACCCATTTAAAAGTGCTAAAAATATCTATCCATTGGGAACAGGATTACCCATTTGGGCTTGTTTATTAGTATATAAATATGACACAGTAAATATGACACAGTTAATATGACATTATCAGCCCAAAAAAGCCCGAAAAAGCCAATAATCCATTTGTCGGTTATCAGCCCGAAAAAGACAATTAAAAAGAGCAAATAAAGGTCTATCCATTGACGAACATGTTTACACAGTCGGGCTCGTTTATCGCTCAATAAATATGGTAAAACAATCAGGCGCAATAAAAAGTGACACAATAAATATGGTGTAATAAATATGCATTAATAAATATGACTCGAAAATATTGCTCAATAAATATGGCACAAGATATATGACTCAATAACTAAGTCTAAATAAATATGGCTTAGTAAATATGGTTTAGTAAATATTATAAAATAAATATGACACATTAAATATGACTCAATAAATATGATCATAACTTTGGTTTCAGTTGTCTATTTTTATCCTTAAAAAGCCCATTAAAAAGTGCTCTAAATGATTTATCCATTGGCAAACAGGTTTACCCACTCGGGCTCGTACAATGTTCAATAAATATATTATAATAAATACTACGCAATAAATATCGGGCAATAAATATATCGCAATAAATTTGTAGAAAAAATTTGGATCATTAAATATGACTTATTAAATATCTCTCGATGAAAATGCTTCAAGAAATATGATTCAATAATTACATCTCAATAAATATGACTCTTAAAATATGTCTCAATCATAATGGCTCAATGACTATCACGCAATAAATATACCCCAATAAAGAAAATCATAATTTTTGATCTGGTAATCCATTTTCATCCAGAAAAAGACATTTGAAAAAAGCTCAAATAAATCTATCTTTGGCAAACAGGTTTACCCTTTCGGGCTCGTTTAACGCTATATAAATATGACGCAATAAATATAACATAAATAAATATATCTCAATAAATATGACTCAATAAATATGACCAAAGAAATATGATGCAATAAATATGACTCAATAAATATGACAATAATTTTTATTCTGGTTGTCCATTTTTAGCCCGGAAAAGCACATTTAAAAGTGCTCGAAATGATTTACCTATTAGTGAACATGATTACCTGTTTGGGCTTGTTTGACACTCAATAAATATGACATAATAAATGTGGCGTCATAAATATGACAAAATAAATATGACATAATAAATATTGTCAAATAAATATAGAACAATAAATATAGCTCTAAATGATTAATCTATTGGCAATCATGTTTACCCGTTCGGGCTCATTCAACACTCAATAAATAAATTATAATAAATACTATATAATAAATATGACGCAATAAATATATCTCAACAAATTTGGCGTGATAAACATCGCTCAATAAATATGTCTTAATAAATATCTTTTAATGAAAATGACACAAGAAACATGGCTCAATAATTATATCTCAATTAATATGGCTCAAAAACTATGACTCAATAAATATGACTTACTAAAAAGTGCATAATAAATATAGCCCAATAAATATATAGCATTAAATATAATCATAATTTTTGATCTGATTGTCTATTTTCAGCACCGGAAAGCCTATTAAAAAGTGTTCAGATAAATCTATCATTTAGCAAACAGATTTTTCAGTTTGGGCTCATTAAACGCTATATAAATATGGAGCAATTAATATGCCACAAATAAATATGGCTTAGTAAATATGACTTAATAAATATAGCCAAGAAAATATGGCGCAATAAATCTGATTCAATAAATATGACAATAACTTTTATTCCGGTTGTTCGTTTTCAGCTAGAAAAAACTCATTAAAAAGTCCTCTGAATGATTTATCAATTGTGGAACAAGTTTACCTGCTCGGGCTCGTTCAACACTCAATCAATATATTATAATAAATGCTTCAAAATAAAAATGGAGCAATAAATATTTTTCAATAAAATTGGCATAATCAATATGTCTAAATAAAAATGTCTTATTAAATATCTCTAATGAAAATATTTCAAGAAATATGGTTCAATAATTATGTCTCAATAAAGATGACTCATGAAATATGACTCAATCATAATAGCTCAATAAATATGGCACAATAAATATTGCCCAATAAATAAAGCCATAAATTTTGATCTCATTGTCCATATTCATCTCTAAAAAGACATTTCAAAGAAGGTCTGACCAATCAATCTTTGGCAAACAGGTTTACCAGTTCGGGCTCGTTTAAAACTATATAAATATGACATAATAAATATGACACAAATTAATATAGCTCTATAAATATGACTCAATAAATATGGCCAATGAAATTTAATGCAATAAATATGGCTCAATAAATATCACCGTAACTTTTGTTCCGGTTGTTCGTTTTTTGCCCGAAAAAGTACATTTAAAAGTGCTCGAAATTATCTATCCATTGGTGAACAGGTTTACATGTTTGGGCTTGTTTATTACTATATAAATATGACACAACAAATATGGTGTTATCAGTCCGAAAAGACACAAAAAAAGATCGAAAAAGCCAATGATCCGGTTGTCGGTTATCAGTCCGAAAAAGCAAATTAATAAGAGCACATAAAGGTCTATCCATTGGCGAATAAGTGTACCGATTCAGGCTCGTTTATCGGTCAATAAATATGTCAAAAAAATCAGGCGCAATAAATATGGCGCAATAAAAAGTGACACAATAAATATGGTGAAATAAATATGCATTAATATATATGGCTCACAAATATTGCTCAATAAATATGGCACAAGAAATATGAATTAATAACTAAGTCTAAATAAATATGGCTTAGTAAATATGGTTTATTAAATATGATAAAATAAATATGACAAATTAAATATGACTCAATAAATATGATCATAAATTTGGATTTAGTTGTCTATTTTTATTCTAGAAAAGCCCATTAAAAAGAGCTCTGAATGATTTATCTAATGGTCAATAGGTTTACCCACTCGGGCTCATTCAATGCTCAATAAATATGTTATAATAAACACTACACAATAAATATGGGGCAATAAATATATCTTAATAAATTTGGCATAAAAAATAAGTCTCAATAAATATGTCTTATTAAATATCTTTCAATGAAAATGCTTCAAGAAATATGATTCAATAATTATGTCTCAATAAATATGACTCTTGAAATATGGCTCAAGCATAACGAATCAATAAATATGGCGTAATAAATATATCCCAATAAATAAAGTCATAATTTTTGATTTGGTTGTAGATTTTCATCCGGAAAATGACATTTGAAAAAAGCTCGGATAAATTTATCTTTGGCAAACAGGTTTACCCGTTCGGGCTCATTTAATGCTTTATAAATATAACGCAATAAATATTACACAAATAAATATATCTCAATAAATATGGCTCAATAAATAAAGCCAAAGAAATATGTTGCAGTAAATATGGCTCAATAAATATGACCATAAATTTTATTCTGGTTGTCCATTTTCAGCCCTTAAAAGCACATTTAAAAGTGCTCGAAATGATTTATCTATTGGTGAACATGATTACCTGTTTGGTCTTGTTTGACACTCAATAAATATGACACAATAAATGTGGCATCATAAATATGAGAAAATAAATATGGCATAATAAATATAGCCCAATAAATATAGAACAATAAATATAGCTTAAAATTTTTTATCCATTGACAATCATGTTTACCCGTTCGGGCTCATTCAACACTCAATAAATATGTTATAATAAATACTACATAGTAAATATGACACAATAAATATATCTCAAAAAAGTTTGGCATAATAAACATGGCTCAATAAATACGGCTTATTAAATATCTTTTAATGAAAATGCCACAAGAAACATGGCTCAATAATTATGTCTCAAAAAATATGGCTCAAAAAATATGACTTAATAAATATGACTCAATAAATATGGCATAATAAATATAGCCCAAGAAGTACATAATAATAAATATAGCCATAATTTTTGATTTGGTTGTCCATTTTCATCCCCGAAAAGCCTATTGAAAAATGCTCGGATAAAACTATCATTTAGCAAACAGATTCTCCAGTTCAGGCTCATTTAATGCTATATAAATATGGCACAATTAATATGACACAAATAAATATGGCTCAGTAAATATGACTTAATAAATTTTGTCAAGGAAATTTGGCGCAATAAATATGATTCAATAAATAGGACCATAACTATTGTTCTGGTAGTCCATTTTTAGCCCACAAAACTCATTGAAAAGACCTCTGAATGATTTATCAATTGGGGAACAGTTTTACCTGCTCAGGCCCGTTCAACACTCAATAAATATGTTATAATAAATGCTTTAAAATAAAAATGACGCAATAAATATTTCTTAATAAAATTGGCGTAATAAATATGGCTCAATAAAAATGTCTTATTAAATATCTCTAAAGAAAATATTTCAAGAAATATGGTTCAATAATTATGTCTTAATAATGATGACTCATGAAATATGGCTCAATCATAATGGCTCAATAAATATGGCCCAACAAATATTGCCCAATAAATAAAGCCATAATTTTTGATCTCGTTGTCCATATTCATCGCAAAAAAGACATTTCAAAAAAGCACTGATAAATCTATCTTTAGCAAACAGGTTTACCCTTTCGGGATCGTTTAATATTATATAAGTATAGCGTAATAAATATGACACAAATAAATATAGCTCTATAAATATGGTTCAATAAATATGGCCAACGAAATATGACACAATAGATATGGCTCAATAAATATGACCATAACTTTTGTTCTGGTTGTCCATTTTTCGCCCGAAAAAGCCCAATTAAAAGAGCTGGAAATTATCTATCCATTGATGAACAGGTTTACCCGTTTGGGCTTGTTAATTACTATATAAATATGACACAGTAAATATGACGTTATCAGCCCGAAAAAGCCCAAAAAAGCCCAAAAATGTAAATGATCCGGTTGTCGGTTATCAGCCCAAAAAAGACAATTAAAAAGAGCACGTAAAGTTCTATCCATTGGCGAACAGGTTGACCAATTCGGACTCGTTTATCACGCAATAAATATGACAAAAAAATCAGTCGCAATAAATATGGTGCAATAAATATGCATTAATAAATATGGCTCAAAAATATTGCTCAATAAATATGGCACAAGAAATATGACTCCATAACTAAGTCTCAATAAATATGGCCAAGTAAATATGATTTAGTAAATATGATAAAATAAATATGGCACATTAAATTTGACTCAATAAATATGATCATAAATTTGGATTCAATTGTCTATTTTTATTCTGGAAAAGCCCATTAAAAAGTGCTCTGAATGATTTTTCCATTGACAAACAGGTTTACCCACTCGGGTTTGTTCAACGCTCAATAAATATGTTATAATTAATACTAGACAATAAATATGGGTCAATAAATATATCTCAATAAATTTGGCGTAAAAAATACGGCTCAATAAATATGGCTTATTAAATATCTCTCAATGAAAATGCTTCAAGAAATATGATTCAATAATAATATCTCAATAAATATGACTCTTGAAATATGACTCAATAATAACAGCTCAATAAATATAGGGCAATAAATATAGACCAATAAATAAAGCCATAATTTTTGATCTGGCAGTCCATTTTCATCCAGAAAAAGACATTTGAAAAAAGCTCAGATAAATTTATCTTTGGCAAACAGGTTTACATGTTCGGGCTCGTTTAACGCTATATAAATATGACGCAAAAAATATGACACAAATAAATATAGATCAATAAATAGAGCTCAATAAATATGGCCACAAAAATATGGCTCAATAAATATGACTCAATAAATATGACCATAATTTTTGTTCTAGTTGTCCATTTTCTGACAGGAAAGGCGCATTTAAAAGTGCTCGAAATGATTTATCTATTGGTGAACATGATTACCTATTTGGTCTTCTTTGACACTCAATAAAATTACACAATAAATGTGGCATAATAAATATGACAAAATAAATATGATATAATAAATATAGCCCAATAAATATAGCTCTAAATGATTTATCCAATGACAATAATGTTTACTCGTTCGGGCTCATTCAACACTCAATAAATATGTTATAATAAATACTACATAATAAATATGACGTAATAAATATATCTAAATAAATTTGGCGTAATAAACATGGCTCAATAAATATTACATATTAAATATATTTTAATGAAAATGCCACAAGAAACATGACTCAATAATTATGTCACAATAAACAAGGCTCAGAAAGCCTATTGAAAAGTGCTCAGATAAATCTATCATTTAGCAAATAGACTTTCCTGGTCAGGTTCATTTAACGATATATAAATATGGCGCAATTAATATGACACAAATAAATATGTCTCAGTAAATATGGCTCAATAAATATGGCCGAGGAAATATGACCCAATAATTATGATTCAATAAATAAGACCATAACGTTTGTTCCGGTTATCCGTTTTCATCCCGAAAAAACTCACTGAAAATCCTCTGAATGATTTATCCAATGGGGAACAGTTTTACCAGCTCGTGCTCGTTCAACACTCAATAAATATGTTATAATAAACACTTCACAATAAAAATAGCGCAACAAATATTTCTCTATAAAATTAGCGTAATAAATATGGCTCAAAAAATGTCTTATTAAATATCTCTAATGAAAATGCTTCAAGAAATATGATTCCATAATTATGTCTCAATAAAGATGACTCATGAAATATGTCTCAATCATAATGACTCAATAAATATGACACAATAAATATTGCCTAATAAATAAAGTCATAATTTTTGATCTCGTTGTCCATATTCATCCCGAAAAATACATTTAAAAAAAACTCGAAAAAATTTATCTTTGGCAAACACGTTTACCAGTTCAGGCTTTTTTAACACTATAAAAATATAGCATAATAAATATGACACAAATAAATATAGCTCTGTTAATATTGCTCAATAAATATGACCAACGAAATATGGCGTAATAAATATGGCTCAATAAATATTACCATAACTTTTGTTCCGGTTGTCCGTTTTTCGCCCGAAAATGACCATTTAAAATAGCTCGAAATTATCTTTCCATTGTTAAACAAGTTTACCTATTTGGGCTTGTTTATCTTTATACTATAAGCAAAGACCTAATCAGCACATGGTGTAACATTTTAATTCCGAAATGCCCTCATAAAATCAGTTTTTGTGAGTTAATTGAGGGATATTTTGGTCATTTTGCTGGATTAGGGCTTAATTAAAATATACCGGCACTATTCCCCCAACATCAAATCCTGATACGCATTCTTCCTCCTGATCGCGAGAGCCCAACCCACGAACGGCGATTTTCCCGGCCTAGGTCTTGCGCATTTTTGCTTTCTTCCTCCCGATCACAGCTGCTAGGTCATCGGTCACGCAGGGCAATCACTACTTCCCCGCTACTTTTAAAGCCCCGTCCGTCTCCCGTAACCCTGCTCATAATCGCAACAAAACCCCTCAATCCATCCTCCTCGCCGAACGCTATCTCATCTACGCCGGATCACCTTCGCCGGAGAAGATCTCTGGGAGAAGTGTCCTCGCCGGTCTCCGATCAGTGACTCCCGGTCGTTATCTCCATCGGTTGCGGCTTCCTCCTCTGCTCTCTCCTCTGTGACTCGCCGTTCTAACCTCTGGCGAGTGTCGATTCAACCGATGGAGTTCTCTGTTCCGCCCCGTGCAGGTGATTTCCCGAAAAACCTGTTTTTTTCCTTCTACCGTGGCTGTAAGTGTCATTTTGGATTGTGAATATTTTTTTTGGATTTGATTTTGGTTATGATTTAGATTTTCATTTCGTTTTTGGCATCTAGGTTGGAATCAAGATCACTACTTTCATTTCCATTTTTGATTTCTCCAATTAGGCTGGATTTTTGGATTTTTGATCTCTAATTGAAGTGAGCATGTACGATCTATAATTGTAATGATCATGCATGATCTATAATTATAAGAAATTAGGTATCTCTAATCGCAATGACCATGTAAGAAATTGAAGTGATTTAATGTCCTGGTGTTGGATTTAAGCAGCATATTTCCACGATATATTACTGAGATGGTTTCAAAAGGGCGGCTGGATAAAACACCTAGAAACAATAAAGGAAAGGAAAAAATAACAGTGAGTTTTTGTTTCTTTGATGTATACTTTAATTTCCCAAAAGAATAAATATATCATTTTGTATGCTTGCAAAATCATTCATGATGGCGAGGATGCCCCGCCATTTGATCGTGCCAACACGGACTTCTATTTTGATCGCCGTCGCTACATGTTCGTGGATGTTGATGACTGTTGCCGCAACCGTCGTCGCCACCGCCGTCGTCGCTACTACATGTTCGTAGTCATTAATGACCGTTTCCGCAACCATTTTGATCGCCGTCGCTACATGTTGGTGGATGTTGATGACCATTGCCGCAACCGTCGTCGCCGCCGTCGCCGTCGCCGCTACATGTTCGTAGTCATTAATGACCGTTGCCGCAACCGTCACCGCTACATGTTCGTAGTCATTAATGACCGTTGCCGCAACCGTCGCCGCTGTCGTCGCAAGCTTAATGGTTGGGATTTTGCCGCGACACCTTCCGCTAATGCCGCGTCAAAATATCCGCCGCATTTACGCATGAATTTATAATTTTGTTGTCTAAATTATGCATTTTAATTTCAGCATTGTTTTTATTATTGTTTATGGCCTATGTTTAGCCATAATTTATGTGCATGAAACAATTTGATTCCCTTGCCTATATAAGGGCAAAACTTGGTTGTAAGAGGTATTGAAAAGAAGGAAATTAAAAAAAAACCTAAACCTATTCTCTCGGTGGCTTCCCGCCCCATATTCGGCCAGGCCGAATCCCGACCTCCAGGAGCCGCTCGACCTGCTTTTTCCGCCCTATTGTGGCTGCCTCTTGCCACTCCGGCGATGCTTCTCCCTCCTTCGGTGTGACTCCGAAGAAGGCGGTTCGATTCTCATCATCCGGTGCGACTCCGGTGGCCCGTGGAAGAGTGATTCCTCCACTAAATCTTGTTTCTCCTCTTCTTGAAATTCCTGTTTTGGGTAACGAATCTCTATCCCCAAATATTGTGTGATTTTTCATCTTAATCTTGTGAGTTATTGGAGACAAGTGGTTTACAAATTTTATCCTAAATATTGAATCTAGTTGCCTTCATAAATCTGAAATTGTATTGCTTTTAATTCCGAATTTTGCGAAGATTTCCTAAGGATAGGTCCCTTTGGACGCTTGCAAACTGGGGTTGGTTCAACCTTTGGTTTCGAACGGATCAAGAGGATTTGGTATATCCTCGTAGGGTTTTGTTTTGAGGGTGTATTTGGACGCATTTCCGAATTGCAATCTTAGTCCGGATAGCCTTCCTTGTGGATGGAAAATTGAATGTGTTGTGACGCTAGATGCATGGTTAGGATACGCTAATGTATTTGCGATGTTCGTGTAAATGTGGTTGGGAAATACTCACGTGTGAGATCGCACAGTTATAAACAAAACTCTGCCGAAATTTAGAGTTTTGTACGCGCGCCATGTGTTCGCTAAAATTCCCCATAGGAATTTAGGTTTGTCATAGGATCTCTTCTTTATCATTATCTTGTTCTGGTGTCGCGAAGGGGTGGCCTGCATCAATTTGGTATCGAAGCGAGGTTTGTCAATTTCTCAACTTGGCAACGATCCGCTCTTTTCCATGCTACCCCCCCACTTGCACTTAGGTACGCTCCGTATGTTTTAAAATTTTTATTTCTAGTTATATAAAAAAAGTGTTTTAAGTTTCGTTCTTATTTGGAGTTATATTTGTTCTTTTTCATGGTCCGTTATGGCGCACATTGGGAGTCCCCTTCCCTCACGTTCCGAGGTTGGTGCATTTCGCAGGGAGATGAACCACCAATTTGACGACATAAAGGCGTTAATAGCCCAAATTAGCGGTCAGCCACTGACACCTCATATTGCGCCCCCTAGGAAACCACTTAGGACGTTTGTCCCTAGTTCGAAGGGTAGTCAAGCGATTATGACACCACCACCGCGCACCTCTAGGCCCGATAGATTTCCTGCACCGACTTATGATAGGTTAGGTGAACCACGAGTGTTTTTATGTTGGGTGAAGGATATGGAGCGTTATTTTGAGCAATATCATCTTGTGGACCCACACAGGATTCCCGTTGCGAGACTTCAATTATTTGGTCGCGCTCATACTTTCTGGCTCAATGTGGAGAGACTCTTTGGGGCGCCCCTCGATGACTTATGTATAGGTTTGCGGATTATGAAGAATTATTTAATGGATGAGTATTACCCTCCTTACTGCCGCTCTCAGTCTTCTGATTATCTGAGTGATTCGCCACCTAAGGTTTTGCTTACACCAAACCAGTACGTCCCCCCGTATTCCCGTACTAGGACGTCTCATGTTCTTATTCCTCCCTGCCAGGGCACTAGACCCGTTTCTGACCATAGGAGTGGCTATCAGCCTCATGCTAGTTCCTTGCCCCGCCAAGATCTGACTATCTCGAGCACATGTATACCTATTGTTAGGGAGAAAGAAAAGGTTAGGCCATCTGTCCCGCCACTAATCGTTGTCACTACTAGGAATGTTATAAAACCGCGGGTGAAGCCTAGGAAAGAAGTTAATATTTGCAAGGAAGACGCTACATGTTATGCTTGTGGGTTGATTGGCCATTATGCTGTGGAGTGCCCCACTAAGCCTAGTGTTTTGGCTTTTTAGCGTCGACGTCTAAGCCCGCCACTGAGGGCGATGACAATTTTTCCGACGACTGTAGTGACGAAGAGGAGAGTGGATATCCTAGTGACTTGGATGATGATATCTCCCCTGAGATATCCCTCCCTGGGATTAACCCATTTCCCCTCGACCTTATTTCAGGCCCGTCTCCTAAGACTGTTGAGGGATCGTTCGATGGACCTAAGTCGACGGATGTACCTATTATATTGGAAGATGTCCCTGACGAGGGAAGATTATTTTTGGATGATGTTAGCGCTGAGGACCTGAAAGATGTCACTTTGATGTTATCTCCATTTCCTGAAGCCCCATGTGGAATAAAAAAAATTGTCGGGTTCGATTTTGCCTACTTTAGAGATCGTTACTGATTATGATTTGGGTGAAATATCTAGTGGGTTGGAAGACATTTCGGTTGAGTTGGTAGAGTCAACCTGTGATGAATGTTTATTTGAGAGTGAGTTAGGTACTGACGATCCGGTTGAGTTTTTTATGAGGACAAATCCACTATTTGATCTTCCTCTTGATCCAGTTGAGTTTTCTATGAGGACGAATCCACTATTTGATCTTCCTCTTGATCCGGTTGAGTTTTCTTTATTATTATCACCATTGCCTGAATCTCAATATGAATTTGAAATTTTGTCGGGTTTGATTTGGCCGATCCTCCCGCATGACCCTGAACGCATCGAGTCTATTTCTGAGACCTATACTGATTCTGGATTGGATGATATATCTAGCGCACTGGAAGAATTACATAGCAAGGGATGCATGCTTTCGGTTGATCTGTGTAGTGCAAACCCGGATGATTTCTCTATGTCGTTAGCACCGATGCGTGACGTTCACCGTGCGTTAGAAATCATTTCGAAACTGATACCCCTGACCCTCCCTTTTGTTCCTTTGGATCGGCTAGCGGATTTGTTAGAACACAAATTGATTTTGTCTAGTCCTAGCCACTTAGTTAAACAATCATTATTAGCACCTCCATTTGAGATGACTATCGAGCTATGTATTAGTGAGTATCCGTCGGTGGACATGTTTTTGTTTGTAACTTTGTGTGATTTCACGGTTAATGTGTATTTTGATTTGGTGTCCTCACGACATTCCTACCCACCAAATCAAATTGCACAAATTTTTCGACCATTCTGGTACGCTCTGCACGTACATATGTCGTTGCCTTATGCCAGTGTCTATGGGTTGCTTCATTTTCACGACCGTTCACCTCCGAAAGCTTCTGACTACCGAATTGTTGATTCGACTTTAGTTTGGTTAGCCCTCGAGTGGATACCTTCGGGTTCCGTAACGAAATTATTACGTTGGAGCGCCGATCCTTTCATGATTTTCAAGAATTTTGGATTTAAAGCAATTTCTTTAGATTTTTACGATGCAATCGGGTTTTCACCGCATTTCAATTTTTCGGATTTAATTGTGCAAATCTGGTCTCCATATGAGTGGTTTTCTCCGACGTTTCTCTCTTCCACTTCACATTCTCATGGGTTGCGCGGTGAGATTTTCTCCGTGTCGCTCTTCCATTTGGGTTTACTGGTTCTCACATTGGATGGTAAGATTTGTACTGCTTTTCTTTATACTGACACATCTATGAGGTTTCCTACTATTCTTTATCAGTACAGGTTCTGTTCTATTGCGGATGCCCGCACTGCTGATCCTGCCCCGTGGACGCCCGTTTTTACTATGCCACCAGTGGATGCTGTGGTCTCTTGCTACTCTCTCCCAGGCCACTCATCAGGGATGAGTGATTTCGAGCGGGGGAGGATTGATGGCGAGGATGCCCCGCCATTTGATCGTGCCAACACGGACTTCTATTTTGATCGCCTTCGCTACATGTTCGTGGATGTTGATGACCGTTGCCGCAACCGTCGTCGCCGCCGCCGCCGTCGCCACTACATGTTCGTAGTCATTAATGACCGTTGCCGCAACCATTTTGATCGCCGTCGCTACATGTTGGTGGATGTTGATGACCATTGCCGCAACCGCCATCGCCGTCGCCGCCGTTGCCGCTACATGTTCGTAGTCATTAATGACCGTTGCCGCAACCGTCGCCGCTACATGTTCGTAGTCATTAATGACCGTTTCCGCAACCGTCGCCGCTGTCGTCGCAAGCTTAATGGTTGGGATTTTGCCGCGACACCTTCCGCCAATGCCGCGTCAAAATATCCGCCGCATTTACGCATGAATTTATAATTTTGTTGTCTAAATTATGCATTTTAATTTCAGCATTGTTTTTATTGTTGTTTATGGCCTATGTTTAGCCATAATTTATGTGCATGAAACAATTTGATTCCCTTTCCTATATAAGGGCAAAACTTCGTTGTAAGAGGTATTGAAAAGAAGGAAATTAAAAAAAACCTAAATCTATTCTCTCGGTGGCTGCCTGCCCCCTATTCGGTCAGGCCGAATCCCGACCTCCAGGAGCCGCTCGGCCTGCTTTTGCCACCCTCTTGTGGCTGCCTCCTGCCACTCCGGCGACGCTTCTCCCTCCTCCGGTGTGACTCAGAAGAAGGAGGTTCGATTCTCATCATCCGGTGCGACTCCGGTGGCCCGTGGAAGAGCGATTCCTCCACTAAATCTTGTTTCCCCTCTTCTTGAAATTCCTGTTTTGGGTAACGAATCTCTATCCCCAAATATTGTGTGAGTTTTCATCTTAATCTTGTGAGTTATTGGAGACAAGTGGTTTACAAATTTTATCATAAATATTGAATCTAGTTGCCTTCATAAATCTGAAATTGTATTGCTTTTAATTCCTAATTTTGCAAAGATTTCCGTAAGGATAGGTCCCTTTGGACGCTTGCAAACCGGGGTTGGTTCAACCTTTGGTTTCGAACGGATCAAGAGGATTTGGTATATCCTCGTAGGATTTTGTTTTGAGGGCGTATTTGGACTCATTTCCGAATTGCAATCTTAGTCCGGATAGCGTTCCTTGTGGATGGAAAATTGAATGTGTTGTGACGCTAGATGCATGGTTAGGATACGCTAATGTATTTGCGATGTTTGTGTAAATGTGGTTGGGAAATACTCACGTGTGAGATCGCACAGTTATAAACAAAACTCTGCCGAAATTTAGAGTTTTGTACGCGCACCACGTGTTCGCTAAAATTCCCCATAGGAATTTAGGTTTGTCATAGGATCTCTTCTTTGTCATTTTCTTGTTCTGGTGTCGCGAAGGGGTGGCCTGCATCAATTCATGAATTCAGAAACTTTTTTCTTGCATATGGAGCATTAGAATATGTATTGGATAATATCTATTTTTGTATTGCTACACGTACAGTGAGATGATTGCTGTTTTTGTTGAAGGTTTCAATGAGAGAATTTATGTTTTTGCTAAAGTTTTTGTTTCTTTGACGTATACTTTAATTTCCCAAAAGAAAAAATATATCATTTTGTATGCTTGCAAGATCATTCGTGAATTCAGAAACATTTTGCTTGCATATGGAGCATGAGATTATGTATTGGATAATATCTATTTTTGTATTGCTACACTTACAATGAGATGATTGCTGTTTTTGTTGAAGGTTTCAATGAGAGAATTTATGTTTTTGCTAAAGGTTTCATTGACAGAATTTCTGTTTTGCCGAAGTTCTCACAGTGAAATTTGAAAACATTCACATAGGAATTTGACTGATTTTATTTAGATCCACGTTGGTTTTTATTTGGATTTAGAAATCCTATAAAAGAGGCCTTTGATACCTGCACCCATTCTGTTTCTCTGTATAGAAACCGAAAGTGATTCCTTTTTTTCTATTTTTTGGTGAACTCCATTATCTGTTATGCAGAACTAGCGTCGCGCAGTTTTGATTTTCAGCAATGTCTTAATTTGATTCAAAACAAATTTCAGTTATTGTTATGTATGTTAACAATCATTAGAACCTCTCATGATACAATGCCTTTAAAAAAATTGAAGAAATACTTTTATACCCGTCAATTTTATCTCTGTTGCCCGGTTTGAATACTCATACTGTTGGTGATTTTGACTATAAAAAGAGGGCAAACATTGTTATGAATTTCTTTTCTTCAATGTTTTTAAATACGATGATTTTTATTATTATTAAACAAATGAAGTTCAAGTGCCATGTGAGAAAAAAATGGAATTTAACTGCCATGTGAGAAAAAAAAAAGTCAGTGTCAACATCTGGACTTCAAATGTGAATATTAACAACTATAAACTCTTATTGCGCAATGGATGGGCTGTTGTTACCCTAAATCAGAATGTAAATCGGATTCTGATACTTACAATTATAATCCGTTTTGATTAAAGCAATCAAACTAAAGCTGCGAGACTGCATTATAAATTACCTTAATCAAACTAGATTATAATCAACTTTGATTACTTTCTTTGAATATTTGCTCCCAATTTGATAAAATTACTTTTGTGAAACACTCCATTTATGCTTCTGGAGCTGCAATAAAAGTTTCGTGGTCTCTGCTGTAAGTATTAAGCTTCTCAATCACTATTTCATAGACACATCTTTAGTTTAGTAAGCTAATTCTCTTTCACATGCTGACAATCTGTTTATCCTCTGTAACTCAACAAAAAAAATGAGAGCAAGTTATTATAGTAATGTTGAGGAGTGAGCCAAGAGATTTTTTAAATTCCATTTTTCCTTTCACCCAAGCAATTTCGCGCAAAAATTGCGTCATAACAGAGGAGAGGAGAGCAAAAATTGATTTGCTAAGCACTGAGATTAAATAAGTTTTTGTTTTCCTTCCTATTTTGAATAAACCAAGCTTTGGCTTTTGTTCTGTTTTGTGATCATGTTCTGTTTTGTGTTTTATTTATGTTCATTCAATGTTAGTTTGCTCTGCTTTTATTTTCTATTTTGTGTTCACGGTACATCTCGGTTTATCTTTTTATTTAAAGCTGTTCAAACATGTGGATCCCCACTTCAGGATATACAAATGCATCTTTTGTGAGAACATTTCCTATTCAACGGTAGTGAAGTAAGAAAATTTTATCCGATTTTTGTAGCTTGCATTCCATGTATATACTGATTTTTAGCTTGCCCTCTACCATGTCCCTGTCCCCGACGAATGTTGCCACCCATGACGAATGTTGTCGTCCACGACCAATGCGCCGCTCTTGACCAATGTAACCGCCCTCGACTAACACCCATGACCAATGTCGCCGCCTCGCCAATGTCGTCGCCCCCGTCAATGTCGTCGTCCTCGCCCAATGTCAACGCCCCACGCCCAATGTCGACGCCCCGACTAATGTCGCCGCCCCGACCAATGTCGACGCACCTGACCAATGTCGCCGCCCTCGACAAATGTCGCCGCCCACGACCAATGCCTATGACGAATGTACTATTAACATGCTTTATTTGTTTTTAAGATCTACTTCAAGACCCACTTCTGCTATTGCGTGGTACTTTTGCTTTAGATTTATCTTTTCAGACTAATGTCGCCCTCACGACGAATTTCATTCTCGCCGAATGTCTCCCCTACGACGAATTTCGCCCCCGCGATGAATGTCGCCCCAACGATAAATATCGCGCCCACAAAAAATGTCGCCGCACCGACAAATGACGCCTCCACGACAAATGTCGCCCCAACGACAAATGTACACCTCTCGACGAATGTGGCACCCACGACAAATGTTGCCCGCACGGGGTACTTTTGGTTGGGATTTAGCTTTTTAGATGAATATCGTCCCTACGATGAATGTCGCCCACACGACGAATGTCTCCCCCACGACAAATGTCGCCACCACGACTAATGATGCCCCCATGACAAATGTCGCCCCCACGACAAATGTCGCCCCCACGACCAATGTCGCCGCCACCGATCAATGTCGTCGCCCTCGACCAACGTCGCCGCCCCTGGCCAACGTTGCCGCCCTTGACCAATGTCACCGGCACCGACCAATGTTGCCCCCACGACGAACGTCGCCCCCATGACAAACGTCGCCCCCGCGACCAATGTCACACCTATGACGAATGTTGCCGTCTATGCCCAATGTCTCCCCCTCAACAAATTTCGCACCCTCGACAAATGTCACACCCTCGACAAATGTCGCACCCTCGACAAATGTCGCACCCACGATGAATGTTGCCCGCACGGGGTCGCCCGTGTACGACTGCTTGTTAGTATATAAATATGGCACGGTAAATATGGCGTTATTATCCCGAAAAAGCCCGAAAAAACCAATGATCCGGCTGTCGGTTATCATCCTGAAAAAGACAATTAAAAAGAGCACATAAGTGTCTATAAATTGGCGGACAGGTTTACCCATTCGGGCTCGTTTATCGTGCAATAAATATGGCCAAAAAATCAGGCGCAATAAATAAGGCGCAATAAAAAGTGACACAATAAATATGGTGTAATAAATTTACGTTAATAAATATGTATCAAAAAATATTGCACAATAAATATGGCACAAGATAAATTACTCAATAACTAAGTCTCATTAAATATGGCTTAGTAAATATGGTTTAGTAAATATGCTAAAATAAATATGGCGCATTAAATATGACTCAATAAATTTGATCATAACTTTGGATTCAGTTGTCTATTTTTATCCTCGAAAAGCCCATTAAAAAGTGCTCTGAATGATTTATCCATTGGAAAACAGGTTACCCACTAGGGCTCGTTCAATGCTGAATAAATATGTTATAATAAATACCATGCAATAAATATGAGGCAATAAATATATCTCAATAAATTTGGCGCAAAAATATGGCTCAATAAATATGGCTTATTAAATATCACTCGATGAAAATGCTTCAAGAAATATGTTTCAGTAATTACGTCTCAAAAAATAAGACTCTTGAAATATGACTCAATCATAATGGCTGAATAAATATGACGCAATAAATATAGCCCAACAAATAACACAATAATTTTTGATCTGGTAGTCCATTTTCATTCTGAAAAAGACATTTGAAAAAAGCTCGGTTAAATCTATCTTGGACAAATAGGTTTACCCGTTCAGGCTCGTTTAACGCTATATAATTATGCCGCAACAAATATAACGCAAATAAATATAGCTCAATAAATATGGCTCAGTAAATAAGGTCAAAGAAATATGGCTCATTAAATATGACTTAATAAATATGACCATAATTTTTGTTCTAGTTGTTCATTTTCAGCCCGGAAAAGCACATTTAAAAGTGCCTGAAATGATTTATCTATTGGTGAACATGATTACCTGTTTGGGCTTATTTTACACTCAATAAATATGACATAATAAATGTGGTGTAATAAATATGATAAAATAAATATGACATAATAAATATAACTCAATAAATATAGAATAATAAATATAGCTCCAATTGATTTATCCATTGACAATCATGTTTACCCATTCGGGCACATTCAACACTTAATAAATACATTATAATAAATACTACATAATAAATATGACACAATAAATATATCTCAACATTTTTGGCGTAATAAATATGGCTCAATAAATATGGCTTATTAAATATCTTTTAATGAAAATACCACAAGAAACGTACCTCAATAATTATGTCTCAATAAATATGGCTCAAAAAATATGACTCAATAAATATGACTCAATAAATATGGCATAATAAATATAGCCCAAGAAATATAGAACAATAAATATAGCCCTAATTTTTGATCCGGTTGTCCATTTTCAGTCCCGAAAAGGCTATTGAAAAATTATCAGATAAATCTATCATTTAGCAAACAGATTTTCTAGTTCAGGCTCATTTAATGTTATATAAATATGGCATAATTAATATGACACAAATAAATATGGCTCAGTAAATATGACTTAATAAATTTTGACAAGGAAATATGGCGCAATAAATATGATTCAATAAATATGACCATAACGTTTGTTCTGCTTGTCCGTTTTTAGCATGAAAAAACTGATTGAAAAGACCTCTGAATGATTTATCAATTGGGGAACAAGTTTATCTGCTTGAGCTAGTTCAACAGTAAATAAATATGTTATAATAAATGCTTCAAAATAAAAATGACGCAATAAATATTTTTTAATAAAATTGGCGTAATAAATATAACTCAATAAAAATATCTTATTTAATATCTCTACAGAAAATATTTCAAGAAATATGGTTCAAAAATTATGTCTCAATAAAGATGACTCATGAAATATGGCTCGATCATAATGACTCAATAAATATGGCACAATAAATATTGCCCAATAAATAAAGACATAATTTTTGATCTCGTTGTCCATATTCATCTCGAAAAAGACATTTCAAAAAAGCTCTAATTAATCAATATTTGGCAAACAGGTTTACCCTTTCGGGCTCGTTTAACACTATATAAAAATGACGTAATAAATGTGACACAAATAAATATACCTCTATAAATATGGCTCAATAAATATAGCCAATGAAATACGGCGCAATAAATATGGCTCAATAAATATGACCATAACTTTTGTTCTGATTATCCGTTTTCACCCGAAAAAGTCCAATTAAAAGAACTCGAAATTATCTATCCATTGGTGAACAGGTTTACGCGTTTGGACTTGTTTATTACTATATAAATATGACACAGTAAATATGACGTTATCAGCCCAAAAAAACCGAAAAAACAAATGATCCGTTTATCGGTTATCAGCCCGAAAAAGACAATTAAAATGAGCACGTAAAGTACTATACATTGGCGAATAGGTTTACCCATTCGGGCTCGTTTACCGCACAACAAAATATGGCAAAAAAAGGCACAATAAATATGGAGCAATAAATATGACACAACAAATATGGTGAAATAAATATGCGTTAATAAATATGGCTCAAAACATATTGCTCAATAAATATGGCACAAGAAATATGACTCAATAACTAAGTCTCAATAAATATGGCTTAGTAAATATGGTTCAGTAAATATGATAAAATAAATTTGGCGCATTAAATATGACTCAATAAATATGATCATAAATTTGGATTCAGTTGTCTATTTTTATTCTGGAAAAGCACATTAAAAAGTGCTCTGAATTGTTTATCCATTGTCAAACAAGTTTAACCACTCGGGTTCGTTCAACGCTCAATAAATATGTTATAATAATACTACGCAATAAATATGGGTCAATAAATATATCTCAATAAATGTGGCGCAAAAATTACGGCTCAATAAAAATGACTTATTAAATATCTCTCAATTAAAATGCTTCTAGAAATATGATTCAATAATAATGTCTCAATAAATATGACTCTTAAAATATGACTCAATAATAACGGCTTAATAAATATATCGCAATAAATATTGCCCAATAAATAAAGCTATAATTTTTGATTTGGCAGTCTATTTTCATCCAAAAAAAATATTTGAAAAAAACTCGAATAAATCTATTTTTGGCAAACAAGTTTACACGTTTGGGCTCGTTTAACGCAATATATATATGATGCAATAAATATAACACAAATAAATATAGATCAATGAATATGGCTCAATAAATAAGGCCACAAAAATATGGCACAACAAATACGACTCAATAAATATGACCATAGTTTTTGTTCTGGTTGTCCATTTTCAGACCGGAAAGACCCATTTTAAAGTGCTCGAAATGATTTATCTATTGGTGAACATGATTACCTGTTTGGGCTTGTTTGACACTCAATAAATATGATAAAATAAATGTGGCGTAATAAATATGACAAAATAAATATGACATAATAAATATAGCCCAATAAATATATCTCTAAATAATTTATCGAATGACAATCATATTTACTCGTTTGGGCTCATTCAACACTCAATAAATATGTTATAATAAATACTACATAATAAATATGACACAATAAATATATCTAAATAAATTTGGCGTAATAAACATGCATCAATAAATATGACATATTAAATATATTTTAATGAAAATTCGACAAGAAATATGGCTTAATAATTATGTCACAATAAATATAGCTCAGGAAATATGGCTCAATAAATATGATTCAATAAATATGGCAAAATAAATATAGCCCAATAAATATAGAATAATAAATATATCCATATATTTTGATCCGGTTGTCCATTTTCAGCTTCGGAAAGCCTATTGAAAAGTGCTCGGATAAATCTATCATATAGCAAATAGATTTTCCCATTCAGGATCATTTAACGCTATATAAATATGGCGCAATTAATATGACATAAATAAATATGGCTCAGTAAATATGGCTCAAAAAATATGGCCGAGAAACTATGATGCAATAAATATGACCATAACTTTTATTCCGGTTATCCATTTTCATCCCGAAAAAACTCACTAAAAAAGCTCTGAATGATTTATCAATTAGGGAACAGGTTTACCTGCTCGGGCTCATTCAACACTCAATAAATATGTTATAATAAATACTTCAAAATAAAAATGGCGCAATAAATATTTCTCAATAAAATTGGAGTAATAAAGATGGCTTAAAAAATGTCTTATTATTTATCTCTAATGAAAATGCTTTAAGAAATATGTTTCAATATTTATGTCTCAATAAAGATGACTCATGAAATATGCCTCAATCATAATAGCTCAATAAATATGACATAATAAATATTGCCTAATAAATAAAGTCATAATTTTTGATCTCGTTGTCCATATTCATTCCGGAAAAGACATTTCAAAAAAACTCGAATAAATATATCTTTGGCAAACAGGTTTACTAGTTTAGGCTTCTTTAATACTATATAAATATGGCGTAATAAATATGACACAAATAAATATAGCTCTATAAATATTGCTTAATAAATATGGCCAACGAAATATGGCACAATAAATATGGCTCAATAAATATGACCATAACTTTTGTTTCGGTTGTCCGTTTTACGCCCGAAAAAGCCCATTTAAAAGATCTTGAAATTATCTTTCCATTGCTGAACAAGTTTACCTATTTTGGCTTGTTTATTACTATATAAATATGACATAGTTAATATGACGTTATTAGTCCGAAAAAGCCCGAAAATGCCCGAAAAATCGAATGATCCAGTTGTCAGTTATTAGCCCGAAAAAGATAATTAAAATGAGCACATAAAGGTCTATCATTACCGAACAGGTTTAACCCATTCGGCCTCGTTTATCGTGCAATAAATATGGCAAAAAAAATTAGGCGCAATAAATATGACGCAATAAAAAGTGACACAATAAATATGTTGTAATAAATATACGTTAATAAATATGGCTCAAAAATATTGCTTAATAAATATGGCACAAGATAAATGACTCAATAACTAAGTCTCAATAAATATGACTTAGTAAATATAGTTTATTAAATATGATAGAATAAATATGACGCATTAGATATGACTCAATAAATATGATCATAACTTTGGATTCAGTTGTCTATTTTTATCCTCAAAAAGCCCTTTAAAAAGTGCTCTGAATGATTTATCCATTGGCAAACATGTTCACCCACTCGGGCTCATTCAACGCTCAATAAATATATTATAATAAATACTACGTAATAAATATGAGGCAATAAATATATCTCAGTAAATTTGGCGCAAAAATATGACTCAATAAATATGGCTTATTAAATATCTCTCGATGAAAAATGCTTCAAGAAATGTGATTCAATAATTACGTCTCAATAAATAAGACACTTAAAATATGGCTCAATCATAATGGCTGAATAAATATGGCGTAATAAATATACCCCAATAAAAAAAACCATAATTTTTAATCTGGTAGTCCATTTTCATCCTGAAAATGATATTTGAGAAAAAACTCGGATAAATCTATCTTGGGCAAACAGGTTTACCCGTTCGGGCTCTTTTAACACTTTATAAATATGGCGCAATAAATATAACACAAATAAATATAGATCAATAAATATAGCTTGATAAATAAGGCCAAAGAAATATGCCGCAATAAATATGATTCATTAAATATGACCATATTTTTTGTTCTGGTTGTCCATTTTCAACCCAAAAAATAACATTTAAAAGTGCTCGAAAAGATTTATCTATTTGGGCTTGTTTGACACTCAATAAATATGACACAATAAATATGGCATAATAAATATGATAAAATAAAAATGGCATAATAAATGTACCCAATAAATATAGAGCAATAAATATAGCTCTAAATGATTTATCCATTGACAATCATGTTTAACCGTTCGGGCTCATTCAACACTCAATAAATATATTATATTAAATACTACATAATAAATATATCTCAACAAATTTGGCGTAATAAACATTGCATAATAAATATGACTTATTAAATATCTTTTAATGAAAATGTCACAAGAAACATAGCTCAATAATTATGTCTCAATAAATATGGCTCAAAAAATATGATACAATAAATATGACACAATAAGTATTGCATAATAAATATAGCCCAATAAATATAGAACAATAAATATGGCCATAATTTTTGATCTGGTTGGCCATTTTCAGTCCCGGAAAGCCTATTGAAAAGTGCTCGGATAAATCTTTCATTTAGCAAACAAATTTTCCAGTTCGGGCTCATTTAACGCTATATAAATATGGCGCAATTAATATGACATAAATAAATATGGCTCAGTAAATATGACTCAATAAATAAGGCCACAAAAATATGGCGTAATAAATATGACTCAATAAATATGACTATAAGTTTTGTTCTAGTTGTCCATTTTCAGACCAGAAAGGCCCATTTAAAAGTGCTCGAAATGATTTATCTATTGGTGAACATGATTACCTGTTCGAGCCAGTTTGACATTAAATAAATATGACACAATAAATGTAGCGTAATAAATATGACAAAATAAATATGACATAATAAATATAGCCCAATAAATATAGAATAATAAATATAGAACAATAAATATTGCTCTAAATGATTAATCCATTGACAATCATGTTTACCCGTTCGGGCTCATTCAACACTCAAAAATATGTTATTATAAATACTACATAATAAATATGACGCAATAAATATATCTCAATAAATTTGGCATAATAAACATGACTTAATAAATATGACTTATTAAATATCTTTTAATGAAAATGCCACCAGAAACATGGCTCAGTAATTATGTCTCAATAAATAAAGCTCAAACAATATGACTCAATAAATATGAATCAATAAATATGTCATAATAAATATAGCCAAATATATATAGAACAATAAATATAGCCATAATTTTTGATTCAGTTGTTCATTTTCAGCACCGAAAAGTCTATTGAAAAGTTCTCAGATAAATCTCTCATTTATCAAACAGATTTTTCAGTTCGGGCTCATTTAATGCTATATAAATATGGCGCAATTAATATGACATAAATTAATATGTCTCAGTAAATATGACTTAATAAATATGGTCAAGGAAATATGGCGCAATAAATATGATTCAATAAATATGACCATAAATTTTGTTTCGGTGGTCCGTTTTTAGCAAGAAAAAACTCATTGAAAAGACCTCTGAATGATTTATCAATTGGGGAGCAGGTTTACCTCCTTGGGCTCGTTCAACACTTAATAAATATGATATAATGAATGTTTCCAAATAAAAATACCGCAATAAATATTTCTCAATAAAATTGGCGTAATAAATATGTCTTAATAAAAATGTCTTATTAAATATCTCTAATGAAACTTTTTCAAGAAATATGGTTCAATAATTATGTCTAAACAATGATGACTTATGAAATATGGCTCAATCGTAATGGCTTAATAAATATTGCCAAATAAATAAAGCCATAATTTTTGATCTCGTTGTACATATTCATACCGAAAAAGACATTTCAAAAAAGCTCTGATAAATCAATCTTTGACAAACAGGTTTACCCGTTCGACCTCGTTTAACACTATATAAATATGGCGTAATAAATATGACACAAATAAATATAGCTCTGTAAATATGTTTCAATAAATATGACCAATGAAATAAGGCGCAATAAATATGGCTCAAAAATATGATCATAACTTTTGTTCTGGTTGTCCGTTTTTAGTCCAAAAAAGCCCATTTAAAACAGTTCAAAATTATATATCTATTGGTGAATACGTTTACCCGTTTGGGCTCTTTTATCACATAATAAATATGACAAAATAAATTATCACCCCAAAAAAGACCGAAAAAGGCAATGATCCGGTTGTGGGTTATCATCCGAAAAAAATAATTAAAAAAAGCACATAAAGTTATATCTATTGGCGAATAGGTTTACCCATTCAGGCTCTTTTATCACATAATAAATATGGAAAAAAAATCAGGCGCAATAAATATGGAGTAATAAATATGACACAATAAATATGGTGTAATAAATATGCGATAATAAATATAGCTCAAAATATATTGCTCAATAAATAAGGTACAAGAAAAATGACTCAATAACTAAGTCTCAATAAATATTGCTTAGTAAATATGATTTTGTAAATATGTTAAAATAAAAATGGCCCACTAAATATGACACAATAAATATGATCATAAATTTGCATTCAGTAGTAATTTTTATTCTGGAAAAGCCCATTAAAAAGTGCTCTGAATGATTTATCTATTGGGAAATAGGTTTACCCAGTCAGGCTCTATCAACACTCAATAAATATGTTATAATAAATACTATGTAATAAATATGGGGCATTAAATATATCTCAATAAATTTGGCGCAAAAAAGTACGGCTCAATAAATATGGCTTATTAAATATCTCTCAAAACAATGCTTCAAGAAATATGATTCAATAATTATGTCTCAATAAATATGACTCTTAAAATATGACTCAATCATAACGACTCAATAAATATGGCACAATAAATATATCCCAATAAATAAAGCCATAATTTTTTTTTCTGGCAGTACATTTTCATCCAGAAAAAGACATTTGAAAAAAGCATGGATAAATCTATGTTTGGCAAACTTGTTTACCTATTCGGGCTCATTTAACATTATATAAATTTGGCGCAATAAACATGACACAAATAAATATAGCTCAATAAATATGGGGCAATAAATAAGGCTATTGAAATATGGCGCAATAAATATGACTCAAAATATATGACCATAATTTTTGTTCTGGTTGTTCATTTTCAGATTAGAAAGGCCCATTAAAAAGTGCTCGAAATGATTAATCTATTGGTGAACATGATTACCTGTTTGGTCTTGTTTGACACTCAATAAATATGGCACAATAAATGTGGCATAATAAATATGACAAAATAATTATGGCATAATAAATATAGCCCAATAATATAGCTCTAAATGATTTATCCAATGACAATCATGTTTACTCGTTTGGGCTCATTCAACACTCAATAAATATATTATAATAAATTTAATATAATAAATATAACGTAATAAATATATCTAAATAAATTTAGCGTAATAAATATGGCTGATTAATTATATTTTAATGAAAATGCCACAAAAAATATTGTTCAATAATTATGTCACAATAAATATGGCTCGGAAAATATGGATAAATAAATATGACTCAATAAATATGGCATAATAAATATAGCCCAATAAATATAGAACAATAAATATATCCATATTTTTTGATCAGGTTGTCCATTTTCAGCACCAAAAAGCCTATTGAAAATTGCTCAGATAAATCTAACATTTAACATATAAAATTTCCCGATCAGGCTCATTTAACGCTATATAAATATGGCGTAATTAATATGAAATAAATAAATATGGCTCAGTAAATATGGCTCAATAAATATGGCCAAGGAAATATGGCGCAATAAATATAATTCAGTAAATATGACCATAACTTTTGTTCCGCTTGTCCGTTTTCAGCACGAAAAAACTCTGAAAACCTTTGAATTACTTATCCATCGGGGAACAGGTTTACCCGCTCAGGCTCTTTCAACACTCAATAAATATGTTATAATAAATACTTTGAAATAAAAATGGCGCAATAAATATTTCCCAATAAAATTGGCGTAATAAATATGGCTCAATAAAAATGTCTTATTAAATATCTGTAATGAAAATCTTTCAAGAAATATGATTCAATAATTATGTCTCAATAAAGATGACTCTTGAAATATGGCTCAATCATAATGGCTCAATAAATATGACACAATAAATATTTCCCAATAAATAAAGCTATAATTTTTATTCTCGTTGTCCATATTCATCCTGTAGAAGACATTTCAAAAAAACTCAGATAAATCTATTTTTGGCAAACAGGTTTACCCGTTCGGGCTAGTTTAATGCTATATAAATATGACACAATAAATATGACACAAATAAATATAGTTCAATAAATATTTCTCAAAAAATAAGGCCACAGAAATATGCGCAATAAATATGACTCAAAAAATATGACCATATTTTTTGTTCTGATTGTCCATTTTCAGATCGAGAAGGCCCATTCAAAAGTGCTCTAAATGATTTATCTATTGATGAACATGATTATCTGTTTGGGCTTCTTTTGCACTCAATAAATATGGCACAATAAATGTGGTGTAATAGATATAATAAAATAAATATGACATAAAAATATAGCTCAATAAATATAGCTCTAAATTAATTATAGAATGACAATCATGTTTAGCATGTTCGGTCTCATTCAACACTCAATAAATATATTATAAAAAATACTATATAATAAATATGACGCAATAAATATAGCTAAATAAATTTGGCGTAATAAACATGACACAAAAAATATGGCTTACTAAATATATTTTAATGAAAATGCCACAAGAAACGTGACTCAATAATTATGTCACAATAATTATGGCTTAGAAAATATTGCTCAATAAATATGACTCAATAAATATGACATAATAAATATAGCCCAATAAATATAGAACAATAAATATTGCCATATTTTTTGATCCGGTTGTCAATTTTCAGCCCCAAAAAGCCTATTGAAAAGTGCTCGGATAAATCTATCATTTAACAAATAGATTTTCCCGTTCAGGCTCATTTAACGCTATATAAATATGGGGTAGTTAATATGACACAAATAAATATGGATCAGTAAATATGGCTCAATAAATATGGCTAAGGAAATATGGCGCAATAAATATGATTCAATAAATATGACCATAATTTTTGTTCCGGTTGTGCGTTTTCAGCCCAAAAAACTAATTGAAAAACCTCTAAATGATTTATCCATTCGAGAAAAGGTTTACCCTCTCGGGCTCGTTCAATACTCAATAAATATGTTATAATAAATATTTCGAAATAAAAATGATGCAATAAATATTTCTCAATAAAATTGACATAATAAATATGGCTCAATAAAAATGACTTATTAAATATCTTTAACGAAAATACTTCAAGAAATAAGGTTCAATAATTATATCTCAATAAAGATGACTCATAATATATGGCTCAATCATAATGGCTCAATAAATATGACACAATAAATATTGCCCAATAAATAAAGTCATAATTTTTGATCTCATTGTCCATATTCATCCCAAAAAAGACATTTCAAAAAAGCTCGGATAAATCTATCTTTAACAAACAGGTTTACCCGTTTGGGCTCGTTTAACACTATATAAATATGACGTAATAAATATGACACAAATAAATATAGCTCTGTAAATATGGCTCAATAAATATGGCCAACGAAATATGGCATAATAAATATGGCTCAATAAATATGACCATAACCTTTGTTCCGGTTGTCCGTTTTCCGCCTGAAAAAGCTCATTTAAAAGAGCTCGAAATTATCTATCCATTGGTGAACAGGTTTACCCGTTTGGGCTTGTTTATTACTATATAAATATGACACAGTAAATATGGCATTATTAGCCCGAAAAAGCCCGAAAAAGCACGAAAAAGCCAATGATCCCGTTGTCGGTTATCAACCCGAAAAAGCCAATTAAAAAGAGCGCAGAAAGGTCTATCCATTGGCGAACAAGTTTACCCATTCAGGCTCGTTTATCGCTCAATAAATATGGCAAAAACATCAGGTGCAATAAATATGGCGCAATAAAAAGTTACACAATAAATATGGGGTAATAAATATGCGTTAATAAATATAGCTCAAAAAATATTGCTCAATAAATATGGCACAAAAATATGACGCAATAACTAAGTCTCAAGAAATATAGCTTAGTAAATATGGTTTAGTAAATATGATAAAATAAATATGGCGCATTAAATATGACTCAATAAATATGATCATAACTATGGATTCAATTGTCTATTTTTATCCTCTAAAAGCCCATTAAAAAGTGCTCTGAATGATTTATCCATTGGCAAACAGGTTTACCCACTCGGGCTCGTTCAACGCTCAATACATATGTTATGATAAATACTACACAATAAATACGGCGCAATAAATATATCTCAATAAATTTGGCGCAAAAAATTCTGCTCAGTAAATATGGCTTATTAAATATCTCTCAATGAAAATACTTCAAGAAATATGATTCAATAATTATATCTCAATAAATATGACTCTTGAAATATGGCTCAATCATAACGGCTCAATAAATATGTGTAATAAATATAACCCAATAAATAAAGCCATAATTTTTGATCTGACAGTCCATTTTCATCAAGAAAAAGATATTTGAAAAAAGCTCGGATAAATCTATCTTTGGCAAACATGTTTACCCGTTCGGGCTCGTTTAACGCTATATAAATATGGCGGAATAAATATGACACAAATAAATATAGCTCAATAAATATGACTCAATAAATAAGGCCACATAAATATGGCGTAATAAATTTGACTCAATAAATATGACCATAATTTTTATTCTGGTTGTCCATTTTCAAACTGGAAAGGCGCATTTAAAAGTGCTCGAAATAATTTATCTATTAGTGAACATGATTACGTGTTTGGGCTTGTTTGGCCCTTAATACATATGACATAATAAATGTCGCGTAATAAATATGACAAAATAAATATGACATAATAAATATAGCCCAATAAATATAGCTCTAAATGATTTATCCAATGACAATCATATTTACCCGTTTGGGTTTAGTCAACACTCAATAAATATGTTATAATAAATACTACATAATAAATATGACGCAATAAATATATCTCAATAAATTTTGCGTAATAAACATGCCTCAATAAATATGACTTATAAAATATATTTTTATGAAAATACAACAAAAAACATGACTCAATAATTATGTCAGAATAAATATGGCTCAGAAAATATGGCACCTTAAATATGACTCAATAAATATGACATACCAAATATAGCCCAATAATTATAGAACAACAAATATAACCATATTTTTTGATCCGGTTGTCCATTTTCAGCCCCAGAAAGCATATTGAAAAGTGCTCGGATAAATCTATCATTTAGCAAATAGATTTTCCCGTTCAGGCTCATTTAACGTTATATAAATATGGCGCAATTAATATGACACAAATAAATATGGCTTAGTAAATATGGCTCAATAAATATGGCTAAGGAAATATGACACAATAAATATGATTCAATAAATATGCTCATAACTTTTATTCCGGTTGTCCATTTTCAGCCCGAAAAAACTCATTGAAAAACCTCTGAATGATTTATCCATTGGGGAACAAGTTTACCCGCTCGTACTCGTTCAATACTCAATAAATATGTTATAATAAATACTTCAAAATAAAAATGGCGCAATAAATAATTCTCAATAAAATTGGCGTAATAAATATGACTCAATAAAAATATATTATTAAAAATCTCTAATGAAAATGCTTCAAGAAATATGATACAATAATTATGTCTCAATACTCATGAAATATAGCTCAATAAATATGACACAATAAATATTGCCCAATAAATAAAGCCATAATTTTTGATCTCATTGTCCATATTCATCCCGAAAAAGACAATTAAAAAAACTCGGATAAATCTATCTTTGGCAAACAAGTTTACCCGTTTAGGCTCGTTTAACACTATATAAATATGGTGTAATAAATATGACACAAATAAATATAGCCCTATAAATATAGCTCAGTAAATATGGCCAATGAAATATGACGCAATAAATATGACTCAATAAATATGACAATAACTTTTGTTCCGATTGTCTGTTTTTCGCCCGAAAGAGCCCATTTAAAAGAGCTTGAAATTATCTATCCATTGGTGAACAGGTTTACCCGTTTGGGATTGTTTTTTACTATATAAATATGACACAATAAAATTGGCATTATCAGCCCGAAAAAGCTCGAAAAAGCAATGATCCGGTTTTCGGTTATCAGCTCGAAAAAGACAATTAAAAAGATCACATAAAAGTCTATCCATTGGCGAATGGTTTAGCCATTCGGGCTCGTTTGTCGGGCAATTAATATGGAAAAAAAATCAGGCGCAATAAATATGACGCAATAAAAAATGACACAATAGATATGGTGTCATAAATATGCGTTAATAATTATGGCTCAAAAAATATTGCTCAATAAATATGGCACAAAAAATATGACTCAATAAACTAAGTGTCAATAAATATGACTTAGAAAATATGGTTGAGTAAATATTATAAGATAAATATGGCGCATTAAATATTACTAAATAAATAGGATCATAACTTTGGATTCAGATGTATATTTTTATCCTCGAAAATCCCATTAAAAAGTGCTCTGAATGATTTATCCATTGACAAACATGATTACCAACTCGGGCTCGTTCAATGCTCAATAAATATTTTATAATAAATACTATGCAATAAATATGGGGCAATAAATATATCTCAATAAAATTGGCGCAAAAAATATGGCTCAATAAATATAGCTTATTAAGTATCTCTCGATGAAAATGCTTCAAGAAATATGACTCAATAATTACATCTCAATAAATAAAACTCTTGAAATATGGCTCAATCATAATGGCTCAATAAATATGACGCAATAAATAAAATCCAATAAATAAAATAATAATTTTTGATCTGCTAGTCTATTTTCATGCAGAAAAAGACATTTTAAAAAAGCTTGGATAAATCTATCTTTGTCAAATAGGTTTACCCGTTCGGGCTCGTTTAACGCTATAAAAATATGGCGCAATAAATATAACACAAATAAATATAGCTCAATAAATAAGGACATAGAAATATGGCGCAATAAATATGACTCAATAAATATGACTATAATTTTTGTTCTGGTTGTCCATTTTCTACCCGAAAAAGCCCATTTAAAATTGCTCGAAATGATTTCTCTATTGGTGAACGTGAATACCTGTTTGAGCTTGTTTGACACTCAATAAACACGACACAATAAATGTGGCATAATAAATTTGACAAAATAAATATGACATAATAAATATAGCCCAATAAATATAGAACAATAAATATAGCTCTAAATGATTTATCCAGTGACATTCATGTTTACCCGTTCGGGCTCATTCAACACTCAATAAATATGTTATAATAAATACTATATAATAAATATGACACAATAAATATATCTCAACAAATTTGGCGTAATAAACATGGCTCAATAAATATGGCTTATTAAATATCTTTTAATGAAAATGTCACAAGAAACATGGCTCAATAATTATGTCTCAATAAATATGGCTCAAAAAATATGACTCAATAAATATGACTCAATAATTATGACTCCATAAATATGGCATAATAAATATAGCCCAATAAATATAGAACAATAAATATAGCCATAATTTTTGATCCGGTTGTCCATTTTCAGCCCCGGAAAGCTTATTGAAATGTGCTCGTATAAATCTTTTATTTAGCAAACAGATTTTCTAATTATGGCTCATTTAATGCAATATAAATATGGCGTAATTAATTGGACACAAATAGATATAGCTCAAAAAAATATGACTTAATAAATATGGCCAAGGAAATATGGCGCAATAAATGTGATTCAATAAATATGACCATAATTTTTATTCTGGTTGTCCATTTTCAAACTGGAAAGGCGCATTTAAAAGTGCTCGAAATAATTTATCTATTAGTGAACATGATTACGTGTTTGGGCTTGTTTGACACATAATATATATGCCATAATAAATGTCGCGTAATAAATATGACAAAATAAATATGACATAATAAATATAGCCCAATAAATATAACTCTAAATGATTTATCCAATGACAATCATATTTTTCTGTTCGTGTTCATTCAACACTCAATAAATATGTTATAATAAATACTACATAATGAAAATGACGCAATAAATATATCTCAATAAATTTTGCGTAATAAACATGGCTGAATAAATATGACTTATAAAATATATTTTAATGAACATACAACAAGAAACATGGCTCAATAATTATGTTAGAATAAATATGGCTCAGAAAACATGGCAGCTTAAATATGACTCAATAAATATGGCATACCAAATATAGCCCAATAAATATAGAACAACAAATATAACCATATTTTTTTATCCTGTTGTCCATTTTCAGCCCCAGAAAGCATATTAAAAAGTGCTCGGATAAATCTATCATTTAGCAAATAGATTTTCCCATTCAGGCTCATTTAACGTTATATAAATATGGCGCAATTAATATGACACAAATAAATATGGCTTAGTAAATATGGCTCAATAAATACGGCTAAAGAAATATGGCGCAATAAATATGATTCAATAAACATGACCATAACTTTATTCCGGTTGTCCGTTTTCAGCACGAAAAAACTCATTGAAAAACCTCTGAATGATTTATCCATTGGGGAAAAAGTTTACCCGCTCGGACTCGTTCAATACTCAATAATTATGTTATAATAAATGCTTCAAAATAAAAATGACGCAATAAATAATTCTCAATGAAATTGGCGTAATAAATATGACTCAATAAAAATATCTTATTAAATATCTCTAATGAAAATGCTTCAACAAATATGATTCAATAATTATGTCTCAATAAAGATGACTCATGAAATATATCTCAATAAATATGACACAATAAATATTGCCCAATAAATAAAGCCATAGTTTTTGATCTCATTGTCGATATTCATCTTGAAAAAGATAATTAAAAAAAACTCGGATAAATCTATCTTTGGCAAACAGGTTTACCCGTTTGGTCTCGTTTAACACTATATAAATATGGTGTAATAAATATGACACAAATAAATATAGCCCTGTAAATATTGCTCAATAAATATGGCCAATGAAATATGATGCAATAAATATGACTCAATAAATATGACAATAACTTTTGATCCGGTTGTCCGTTTTCTGCCCGAAAGAGCCCATTTAAGAGGGCTCGAAATTATCTATCCATTGGTGAACAGGTTTACCCATTTCAGATTATTTTTTACTATATAAATATGACACAATAAAATTGGCGTTATCAGCCCGAAAAAGCCCGAAAAAGCAAATGATCCGGTTGTCGGTTAACAGCTCGAAAAAGATAATTAAAAAGAGCACATAAAAGTCTATCCATTGGCGAATAGGTTTAGCCATTCGGGCTTGTTTATCGGGCAATAAATAAGGAAAAAAAATCAGGCGCAATAAATATGGCGCAATAAAAAGTGACACAATAAATATGGTGTCATAAATATGCATTAATAATTATGGCTCAAAAATATTGCTCAATAAATATGGCACAAGAAATATGACTTAATAACTAAGTCTCAATAAATATGACTTAGTAAATATGGTTAAGTAAATATGATAAGATAAATATGGCGCATTAAATATGACTCAATAAATATGATCATAACTTTGGATTCAGATGTATATTTTTATCCTCGAAAATCCCATTAAAAAGTGCTCTGAATGATTTATCCATTAACAAACAAAATTACCAACTCGGGCTCGTTCAATGCTCAATAAATATTTTATAATAAATACTACGCAATAAATATGGGGCAATAAATATATCTCAATAAAATTGGCGCAAAAAATATGGCTCAATAAATATAGTTTATTAAATATCTCTCGATGAAAATACTTCAAGAAATATGACTCAATAATTACGTCTCAATAAATAAAGCTCTTGATATATGGCTCAACTATAATGGCTCGATAAATATGACGCAATAAATAAAACCCAATAAATAAAATAATAATTTTTGATCTAGCAGTCTATTTTCATATAAAAAAAGTCATTTGAAAAAAGCTTGGATAAATCTATCTTTGTCAAACAGGTTTACCCGTTCGGGCTCGTTTAATACTATATAAATATGGCGCAATAAATATAACACAAATAAATATAGCTCAATAAATATGACACAATAAATAAGGCCAAAGAGATATGGCATAATAAATATGACTCAATAAATATGACTATAATTTTTATTCTGGTTGTCCATTTTCTACCCGGAAAAGCCCATTTAAAAGTGCTCGAAATGATTTCTCTATTGGTGAACGTGAATACATGTTTGGGCTTGTTTGACACTCAATAAACATGACACAATAAATGTGGCGTAATAAATTTGACAAAATAAATATGGCATAATAAATATGGCATAATAAATATAGCCAAATAAATATAAAACAATAAATATAGCTCTAAATGATATATCCATTGACAATCATGTTTACCGTTCGGGCTCATTCAACACTCAATAAATATATTATAATAAATACTACATAATAAATATGACGCAATAAATATATCTCAACAAATTCTGCGTAATAAACATGGCTCAATAAATATGGCTTATTAAATATCTTTTATTGAAAATGTCACAAGAAATATGTCTCAATAATTATGTCTCAATAAATATGGCTCAAAAAATATGACTCAATAAATATGACTCAATAAATATGACATAATAAATATAGCTCAATAAATATAGAATAATAAATATTGCCATAATTTTTGACCCGGTTGTCCATTTTCAGCCCCGAAAAGCCTATTGAAAAGTGCTTGTATAAATCTTTCATTTAACAACCAAATTTTCTAGTTATGGCTCATTTAATACGATATAATTATGGCGCAATTAATTTGACATAAATAGATATAGCTCAAAAATATGACTTAATAAATATGACCAAGGAAATATGTCGCAATAAATATGATTTAATAAATATGACCATAACATTTGTTCCCGTTGTCCGTTTTCAGCCTAAAAAAACTCATTGAAAACACCTCTGAATGATTTATCAATTGGGGAACAGGTTTACCTGATCGGGCTCGTTCAACACTCAATAAATATGTTATAATAAATGCTTCAAAATAAAAATGGCGCAATAAATATTTCTCAATAAAATTGGCGTAATAAATATGACTCAATAAAAATGACTTATTAAATATCTCTAAAGAAAATACTTCAAGAAATATGATTCAATAATTATGTCTCAATAAAGATGAATCATGAAATATGGCTCAATCATAATGACTCAATTAATATGGCATAATAAATATTACCCAACAAAGAAAGTTATAATTTTTGATCTCGTTGTCCATATTCATCCCGAAAAAGATATTTCAAAAAAACTCTGATAAATCTATCTTTGGAAAAGAGGTTTACCCGTTCGGGATAGTTTAACACTATATAAATATGGCGTAACAAATATGACAAAGATAAATATAGCTCTGTAAAAATGGCTCAATAAATATGGGCAATGAAATATGGCACAATAAATATGACTCAATATATATGACCATAACTTTTGTTCCGGGTGTCCGTTTTTCGCCTAAAAAAGCTCATTTAAATGAGCTCGAAATTTTCTATCCATTGGTGAACTGGTTTACCCATTTGGGCTTGTTTATTACTATATAAATATGACACAGTAAATGTGACATTATTAGCCTAAAAAATCCCGAAAAAGCCAATGATCCTGTTGTTGGTTATCAGCCCGAAAAAGATAATTAAAAAGAGCACATAAAGTTCTCTCCATTGGCAAACAGGTTTAGCCATTCGGGCTCGTTCAACGCTCAATAAATATGTTATAATAAATACTACGCAATAAATATGAGGTAATAAATATATCTCAATTAATTTGGCGAGAAAAATATGGCTAAAAATATGGCTTATTAAATATCTCTCAATAAAAATGCTTCAAGAAATATGATTCAATAATTATGTCTCAACAAATATGACTCTTGAAATATGACTCAATCATAACGACTCAAAAAATATTGCGCAATAAATATAGCCTAATAAATAAAGCCATAATTTTTGATCTGGCAGTCCATTTTCATCCAGGAAAAGACATTTGAAAAAAGCTCGGATAAATCTTTCTTTGGCAAACAGGTTTACCCATTCGGGCTCGTTTAAAACTATATAAATATGGCACAAAAACTATTACACAAATAAATATAGCTTAATAAATATGGCTCAATAAGTAAGGCAACAGAAATATGGAGCAATTAATATGACTCAATAAATATGACCATAATATTTGTTCTGGTTGTCCATTTTTAGACCGGAAAGGCCCATTTAAAAGTGCTCGAAATGATTTTTCTATTGGTGAACATGATTACCTGTTTGGGCTTGTTTGACACTCAATAAATATGACACAATAAATGTGGCGTAATCAATATGACAAAATAAATATGACATAATAAATATAGCCTAATTAATATAGCTCTAAATGATTTATCCAATGACAATCATGTTTACCCGTTCGGGCTCATTCAACACTCAATAAATATGTTATAATAAATACTACATAATAAATATGACACAATAAATATATCTCAATAAATTTGGCATAATAAATATGGCTCAATAAATATGACATATTAAATTTTTTTTAATGAAAATATCACAAGAAACATGGCTCAATAATTATGTCACAATAAATATTCCTCAGAAAATATGGCTCAATAAATATGACTCGATAAATATGGCTGTTAAAATTCAACAAACCGCAGACGCCCCCTTGGATACCCTGCTGAAAACTCAACAAACCGAAGGAGAATACGCCCACTTATAATGTTGAAAGTTTTCCCGGATCGTGGAGTTAGCAGGGGTTATCTCAACAAAGCAGTAACAACCAGCAACACATGCAACACAAGCTTCTTTATTGATCAAGAGCAAACTTCTTTACAAGGCGAGACATACATGGCGAGTCATGCTTCACCAAAACCCAACACCGGGAGAGCAGAGACAGTTACAAAGACAAGAACAAAAAACAAGCCGCGCGGACTCAATCAATCAAGCCGCCGACCTACTGCTGTGGAGTCCGCTCAGTCCGCCAGGTCGCCAGACCGCAACCCAAGCCGCGCGGACTCCCCTTACTCCAATGCTTAGCTCTTCACCGCCGGACTGCACGCCGCCAGACCGCACAAGCTGCGTCACCGAATGGAACAGTCCGCCTGAAGCAGGCGACTTCCTGAACCCCGAATCAAGTCGCCAAAGAGAAGACCGCCTGGTCGCTATCCGCGACCTGCTGTTTACCGCCTGTTGCTTAACCGCAGAGTCCGCACTGTCCCTGACCGCAATTAGAGCCAAGTCCTGGCTTTCCAGCGCTATCCGCACAACCTGCACAACACAACCGGGTCAACTCTCTATCCGCGCGGACACAAAGTCCAGACCGCAGCAACTTACGCGAGCTCAATTACTGTTCACTTACTTCGGTCTAGGTTCCTTAATCCTGATGTGACATGAGTCCTATTTATAGGCACGACGATGAGTATGGTCACCGCCCTTCCCGATAGGATAACCGCCACAACCAGCAGCAAGAACATAGTGTGTCCGCCAGCCCGCGGACACACATTCCAGTTCGCCGCTCCTATGCAGATAGCCAGTCCGCCCCAGCTTCTCCAAGGCCGGACTCCAATATCCAGTCCGCCTTGCCGCCAGAGACCAAGCCAGGACAACAGCCGGACTCCACAACAGCCGTGTCCGCCATTCTGCGGACAAGGCATCAGCCCGCAAAACCCGAGCCCGCAGCCTCGCCATCAAGGCACCTGCCGGACTCAGCGGACACCCGGCTTCCGTCCGCATATCCCAAGTCCATTGCCTAATCACCAAGGCATTGCCGGACTCAGCAGACACGCCGATCCAGTCCGCGTACACAGCGAACTCCAGTCCGCTTCCCTGAGTCCATAACCTCATCACAAGGCTCAACCGGACTCAGCGGACTCCGGCTCCAGTCCGCACGCTCCTGCACAAGCAATTCTCCAGTCCGTATTTCCCAAGCTAGCAAACAAGGTAAAGCACTTCTACTACGCTTGGCGGACTGAGAAACCAGCCCGCGCTCCACTGCGCGATCTCCCCGGACTGAGCCATCCTGGACTTGGTTCAATTCCCACCAAGTCCAGTCCGCTGGCCACAAGGGCCAGTCCGCACTTACTGGCGGACACTGGATCTAGCCCGCCATACCGGGCGACCTCCAGTTCCTGTCCGCGCTGACCGGCGGTCTCCGCGGCTTCCACTTGCCGCTTCACTAGAGCAAGACCAAGGCATCTGCCAAACCGGTCTGCCGAGCTCCAGTTCTTCAGTCCGCTTCAAGCCGGACTCCGCGGATAACATTCCTATCCGCCCGGTTACTTCCTGGGAGTAAACCGCCTGCTGAGCATACACTGGACTGTCAGACCGCCGCTGCTGTCCGCGTAGTCCGCGCGAACAGACCGCCCAGGCCGCCACAGAGCAAACCGCCTGCAACATCCCTGCCGACCTAGCAGTCCGCCAACCCAGTCCGCGTAGTCCGCGCGGATAGGTTTCCCAAGCCTTCCATTCACTCACTTTCACTTCACAGAATTCAACAATGGCATTATAAATATAGCCCCTAATAAATTTAGAACAATAAATATAACCATATTTTTCGATCCGGTTGTCCATTTTCAGCCCCGGAAAGTCAATTGAAAAGTGCTCGGATAAATCTATCATTTAGTAAATAGATTTTCTCGTTCAGGCTCATTTAACCCTATATAAATATGACATAATTAATATGACACAAATAAATATGGCTTAGTAAATATGGCTCAATAAATATGGCCAAGGAAATATGGCGTAATAAATATGTTTCAATTAATATGACCATAACTTTTGTTCTGCTTGTCTGTTTTCAGGTCGAAAAAACTCATTGAAAAACCTCTGAATGATTTATACATTGGGGAACAGGTTTACCCGCTCGGGCTCGTTCATCACACAATAAATATTTTATAATAAATACTTTGAAATAAAAATAGCGCAACAAATATTTCTCAATAAAATTGGCGTAATAAATATGGCTCAATAAAAATGTCTTATTAAATATCTCTAATGAAAATGATTCAAGAAATACGATTCAATAAATATGTCTCAATAAAGATGACTCATGAAATATGACTCAATCATAATGGCTCAATAAATATGACACAATAAATATTGCCCAATAAATAAAGCCATAATTTTTGATCTCGTTGTCCATATTCATCACGAAAAAGACATTTCAAAAAAACTCTGATAAATCTATCTTTGGCAAACATGTTTAACTGTTTGGGCTTATTTAACACTATATAAATATGACGTAATAAATATAACACAAATAAATATAGCTCTGTAAATATGGCTCAATAAATATGGTCAACAAAATATGGCGCAATAAATATGGCTCAATAAATATGATCATAACTTTTATTCCAGTTGTCCGTTTTCTGCACGAAAAAACTCATTTAAAAGTGCTCAAAATTATCTATCCATTGTGGAACAAGTTTACCCATTTGGGCTTATTTATTACTATATAAATATGACACAGTAAATATGTCGTTATTAGCCCGAAAAAGCCCGAAAAAACCAATGATCCGTTTGTCGGTTATCAGCCCGAAAAATCCAATTAAAAAGAGCACATAAAGGTCTATCCATTGGCGAACAGGTTTACCCATTCGAGCTCGTTTATCGCTCAATAAATCTGGCAAAAAAATCAGGCGCAATAAATATGGAGCAATAAAAAGTGACACAATAAATATGGTGTAATAAATATGTGTTAATATATAGGGCTCAAAAATATTGCTCAATAAATATGGCACAAGAAACATGACTCAATAACTAAGTCTCAATAAATATGGCTTAGTAAATATGGTTTAGTAAATAAGATAAAATAAATATGGCGCATTAAATATGACTCAATAAATATGATCATAACTTTGGATTCAGTTGTCTATTTTTATACTCGAAAAGCCCATTAAAAAGTTCTCTTAATGATTTATCCATTGGCAAACAGGTTTACCGACTCGGGCTCATTCAACGCTCAATAAATATGTTATACTAAATACTACGCAAAAAATATTGGGCAATAAATATATCTCAATTAATTTGGCGCAAAAAAATGTCTCAATAAATATCGCTTATTAAATATTTCTCGATGAAAATGCTTCAAGAAATATGATTCAATAATTACGTCTCAATAAATATGACCCTTGAAATATGGCTCAATCATAATGGCTAAATAAATATGGCACAATAAATATGGAACAATAAATATAGCCCAATAAATAAAACCATAATTTTTGATCTGGTAGTGCATTTTCATCCAGAAAAAGACATTTGAAAAAAGCTCTGATAAATCTATCTTTGGCAAACAGGTTTAACCGTTTGGGCTCGTTTAACGCTATATAAATATGGTACAATAAATATAACAAAAATAAATATAGCTCAATAAATATGGCAAGTAAACAAGGCCAAGGAAATATGGCGCAATAAATATGACTCAATAAATATGACCATAGTTTTTGTTCTGGTTGTCCTTTTTCAGTCCGAAAAAGGCCATTTAAAAGTGCTCGAAATGATTTATCTATTAGTGAACATGATTACCTGTTCAGGCTTGTTTGACACTCAATAAATATGACACAATAAATGTGGCGTAATAAATATGACAAATTAAATATGACATAATAAATATAGCCCAATAAATATAGCCCAATAAATATAGAATAATAAATATAGCTCTAAATGATTTATCCATTGACAATCATGTTTACCCCATCGGGCTAATTTAACAGTCAATAAATATGTTATAATAAATACTACATAATAATCAACACCTACTCGTCCCAAGCTCTGACCTCCGACTGGTCGTGAAGGACTAGAGACCGACCCAAAGCCTCAGCAGGGAAGTCCCACCGCTTGCCCGGAAGATCTTTGAGAGCTTCCCCTCCAAAGCCAAAAGCTGGGCTCGGAGCTCCTCAGAAAGTACAGAAAAATCCTCTCAAGTCTCGAGCCAAAATCTGTATGCTTCTAAAGAACCCCTCAGGGTCTATTTATAGTTTTCTGAGTTGGATCTACAAATAACCATACTTGGTTGACCTGAAATTACCTAAGTACCATTGGTTGGGTCTGCCAACAGACAAACTCCGCTGTTCTGAGGAGCTATATGCAGACCACCAGGGGCAAAAGGGTAAAATTACACGGGGTAAAAGAGTAAAATCCCACTGGGGCCTAGATATGTCAAAATGACATTTCTTCTGTATGACGAGTGGGGGAGTATCTATCAGCGAGATGAATCTTCCTCCCGTCTCGCCAACCTTATATGTCGTGAGGCCGTCTTGCGGTCATAGGCCTTCTCGCGCCCTCATGAGGGGTGTCTCGCCTACTGTAGAGGCCACTTATCTTGACACCTGCGAGTGGACCACATGCTCCCACTTGCCCATCAATTCCACTCGCCCGCCTCGACTATTCGTGCTTTGAGGACCTCTCGCGACCCTGAGGTTGTACACAATCCCCGCTCTTTTCGAGATTATTCTGAGCTCGGAAAGAACATCCAACTGAGGCTCGCCATCAAAACGTTTTTATTGACGTATTTTTGAGAGAATCTGCTATGAGTCCCCCACCAAAACCTATAAATATGGGATTCCTATCCCGAATACAGGCTGCCCCTTCACATACTTGCTCCTTGCTTGCGGTAAACTGTTCATCATGTCTCATAGCCAGAGCTTTCACGAGCGCCATGCAAAGGTGTGACGACAGAATAAGGCCGCCATGGCCGCTTATACTTCAACTCTAGTTCGCCCCTACGCTCTTTACCATCCTCTCTGTCTCGCCTGAAGGGGGAAAGAACAGGTGGCCCCTGCTCTGCCGAGGATCCGTCTCGCGCAGTCTAGGAGACCTGCCCCACTCCTCCTCCCGCATCTCCCAAAGAGAAAGAGGTGAGCTCTCGCTTCTATCTCTATTCTTCAATATTTGTATCTGCCTTCTTAAATTTTTGTTTCTTTAGGGAGCTCCCGTAGCTACACAATGACCGGAAAGCCCGTGAGATGACTCTGCCGCCCGTCGCGAAGATTCCGACTCGCAACCACCTTCCACTCGTCCAACTACTCCTCCTAGCAAGAGGAGGAACGAACCATCCCAGACTGCCAGCACGTCTCGTCCCCCTGGTAAAGAATCTTCCGTCTCGCTTCTCTGTCCCACTCGCTTTTCCCACACACTCCTGCGGGAGCCTCTCTCACCCTGTTACTTTACTCCTTCCGCAGGCGCCCAGACCGACTCGCCTTCTGAGGAGCACCCTGGGCAACCTATCATCTCGCCTCTTCCTCACCTTGAAGTGATTGAAGGTTGGCGACCCTGTGAACCCGGCGGAAATGAGTCGCAAGACTCCCGAGTTGTTCCAGAAACATGCATGCCTCATCCATTTGCTGATGCTGGATAAGCAGGAGGCAGATCGGCGCATCGAATGGCTGGAGAACGAGTGCGCTCGCCTATCTTCCGAGGAAGATACCAAGTTGGATGTCGATGGAACCAATCCGGATGTCATCATTAGCGAGGTCGATATGCAACTTCATCTCGCTCGCCGTGGGCTGGAGTCCTTTCGCGCGTTCCACTCGCTTAGTAGGCCACCCTGTGCAGGAGCTCGCGGTGGCCGCTGACAATGGCACCCGTATTGAAAGCCGTCCGTCTCGCCCCTTCTCTTTCATTTTCTATTTGAATGATGTAATAATAATTAAATAATGCTGTGTTGCCGTCTCGCTGGCTATGTCAGAACTTGGTGTGGGATGGTGTTTTTGAACATTCATTACTGCTGTGTTTATTTCATTTTTCTTTTAATTTTTTAATTAATCACCCGGTGATTGCGACGGGCCACGCCGATCGAGGTTTAGGAGACAGAGAGAGAAAAAACCTACTGCCGACTCTTCCCCTTCCTTTGTACGTTTTCCCGCCCATCAATAATTGCCATGTATCCGTTATAAATATACTCGGCCCTGGATCAGAAGGATACCCGCACTCTTCACTCCTGCCGCACCCAAGCTCTTGCCCCTTTGCTTCTTTCGTCTTGCCGCTTCTTCTCGCGCTTTTCTCTCATGACCCTCTCGCCGATCTTCTTTCTTACTCTTCCTTTCTCTCCGTCTCGCCTAAAGCCGTCTTTCCAAAACTGTCTCGCAAAACTCGTCTCGACAAGGATGGGTAAGAAGCGAGTTGAGGAAGGCGAGGGTCGCAGCCGATGTGGGAAGCGGTTCACCGACCATGACTTCCCGCTCGGCCGGCTTCTTGAGGAAGATTACCGCGGCTTCATCCGCGAGTACCTGGGGGAGGGGATCGAGTCACGTCCCGCCAAAGTTGGCGAGTCCATCAACACCTATTACCCGGGAGAGCTCGCTTTCCTCGTCTCACACTTTGAGGCGGGGTTGAGGTTGCCTCTATGGCCTGAGGTAAAACAGGTATTCAAGTACTTCGGCGTCGTCCCGGCGCAGTTCAACCCGAACGCCATCGCGGAGTTGATCGCCTTCGCTTGCTACATGCGCCGGGAGCGCCTCGAGTTTAGCTTGACGGTCTTCCGCAAGCTCTTTCTCTATCACGCCAACGATGATGGCATCTCGTACTTCACCGGGCAAGGGCTGAAGGTGTGCGAGACGCCCAACAAAAATCACCACTGGCTCACGTGGTTTTTCTTCATCCGTGGCGGCCGTGGTTACTTCAGGGGCATCCCGCTCGCGCCCGTTTCTCCCCCCGAAAGCTTCGATGCCACCCCGCAGGTTGGCGGTACGGATAAGCTGCTGTATGATTACTTCATCGGTAAGAAATTCAAAGTCAACTACTTGCGGTGAGGCCTCGACTCGCTTCCTCCGGTGCTCCCCGGTGAAGATATTCTCACTCTCTTGTCTCGCACTTCATTTTTTCCGTCTCGCCATCTTATCACTTTCTTATTTTCCAAGGAGCGAGTCGTCCCAGTCCACCCTCCTTACAAAAGCAACATCCACCCCTCCAAGGGCCTTGATCTCGGCAACGCGGCAGCTGAGGCGGCGAGAGAGTCCCTGGCTCCTGCCCCTCCGAAGAGGCCTGCAAGCGACACGGCCCCCTCTCGTCCCAGCCCACCAAAGAAGATTAAAAAAGCTGTTGGTTGTCTCCAAGGGGAAAAAGAGGACGACCACGAAGGAGAAGGAGATGTCGTGGTCTTTAAGCCCTATCTTTGTAGGGTCTCAATCACCCCGCTCGCCTATTCAACAGGCCGTCTCGCGTACCCGCGAGACGGCTCTTCCCCATCAGCCTGCTGGTGCCTCCAATCAACCAGCCACCACCACCTCTCGCGAAGGCACCTCCTCCAGCCATCCCGCCCCCTCCTCCTACATGAACTTCAACCTGGGCCCAACGGAAAAAGATACCGCGAGCGACCCTGTTCTGCTGTGGGGGCGGGACGTCAATCGCGTGTCAATCTCGACTCTCCTTCCCCCTTGGAAGGAGAAGGAAGAGCAAACTAATCATGCTTTTACCGTGGGGTACGACCTTTATGGTGGGCTTGACGCAGTCTCTCCTGAGAGCGAGTCTACGCGAGATCTCGTCATGAAGTCCTCCCACGCCCAGATGCGCGCCTTGGATTTCTCACACCGCGCCACGCGCCGTCTAATATATATCAACAAAAAATGGTCGGAGAGCAAGACGAGCCTGGTGGCAGAGCGGGAGAAGGCAAAAGGTCTCGCAAAAAGGCTGCTTGATGCCAAGAGCCTCCTCGCAAAATCCCAATGCGGCGTGGTAAAGCCCTTTCCTTACCCTTTTCCTTCAAAAAGCTTTTAACTATTAACTAATGATCGGACGTCTCGCAGGATGCCGAGACGACACAGTGGTTGCACACGCAAGTAGTGGCCCTGGAGGAGGAGGTCAAGGGTTTGAAAGCCCAGAATACTCGCCTTCAGGCCGATGCCGCGTCAACGTATCGCCACGAGCCCTTTCGGACACCTTCGCCGCACTACTGCTTTGACGAGGTTGAGGAGCAATGCTAAGATGCTGGCATCAGGGCAGCGGAGCTAGTCCTGAAGATGATGAAAGACCTAGGGGTTGTGAACGACGATTCAGAAATGGTGACCGTCCGCGACCTGGTCCCCCAGCTCTATAGTGAGGAGAGCGAGGATTCTGCTTCCGGCGAAGAGGAATGACGTGTCAACTCCCAAGATCCAGAATCCCTCTCTCCTCTTCCGTTCACTGTTGTTTGTAAAACTTAAAGACTTATCTTTTTTGAGCCCTATTTTGTGTTACATAATGATGATCAGAAGTACATGTTATTTATTGTTTGGTTCTTTATTACGCGAAATGAATCACTGGTTTGCTTCGGACTACGTGACATTGTTATCCACCCGTCTCGCCGCCTCGCCTTTGCTCCTTACGCCTTGCTTTATTTTGCTTAATGTGAGATGATACTTTGATGCGCACGCGCACTCGAGAAGGTGGTACCCCTTGTCTCGCGGCCTTGCTGGAGAGTTGGCCCAAGTCGCAAGTCATCACTTCCTTTACCTTTGCACGTGGGATTCAAATGGTGTAACCTTCTCGGCTCGCCTTAGGGTACTCCCGGCGTGAGTGACCTTTAGCTGTGTAACCTGTTCACCTATTATTAGAGTGGGCCTTTTGTCTCGCGTGAGTGTCCACTTGCTGTAAGCGAGACCATCCTCGTAACTGCCAGCTGCGAGTGCTTCCACTCACACTGCTCCAAGTCGTTGCCTTAGTTTATTTTTCATTTCATAAGGTTAAGCTGGGATGTTGTTTAAAAAGATTTTCCCAACCCTTCTGCCAATGAGTGAGTTCACTGCCCTGCTAGCTTGACGATAGCCTGAGCAACGGGTCCACCAGGGACCGAGCCGGGCTTGAAGTGGTGTAGAATTCCCAGAAACTTAGAACTATCCCCTAAGAGTCAAGAACCAAGACTTCAAGAACAAGACCTCTCCCCCACAGGCAAGCCTTCGGACCTGTCAGGTAATGAGAGCATGTGCAGTGGGTCTACCTGTGGCCGAGCCGAGCTCGGGGTAGTGCAGAACCAAGAACCAAGATCCGGACCTCTCCCCCACAGGCGAGAATTCGGACCTGCCAGCTAATGAAAGCCTGCGCAGCGGGTCTACCTTGGGCCGATCCGCGCTCGGGGTAGTGTAGAACCAAGGACCAAGAACCAGGCCTCTCCCCCCACAGGCGAGCCTTCGGACCTGCCAGCTAATGAGAGCATGCGCAGCGGGTCTACCTGTGGCTGAGCCGCGCTCGGGGTAGTGTAGAACCAAGGACCAAGAAGCAGACCTCTCCCCCACAGGCGAGCCTTCGGACCTGCCAGCTAATGAGAGCTTGTACAGCGAGACTACCTGGTGTCTAGCTGCACTCGGGGTAGTGCAGAACCAAGGAGCATAACTCTCCCCCACAGACGAGCCTTCGGACCTGCCAGCTAATGAGGGACTACGTAGCAGGTCTACTTGGTGCCGAGCCGTGCTCGGGGTAGTGCAGAATCAAGTACCAGACCTCTCCCTACAATCGAGCCATCGGACTTGCCAGCTAATGAGAGACTGCGCAGCGGGTCTACCTGGGGCCGAGCCGTGCTCGGTGTAGTGCAGAACCAAGCACCAAACCTCTCCCCCACAGGCGATCTTTCGGACCTGCCAGCTAACGGGAGCCTGCACAGCGGGTCTACCAGGGGCCGAGCTGCGCTCGGGGTATTGCAGAACCAAGGACCAGACCTCTCCCCCACAGGAGAGCCTTCGGACCTGCCAGCTAATGGGGCCTACGCCGCGGGTCTACCTGGGGCGGAGCCGCGCTCGGGGTAGTGCAGAACCAAGGACCAGACCTCTCCGCCACAGGCGAGCCTTCGGACCTACCAGCTAATGGGAGGCTGCGTAGCGGGTCTACCTGGGGCCGAGCCGCGCTCGGGGTAGTGCAGAACCAAGGACCAGACCTGTCCCCCACAGGCGAGCGTTCGGACCTGCCAGCTAATAGGAGCCTGTGCAGCGGGACTACCTGGGGCTGAGCCGTACTCGGGGTAGTGCAGAACCAAGGACCAGACCTCTCCCCCAAAGGCGAACCTTCAGACTTGCCAGCTAATGAGAGCCTGCACAATGGGTCTACCTGGGGCCGAGCCGCGCTCGGGGTAGTGCAGAACCAAGGAGCAGACCTCTTCCCCACAAGCGAGCCTTCGGAGATGCTAGCTAATGGGAGCCTACACAGTGGGTCTGCTTGGGGCCGAGCCGCGCTCGGGGTAGTGAAGAACCAAAGACCATACCTCTCCCCCATAGGTGAGCCTTCGGACCTGCCAGCTAATGGGAGCATGCGCAGCGGGTCTACCTAGGGCCGAGCCGCGCTCGGGGTAGTGTAGAACAAAGAACCAGGAACCAGACCTCTCCCCCATAGGCGAGCCTTTAGACCTGCCAGCTAATGGGAGCCTGCGCAGCTGGTCTACCTGGGGCCGAGCCGCACTCGGGGTAGTGCAGAACCAAGAACCAAACCTCTCTCCCACAGACGAACCTTCGGACCTGCCAGCTAATGATAGCCTGCGCAGCGGGTCTACTTGGGGCCGAGCCGCGCTCGGGGTAGTGCAGATGCAAGGACCAGACCTCTCCCACACAGTCGAGCCTTCGGACCTGCCAGCTAATGAGCGCCTGCGCAGCGGGTCTACCTAGGGCAGAGTCGCGCTCAGGGTAGTGCAGAACCAAGGAGCGAACCTCTCCCCCACAGGCGAGCCTTCAGACCTGCCAGCTAATGGGAGCCTGCGCAGCGGGTCTACCAGGGGCCGAGCCGTGCTCGGGGTAGTGCAGAACCAAAGACTAGACCTCTCCCCAATATGTGAGCCTTCAGACCTGCCAGGTAATGGGAGCCTGTGCAGCGGGTCTACCTGGGGCCGAGCCGCGCTCGGGGTACTGCAGAACCAAGGACCAGACCTCTCCCCCATAGGCGAGCCTTCAGACCTACCAGCTAATGGGAGCCTGCGCAGCGGGTCTACCTGGGGCTGAGTCACGCTGGTGGTAGTGCAGAACCAAGTACCAGATTGCTCCCCCACAGGCGAGCCTTCGGACCTGCCAGCTAATGGGAGCCTGCGCAACGGGTCTACCTGGGGCCTAGCCGTGGTCGGGGTAGTACAGAACCAAGGACCAGACCTCTCCCCCACAGGCGAGCCTTCAGACCTGCCAGCTAATGAGACCCTGCGCAACGGGTCTACCTAGGGCCGAGCCGCGCTCGGGGTAGTGCAGAACCAAGCACTAGACCACTTTCCCATAGGCGAGCCTTCAGACCTGCCAGCTAATGGGAGCCTATGCAGCGGGTCTACCTGCGGCCGAGCTGCGCTCGGGGTTGTGCAGAACCAAGTACCAGACCTCTCCCACATAGGCGAGCCTTCGGACCTGCCAGCTAATGAGAGCCTGCGCAGCGGGTCTACCTGGGGCCGATCCACGCTCGGGGGAGTGCAGAACCAGGAAACTGAAAACAGACCTCTCCCCAACATGCGAGCCTTCGGACCTGCCAGCTAATGGGAGCCTGTGCAGCGGGTCTACCTGGGGCAGAGCCGCGCTCGGGGTTGTGCAGAACCAAAGGACCAGACCACTCCCCTATAGGAGAGCCTTCAGACCTGCAAGCTAATGAGAGGCTGCGCAGCGGGTCTACCTGGGGCCGAGCCGAGCTCGGGGTAGTGCAGAAGAGATCATCTTCCTGTCGTTAGAATTTCATGGTAGATAAAGACAAGATGTAATTTGAGAAATTTATTATAATGAACTTGATTTGAATATACAACTTTTGCCCTCCCTTCTCATGGGTAGAAGCGCCTCAAGTCATCGCCACTCCAGGTGTTGCTCATGGTCCTACCCTGCACATCCTGGAGGTGGTAACCTCCTATTTTCAGGACCTTCTTAACGATATAAGGCCCTTCCCAATTTGGGTTGAGCTTGCCCACGGGGGCGGACCTCCCCGCAGCATCAACTTTCTTTAGCACCAGATCTCCTTCTGCAAATTGTTTGACCCTGATATGTCTGTCGAAGTATATTGCCATCAGTCACTTGACCTCTTCCTGTCTGATAGCAGCTACGTAGCGCAGCTCTTCCACCATGTACAGTGAGAGGCTTAAGGCTCCTTCATTCTCTAGCCTCCAATCCTCGTCTTCATCACCCGCAGCCACAACTCGCGGGGATCGGACCTCAAATTCCACAGGCAGGACCGCCTCACACCCATGGGAAAGTTTGAAGGGGATCTCGCCGGTGGCTGTGTTCGGAGTTATCCGCAAGGCCCACAAAACTGAGGGGAGATGTTCCACCCAACTCCCCCTCACATTCTCCACCTTCTTCTTTAGCAGGTTCACGATGATTTTATTAACCACCTCCACCTGGCCGTTGATCCTGGGGTGGTGGACGGAGGCAAACCTGAGGTCGATGCCCAGCTAGGTGCAGAAACTTATAAACTCCTCACTTGCAAATTGAGGACCATTGTCCGTAACAATGGCCTGAGGCAGCCCGTGCCTGCAGATGATCTCACCCCAAACGATTTTCCTGATGACTTGGGAGGTGACTTTGGCCAGCGCCTTAACCTTCAACAACATAGAGAAGTAGTCGATATAACCAGGAGGAACCTCCATTGCCCACTAGTAGGATGGAAAGACCCAACTAAATCCATCCCCCAGATAGCAAATGGCCACGGTGCCATGATGCTTCGAATCCTCTGAGAAGCCTGGAGCTGGAGGGGGCATAGAGCTGGCATTTTTGACAACTCCTCGTAAACTCCGCAGCATCCTTCCTCAGGGTGGGCCAGAAGAAGCCTTGCCTGACCACCCTTGCTTCCAACATCCTACCTCCAGAATGGCTTCCAAATTCCCTAGAGTGCACCTCCTCCAGAATCTGTCGGGTCTCCCCTTCCGTTACTCATCGTGCCAGAAGTCCCAAAAGCATCTTCCGATATAGGCTTCCATCATGCATGAGATAGTGAACCATAATTTTTGATCTGGTAGTCCATTTTCGTCCAGAAAAAGACATTTCAAAAAAGCTCGGATAAATCTATCTTTGGCAAACAGGTTTACTCGTTCGGGCTCGTTTAACGTAATATAAATATGGCGCAATAAATATAAAACGAATAAATATAGCTCAGTAAATATGGCTCAATAAATAAGGCAAGGAAATATCGCGCAATAAATATGACTCAATATATATGACAATAATTTTTGTCCTGGTTATCCATTTTCAGTCCGGAAAATCACATTTAAAAGTGCTCGAAATGATTTACCTATTGGTGAACATGATTACTAGTTTGGGCTTGTTTGACACTCAATAAATATGACATAATAAATGTGGCGTCATAAATATGACAAAATAAATATTGCATAATAATTATAGCCCAATAAATATAGAACAATAAATATACCTCTAAAAGATTTATCTATTGACAATCATGTTTACCCATTTGGGCTCATTCAACACTCAATAAATATGTTATAATAAATGCTACATAATAAATATGTCACAATAAATATATATAAACAAATTTGGCATAATAAACATCGCTCAATAAATATGACTTATTAAATATCTTTTAATGAAAATGCTACAAGAAATATGACTCAATAATTATGTCTCAATAAATATGGCTCAATAAATATGACTCTATAAATATGACTCAATAAATATGTCATAATAAATATAGCCCAATAAATATAGAACAATAAATATAGCCATAATTTTTGATCCGATTGTCCATTTTCAGCCCAAGAAAGCCTATTGAAAAGTGCATGGGTAAATCTATCATTTAGCAAACAGATTTTCCAATTCGGGCTCATTTAATGCTATATAAATATGACCCAATTAATATGACACAAATAAATATGTCTCAGTAAATATGGATCAATAAATAAGGCCAAGGAAATATGTCGTAATAAATATGATTCAATAAATATGATCATAACTTTTGTTCTGGTTGTCCATTTTCAGCCCGAAAAGACTCATTGAAAAACCTCTAAATGATTTATCCATTGGGCAACAGGTTTACCCGCTCGGGCTCGTTCAACACTCAATAAATATGTTATAATAAATACTTCAAAATAAAAAGGACGGAATAAATATTTCTCAATAATATCGGCGTAATAAATATGGCTCAATAAAAATGTCTTATTGAATATCTCTAATGAAAATATTTCAAGAAATATGATTCAATAATTATGTCTCAATAAAGATGACTCATGAAATATGACTCAATCATAATGGCTGAATAAATATGACACAGTAAATATTGCCCAATAAACAAAGCCATAATTTTTGATCTCGTTGTCCATATTCATCTCGGAAAAGAAATTTCAAGAAAAAACTCTCATAAATCTAACTTTGGCAAACAGGTTTACCCGTTCGGGCTCGTTTAACACTATATAAATATGGCGTAATAAATATGACACAAATAAATATAGCTCTATAAATATGGCTCAATAAATATGGTAAATGAAATATGGCACAATAAATATGGCTCAACAAATATGACCATAACTTTTGTTCCGATTGTCCATTTTTCGACCGAAAAAACACATTTAAAAGAGCTCGAAATTATCTATCCATTGGTAAACAGGTTTACCCATTTCGGCTTATTTATTACTATATAAATATGACACAGTAAATATGGCGGTATCACCCGGAAAAAGCCCGAAAAAGCCAATTATCCGGTTGTCGTTTATCTGCACGAAAAAGATAATTAAAAAGAATACATAAAGATCTATCCAATGGCGAACATGTTTACTCATTCGGGCTCGTTTATCACGCAATTAATATTGCTAAAAAATCAAGCACAATAAATATGGCATAATAAATATGACACAATAAATATAGTGTAATAAATATGAGTTAATAAATATGGTTCAAACAATATTGCTCAATAAATATGGCACACGAAATATGACTCAATAACTAAGTCTCAATAAATATGGCATAATAAATATGGTTTAGTAAATATGATAAAATAAATATGGTGAATTAAATATGACTCAATAAATATGATCATAAATTTGGATTCAGTTGTCTATTTTTATTTTGGAAAAGCCATTAAAAAGTGCTCTGAATGATTTATCCATAGGCAAACAGGTTTACCCACTCGGCCTCGTTCAATGCTCAATAAATATGTTATAATAAATATTACGCAATAAATATGGGGCATTAAATATATCTCAATAAATTTGGCACAAAAAATACGGCTCAATAAATATGGCTTATTAAATATCACTCACTGAAAATGCTTCAAGAAATATGATTCAATAATTATGTCTTTATTAATATAAATCTTGAAATATGGCTCAATAATAATGGCTCAATAAATATGACGCAATAAATATAGCTTATTAAATATCTCTCAATGAAAATACTTCAAGATATATGATTCAATAATTATATCTCAATAAATATGACTCTTGAAATATGGCTCAATCATAACGGCTCAATAAATATGGTCTAATAAATATAGCCCAATAAATAAAGCCATAATTTTTTATCTGGCAGTCCATTTTCATCCAGAAAAAGACATTTGAAAAAAGCTCGGAAAAATCTATCTTTGGCAAACAGGTTTACCCGTTTGGGCTCGTTTAACCCAATATAAATATGACGCAATAAATATGACTAATAAATATAGCTCAATAAATATGGCTGAATAAATTAGGCCACAAAAATATGGCGCAATAAATATGACTCAAAAATATGACCATAATTTTTGTTTTGGTTGTCCATTTTCAGACCGGAAAGGTCTATTAAAAGTGCTCGATATGATTTATCTATTGTTGAATATGTTTACCTATTTGAGTTTGTTTGACACTCAATAAATATGGAAAAATAAATATGACGTAATAAATATGACAAAATAAATATGGCATGGTAAATATAGCCCAATAAATATAGCTCTAAATGATTTATCCAATGACAATCATGTTTACTGGTTCGGGCTCATTCACCACTCAATAAATAAGTTATAATAAATACTACATAATAAATATGATGCAATAGATATATCTCAATAAATTTGCCGTAATAAACATCGCTCAATAAATATATCTTATTTAATATATTTTAATGAAAATGCCACAAGAAACATGGCTCAATAATTATGTCACAATAAATATGGATCAGAAAATAGGGCTCAATAAATATGACTTAATAAATATGGCATAATAAATAGAGCCAAATAAATATAGAACAATAAATATAACCATATTTTTTGATCCGGTTGTCCATTTTCAGCCTCGAAAAGCCTATTGAATAGTGCTTAGATAAAACTATCTTTTAACAAATAGATTTTCCCGTTCAGGCTCATTTAACGCAAAATAAATATGTCGTAATTAATATGACACAAATAAATATGGCTCAGTAAATATGACTCAATAAATCTGGCCAAGGAAATATGGCGCAATAAATATGATTCAATAAACATGACCATAACTTTTGTTCCGGTTGTCCGTTTTCAGCCAGAAAAAACTCATTGAAAAATCTCTGAGTGATTTATCCATTGGGGAACAGGTTTACCCCCTCGGGCTCGTTCAACACTCAATAAATATGTTATAATAATACTTCGAAATAAAAATGACGCAATAAATATGTCTCAATAAAATTAGCGTAATAAATATGGCTCAATAAAAATGTCTTATTAAATATCTGTAATGAAAATGCTTCAAGAAATATGGTTCAATAATTATGTCTTAATAAAGATGACTCATGAAATATAGCTCAATCATAATGGCTCAATAAATTTGACACAATAAATATTGCCCAAAAAATAAAGCCATAATTTTTGATCTCGTTATCCATATTCATCCCGAAATTTTTTTTTGAAAAAACTTGGATAAATCTAACTTTGGCAAACAGGTTTACCCATTCGGGCTCGTTTAACACTATATAAATATGACGTAATAAATATGACAGAAATAAATATAGCTTTGTAAATATGGCTCAATAAATATGTCCAACGAAATATGGCGCAATAAATATAGCTCAATAAATATGACCATAAATTTTGTTCCGGTTGTCTGCTTTCGGCCTGAAAAAACTCATTTAAAAGTACTCAAAAATATCTATCCATTGGGGAACAGGATTACCCATTTGGGCTTGTTTATTAGTATACAAGCAGTTGTGCACGGGGGACCCCTGCGGGCAACATTCGTCGTGGGTGCGACATTTGTCGAGGGGGCGACATTTGTCGCGGGGCTGACATTTATCGCGGGGGTGACATTTGTCGCGGGGGCGACATTTTTTGCGGGGGAGAAATTAGTCGTCATGGGGGCGACATTTGTCGAGGAGGTGACATTCGTCGAGGGGGCGACATTCGTCGTTCGGGCGACATTCGTCGTTGGGGCGACATTCGTCGTTGGGGCGACATTCGTCGTTGGGGCGACATTCGTCGTTGGGGCGACATTCGTCGTTGGGGCGACATTCGTCGTTGGGGCGACATTCGTCGTGGGGGTGCTATGTTTGTCGTGAGGGCGACATTTGTCGTGATGCGACATTTGTCGTGTGAGCGACATTTGTTGTGGGAACGACATTTGTCGTGGGATGCGATATTTATCGCGGGGGAGACATTTGTTGTCGATGTGATATTTGTCGTGGGGGCGACATTTGTCGTGGGGGAGACATTTGTCCTGGAGGGCATTCGGCGGGGGAGGGACATTTGTCATTGAGGAGACATTTGTCATGGGGGGCGACATTTGTCGTGGGGGCCGACATTTGTCGTGGGGACGATATTTGTTGTAGGGGCGACATTTGTCGTGTGGTCAACATTTGTCGTGGGTGCAACATTTGTCATAGGGGGCAACATTGGTCATGAGAGTCATCATTCGTCGTGGACGACATGATGTCATTCGTCTGGAGTGGCGACATTTGTCGTGGGTGATGACATTTATCGTGGAGACACGGTGGCGAGAATGTTTTATCCCGATAGATGAGGAGCTCTGCTGAGGCACACCGTGGAGGAGAAATCCCTGCTGCTGTGGAGGAGAAATCCTGGCTGCTGTGGAGGAGAAATCCCGGCTGCTGTGGAGAAGCGTCATCGAGGAGATCGATGCGCAAAAGGGGTGCGCCGAAGAGGGGTGTCGGTGGAGTATGCTGCAGAGGGAGAAGAAGCATGCATTGCGACGGAGGAGGGATTGCCGCAGAGGAAGAAGCACGCAGAGGAAGAAACCACGTGAGGAGTATGCCGCAGAGGAAGAAATCACAGCTATCACGAATTTGAGGCGGGCGAATAGTGCAAGGAACCCTGAATTAAAGCTCTGAACCGGACAAAAGATGAAAAAACCCTTAAATTAAAGCCCAAAACTTGCTTAAATGAGGACATTTTTGGATTTCAATGTTATATTATACCCTCATTAGGGGTTTGCTTATACAATAAAGATGTAATTGGAGTATACTATTTTTTTAAATAATAAATTCAAGCGACAAAATACCATTAATAGATTACATATAAATTACAATGTGCATAATGCAGTAATTAAATATAAAATGAAAAACATCAAAACCAATGACATGAGATTTGATAAATCAAAAGCCATGATAATCACCTTGTTGCTCCGTCTGTTCATGTGCATGCTTAAGATCTTGTTTTCTATGTTGCAGCCTACCATCACTTGTCCATTGTTATCGATGCATGCTTTTGTCCACCACAATAAGGATTGATTTAATGAAACCTAGGCTGAGATAATCCATGAGAAGATAATGATTATGTGATGCTCAATGTGCCCAGTCAATTGATCGTGCGTCATTGAGCGGGCGAGTTTGGACGAAGGTACCGTCACTACTGGGATATTGTATTGTAGGGATGCTCGTATTCTAGGAAAGGTTCTCATACCATAGCTTGGCATATATAGGAACATAGAGTAAGTTGTTGATACTTAGAGAGAGAAGGGTGTGCAGTAAATTTAAAAATTAACTCTACATGAATCATTTTTTAGATGCAACAGTTCAAAGACCAATGACATACATATAATAACTCCATTAATAACGTGAGAGCGAGGAGAAATTAATTTAGAGAATGGGTGTCACCATTAAGCATAACTATAAAATCATATATTACAGTAAAACAGATTATGAGATAAAAAGACAGGTTGTAGATTTAGATAATCTTGCACGTGCATATAGAGAGATCCTAATTTGAACATTTGAACATTTAATATTAAGAATGCTTCTAGTTGTTGAGAAGTATGATCAGTCTTGCTCAAGCCAACCCAAGAGATGATATTTCAGCCTTCCAGAAAATGTAAATTAGTTATATGGTAGCTTTGTCGATCACAATGTACGAAACATCAATCTGTTCATGCTAAATATTAATATGTTAATAACAAACATATTGTGTCTATTAACTATAACAGAGCCTTATCTGCATATAAAATTTTCAAACTTAAAACATGATCAAATTAATGGCCTGCCAAAAAATATATAAGGCTAATGAGCTACTCTTTCATAAAGAGAATCGAGAAATGTGAGAAAATCCTTGGAATCCTTCTGCTCCAGGACATGTGCAAATCACAATGTCACATTGAGGTTGTATGAAGTATAAAACGTACCTTTGGGGTATTTTTATGTTGATGATTCGAACTGAATGAAATTTGGGTGATGAGTCTCTTTATGATTGATCAAAGCAATGAGTCCGCCAACCAGTTTGTGCCGTAGAAGGAGAAGGTTAGCACACAAAGCGATCATTCAAATTAATCTTTAAATCTTTAAATTATGCAGTTGTGGAGTTTGCCTCACATAGGCAAAAGAACGAACAGTTCATGTGCAAATACTTGCACAACAAAATGGAAAACTTCTATGTTTGTTGACTGTTGTTTAGTTGAAGAATTGGGGTGAACAATAATATCATGTTCCCGGCAACAAATGCATGTTTGCAAATAATTATTTTGCCAATCAGAAATTTCTATTTCCTGAATTTCTTTGTGAATGATTAGCATCAAGAATCGAATCACAATGCTTAGTTTTAAAAAGCAATTGAAATGACATTCAATACCTAGGGTGAGAGTATTTGGAAACGAAATTGTCAGCTGAAAATCTCGATTCAGGATGATGAAAACTAACAGGAGTTGATGCTTTCACCGCGCGGAGGTTGCTGGAGAAGCAGTATGCAGAAATGAAAAATGAAAAGCAGGAATGGAATGGAAAATAAAAAACAGAAATGGAAAAAATACTGGAAACGATCGAGTTCTTCTCCAATAGGAAATGGAAAACGAAGCAGAAGTCCATGGAGGAGAAGCTTACTGCGAGGAGGAGAAGCTTCCGTCAATGGAGGAGAAGCACCGTCGATGAAGGGGGAGCACGGTGGTGAAAGGGATCCCGGGGTTAAGGAAACGAAGAAGGATCGATCTGCGGGTTAAGGATATTTCTGCGGGTTAAGGATATTTGCGAGGAGTTGCTTTCGGCGAAGGAGTCAAGGCCGGAAGCGACGACACGGCGGCAGGAGTTGCTTTCGGCGGATGCAGTGCAGAGAGGAGAAATAAGGACAGGACGGGCGCAGGAGTTGCTTTCGGCGGACGGCAGGTACTGTCGCGCGGCAGCGGAGCAGGCAAAGTCCATAATATTTTCCGATGCGGGATTTGACTGGCGAGTCTTTAGCTGAGTGAAGGATGCACGGGAGTGAAGGATTCATTAGGTGGATTCATTAGGTGGATTCATTAGGTGCTAAACCCTAATTAATGGGTGGGAAGACCAAAATGTCCCTATGCTAAATCCAAACAACATGTGTTAATGAGGGAAAAAAGGGATATAAATGTTACACCATGCCCCGATTAACTCTTTCCTTATATAATAAAGATAAATATGACACAGTAAATATGACATTATCAGCCCGAAAAAGCCCGAAAAAGCCAATGATCCAGTTGTCGGTTATCAGCCCGAAAAAGACAATTAAAAAGAGCACATAAAGGTATATCCATTGGCGAACAGGTTTATACAGTCGGGCTCGTTTATCGCTCAATAAATATGGTAAAAAAATCAGGTGCAATAAAAAGTGACACAATAAATATGGTGTAATAAATATGCATTAATAAATATGACTCAAAAATATTGCTCAATAAATATGGCATAAGATATATGACTCAATAACTAAGTCTATATAAATATGGCTTAGTAAATATGGTTTAGTAAATATGATAAAATAAATATGGCACATTAAATATGACTCAATAAATATGATCATAACTTTGGTTTCAGTTGTCTATTTTTATCTTTAAAAAGCCCATTAAAAAGTGCTCTGAATGATTTATCCATTGGCAAACAGGTTTACCCACTCGGGCTCGTACAATGTTCAATAAATATATTATAATAAATACTACGCAATAAATATGGGGCAATAAATATATCTCAATAAATTTGTAGAAAAAATTTGGATCATTAAATATGGCTTATTAAATATCTCTCGATGAAAATGCTTCAAGAAATATGATTCAATAATTACATCTCAATAAATATGACTCTTGTAATATGTCTCAATCATAATGACTCAATGAATATCACGCAATAAATATACCCCAATAAAGAAAATCATAATGTTTGATCTGGTAGTCCATTTTCATCCAGAAAAAGACATTTGAAAAAATCTCGGATAAATCTATCTTTGGCAAACAGGTTTACCCGTTTGGGCTCGTTTAACGCTATATAAATATGACGCAATAAATATAACATAAATAAATATATCTCAATAAATATGACTCAATAAATATGGCCAAAGAAATATGGCGCAATAAATATGACTCAATAAATACGACAATAATTTTTATTCTGGTTGTCCATTTTTAGCCTGGAAAAGCACATTTAAAAGTCGTCGAAATGATTTACCTATTGGTGAACATGATTACCTGTTTGGGCTTGTTTGACACTCAATAAATATGACATAATAAATGTGGCGTCATAAATATGACAAAATAAATATGGCATAATAAATATAGCCCAATAAATATAGAACAATAAATATAGCTCTAAATAATTTATCTATTGACAATCATGTTTACCCGTTCGGGCTCATTCAACAGTCAATAAATATGTTATAATAAATACTACATAATAAATATGACGCAATAAATATGTCTCAACAAATTTAGCGTGATAAACATCGCTCAATAAATATGCCTTAATAAATATCTTTTAATGAAAATGCCACAAGAAACATGGCTCAATAATTATGTCTCAATTAATATGGATCAAAACATATGACTCAATAAATATGACTTAATAAAAATTGCATAATAAATATAGCCCAATAAATATATAACATTAAATATAGCCATAATGTTTGATCGGATTGTCCATTTTCAGCACCGGAAAGCATATTAAAAAGTGTTCAGATAAATCTATCATTTAGCAAACAGATTTTCCAGTTTGGGCTCATTAAACGCTATATAAATATGTCGCAATTAATATGACACAAATAAATATGGCTCAGTAAATATGACTTAATAAATATAGCCAAGGAAATATGGCGCAATAAATGTGATTCAATAAATATGACAATAACTTTTATTCCGGTTGTCCGTTTTCAGCCGAAAAAAACTCATTAAAAAGTCCTCTGAATGATTTATCAATTGTGGAACAGGTTTACCTGCTCGGGCTCGTTCAACACTCAATCAATATGTTATAATAAATACTTCAAAATAAAATTGGAGCAATAAATATTTTTCAATAAAATTGGCGTAATCAATATGTCTAAATAAAAATGTCTTATTAAATATCTCTAATGAAAATGCTTCAAGAAATATAGTTTAATAATTATGTCTCAATAAAAATGACTCATGAAATATGACTCAATCATAATAGCTCAATAAATATGGCACAATAAATATTGCCCAATAAATAAAGCCATAATTTTTGATCTCGTTGTCCATATTCATCTCGAAAAAGACATTTCAAAGAAGGTCTGACCTATCTATCTTTGGCAAACAGGTTTACCCATTTGGGCTCGTTTAAAACTATATAAATATGGCGTAATAAATATGGCAGAAATTAATATAGCTCTATAAATATGACTCAATAAATATGACCAATGAAATATGACGCAATAAATATGGCTCAATAAATATCACCGTAACTTTTGTTCTAGTTGTCCGTTTTTCGCCCGAAAAAGTACATTTAAAAGTGCTCGAAATTATCTATCTATTGGTGAACAGGTTTACCTGTTTGGGCATGTTTATTACTATATAAATATGACACAGTAAATATGGTGTTATCAGTCCGAAAAAACACAAAAAATGATCGAAAAAGCCAATGATCCGTTTGTCGGTTATCAACCTGAAGTAGCACATTAATAAGAGCACATAAAAGTCTATCCATTGGCGAATAGGTTTACCGATTCAGGCTCGTTTATCGGTCAATAAATATGTCAAAAAAATCAGGCGCAATAAATATGGCGCAATAAAAAGTGACACAATAAATATTGTGAAATAAATATACATTAATATATATGGCTCAAAAATATTGCTTAATAAATATGGCACAAGAAATATAAATCAATAACTAAGTCTAAATAAATATGTTTTAGTAAATATGATTTAGTAAATATGATAAAATAAATATGACAAATTAAATATGACTCAATAAATATGATCATAAAATTTGGATTCAGTTGTCTATTTTTATTCTAAAAAGCCCATTAAAAAAAGCTCTGAATGATTTATCTAATGGCAAATAGGTTTACCCACTCGGGCTCGTTTAATGCTCAATAAATATGTTATAATAAACACTACGCAATAAATATGGGGCAATAAATATATCTCAATAAATTTGGCACAAAAAATAAGTCTCAATAAATATGTCTTATTAAATATCTTTCAATGAAAATGCTTCAAGAAATATGATTCAATAATTATGTCTCAATAAATATGACTCTTGAAATATGGCTCAATCAAAACGGATCAATAAATATGGCGCAATAAATATATCCCAATAAATAAAGCCATAATTTTTAATTTGGTTGTAGATTTTCATCCAGAAAATGACATTTGAAAAAAGCTCGGATAATCTATCTTTGGCAAACAGGTTTACCCGTTCGGGCTCGTTTAACGCTATATAAATATGACGCAAAAAATATAACACAAATAAATATTGCTAAATAAATATGGCTCAATAGATAAGGCCAAAGAAATATGGCGTAATAAATATGACTCAATAAATATGATCATAATTTTTGTTATGTTTGTCCATTTTCAGGCCTTAAAAGCACATTTAAAAGTGCTCGAAATGATTTATCTATTGGTGAACATGATTACTTATTCGGTCTTCTTTGACACTCAATAAATATGACACAACAAATATGACGTCATAAATATGAGAAAAAAATGTGGCCTAATAAATATAGCCCAATAAATATAGAACAATAAATTTAGCTCAAAATTTTTTATCCATTTACAATCATGTTTACCCGTTCGGGCTCATTCAACACTCAATAAATATATTATAATAAATACTACATAATAAATATGATGCAATAAATATATCTCAAAAAAGTTTGGCGTAATAAATATGGCTCAATAAATATGGCTTATTAAATATCTTTTAATGAAAATGCCACAAGAAACATGACTCAATAATTATGTCTCAATAAATATAGCTCAAAAATATGACTCAATAAATATAGCCCAAGAAATAGATAACAATAAATATAGGCATAATTTTTGACCTGATTGTCCATTTTCAGCCCCGGAAAGCCTATTGAAAAATGCTCAGATAAAACTATCATTTAGCAAATAGATTCTCCAGTTCGGACTCATTTAATGCTATATAAATATGACACAACTAATAATACACAAATAAATATGGCTTAGTAAATATGACTTAATAAATTTTATCAAGGAAATTTGGCGCAATAAATATGATTCAGTAAATAGGACCATAACTATTGTTCTGGTAGTCCATTTTCAGCCCAAAAAACTCGTTGAAAAGACCTCTGAATGATTTATCAATTGGGGAACAGGTTTACCTACTTAGGCTCATTCAACACTCAATAAATATGTTATAATAAATGCTTTAAAATAAAAATGACGCAATAAATATTTCTTAATAAAATTGGCGTAATAAATATGGCTCAATAAAAATGTCTTATTAAATATCTCTAAAAAAATATTTCAAGAAATATGGTTCAATAATTATGTCTCAATAATATGACTCATGAAATATGACTCAATCATAATGGCTCAATAAATATGGCATAATAAATATTGCCCAATAATTAAAGCCATAATTTTTGATCTCGTTGTCCATATTCATCCCAAAAAAGACATTTCAAAAAAGCTCTGATAAATCTATCTTTAGCAAACAGGTTTACCCTTTCGGGATCGTTTAATATTATATAAGTATAGCGTTATAAATATGACACAAATAAATATAGCTCTGTAAATATGGTTCAATAAATATGCCCAATGAAATATGACACAATAAATATTGGCTCAATAAATATGACCATAACTTTTGTTCTGGTTGTCCATTTTTCGCCCGAAAAAGCCCTAATAAAAGAGCTGGAAATTATCTATCCAATGGTGAATAGGTTTACCCGTTTGGGCTTGTTAATTACTATATAAATATGACAAAGTAAATATGGCATTATCAACCCAAAAAAGCCCAAAAAAGCAAATGATCCGGTTGTCGGTTATCAACCCAAAAAAGACAATTAAAAAGAGCACGTAAAGTTCTATCAATTGGCAAACAGGTTGACCAATTCGGGCTCGTTTATCAAGCAATAAATATGGCAAAAAAATCAGTCGCAATAAATATGGCGCAATAAATATGACTCAACAAATATGATGTAATAAATATGCATTAATAATTATGGCTCAAAAAATATTGCTAAATAAATATGGCACAAGAAATATGACTCAATAACTAAGTCTCAATAAATATGGCTCAGTAAATATGATTTAGTAAATATGACAAAATAAATATGGCGCATTAAATTTTTACTCAATAAATATGATCATAAATTTGGACTCGGTTGTCTATTTTTATTCTGGAAAAGCACATTAAAAAGTGCTCTGAATGAATTATCCGTTGAGAAACAGGTTTACCCACTCGGGTTTGTTCAACGCTCAATAAATATATTATAATTAATACTATGCAATAAATATGGGTCAATGAATATATCTCAATAAATTTGGCGTAAAAAATACGGCTCAATAAATATGGCTTATTAAATATCTCTCAATGAAAATGCTTCAAGAAATATAGTTCAATAATAATATCTCAATAAATATGACTCTTGAAATATGGCTCAATAATAACGGCTCAATAAATATAAGGCAATAAATATAGCCCAATAAATAAAGCGATAATTTTTGATCTGGCAGTCCATTTTCATCCAGAAAAAGACATTTGAAAAAAGCTCGGATAAATCTATCTTTGGCAAACATGTTTACACGATCGGGCTCGTTTAACGTTATATAAATATGATGCAAAAAATATGACACAAATAAATATAGATCAATAAATAGGGCTCAATAAATAAGGCCACAAAATATTGCTCAATAAATATGACTCAATAAATATGACCATAACGTTTATTCTAGTTGTCCATTTTCTGACAGGAATGGCCCATTTAAAAGTGCTCGAAATGATTTATCTATTGGTGAACATGATTACCTGTTTGGTCTTGTTTGACACACAAAAAAAATATTGCACAATAAATATGACAAAATAAATATGACATAATAAATATAGCCCAATAAAAATAGCTCTAAATGATTTATCCAATGACAATCATGTTTACTCATTCGGGCTCATTCAACACTCAATAAATATGTTATAATAAACACTACATTATAAATATTAAGTAATAAATATATCTAAATAAATTTGGCGTAATAAACATGGCTCAATAAATATTACATATTAAATATATTTTAATGAAAATGCCACAAGAAACATGACTCAATAATTATGTCACAATAAACATGACTCAGAAAGCCTATTGAAAAGTACTCAGATAAATCTATCATTTAGTAAATAGACTTTCCTGTTCAAGTTCATTTAACGCTATATAAATATGGCGCAAATTAATATGACACAAATAAATATAGCCCAGTAAATATGGCTCAATAAATATGGCCGAGGAAATATGACACAGTAATTATGATTCAATAAATAAGACCATAACTTTTGTTGCGGTTATCCGTTTTCATCCTGAAAAAACTCACTGAAAATCCTCTAAATGATTTATCCAATGGGGAACAGTTTTACCCGCTTGTGCTCGTTCAACACTCAATAAATATGTTATAATAAATCCTTTCGAAATGAAAATGGCGCAACAAATATTTCTCAATAAAATTAGCGTAATAAATATGGCTCAAAAAATTGTCTTATTAAATATCTCTAATGAAAATGCTTCAAGAAATATGATTCCATAATTATGTCTCAATAAAGATGACTCATGAAATATGTCTCAATCATAATGACTCAATAAATATGACACAATAAATATTGCCTAATAAATAAAGTCATAATTTTTGATCTCGTTGTCCATATTCATCCCGAAAAAGACATTTCAAAAAAACTCGAAAAAATCTATCTTTGGCAAACACGTTTTACCAGTTCAGGCTTCTTTAACACTATAAAAATATGGCGTAATAAATATGACAAAAATAAATATAGCTCTGTAAATATTGTTCAATAAATATGGCCAACGAAATATGGCATAATAAATATGGCTCAATAAATATTACCATAACTTTTGTTCCGGTTGTCCGTTTTCTACATGAAAATGAACATCTAAAATAGCTCGAAATTATCTTTCCATTGGGAAACAGGTTTACCTATTTGGGCTTGTTTATTAGTATATAAATATGACACGGTAAATATGGCGTTATTAGACCGAAAAAGCCTGAAAAAACTAATGATCCGGCTGTCAGTTATCAGCCATGAAAAAGACAATTAAAAAGAGCACATAAATGTCTATAAATTGGCGAACAGGTTTACCCATTCGGGCTCATTTATCGCCTAATAAATATGGCAAAAAAATCAGGCGTAATAAATAAGGCGCAATAAAAAGTGACACAATAAATATGGTGTAATAAATTTACGTTAATAAATATATTTGAAAAAATATTGCTCAATAAATATGGCACAAGATAAATTACTCAATAACTAAGTCTCATTAAATATAGCTTAGTAAATATGGTTTAGTAAATATGATAAAATAAATATGGCACATTAAATATGACTCAATAAATATGATCATAACTTTGGATTCAGTTGTCTATTTTTATCCTCGAAAAGCCCATTAAAAAGTGCTCTGAATTATTTATCCTTTGGCATATAGGTTTACGCACTTCGGGCTCGTTCAATGCTGAATAAATATGTTATAATAAATAATACGCAATAAATATGGGGCAATAAATATGTCTCAATTAATTTGGCGTAAAACATATGGCTCAATAAATATGGCTTATTAAATATCACTCGATGAAAATGCTTCAAGAAATATGTTTCAATAATTACGTCTCAAAAACTAAGACTCTTAAAATATGGCTCAATCATAATGGCCGAATAAATATGGCGCAATAAATATAGCCCAACAAATAACACAATAATTTTTGATCTGGTAGTCCATTTTCATTCTGAAAAGACATTTGAAAAAAGTTCGGTTAAATCTATCTTGGGCAAATAGGTTTACCCGTTCAGGCTCGTTTAACGCTATATAATTATGCCGCAACAAATATAACACAAATAAATATAGCTCAATAAATATCGCTCAATAAATAAGGTTAAAGAAATATGTCTCAATAAATATGACTTAATAAATATGACCATAATTTTTGTTCTAGTTGTTCATTTTCAGCCCGGAAAAGCACATTTAAAAGTTCCCGAATTGATTTATCTATTGGTGAACATGAATACCTGTTTGGGCTTGTTTTACACTCAATAAATATGACACAATAAATGTGGTGTAATAAATATGAGAAAATAAATATGACATAATAAATATAACCCAATAAATATAGAATAATAAATATAGCTTCAAATGATTTATCCATTGACAATCATATTTACCCGTTCGGGCTCATTCAACACTTAATAAATATATTATAATAAATACTACATAATAAATATGACGCAATAAATATATCTCAACATTTTTGGGGTAATAAATATGACTCAATAAATATGGCTTATTAAATATCTTTTAATGAAAATACCACAAGAAGCGTGCCTCAATAATTATGTCTCAATAAATATGGCTCAAAAAATATGACTCAATAAATATGACTCAATAAATATGGCATAATAAATATAACCCAAGAAATATAGAACAATAAATATAGCCATAATTTTTGATCTGCTTGTCCATTTTCAGTCCTGGAAAGCCTATTGAAAAATTCTCGCATAAATCTATCATTTAGCAAATAGATTTTCCAGTTCGGGCTCATTTAACGCTATATAAATATGACATAATTAATATGACACAAATAAATATGGCTCAGTAAATATGACTTAATAAATTTTGCCAAGGAAATATGGCGCAATAAATATGATTAAATAAATATGACCATAACTTTTGTTCTACTTGTCCGTTTTCAGCACGAAAAAAGTAATTGAAAAGACCTCTGAATGATTTATCAATTGGGGAACAGGTTTATCTGCTCGAGCTTGTTCAACACTCAATAAATATAGAACAATAAATATAGCTCTAAATGATTTATCCATTGACAATCATGTTTACCCATTCGGGCTCATTCAACACTCAATAAATATGTTATATTAAATACTACATAATAAATATATCTCAACAAATTTGGCATAATAAACATTGCATAATAAATATGGCTTATTAAATATCTTTTAATGAAAATGCCACAAGAAACATGGCTCAATAATTATGTCTCAATAAATATGGCTCAAAAAATATGACTCAAAAAATATGACACAATAAATATTGCATAATAAATATAGCCCAATAAATATAGAACAATAAATATGGCTATAATTTTTGATCCGTTGTCCATTTTCAGCCCCGGAAAGCCTATTGAAAAGTGCTCGGATAAATCTTTCATTTAGCAAACAGATTTTCCAGTTCGGGCTCATCTAACGCTATATAAATATGGTGCAATTAATATGACACAAATAAGTATGGCTCAGTAAATATTGCTCAATAAATAAGGCCACAAAAATATGGCGCAATAAATATGACTCAATAAATATGACTATAATTTTTGTTCTAGTTGTCCATTTTCAGACCAGAAAGGCCCATTTAAAAGTGCTCGAAATGTTTTGTCTATTGGTGAACATGATTACCTGTTCGGGCTTGTTTGACATTAAATAAATATGGCACAATAAATGTTGCGTAATAAATATGACATAATAAATATAGCCCAATAAATATAGAACAATAAATATTGAACAATAAATATTGCTCTAAATGATTAATCCATTGACAATCATGTTTACCCGTTCGGGCTCATTCAAGACTCAAAAATATGTTATAATAAATACTACATAATAAATATGACGCAATAAATATATCTCAATAAATTTTGGCATAATAAACATGGCTTAATAAATATGGCTTATTAAATATCTTTTAATGAAAATGCCACCAGAAACATGGCTTAATAATTATGTCTCAATAAATATGGCTCAAACAATATGACTCAATAAATATGACTCAATAAATATGACATAATAAATATAGCCCAATAAATATAGAACAATAAATATAGCCATAATTTTTGATTCGGTTGTTCATTTTCAGCCCCGAAAAACTTATTGAAAAGTGCTCGAATAAATCTCTCATTTATCAAACAGATTTTTCAGTTCTTGCTCATTTAATGCTATGAAAATATGGCGCAATTAATATGACATAAATTAATATCTCTCAGTAAATATGACTTAATAAATATGGTCAAGGAAATATGATGCAATAAATATGATTCAATAAATATGACCATAACTTTTGTTCCGGTGGTCCGTTTTTAGCAAGAAAAAACTCATTGAAAAGACCTCTGAATGATTTATCAATTGGGGAGCAGGTTTACCTCCTCGAGCTCGTTCAACACTCAATAAATATGGTATAATGAATGTTTACAAATAAAAATACCGCAATATATATTTCTCAATAAAATTGGCGTAATAAATATGTTTTAACAAAAATGTCTTATTAAATATCTCTAATGAAAATTTTTCAAAAAATATGGTTCAATAATTATGTCTAAACAATGATGACTTATGAAATATGGCTCAATCGTAATGGCTCAATAAATATTGCCAAATAAATAAAGCCATAATTTTTGATCTCGTTGTCCATATTCATACCGAAAAAGACATTTCAAAAAAGCTCTGATAAATCTATCTTTGGCAAACAAGTTTACCCGTTCAGCCTCGTTTAACACTATATAAATATGGCGTAATAAATATGACACAAATAAATATAGCTCTGTAAATATGGCTCAATAAATATGGCCAATGAAATAAGGCGCAATAAATATGGCTCAAAAATATGACCATAACTTTGTTATGGTTGTCCGTTTTTAGTCCAAAAAAGCCCATTTAAAATAGTTCAAAATTATATATCTATTGGTGAACACGTTTACCCGTTTGGGCTCTTTTATCACACAATAAATATGACAAAATAAATTATCACCCCGAAAAAGACCGAAATAGGCAATGATCCGGTTGTGGGTTATCATCCCGAAAAAATAATTAAAAAGAGCACATAAAGTTCTATTCATTGGCGAATAGGTTTACCCATTCAGGCTCTTTTATCACACAATAAATATGGAAAAAAATTCAGGCGTAATAAATATGGAGTAATAAATATGACACAATAAATATGGTGTAATAAATATGCATTAATAAATAGGGCTCAAAAAATATTGCTCAATAAATAAGGCACAAGAAAAATGACTCAATAACTAAGTCTCAATAAATATTGCTTAGTAAATATGATAAAATAAATATGGCCCACTAAATATCACTCAATAAATATGATCATAAATTTGCATTCAGTTGTAATTTTTATTCTGGAAAAGCTCATTAAAAAGTGCTCTGAATGATTTATCTATTGGGAAACAGGTTTACCCACTCGGGCTCTATCAACACTCAATAAATATATTATAATAAATACTAGGCAATAAATATGGGGCATTAAATATATCTCAATAAATTTGGCGCAAAAAAGTACGGCTCAATAAATATGGCTTATTAAATAACTCTCAAAATAATGCTTCAAGAAATATGATTCAATAATTATGTCTCAATAAATATGACTCTTAAAATATTGCTCAATCATAACAACTCAATAAATATGACACAATAAATATATCCCAATAAATAAAGCCATAATTTTTGATCTGGCAGTCCATTTTCATCCAGAAAAAGACATTTGAAAAAAGCTCGGATAAATCTATCTTTGGCAAACTTGTTTACCCGTTCGGGCTCTTTTAACGTTATATAAATTTGGCGCAATAAACATGACACAAATAAATATAGCTCAATAAATATAGCTCAATAAATATAGCTCAATAAATATGGCGTAATAAATAAGGCCATTGAAATATGGCGCAATAAATATGACTCAAAATATATGACCATAATTTTTGTTCTTGTTGTCCATTTTCAGACCGGAAAGGCCCATTAAAAAGTGCTCGAAATGATTAATCTATTGGTGAATATGATTACCTGTTTGGGCATGTTTGACACTCAATAAATATGGCACAATAAATGTGGCATAATAAATATGACAAAATAATTATGGCATAATAAATATAGCCCAATAATATAGCTCTAAATGATTTATCCAATGACAATCATGTTTACTCGTTCGGGGTCATTCAACTCTCAATAAATATGTTATAATAAATATAATATAATAAATATAACGCAATAAATATATCTTAATAAATTTAGCATAATAAATTTGGCTTATTAATTATATTTTAATGAAAATCCCACAAAAAACATTGTTCAATAATTATGTCACAATAAATATGGCTCGGAAAATATGGATCAATAAATATGACTTAATAAATATGACATAATAAATATAGCCCAATAAATACAGAACAATAAAAATATCCATATTTTTTGATCAGGTTATCCATTTTCAGCCCCAAAAAGCCTATTGAAAATTGATTAGATAAATCTATCATTTAGCAAATAAAATTTCCCGATCAGGCTCATTTAACGCTATATAAATATGGCGTAATTAATACGAGACAAATAAATATGGCTCAGTAAATATGGCTCAATAAATATGGCCAAGGAAATATGGCGCAATAAATATAATTTAATAAATATGACCATAACTTTTGTTCCGCTTGTCCGTTTTCAGCACGAAAAAACTCTGAAAATCCTTTGAATTATTTATCCATTGGGGAACAGGTTTACCCGCTCAGGCTCTTTCAACACTCAATAAATATGTTATAATAAATACTTTGAAATAAAAATGGTGCAATAAATATTTCCTAATAAAATTGGCATAATAAATATGGCTCAATAAAAATGTCTTATTAAATATTTATAATGAAAATGCTTCAAGAAATATGATTCAATAATTATGTCTCAATAAAGATGACTCATGAAATATGACTCAATCATAATGGCTCAGTAAATATGACACAATAAATATTTCCCAATAAATAAAGCTATAATTTTTATTCTCGTTGTCCATATTCATCCTGTAGAAGACATTTCAAAAAAACTCAGATAAATCTATTTTTCGCAAATAGGTTTACCCATTCGGGCTCGTTTAATGCTATATAAATATGGCACAATAAATATGACACAAATAAATATAGCTCAATAAATATGGCTCAATAAATAAGGCCACAGAAATATGGCGCAATAAATATGACTCAAAAAATATGACCATATTTTTTGTTCTGGTTGTCCATTTTCAGAGCTGGAAGGCCCATTCAAAAGTGCTCAAAATGATTTATCTATTGATGAAAATGATTATCTGTTTGGGCTTCTTTCGCTCTCAATAAATATGACACAATAAATGTGGCGTAATAGATATAACAAAATAAATATGGCATAATAAATATAGCACAATAAATATAGCTCTAAATGCATTATAGAATGACAATCATGTTTAGCCCGTTCGGTCTCATTCAACACTCAATAAATATATTATAAAAAAATACTACATAATAAATATGATGCAATAAATATATCTAAATAAATTTGGCGTAATAAACATGGCTCAATTAATATGGCTTATTAAATATATTTTAATGAAAACGCCACAAGAAACATGACTCAATAATTATGTCATAATAAATATGGCTTAGAAAATATTGCTCAATAAATATGACTCAATAAATATGGCATAATAAATATAGCCCAATAAATATAGAACAATAAATATAGCCATATTTTTTGATCCGGTTGTCAATTTTCAGCCCCGAAAAGCCTATTGAAAAGTGCTCAGATAAATCTATCATTTAGCAAATAGATTTTCCCGTTCAGGCTCATTTAACGCTATATAAATATGGGGTAATTAATATGACACAAATAAATATGGATCAGTAAATATGGCTCAATAAATATGCCCAAGGAAATATGGCGCAATAAATATGATTCAATAAATATGACCATAACTTTTGTTCTGGTTGTGCGTTTTCAGCCCAAAAAAACTAATTGAAAAACGTCTAAATGATTTATCCATTCGAGAACAGGTTTACCCTCTCGAGCTCGTTCAATACTCAATAAATATGTTATAATAAATATTTCAAAATAAAAATGATGCAATAAATATTTCTCAATAAAATTGGCGTAATAAATATGGCTTAATAAAAATGACTTATTAAATATCTCTAACGAAAATACTTCAAGAAATAAGGTTCAATAATTATATCTCAATAAAGATGACTCATAATATATGACTCAATCATAATGGCTCAATAAATATGACACAATAAATATTGCCCAATAAATAAAGTCATAATTTTTGATCTCATTGTCCATATTCATCCCAAAAAAGACATTTCAAAAAAGCTCGAATAAATCTATGTTTGGCAAACAGGTTTACTCGTTCGGGCTCGTTTAACACTATATAAATATGGAGTAATAAATATGACACAAATAAATATAGCTTTGTAAATATGGCTCAGTAAATATGGCCAACGAAATATGGTACAATAAATATGGGTCAATAAATATGACCATAACCTTTGTTCCAGTTGTCCATTTTCCGCCTGAAAAAGCTCATTTAAAAGAGCTCGAAATTATGTATCCATTGGTGAACAGGTTTACCCGTTTGGGCTTGTTTATTACTATATAAATATGACACAGTAAATATGGCGTTATCAGCCCGAAAAAGCCCGAAAAATCCCGAAAAAGCCAATGATCCCGTTGTCGGTTATCAACCTGAAAAATCCAATTAAAAAGAGCACATAAAGGTCTATCAATTGACGAACAAGTTTACCCATTCAGACTATTTTATCGCTCAATAAATATGGCAAAAAAATCAGGTGCAATAAATATGCCGCAATAAAAAGTTACACAATAAATATGGGGTAATAAATATGCGTTAATAAATATGGCTCAAAAATATTGCTCAATAAATATGGCACAAAAACATGACGCAATAAATTAGTCTCAATAAATATAGCTTAGTAAATATGGTTTAGTAAATATGATAAAATAAATATGGCGCATTAAATATGACTCAATATATATGATCATAACTTTGGATTCAATTGTCTATTTTTATCCTCTAAAAGCCCATTAAAAAGTGCTCTGAATGATGTATCCATTGGCAAACAGGTTTACCCACTCAGGCTCGTTCAACACTCAAAAAATATGTTATGATAAATACTATATAATAAATATGGTGCAATAAATATATCTCAATAAATTTGGCACAAAAAATACTGCTCAGTAAATATGTCTTATTAAATATCTCTCAATGAAAATGCTTCAAGAAATATGATTCAGTAATTATATCTCAATAAATATGACTCTTGAAATATGACTCAATCATAACGGCTCAATAAATATGTGTAATAAATATAGCCCAATAAATAAAGCCATAATTTTTGATCTGGCAGTCCATTTCATCCAGAAAAAGACATTTGAAAAAAGCTCGGATAAATCTATCTTTGGCAAACATGTTTACCCGTTCGGGCTCGTTTAACTCTATATAAATATGTCGCAATAAATATGACACAAATAAATATAGCTCAATAAATATGACTCGATAAATAAGGCCACATAAATATGGCGCAATAAATTTGACTCAATAAATATGACCATAATTTTTATTCTGGTTGTCCATTTTCAAACTAGAAAGGCGCATTTAAAAGTGCTCGAAATAATTTATCTATTAGTGAACATGATTACGTGTTTGGGCATGTTTGGCACTTAATACATATGACATAATAAATATCGCGTAATAAATATGACAAAATAAATATGACATAATAAATATAGCCCAATAAATATAGCTCTAAATGATTTATCCAATTACAATCATATTTACCCGTTCGGGTTCATTCAACACTCAATAAATATGTTATAATAAATAATATATAATAAATATGACGAAATAAATATATCTCAATAAATTTTCCGTAATAAACATGGCCTAATAAATATGACATATAAAATATATTTTAATGAAAATGCAACAAGAAACATGGCTCAATAATTATGTCAGAATAAATATGGCTCAGAAAATATGCCACCTTAAATATGACTCAATAAATATGACATATCAAATATAGCCCAATAAATATAGAACAACAAATATAACCATATTTTTTGATCCGGTTGTCCATTTTCAACTCAAGAAAGCATATTGAAAAGTGCTCGGATAAATCTATCATTTAACAAATAGATTTTCCCGTTCAGGCTCATTTAACGTTATATAAGTATGGCGCAATTAATATGACACAAATAAATATGGCTTAGTAAATATGGCTCAATAAATATGGCTAAGGAAATATGGCGCAATAAATATGATTCAATAAATATGACCATAACTTTTATTTCGGTTGTCCGTTTTTAGCCCGAAAAAACTTATTGAAAAACCTCTGAATGATTTATCCATTAGGGAACAAGTTTACCCGCTCGGACTCATTCAATACTCAATAAATATGTTATAATAAATACTTCAAAATAAAAATGACGCAATAAATAATTCTCAATAAAATTGGTGTAATAAATATGGCTCAATAAAAATATCTTATTAAAAATCTCTAATGAAAATGCTTCAAAAAATATGATTCAATGATTATGTCTCAATAAAGATGACTCATGAAATATAGCTCAATAAATATGGCACAATAAATATTGCCCAATAAATAGAGCCATAATTTTTGATCTCATTTTTCATATTCATCCCAAAAAAGACAATTAAAAAAAACTCGGATAAATCTATCTTTCGCAAACAAGTTTACCCGTTTGGGCTCATTTAACACTATATAAATATGGTGTAATAAATATGACTCAAATAAATATAGCCCTGTAAATATGGCTCAGTAAATATGGCCAATGAAATATGACGCAATAAATATGACTCAATAAATATGACAATAACTTTTGTTCTGGTTGTCCGTTTTCCGCCCGAAAGAGCCCATTTAAAAGAGCTCGAAATTATCTATCCATTGGTGAACAGGTTTACCCGTTTGGGATTGTTTTTTACTATATAAATATGACACAATAAAATTGGCATTATCAGCCCGAAAAAGTCCGAAAAAGCAATGATTCGGTTGTCGATTATCAGCTCGAAAAAGATAATTAAAAAGAGCACATAAATGTCTATCCATTGGCGAATGGTTTATCCATTCGGGCTCGTTTGTCGGGCAATTAATATGGAAAAAAATCAGGCGCAAAAAATATGGCGTAATAAAAAGTGACATAATAAATATGGTGTCATAAATATGCGTTAATAATTATGGCTCAAAAATATTGCTCAATAAATATGGCACAAGAAATATAACTCAATAACTAAGTCTCAATAAATATGTCTTAGAAAATATGGTTGAGTAAATATGATAAGATAAATATGGCGCATTAAATATGACTCAATAAATATGATCATAACTTTGGATTGAGATGTATATTTTTATCCTCGAAAATCTCATTAAAAATTACTCTGAATGATTTATCCATTGACAAACAGGATTACCAACTCGGGCTCATTCAATGCTCAATAAATATGTTATAACAAATACTATGCAATAAATATGGGGAAATAAATATATCTCAATAAAATTGGGGCAAAAAATATGGCTCAATACATATAGCTTATTAAATATCTCTCGATGAAAATGCTTCAAGAAATATGACTCAATAATTATATCTCAATAAATAAAACTCTTGAAATATGGCTCAATCATAATGGCTCAATAAATATGATGAAATAAATAAAACCCAATAAATAAAATAATAATTTTTGATCTGATAGTCTATTTTCATGCAGAAAAAGACATTTGAAAAAACCCCGGATAAATTTATCTTTGGCAAACAGGTTTACCTGTTCGGGCTCTTTTAACGCTATATTAATATGGAGCAATAAATATAACTCAATAAATATAACTCAATAAATATGCCTCAATAAATAAGGCCAAAGAAATATGGCGCAATAAATATGACTCAATAAATATGACTATAATTTTTGTTCTGGTTGTCCATTTTCTAGCCGAAAAAGCCCATTTAAAAGTGCTCGAAATGATTTCTCTATTGGTGAATGTGAATACCTGTTTGGGCTTGTTTGACACTCAATAAACATGGCACAATAAATGTGGCGTAATAAATTTGACAAAATAAATATGGCATAATAAATATAGCCAAATAAATATAGAACAATAAATATAGCTCTAAATGATTTATCCATTGACAATCATGTTTACCTGTTCAGGCTCATTCAACACGCAATAAATATGTTATAATAAATACTACATAATAAATATGACGCAATAAATATATCTCAACAAATTTGGCGTAATAAACATGGCTCAATAAATATGGCTTATTAAATATCTTTTAATGAAAATGTCACAAGAAACATGACTCAATAATTATGTCTCAATAAATATGGCTCAAACAATATGACTCAATAAATATGGCATAATAAATATAGACCAATAAATATAGAACAATAAATATAGCCATAATTTTTGATCCGGTTGTCCATTTTCAGCCCCGGAAAGCCTATTGAAAAGTGCTCGTATAAATCTTTCATTTAGCAAATAGATTTTCTAGTTATGTCTCATTTAATGCAATATAAATATGGCGCAATTAATTTGACACAAATAGATATAGCTCAAAAAATATGACTTAATAAATATGGCCAAGGAAATATGGTGCAATAAATATGATTCAATAAATATGACCATAATTTTTATTCTGGTTGTCCATTTTCAAACTGGAAAGGCGCATTTAAAAGTGCTTGAAATAATTTATCTATTAGTGAACATGATTATATGTTTGGGCTTGTTTGGCACTTAATACAAATGACATAATAAATGTCGCGTAATAAATATGACAAAATAAATTTGACATAATAAATATAGCCCAATAAATATAGCTCTAAATGATTTATCCAATGACAATCATATTTACCCGTTTGGGTTCATTCAACACTCAATAAATATGTTACAATAAATACTACATAATAAATATGAGGCAATAAATATATCTCAATAAATTCTGCGTAATAAACATGGCTCAATAAATATGGCTTATTAAATATCTTTTATTGAAAATGTCATAAGAAATATGGCTCAATAATTATGTCTCAATAAATATGGCTCAAAAAATATGATTCAATAAATATGACTCGATAAATATGACATAATAAATATAGCTCAATAAATATAGAACAATAAATATAGCCATAATTTTTGATCCGGTTGTCCATTTTCAGCCCCGGAAAGCCTATTGAAAAGTTCTTGTATAAATATTTCATTTAGCAAACAGATTTTCTAGTTATGGCTCATTTAATGTAACATAAATATGGCGTAATTAATTTGACACAAATAGATATAGCTCAAAAAATATGACTTAATAAATATGGCCAAGGAAATATGGCGCAATAAATATGATTCAATAAATATGACCATAATTTTTATTTTGGTTGTCCATTTTCAAACTGGAAAGGCGCATTTAAAATTGCTCGAAATAATTTATCTATTAATGAACATGATTACGTGTTTGTGCTTGTTTGGCACTTAATACATATGACATAATAAATGTCGCGTAATAGATATGATAAAATAAATATGACATAATAAATATAGCCCAATAAATATAGCTCTAAATGATTTATCCAATGAAAATCATATTTACCCGTTCTGGTTTATTCAACGCTTAATAAATATGTTATAATAAATACTACATAATATATATGACGTAATAAATATATCTCAATAAATTTTGCGTAATAAACATGGCTCAATAAATATGACTTATAAAATATATTTTAATGAAAATGCAATAAGAAACATGTCTCAATAATTATGTCCGAATAAATATGGCTCAGAAAACATGGAAACTTAAATATGACTCAATAAATATGACATACCAAATATTGCCCAATAAATATAGAACAACAAATATAACCATATTTTTTGATCTGGTTGTCCATTTTCATCCCCAGAAAGCATATTGAAAAGTGCTCGGATAAATCTATCATTTAGCAAATAGATTTTCCCGTTCAGGCTCATTTAATGTTATATAAATACGGCACAATTAATATGAAACAAATAAATATGGCTTAGTAAATATGGCTCAATAAATACGGCTAAGGAAATATGGTGCAATAAATATGATTCAATAAATATGACCATAACTTTTATTCCGTTTGTCCGTTTTCAGCCCGAAAAAACTCATTGAAAAATCTCTGAATGATTTATCCATTGGGGAAAAAGTTTACCCGCTCGGACTCATTCAATACTCAATAAATATATTATAATAAATACTTCAAAATAAAAAATGACGTAATAAATAATTCTCAATAAAATTGGCGAAATAAATATGGCTCAATAAAAATATCTTATTAAATATCTCTAATGAAAATGCTTCAAGAAATATGATTCAATAATTATGTCTCAATAAAGATGACTCATGAAATATAGCTCAATAAATATGACACAATAAATATTGCCCAATAAATAAAGTCATAATTTTTGATCTCATTGTCCATATTCATCCCGAAAAAGATAATTAAAAAAACTCGGATAAATTTATCTTTGGCAAACAGGTATACCCGTTTGGTCTCGTTTAACACTATATAAATATGGTGTAATAAATATAACATAAATAAATATAGCCCTGTAAATATGGCTCAATAAATATGACCAATGAAATATGATGCAATAAATTGACTCAATAAATATGACAATAACTTTTGATCCGATTGTCCGTTTTCCGCCCAAAAGAGCCCATTTAAAAGAGCTCGAAATTATCTATTCATTGGTGAACAGGTTTACCTGTTTGGGATTGTTTTTTACTATATAAATATGACACAATAAAATTGGCGTTATCAGCCCGAAAAAGCCCAAAAAAGCCCAAAAAAGCCAATGATCCGGTTGTCGGTTATCAGCTCGAAAAAGATAATTAAAAAGAGCACATAAAGGTCTATCCATTGGCGAATAGGTTTAGCCATTCGGGCTCATTTATCAGGCAATAAATATGGAACAATAAATATGGTGTCATAAAAAGTGACAATAAATATGTTGTCATAAATATGCGTTAATAATTATGGCTCAAAAAATATTGCTCAATAAATATGGCACAAGAAATATGACTCAATAACTAAGTCTCAATAAATATGACTTAGTAAATATGGTTGAGTAAATATGATAAGATAAATATGACGCATTAAATATGACTCAATAAATATGATCATAACTTTGGATTCAGATGTATATTTTTATTCTCGAAAATCCCATTAAAAAGTGCTCTGAATGATTTATCCATTGACAAACAGGATTACCAACTCGGGCTCGTTCAATGCTCAATAAATATGTTATAATAAATACTACGCAATAAATATGGGGCAATTAATATATCTCAACAAAATTGGCGCAAAACATATGACTCAATAAATATAGTTTATTAAATATCTCTCGATGAAAATACTTCAAGAAATATGACTCAATAATTACGTCTCAATAAATAAAACTCTTGATATATGGCTCAATCATAATGGCTCAATAAATATGACGCAATAAATAAAACCCAATAAATAAAACAATAATTTTTGATCTGGCAGTCTATTTTCATGCAGAAAAAGACATTTGAAAAAAGCATGGATAAATCTATCTTTGTCAAACAGGGTTACCCGTTCGGGCTCGTTTAACGCTATATAAATATGGCGCAATAAATATAACACAAATAAATATAGCTCAATAAATATGACTCAATAAATAAGGCCAAAGAAATATGGCGCAATAAATATGACTCAATAAATATGACTATAATTTTTGTTCTGGTTGTCCATTTTCTACCCGGAAAAGCCCATTTAAAAGTGCTCGAAATGATTTCTCTATTGGTGAACGTGAATACCTGTTTGGCCTTGTTTGACACTCAATAAGCATGACACAATAAATGTGGCGTAATAAATTTGACAAAATAAATATGGCATAATAAATATAGCCAAATAAATATAGAACAATAAATATAGCTCTAAATGATTTATCCATTGACAATCATGTTTACCCGTTCGGGCTCATTCAACACTCAATAAATATATTATAATAAATACTACATAATAAATATGATGCAATAAATATATCTCAACAAATTTGGTGTAATAAACATGCCTCAATAAATATGGCTTATTAAATATCTTTTAATGAAAATGTCACACGAAATATGGCTCAATAATTATGTCTCAATAAATATGGCTCAAAAAATATACTCAATAAATATGACTCAATAAATATGACATAATATATATAGCTCACTAAATATAGAACAATAAATATAGCCATAATTTTTGATCCAGTTGTCAATTTTCAGCCCCGGAAAGCCTATTGAAAAGTGCTCGTATAAATCTTTCATTTAGCAAACAGATTTTCTAGTTATGGCTCATTTAATGCAATATAATTATGGCATAATTAATTTGACACAAATAGATATAGCCAAAAAAATATGACTTAATAAATATGGCCAAGGAAATATGTCACAATAAATATGATTCAATAAATATGACCATAACATTTGTTCCCGTTGTCCGTTTTAGCCCAAAAAAACTCATTGAAAAGACCTCTGAATGATTTATCAATTGGGGAACAGGTTTACTTGATCGGGCTCGTTCAACACTCAATAAATATGTTATAATAAATGCTTCAAAATAAAAATGGCGCAATAAATATTTCTCAATAAAATTGGCATAAGAAATATGGCTGAATAAAAATGACTTATTAAATATCTCTAAAGAAAATACTTCAAGAAATATGGTTCAATAATTATGTCTCAATAAAGATGAATCATGAAATATGGCTCAATCATAATGACTCAATTAATATGGCACAATAAATATTACCCAACAAATAAAGTTATAATTTTTGATCTCGTTGTCCATATTCATCCCGAAAAAGATATTTCAAAAAAACACTGATAAATCTATCTTTGGCAAAGAGGTTTACCCGTTCGGGATAGTTTAACACTATATAAATATGGCGTAATAAATATGACACGGATAAATATAGCTTTGTAAATATGGCTCAATAAATATGGCCAACGAAATATGGCACAATTAATATGGCAAAATAAATATGACCATAACTTTTGTTCCGGTTGTCCGTTTTTCGCCTAAAAAAGCTCATTTAAATGAGCTCGAAATTATCTATCCATTGCTGAACAGGTTTACCCATTTGGGCTTGTTTATTACTATATAAATATGACACAGTAAATATGACATTATTAGCCTGAAAAATCCCGAAAAAGCCAATGATCCTGTTGTTGGTTATCAACCCGAAAAAGACAATTAAAAAGCGCACATAAAGTTCTCTCCATTGGCGAACAGGTTTACCCATTCGGACTCATTTACCGCGCAATAAATATGACAAATAAATAAGGCGCAATAAATATGTCTCAATAAAAATGACTCAAGAAATATGACTCAATAACTAAGTCTCAAAAAATATGGCTTAGTAAATATGGTTTAGTAAATATGATAAAAATAAATATGGCTCATTAAATATAACTCAATAAATATGATCATAAATTTTGATTCAGTTGTCTATTTTTATTCTGGAAAAGCCCATTAAAAAGTTCTCTGAATGATTTATACATTGGCAAACATGTTTACCCACTCGAGCTCGTTCAACGCTCAATAAATATGTTATAATAAATACTACGCAATAAATATTGGGCAATAAATATATCTCAATTAATTTGGTGAGAAAAATACGGATCAAAAATATGGCTTATTAAATACCTCTCAATAAAAATGCATCAAGAAATATGATTCAATAATTATGTCTCAACAAATATGACTCTTGAAATATGACTCAGTCATAACGGCTCAAAAAATATTGCGCAATAAATATAGCCCAATAAATAAAGCCATAATTTTTGATCTGGCAGTCCATTTTCATCCAGGAAAAGACAATTGAAAAAGCTCGGATAAATTTTTCTTTGGCAAACAGGTTTACCCATTCGGGCTCGTTTAACACTATATAAATATGGCACAAAAAATATTACACAAATAAATATAGCTCAATAAATATGGCTCAATAAATAAGGCAACATAAATATGAAGAAATTAATATGACTCAATAAATATGACCATAATATTTGTTCTAGTTGTCCATTTTTAGACCGGAAAGGCCCATTTAAAAGTGCTCGAAATGATTTTTCTATTGGTGAACATGATTACCTGTTTGGGCTTGTTTGACACTCAATAAATATGACACAATAAATGTGGCATAATAAATATGACAAAATAAATATGACATAATAAATATATCCCAATAAATATAGCTCTAAATGATTTATCCAATGACAATCATGTTTACCCGTTCGGGCTCATTCAACACTCAATTAATATGTTATAATAAATACTACATAATAAATATGACGCAATAAATATATCTCAATAAATTTGGCATAATAAATATGGCTCAATAAATATGGCTTATTAATTTTTTTTTAATGAAAATATCACAAGAAACATGACTTAATAATTATGTCACAATAAATATTCCTCAGAAAATATGGCTCAATAAATATGACTCGATAAATATGGCATAATAAATATAGCCCCCAATAAATATAAAACAATAAATATAGCCATATTTTTCTATCTATTTGTCCATTTTCAGCCCTGGAAAGTCAATTGAAAAGTGCTCGGATAAATCTATCATTTAGTAAATAGATTTTCTCGTTCAGGCTCATTTAACTCTATATAAATATGACATATATAATATGACACAAATAAATATGGCTTAGTAAATATGGCTCAAAAAAAAGGCCAAGGAAATATGATGCAATAAATATGATTCAATTAATATGACCATAAATTTTGTTCCGGTTGTCCGTTTTCAGGCCGAAAAAACTCATTGAAAACCTCTGAATGATTTATCCATTGGGGAATAGGTTTACCCGCTCGGGCTCGTTCAACACATAATAAATATGTTATAATAAATACTTTGAAATAAAAATAGCGCAACAAATATTTCTCAATAAAATTGGCATAATAAATATGGCTCAATAAAAATGTCTTATTAAATATCTCTAATGAAAATGCTTCCAGAAATATGATTCAATAAATATGTCTCAATAAAGATGACTCATGAAATATGACTCAATCAAAATGGCTCAATAAATATGACACAAAAAATATTGCCCAATAAATAGAGACATAATTTTTGATCTTGTTATCCATATTCATCCTAAAAAAGACATTTCAAAAAAACTCTGATAAATCTATCTTTGGCAAACATGTTTAACTGTTTGGGCTTATTAAACATTATATAAATATGACATAATAAATATGACACAAATAAATATAGCTCTGTAAATATGGCTCAATAGATATGGTCAACTAAATATGGCGCAATAAATATGGCTCAATAAATATGATCATAACTTTTATTCCAGTTGTCCGTTTTCTGCACGAAAAAGCACATTTAAAAGTGCTCGAAATTATCTATCCATTGTGGAACAAGTATACCCGTTTGAGCTTGTTTATTACTATATAAATATGGCACAGTAAATATGTCGTTATCAGCCCGAAAAAGCCCGAAAAAACCAATGATCCGTTTGTCGGTTATCAGCCCGAAAAATCCAATTAAAAAGAGCACATAAAGGTCTATCCATTGGCGAACAGGTTTACCCATTCGAGCTCGTTTATCGCTCAATAAATATGGCAAAAAAATCAGGCTCAATAATTATGGCACAATAAAAAGTGACACAATAAATATGGTGTAATAAATATGTGTTAATATATATGGCTCAAAAATATTGCTCAATAAATATGACACAAGAAATATGACTCAATAACTAAGTCTCAATAAATATGGCTTAGTAAATATGGTTTAGTAAATAAGATAAAATAAATATGGCGCATTAAATATGACTCAATAAATATGATCATAACTTTGGATTCAGTTGTCTATTTTTATCCTCGAAAAGCCCATTAAAACGTGCTCTGAATGATTTATCCATTGACAAACAAGTTTACCGACTCGGGCTCATTCAACGCCAATAAATATGTTATACTAAATACTACGCAAAAAATATGGGGCAATAAATATATCTCAATTAATAAGGCGCAAAAAATGGCTCAATAAATATCGCTTATTAAATATCTCTCCATGAAAATGCTTCAAGAAATATGATTCAATAATTACGTCTCAATAAATATGACCCTTGAAATATGGCTCAATCATAATGGCTAAATAAATATGGCGCAATAAATATAGCCCAATAAATAAAACCATAATTTTTGATCTGGTAGTGCATTTTCATCCAGAAAAAGACATTTGAAAAAAGCTCTGATAAATCTATCTTTGGCAAACAGGTTTACCCGTTCGGGCTCGTTTAACGTTATATAAATATGGTGCAATAAATATAACAAAAATAAATATAGCTCAATAAATATGGCTAGTAAATAAGGCCAAGGAAATATGGCGCAATAAATATGACCATAGTTTTTGTTCTGGTTGTCCTTTTTCAGCCCGAAAAAGGCCATTTAAAAGTGCTCGAATTGATTTATTTATTAGTGAACATGATTACTTATTCAGGCTTGTTTGACACTTAATAAATATGACACAATAAATGTGGCGTAATAAATATGACAAATTAAATATGGCATAATAAATATAGCCCAATAAATATAGAACAATAAATATAGCTCTAAATTATTTATCCATTACCAATCATGTTTACCCCATCGGGGTAATTCAACACTCAATAAATATGTTATAATAAATACTACATAATAATAAACACCTACTCGTCCCAAACTCTGACCTCTGACTAGTCATGAAGGACTAGAGACCGACCCAAAGCCTGAGCAGGGAAGTCCTACCACTTGCCCGGAAGATCTTTGAGAGCTTCCACTCCAAAGCCAAAAGCTGGGCTTGGAGCTCCTCAGAAAGCACAGAAAAATCCTCTCAAGTCCCGGGCCAAAATCGGTGTGCTTCTGAAGAACCCCTCAGGGTTTATTTATAGTTTTCTGAGTTGGATCTACAAATAACCATACTGGGTTGACCTGAAATTACCTAAGTACCATTGGTTGGGTCTGCCAACAGACAAACTCCGCTGTTCTGACGAGCTATATGCAGACCACCAGGGGAAAAAGGGTAAAATTACACGCGGTAAAAGAGTAAAATACCCATGGGGCCTAGATCTATCAAAATGACCTTTCTTCTGTATGACGAGTGGGGGAGTATCTATCGGCGAGATGAATCTTCCTCCCATCTCGCCAACCTTATATGTCGTGAGGCCTTCTTGCGGTCATAGGCCTTCTCGCGCCCTCAGGAGGGGCGTCTCGCCTACTGTAGAGGCCACTTATCTTGACACCTGCGAGTGGACCACATGCTCCCACTTGCCCATCAATTTCACTCGCCTGCCTCGACTATTCGCGCTTTGAGGACCTCTCGTGACCTCGAGGTTGTACACATTCCCCACTCTTTTCGAGATTATTCTGAGCTCGGATAGAACATCCAACCGAGGCTCGCCATTAAAACGTATTTATTGACGCATTTATGAGAGAATCTGCTATGAGTCCCCCCACAAAAACCTATATATATGGGATTCCTATCCCGAATACAGGCTGCCCCTTCACATACTTGCTCCTTGCTTGCGGTAAACTTTTCATCATGTCTCATAGCCAGAGCTTTCGCGAGCGCCATTCAAAGGTGCGGCGGCAGAATAAGGCCGCCGTGGCCGCTTATACTTCAACTCTAGTTCGCCCCTACCCTCTTTACCATCATCTGTGTCTCGCCTGAAGGGGGAAAGAACAGGTGGCCCATCCTCTGTCGAGGATCTGTCTCGCGCAGTCTAGGAGGCCTGCCCCACTCCTCCTCCAGCATCTCCCAAAGAGAAAGAGGTGAGCTCTCGCTTCTATCTCTATTCTTCAATATTTGTATCTGCCTTCTTAAATTTTTGTTTCTTTAGGGAGCTTCCGCAGCTACACAACGACCGGAAAGCCCGCGAGATGACTCTGCCGCCCGTCGCGAAGATTCTGACTCTCAACCACCTTCCACTTGTCCAACTACTCCTCCCAGTAAGAGGAGGAACGAACCATCCCAGACTGCCAGGACCTCCCGTCCCCCTGGTAAATAATATTCCCTCTCTCTTCTCTGTCCCACTCGCTTTTCCCACACACTCCTGCGGGAGCCAATCTCACCCTGTTCCTTTACTCCTTCCGCAGGCGCCCAGACCGACTCGCCTGCTGAGGAGCACCCTGGGCAACCTGTCGTCTTGCCTCTTCCTCCCCTTGAAGGGATTGAAGATTACCTTGGCGACCCTGCGAACCCGGCAAAAATGAGTCGCAAGACTGCCGAGTTGTTCCAGAAACATGCATGCCTCATCCATTCGCTGACGCTAGATAAGCAGGAGGCAGATCGACGCATCGAATGGCTGGAGAACGAGTGCGCTCGCCTATCCTCCGAGGCAGATACCAAGTTGGATGTCGATGGAACCAATCCGGACGCCATCATTAGCGAGGTCGATATGCAACTTCGTCTCGCTCGCCATGGGCTGGAGTCCTTTAGCGCGTTCCACTCGCGTAGTAGGCCACCCTGTGCAGGAGCTCGCGGTGTCCGCTGGAAATTGCACCCGTATTGAAAGCCGTCCGTCTTGCCCCTTCTCTTTCATTTTCTATTTGAATGCTGTAATAATAATTAAATAATGCTGTGTTGCCGTCTCGCCGGCTTTGTCAGAACTTGGTGTGGGATGGTGTTTTTGAACATTCATTACTGCTGTGTTTATTTCATTTTTCTTTTAATTTCTTTAATTAATCACCCGGTGATTGCGACGGGCCGCACCAATCGAGGTTTAGGAGAGAGAGAGAGAGAAAAAACCTACTCCCGACTCTTCCCCTTCCTCTGTACGTTTTCCCTCCCATCAATAATTTCCATGTATCCGTTATAAATATACTCGGCCCTGGATCAGAAAGATACCCGCACTCTTCACTCCTGCCGCACCCAAGCTCTTGTCCCTTTGCTTCTTTCGTCTCGCCGCATCTTCTCGCGCTTTTCTCTCCCAACCCTCTCGCTGATCTTCTTTCTTACTCTTCCTTTCTCTCCGTCTCACCTAAAGCCGTCTTTCCAAAACTGTTTCACAAAACTCGTCTCGCCAAGGATGGGTAAGAAGCGAGTTGAGGAAGGCGAGGGTCGCATCCGATGCGGGAAGCGGTTCACCGACCATGACTTCCCGCTCCGCCGGCTTCCTGAGGAAGATGAAAGTGCAAGTTAGATCTGATATACTCTAGAGGGGGGTGAATAGAGTATGGTGCTTGCTAAAAACTTTTTACAACAGTTGTTGTAATCCTAAGTGAACAGGGAAGCAAATAATATAAAGTAATCTAAACACAGAATAATCACAATATACAAAGGAATCCAATCACAAGCCACAGCCAGAAACAAAAGAAAAATATGCAACCAGATGATACAAGGAGCTATAGTGGTTCCCCAATAAACCTGGGTACATCCACTCTTCTACCACCCTAGGTAGGAATCCACTGCAGGATGAGTTGATCAGGTGTCCTGGGCACCAATGAGCTTTTGATAAGGTGCTCAAAAAACAAACCAAATTTTTTGATCAGGTGTCTTGCCACCAATGAGCTTTTGATAAGGTGCTCAAAAACCAAACACAAACTTTTGAAGGGAGTTTGAAAAACCCTTTACAACAGAGAGAGAGAGAGAGGGAAAGAGATGATCTTCTCTGTCAACAGTCAGAGAGAAGATAGTGGATATTGTCAAAGCTCCCCCTGAGATCTGTAGTTGTTCAGGAAGTGAAGCTTTGCAGTAGGGTGATAGGCCTTCAGAAAATTGATCTCCAGCAAATGTTGATTTCAGCAACAGCTGAAATGTGAGGTTTCTGGAGTCTTGAATGATGATGGCCTTGAACACTTGAATCAAAAGAGATCTTAAGATTTCAGTTTGTTGATCTCCTTTGGTGATGGTGTTCTTGTATGAATCTTTGAGACTGAGAATGACTGCAACTGTTTCTCTTTCTCTTGTGTAATTGTTATTGTGAGAGCTGTTGTTGCAGAGAATATTTTTTTAACTTCTTGTTCTTCTACTCCATGAATAATGAAAAATCTTATCTTTTATTTCTTTTTGTCTGAATAGAAATGATCCACTGTCAAGATAGTCGTTGGCCTGTCATAAATGACTTCCTTAATTTCTTTTGTCTTCTAGAGGAAAGTCCAATAAAACATTCCTTGATAATTTTTTGAAACTTGCTCCAGATTAATTAAAAACGGCTACAAGATCTGTGAATTAATTGCTGAGAACAATTCCTTAACTATCTAAATTTGAATCTTGAAAATCGTCGAACTCCTCAGAAAAACATCGAACTGAGCTCCACTATCGTTGAACTGAGCTCAGATATTTGGACTTAGACAGAAACAGAGATTGTCGGTCTGAGCTCAACTATCGTCGAACTGAGCTCAGAGATTGATAACCAAACTGAAGTCAAGATCGTAGATCTGAGCTCGAAGATCGTCGAATGGAGTTCGACGACTTGTTGAAGTTGAGCTCAGAGATCGTCGAATGGAGTTCGACGATTCGTCGAAGTGAGCTCACCGATCGTCGAATGGAGTTCGACGATTCGTCGTACTGAGCTCGACGAAATGACTTAGTCTTCTAAAACTGAAAATCCTGGTCTTGAGGGCAGCTTCCAAACCTAAGTACTAACCCTTAGACTCAATTCTAATTGACCTTTAGATCTATACAATGAGGTCAAAACAGGTTTCCTAAGAGAAATAGTGATCCTGACCCAAATTAGTAATAAGGTGTTCCAACAATCTCCTCCTATTTGGGTTAGGATTATTATTTACAGATATTGAAATAAAAACAATAATATACAAAGCAAAAATGCAATAACAAGACTTTGCAGAATCAGAGATATTATCTCAGACAGATCATAAAATAGCATATATTGTCACCTTACAGAATTACTCCTTTTCCTTGCTCTTTATAAGTACTATTTCGCTGTTTGGATTAAGAGCTTCCTTTTTAGATCTTCTGTCATCAGCTGCACCTAAAGAGGTTTGTTGCTTAGGCCTGGGCACTATAACTTCAGGATGCAGCTTCATGTAGCTTTCAGAATAAAAAAACTTGCTGGAAGCATATCTTTCAAGTTCTTTTTTTCCTTTGATCAGATAATGTAGTAATATTGGAAGTGTCTTTGCCTTGTTATCTTACTTTCTTGATCTGATCCAAAACAGCTAATTCCTTCATCCTGGTTGTATAAGAAGTAGGGTTGTTCTCTGTATCCTCAAAGGGAACTGGAGGCTCACATCTGTTGGAGGAATTGTCTGCAGGAGTTCTGGATGAGACTAACTCTTTAAGCTTGTAGGGAAAGGGACCTGAAGTAGTATCAGATGGAGCTTATCCTTGCCTTGAATAAGGATGCTGCCTGGAATAGCCTTTGGAGTATACTTGAAATTCTCTTTGGTTTCCTCTATAGTTTCCTCTCCTTGATTGGTAGCCTCTGGATTGGCTTCCCCTATGTTGAGATCTTCCTTGAGGCTGATAAGGGGTTTGGCTTCTGGCAGAGGGTTGAACAGCAGAGCTACCACCTGCACCTACATAAGGTGAAGGAGGAGGAGGATTGTGGAACTAAGAGGAACCTTTCTCAAACTTTCTCTTTTTCTTCATGGCCTTCAATTGATTCTTGGAGTATTGCATCCAGTGTTCTGTGATAGGACAGTTATGCAGTATGTAATAAGGAATATCATTGGTATCTTTGACTTTTGCTGGAGGAACCCTTTTCATAGCCTTGCTTCTGGCCTTTCTTTTCCTTACAATAGTTGCAGAGGAGTCATCTGAATCAGTCCTATATTGATCACTTTCTGAGCTTTGTTCATCATACAGTGCATCAATCCTTTTAAGATAGTCTTTCTGTTATTGTGATTGAGCAGGAGAAACAGTAGTGATAGCAGTTGTGGCAGCAACAGTAGATACAAAACTTTCAGGAGTAACACTCTCAGAAATGGAAGGTACAGCAGTAGTAGATACAACAGTAACTGGGGCAGCAGCAGATACAGATAAAATAGTTTCAGATACAATAGGTTCAGCATCAACAATAACATCAGCAATAACAGTAGGCTCAACGTCAAATGCCTCTGTCATATGTATATCCTAAGATATTAAATCATCAGAATTAGCACCAATATCAACAATGTCAGTACCAGAAACTGAAGGAGCAACAGCAGAAAGGGACTGTACAAAAGAATGAATTAAGCTAGTGTCACAGCTTGAAATAGGCACAATGGACTTAGACAGATCTTCAGATGGCTGGACTGCAGTATGCTCTGGAAGACAGCTGAAATATACTGAATCAAAATCTGATAATAATGACCTGAGGTCCATTGAGAAAACTATAACTTGTGGTGTTGAGGATTGAGCTTGAATAGAAGTAACAGCAACAGCAGCAGCAGACATTCTAACCACTTCATGAGGCATCTCCCCCTGCCTAGATTCAGTCAGGACTGGATCAAGGCACCCAGATGAAGGGATTGCCTGAGGAGGAATGAGAGAGGAGAGCCTGGCAGACAGGTCTGCAACTGACTTTAAAAGTGGAGCCAAGGAGGTCTCCAACAAGAGGGATAGCCTGGGAGCTATCAGCTCATAAAGTATGTCTGCTAAGGCTGGAAGATCTACATGCTCAATAGGGACTTGAGCAGAGGTAGGGACTGAAGGTGTAACAGCTGGAGATGTGGGTGGAGAGCTGATGTATGGTGGAAATGAAGGTTGAGATATGGAGATTGTGGAAATTGAAGATAATAGAATGGAAACAGAGGATGTGAAGGAGGGTTGTGCAATGATATCTTGAAGTAACTGTTGGTAAGATGTGGATGAAGAGGGTAGATCAGGAGGGGATGAAGGGGAATCATCCATAAAGGAATCATCTATCAGATTGAAAGATGGAAGATGAGATGATGATTCAATTTCTAGGTGAGGGTATTGATGTACAAGATGGAAAAGTTCTTCTAAGAGAGGTGGAGGTGGAGAAATTGAAGTTGGATATGGGGTTGAAATAATGATTGTGGAGGAAATTTGAATGGTGGAGGTGACTGGTGGAGATGAAATAAGAGGTGGAGGAGGAGGAGAAGCAGTAGGCAAGTGTTCTGCAGTTCTGCAGGGGCAGAGACTTGAGGGGAAGAGACTGCAACAGTCCTTGTGCCTGAAGTTACACTTGCAGAGGGTCTGCTGGGCTTCACTATCTACCAGTCCCACTTTCCAAACAGGGCACGGGAGAGCCTCTTAAAGGCATTGATGTGCATCCCATTTGAGACTAGCAGTGCAGGGCATCTGTTTTGAAAAAATAACCCTAGTATCCTTCCAAAGTGGACAAAATTCTTGCTGATCTTTTTCTTAATCAGGTCAAAGAAAACTTCTCCCCAGTTTAACTATTTCTTATCTACAATAGCACCCATCAAACATAGCTGATACCTGGAGATGGTATCATGGGCTGAGTGTGTTTGTCCAACAATACTTTTCCAACCACATTAGCTAAGAACCTGTACTCAACATCCAAATGTTTCTTCAGCAGCTTGCTAGGGTTTGCATCAGAATGACCCACTCTATTAAGCATGGTAGAAAATTCTTCTCCAGACATTTCAGCAGATTCTTCTCCAGAATTCAATCCAAAAATTTCTGTCAGGGTAGCAGGTGTAAGAGGTACCTGAGTTCCTGATACTGTGTCAATCACTGTATTCTGGTCCTGGTTGTGGGCAGTATAGACCCACTCCTTGATTTCATCAGCAGCCAATTTGATTCTGGTGGACATTATAGTAACTAGCTTTTGCTCCTTGAAAAGTTCTAGAATGTCTCTGAAAATCTGATCACTGTTGTTAAATGAGTCCATATCAATATCAAATCCTGCATCAAATTTCATGGCGGCCAGGACTGCAACTAAGACGACCATTGTTTCCTGCAAAAATCAACAAACAAACGACCAAGTGTAGAGAAGTTTGGAGGGAAAGAGAATTTTTGCAGAAAGTATGAAAGCGCGGGGACAACGACGGCAGAAAAAATAGTTTTATATTAGGGTTCGACGCAGAAAAGGAAAGATCATTGAACTCAGTTCGACAATCGGGGCTTCTAAAGGAAACTGAAAGGTCATCAACATCGTCGATCTCCGTTCGACGATATTGGAGAGCTTCGAGCTCCGTTCGACGATAGTTCAGAAAATAAAATCATCGAGCTTCGTTCGACGATCGCTGACCTGGAAAGATACTTGAGCACTATCTGAGAAGCGCTGAACTCTGGTCGACGATTTCGGAAAGCGTCGATCTCCGTTCGACGATCGGGGGGAAAATCGTCGAGCGCAGTTCAAAGATCATAAACACTCTATACACTAGAAAAATCAAGATGTTTGCCTAGTCTTGGTCATTTTTAGAGTTTTAAAATCTTGGAACTTATTTTAGACTTCCTCCATCTAACATTTCTAACTGATTTAGGAAGAAGGTGTGTTTCTTTTCATTCAAGGGTTTGGTGAAAATATCTCCCCTTTGCAAATCAGTTGGGATATATTGAAGTTCAATTTTATTTTTCTCAACATTATCCCTTAAAAAGTGATGCCTAATTTCTATGTGTTTTGTCCTACTATGGAGGACTGTATTTTGAGCTATAGAAATAACACTGGTATTATCACAAAAGATTTTAGACTTCTCTAAGTTGTAGCCATAGTGTAGGAGTTGGTTTTGAATCCATAAGATTTGTGAACAACAACTACCTACAGCCATATATTCAGCTTCAGCTGTTGAAGTTGACATAGATATTTGTTTCTTGCAAAACCAAGAGACAAGTCTGTCACCAAGAAACTGACAAGTTCCACTGGTGCTTTTCCTGTCAATTCTGCATCCAGCAGAATCAGCATCAGAGAATCCAGTTAAGTCAAATGCTGAATCTTTTGGATACCAGAGACCTAGATTTGGACAACTTTTAACATACCCGAGAATCCTTTTTACTAATGTTAGGTGTGACTCTCTAGGGCTCACTTGGAATATAGCACAGATGCATGTAGCAAACATTATGTCAGGTCTACTAACTGTAAGGTACAATAAAGAGCCAATCATTGCTCTATATGTTGTCTGATCAACAGGTTTCCCATGTTCATCAGCATCTAATACAACATTAGTAGGCATAGGTGTTTTCATGCATGATGCTTCAGACATACCAAATTTCTTAACCAATTCTTTTGCATACTTGGTTTGAGAAATAAATATGCCTTCAGCATGTTGCTTGATTTGCAGTCCTAGAAAGAATGATAGCTCACCCATGCTACTCATTTCAAATTTAGAATGCATTAGATTTGAGAACCTTCTACATAAATTTGAATACGTAGAACCAAAGATAATATCATATACATAGATTTGTACTAGTAAGGTATGAGACTTATGGGTTCTATTAAAAAGAGTTTGGTCTACTCTACCCCTTATAAACTCATTTTTCAGGAGAAAGCATGCTAGGGTCTCATACCATGCTCTAGGAGCTTGCTTGAGACCATATAATGCTTTATTCAGTTTAAAAACATAATCAGGATGAGATGAAGAGATAAAACTTGGAGGTTGTCTAACGTAGACTTCTTCTTTGATGTCTCCATTGATAAAGGCACTCTTTACATCCATCTGGTATAATTTGAAGCCTTTGTGTGCTGCATATGCTAAGAAGATTCTAATAGCCTCCAACCTCGCAACTGGTGCAAAAGTCTGGTCATAATCTATGCCTTCTTCTCGAGAGTACCCTTGAGCAACTAGCCTTGCCTTGTTCCTTACAATTTCTCCTTGATCATCCAATTTGTTTCTGAACACCCACTTTGTTCTAATAATGGAGTGATCCTTAGGCCTTGGTACTAGTTCCAAAACTTTGTTCCTTTCAAATTGATGCAACTCTTCTTGCATTGCAATGATCCAGTGTGGATCTTGCTCTGTATCTTGAATGGATTGAGGTTCAATTTGAGATAGGAAGCAAGTGTGCATCAGGTTTTGGTTGACCTGATTTCTGGTTTGCACACCAGCAGAGATGTCTCCAATCATTTGGGAGATTGGATGGTCTCTTGATGTTACTAAATCAACAGGAGGTGTTGATTGTTCACCAACCTGTGTTGTTGTTTCCTCTTGTGGTACAACAACTGGCTCTTCAAGAGGTTTCTCTTCAGGGTGTTGAATGTCTTCTTCATCTTCACTACTTTCCTCTTTTTGAATGATTTGTAATCTGTCCAAGTCTTCAGCAAGAGAATGTACCTATAAGGCTTCTATGATAGAAGTATTCTTCTCCTTGAAAGACATGTTAGTTTCATCAAAAGATATGTGAACAGATTCTTCAATTTTAAGAGTTGATTTATTATATACCCTATAAGCCTTACTGTTGATGGAGTATCCCAGAAACACTCCTTCATCAGCTTTAGCTTGAAATTTTGCTAAGTTATTCTTGTCATTATTGTGTATGTAACAGATACAACCAAAAATTCTAAAATAATCTACTTTAGGTTTCTTCCCTTTGAGTAATTCGTAGGGAGTCTTCCCCTTCAGTTTGTGTATTAGACTTCTGTTTAGCACATAGTTAGAGGTGTTCACTGCCTCTGCCCAAAAGGATAGAGGAAGGTGAGCATCTGACAACAATGTAGTGGCAGATTCAATAAGGGTTCTATTTTTCCTTTCAACTACCCCATTTTGTTGAGGAGTTCTAGGAGCTGAGAAAGTGTGCCAGATCCCTTCACTCTGACAGAACTCTTGCATAAGAAGAGAATCAAACTCTATCCCATGATCACTTCTGATCAGGGCAATGTGAGTATTGAACTCAGTCTGTATGCATTTGAGAAACTCTGTCAAACACTTAAAGTTATCAGACTTATTCCTTAGAAATAACACCCATGTGAATCTAGAGAAGTCATCTACAACTACTAAAGTGTAAGATTTCCATCCTAAGCTTTGTACTGTAATGGGTCCAAAAAGATCCATGTGTAACAGATAAAAAATCCTAGGTGAATCACTGTTATTAAGTGACTTGAAACTATTTTTGGTTTGTTTGCCTAATTGACAAGCCCTGCAGAGTCCTTCCTTCTTGTAGGGGCCAGAAGGTAGTCATCTAACAAGGTTGTCCTTTGATTGCCTAGCAATGGTTCTAAGGTTTATATGTCCTAATCTCTTATGCCATAATACATTAGGTCTACTAACAGAGTTAAACAGACAAATATCTACTTTAGTTGAAAGAAAGTCTACTAAATAGATGTTACCTTTCCTTTTACCTGTCAACACAGTTGTGTTGTCCTCTGATTTGATCCTGCATAAGGATTTGCTGAAAGTCACCTACTAGCCTTCATCACATAGCTGACTGATGTTGATCATGTTGTGCTTCAGTCCTTCCACATAGGCTACCTTCTTGAATGTGACTGTCCCAATTTGGACTGCACCATATTCTTTTGTTAGTCCAAAGTTTGAATAACCAAATATGACTTTGGGTCCAATCTTGGCTTTAAAGGATGTGAGATTATCCTTGTTTCCTGTCATGTGCTTTGAGCACCCACTATCCAGATACCAATGTTGGTTTGATGTTGGATAAGTCTTCACCTGCACATAAAATAATTTACTTGTTTTTGACCCAATTTACCTTGGGCCTAGGTTGATAACCTTTAAATTCAGAAATAAATGACATCCCTGGTTGACTCTTATAACCTTCAGGATGATATCTCCTTGGAGGTATTATCCATTCAGAATAAAGGTTAAGTCTGGATGAAGGACCCCTACGATTGGAATTTGATTTACCCTTGAAGAAGTTTTCAAATCTCTGATCTCTGGTCGACGATCATTGAGCTGCGTTTGACGATCTTTGGTCAGATCGTCGAGCTCCGTTCGATGATTGACTGTGGCATAGTTCAAGGTTTAGAGATCGTCGACCTGCGTTCGACGATTTTGCCTGAGATCGTTGATCTCCGTTCGGCGATCGTATAGCTCTGTTCGACGATTTCTGTTGATTTCTTGGTTTCTTAGGTAAGTCAGAATTTTTCCTAGCTACCTCTACAACTCCCTTCCCTTTATCAGAGATAAACTTAATTGGGGTTGTTAGTACTATAGGTTGGCTGGATGAAACACCGAAGCCCAGTGTACTGTTGAATCTAGAGTTCACTGTGCTTGTGATGTCCATTAGCATGATGCTTCTCCCATTAAGGGATTCTTCAAGCTTTTTGGCCTCTGATAGCTCACTTTTCAGGGAAGCTATCTGCTCCCTAGAGCACTCCAAATCCTCAGAGAGTTTGAGGTTTTCTGATTTTAAGGTACTGTGTTCAGACAATTGATTTCTGAGAGAAATGATTTCCTTCTCAGATTTTAATAGGTCTAAATATAGTGCTTTAAATTCATACTTAAAGTCCTCAGAATTGAAATCAAATGAGTCTATTACCTGGTCTTCTTTAGGTTGAGTCTCTGATTCAGATTCAGACTCTTCTTCATCAGAATTGTGTTGTGAGGCATTGATAGCCATCATGCAGAATTCCTTCTCTTCAGCATCATCCTAATCATCACTTGAGCTGGAAGAAGTTTCTGATTCTTCTTCTGTTCACTCCAAGATTCAGCAACAAATCCCTTCCTTGTGTGTTTTTTCTTGCTTGAGGAGGGTTTGCCATTGCTATTCTTCTTGAAGTACTTGTCTTTTCTTCTTTCTCTCTTGTCCTTTCTGTCCTTGTTTTTGTTCTCTGGACAATCAGGCACAATGTGGCCTGGTTTCCTGCAACCAAAGCAAATAATTTCTTTATTATTTGATTTATCATACCTTGGCTTGTCATGTTCTTTGTATGATCTCTTCCTGAAGTCCTTTCTGGCAATCTTGTAAAATCTTTTGGCCAGTAGACTAAGCAGCTCATCATTGCCTGAGATTTTGTCTTCAGGCTGATCTTCAGTGGCTTTGCAAGCTATTGACTTTTCCTTTCTTGTGGCTAGTGAGGCAGCCTTCTGCTCTTCTTCTCTATTTTTGATGAGCAGCTCATAAGACTTGAGCTTGCCTAAGAGAGCTTCTGTTGTGATTTCATTGAGACTTCTGGTATCCTTGATTGGCCAGATCCTTGAGTTCCAAGTGCTTGGGAAGCACATTAGGATTTTGTCATTTAGCTCAGTCAATGAGATCTCTTTATCCAAAGTTTTCAGTTCATTGACTATCAGACTGAGTCTATTATACACTTCTACTACTGACTCAGCTTCTCCTTTCTTGAAGTTCTCATATTGGGTTATGAGGTGAGATCTTCTGTCTTTTCTTTCATCAGCAGATCCTGAGACTATTTCAGATAGCTTATCCCAGATTTCCTTTGCTGAGTTGCATTCAGCTATCTTTCGGAAAATTTCATCAGACATAGTCTGAGCATGAATGTTCATAGCTTTTGCATCTGCTACTTTCCACTTCTTGATCTCTACATCTGTTCCTGAGGGAGGTGGAACAGCATTTGTGCATGTGTTCTCTGGAGGTCTTGGACACACTGTCAAAACAGAATTGAAGATGTCCTCATCAATAGAATTCATGTAGAGTCTAATCCTTGCCTTCCAAAGTGAAAACTTGGATAGATTGCACACTGGAGGTCTGGTGCTAGCATAATCTTTATTTTGGGCCATATTTTGTGAAGAAATAATTCTAATAACAAAATAAAAAAAAACAGATCTAACTATAGGAATCTTTGGTTTTAGGTGTTAGCCTGTGGAACCATTGAGATGTGGTATTTTTAACCAACCTCCCTCTGATACCAATTGAAAGTGCAAGTTAGATCTGATATACTCTAGAGGGGGGTGAATAGAGTATGGTGCTTGCTAAAAACTTTTTACAACAGTTGTTGTAATCCTAAGTGAATAGGGAAGCAAATAATATAAAGTAATCTAAACACAGAATAATCAAAATATACAAAGGAATCTAATCACAAGCCACAACCAGAAACAAAAGAAAAATATGCAACCAGATGACACAAGGAGCTATAGTGGTTCCCCAATCAACCTGGGTACATCCACTCTTCTACCACCCTAGGTAGGAATCCACTGCAGGATGAGTTGATCAGGTGTCCTGGGCACCAATGAGCTTTTGATAAGGTGCTCAAAAACCAAACCAGATTTTTTTGATCAGGTGTCTTGCCACCAATGAGCTTTTGATAAGGTTCTCAAAAACCAAACACAAACTTTTGAAGGGAGTTTGAAAAACCATTTACAGTAGAGAGAGAGAGAGAGAGCGAAAGAGATGATCTTCTCTGTCAACAGTCAGAGAGAAGATAGTGGATGTTGTCAAAGCTACTCCTGAGATCTGTAGTTTTTCAGGAAGTGAAGCTTTGCAGTAGGGTGATACGCCTTCAGAAAACTGATCTCCAGCAAATGATGATTTCAGCAACAGCTGAAATGTGAGGTGTCTGGAGTCTTGAATGATGATGGCCTTGAACACTTGAATCAAAAGAGATCTGAAGATTTCAGTTTGTTGATCTCCTTTGGTGATGGTGTTCTTGTATGAATCTTTGAGACTGAGAATGTCTGCAACTCTTTCTCTTTCTCTTGTGTAATTGTTGTTGTGAGAGCTGTTGTTGCAGAGAATATTTTTTTAACTTCTTGTTCTTCTACTCCAGGAATAATGAAAAATCTTATCTTTTATTCCTTTTTGTCTGAATAGAAATGATCCACTGTCAAGATAGCCGTTGTCCTGTCATAAATGACTTCCTTAATTTCTTTTGTCTTCTGGAGGAAAGTCCAATAAAACATTCCTTGATAATTTCTTGAAACTTGCTCCAGATTAATTAAAAACGGCTACAAGATCTGTGAATTAATTGCTGAGAACAGTTCCTTAACTATCTGAATTTGAATCTTGAAAATCGTCGAACTCCTCAGAAAAACGTCGAACTGAGCTCCACTATCGTTGAACTGAGCTCAGAGATTGGGACTTAGACAGAAACAGAGATCGTCGATCTGAGCTCAACTATCGTCGAACTGAGCTCAGAGATTGATAACCAAACTGAAGTCAAGATCGTCGATCTGAGCTCGAAGATCGTCAAATGGAGTTCGACGACTTGTTGAAGTTGAGCTCAGAGATCGTCGAATGGAGTTTAACGATTCAACGAAGTGAGCTCACCGATCGTCGAATGGAGTTCGACGATTGGTCGTACTGAGCTCGACGAAATGACTTAGTCTTCTGAAACTGAAAATCTTGGTCTTGAGGGCAGCTTCCAAACCTAAGTACTAACCCTTAGACTCAATTCTAATTGACCTTTAGATCTATACAATGAGGTCAAAACAGGTTTCCTAAGAGACATAGTGATCCTGACCCAAATCAGTAATAGGGTGTTCCAACAGAAGATTACCGTGGCTTCATCCGCGAGTACTTGGGGGAGGGGATCGAGTCACATCCCCCCAAAGTTGGCGAGTCCATCAACACATATTACCTGGGAGAGCTCGCTTTCCTCGTCTCACACTTTGAGGCGGGGTTGAGGTTGCCTCTATGGCCTGAGGTAAAACTAGTATTCAAGTACTTTGGCATCGTCCCGGCGCAGTTCAACCCGAACGACATCGTGGTGTTGATCGCCTTCGCTTGCTACATGAGTCGGTAGGACCTCAAGTTCAGCTTGACGGTCTTCCGCAAGATCTTTTTCTACCACGCCAACGCTGATGGCGTCTCGTACTTCACCGGGCAAGGGCTGAAGGTGTGCGAGACGCCCAACAAAAATCACCACTGGCTCAAGTGGTTTGTCGTCATCCATGGAGACCGTGGTTACTTCCGGGGAATCCCGCTCACGCCCGTATCTCCCCCCGAAAGCTTCTATGCCACCCCGAAGGTTGGCGGCACGGATAAGCTGCTGTATGATTACTTCATCGGCAAAAACTTCAAAGTCAACTACTTGCGGTGAGGCCTCAACTCGCTGCCTCCGGTGCTCCCCGGTGAAGGTATTCTCGCTCTCTTGTCTCACACTTCATTTTTTCTGTCGCGCCATATTATCACTTTCTTGTTTTCCGGGGAGCGAGTCATCCCAGTCCACCCTCCTTATAAAAGCAACATCCACCCCTCCAAGGGCCTTGATCTCGCCAACGCGGCAGCTGAGGCGGCGAGAGAGTCCCTGGCTCCTGCCCCTCTGAAGAGGCCTGCAAGAGACACGAACCCCTCTCGTCCCAGCCCATCAAAGAAGATGAAAAAAAATCTGTTGGTTGTCTCCAAGGGGAAAAAGAGGATGACCCTGTTGGAACACCCTATTACTAATTTGGGTCAGGATCACTATGTCTCTAGGAATTTTTGTTTGACCTTCTGTATAGCTTAATAGGTCAATTAGAATTGAGTCTAAGGGTTAGAAGTCTAGGATTGGAAGCTGCCCTGAAGACCAAGTTTTTCTGTCTGGACACTAAGTCTGATCGTCGAGCTCAGCACGACGATTCGTCGAACTCCGGTCGACGATCGTCTAGCTCAACTTCAACAGATCGTCTAGCTCAACTTCAACAGATCGTCGAGCTCCATTCAACGATCGCTGAGCTCAACTTCGACAGATCGTCGAGCTCCACTCGACGATCGCTGAGCTCAACTTCACAATATCGTCGAACTCCATTCGATGATCGCTGAGCTCAGGTCGACGATTTTGGCTCAGCACTGGTTCTTTATCTCTGAGCTCAGTTCGACGATCTTTGAGCTCAGATCGATGATTATTTTGCTACTTGAATTTTCCAGTTCGCTGAGTTCAGCTCGACGATAGCAGAGCTCAGTTCGACGTTTTCAGTTATCTCACAGAATTCAAATTCAAATCAGTTAGAAGTTATTCTGCATTTAATTCAGAAGATCTGCTAGCCGTTTTCATTTACTTCTGGACCAAGTTTCAAGGGATTTTTCAAGGAATAATTCAGTGGACTTTCCTTCAGAAGAAATTATGCAATTAAGGCTGTAATCAATGCAGACCAACGACTATCTTTGACAGAGTGATATTCTATTCTGGCACAGAGAATAAAAGATAGAATGTTTTTGAATCAAGGAAGAGATTGACAAGAATAGGACACACAAAACAGATAACAGAGACTCTTTCAACATTTCTGTCAAGAAGAATTCTGAAGAACACTTATCAAAGAGATCAAGCTTTCAAAAATCTTCAGATCTCTTCAGCTCTAAAAGTGTTCAAGGCCAACATCATTTCAAGACTCCAGACACTCAACATTTCAGCTTGCTGAAATCATCTTTTGCTGGAGATTTATCTTTGAAGGCCTATCACCCTCAGCAAAGCTCTTCTTCCTGAAGATCAAGGTACTCAGGGGGAGCTTTGACATCAATCCACTTAGTCTTCTCAGTTGATTGAGAAAGAGAAGACTGCCATAACTCTCTCACCCCCACTCTGTAAAGGGTTTTTCAAACTCCCTTCAAAAGTTTGAATCTGGTTTTTGAGCACCTTGTCAAAAGCTCATTGGTGGCAAGACACCTGATCAAAAAATCTGATTTGGTTTTTGAGCACCTTATCAAAAGCTCATTGGTGCCCAGGACACCTGATCAACTCATCCTGCAGTGGATTCCTACCTAGGGTGGTAGAAGAGTGGATGTACCCAAGTTTGGGGAACCACTATATTTCCTTGTGTCCTCTGGTTCTGCTTGTTTTCTTTTTGTTTCTGGCCTAGATTTTTCTGTGCTTAGTTTCTGCATAGCTTAGTTCTGTGATTAGATTTTTATTTGCTTCCCTGCTCACACATATTACAACAATTGTTGTAAAGCTTTGCAAAAGTTTTCTGTGTGTTTTAAAAACACAATATACTCTATTCACCCCCCCCTCTAGAGTATATCAGATCTAGTTGCTCTTTCAATTGGTATCAGAGGCAGGTTGGTTAAACATACCATACCTGATTGGTTGTACAGGCTAACACCTGAACCCAAAGATCCCAAACTAGATCTGTTTTCTTTTATATTTTATTATTAGATTTTGTTTGCACAAATCATGGCCCAAAACAAAGACTATGCTAGCACCAGACCTCCAGTGTGCAATCTGTCAAAGTTTGCACTTTGGAAAGCAAGGATTAGACTCTACATGAATTCTATTGACGAAGATATATTTAATTCTGTTTTGACAGTGTGTCCAAGACCCCCAGAGAGCACAAGTACAAATACTGTTCCACCTCCATCAGGAACAGATGCTGACATCAAAAAGTGGAAATTAGCTGATGCCAAGGCTATGAACATCCTAGCCCAGACAATGTCAGATGACATTTTTCAAAAGGTAGCTGAATGTAATTCAACCAAGGAAATCTGGGATAGACTCTCAGAAATAGTCTCAGGCTCAGATGACGAGAGAAAGGACAGAAGATCCCATCTCATCTCCCAATATGAGAACTTCAAGAAGGGAGAAACAGAGTCAGTGGGAGACATGTATAATAGATTGAGTCTAATTGTCAGTGAACTAAGGACATTGGACAAAGAGATTTCTCTGACAGAACTTAATGACAAGATCCTAATGTGCTTCCCCAGCATTTGGGACTCAAGAATCTAGCCAATTAAGGATGCCAGAAGTCTAAATGAGATCACCACTGAAGCCTTGTTGGGTAAGCTCAAATCTTATGAGCTACTCATCAAGAACAGAGAGGAAGAACAAAAGGCTGCTTCACCAGCCACAAGATAGGAGAAGACCATAGCATTCAAGGCAACTGAAGATCTGCCTGAAGAAAAAGCTATAGACAATGATGAACTTCTCAGCTTGTTGGCCAAAAGATTCTATAAGATGGCCAAAAAGGACTTCAGAAGAAGATCATACAAGGAGCAGGATAAACTAAGGTATGACAAGTCCATTGGCAATAACAAAGACATTATCTGCTTTGGTTGTAGGAAACCAGGGCACATAGTCCCTGACTGTCCTGAGAACAAGAACAAGGACAGAAGGGACAGAAAAGAAAGAAGGAAGGAGAAGGATCCCAAAAGGAATGGCAATAGCAAACCTTCTTCAAGCAGGAATAAGCATACAAGAAAAGGGTTTGTTGCTGAATCCTGGAGTGAGACTGAAGAGGAGTCAGAAGCCTCATCCAGCTCCAGTGATGATGAGGATGATGCAGAGGAAAAGGAGTTCTGCATGATGGCAATCAATGCCTCACAACACAACTCAGAGGAAGAGGAGTCAGAGTCAGACTCAGAGACTCAACCTGAAGAAGATCAGGTAATTAGCTCTTTTGATTTTACTTCAGAAGATTTTAAATCTGAATTTAAAGCACTGTGTTTAGACCTGCTAAAGTCTGAGAAAGAGATCATCTCTCTCAGAAATCAATTATCTGAACACAATGTTTTAAAGTCAGAAAACCTCAAACTCTCTCAGGAGTTGGAGAACTGTAGGGAACAGATAGCTACACTGAAAAGTGGGCTCTCTGAGGCCAAGAAGCTTGAAGAATCCCTTAATGGGAGAAGCATCAAGCTGATGGACATCACAAGCACAGTGAACTCAAGATTCAACAGTACACTGGGCTTGGGTGCTTCATCCAGCCAACCTATAGTCCTAACAACTCCCATCAAGTTCATTTCTGACAAGGGAAAGGGAGTTGTAGAGGTTGCCAGGAAAAATTCTGATCTGCCTCAGAAAACTAAGTCCCAGCACAAATCGTCGAACGTAGATCGACAATCGCCGAATGAAGATCGACGATCGCCGAACGCAGCTCGACGATCTCAGGACAAATCGTCGAACGCAGATCGACGATCTCAGCCAAAGTCGTCGAACGCAGGTCGACGATCCCATATACCTGACCTCAGCCATAGTCGACCGTCGAACGGAGCTCGACGATCTGACCCACGATCGTCGAATGCAGCTCCAAGATCGTCGAACAGAGGTCAGAGCTCTGGAAACATTTTCAAAGGCAAATCAAAATTGAATCCTAAGGGCTCTTCATCCCAAACCTTTAACCCTTATACTGAATGGATTATACCTCCAAGGAGATATCATCCTGAAGGATATAAGAGTCAGCCAGGGATGTCTTTCATTTCTGAATTTAGAGGTTATCAACCTAGGCCCAAGGTAAACTGGGTCAAAAACAAGTGAATTGTTTTATGTGCAGGTGAAGACCTATCCAACATCTAACCAGCAATGGTATTTGGATAGTGGGTGCTCTAAGCACATGACAGGGAACAAGGACAACCTCAATTCCTTTAGAGCCAAGCTTGGACCCAAAGTTATCTTTGGTGATTCCAACTTTGGACAAACTAAAGGATATGGTGCAGTCCAGATTGGTTCAGTAACCTTCAAGAAGGTAGCATATGTGGAAGGACTGAAGCACAACCTAATCAGCATCAGTCAGCTATGTGATGAAGTGAAAGATATGGTACCTAAACACCTAGAGGGGGGGGGGGGTGAATAGGTGACCAAAACCTTTTTAAAACTTTGTTGGCAGCATAACAGTTTATAACACAGATTTCTGAAAAAGTTCTCACAGCAAACACAGCAATTCACAACACAGCACAATCACATCACAGAATACACAAGATTTTATAGTGGTTCCCCAATCTTTGGGTACATCCACTTTCCCCCTTCGCCTATCTAGCAGTGTACTAGATTCGGCCAAACTTCTCCACTAGCTCAGAACCCAACTAGGTTCCTACACCTCAGGCCCAAAGCCTTACACTCAGCCACCAAGGCCTACACTCAGCCACCCAGGCCTACACTCAGCCAATTAAGGCCTACACTCAGAGTTCTTCACCTCCTACACTCAGGCAATCAAGCCCTACCCTCAGCCTTTATAATATAGGCTTACAATTCTCTCAGATCCAATGGATCCTACAAGTTAAAGTAGAAATACAATTGCTAACTCTACAACTCAGAAAATAAGAGAGGAGTTGAGAGTTTCTTGAAGAGTTCTTGGAAGAACTCAGTTAGATCCAAACTGACTTAGCTTCCTTCAAAGCTTCTTGAGTTAGAACTGAATTAGTCTGAATCTTCTGCAGTTGTTCCTTGACCTCTGCTTCTTGAGATCCAGATGTTTCTGAATCCTTCTTCTCAGCCTTAGTTCCAAAGACTGAATTCTTGGTTGGAGCTCTCTCTCTCCAACTTCTTAGATCTGCCGATGCACAGCAAGATCTTCTTGTGTTGATACTCAATATACCACTTTTACAAAGATCTGAACTCTCTCTGTCAAAAACTTTTTCAACTACTTCTATATCACTTGATCAATCTTTTTTTTTATCAATCAGATTCTGTAAACTATGGGTGCCTATTTATAGGCTTCCTTCATGGTAACCGGCTGGTCCGGTTTATAACAGACTTCTGATTTCTCTGACAGTTGCTGTAGACCGGCTGGATCGGCAGCTGTCATGTCAACCAGTCACTTCTTGAAATTTCCTAACTGTCAGATAGTGTCGAGACTTTCTGTTCTTAAGTGTCGACACTTATAGACTAAGTGTCGACACATGTTGTGTAAGTGTCGACACAAGTCTACAAGGTGTCGACACAATTCCTTGTATGTCTCGACACAGATTCTTCTGCATGTGTCGACACTGAAATTGAGTGTCGACACAAATACTTGTACTTCATTCTTTAACTGTATTCTTCTAAGTGTCGACACATGTTCTTTGTGTCGACACATCTTCATGTGTTGAAACTGTCAAGTGTCGACACTGCTTCTTGGTGTCGACACAAGTCTTCACTTTTGTTTCTTCAGCTGAGTGTCGACACATTCCTTTAGTGTCGACACTTGTACTTAGAATATTTTGTAACTTTTCTGTTCTTTGCTAAGTGTCGACACAGCTTCTTGTGTCGACACTTTCTTAGAATATTTTGTAACTTTTCTGTTCTTTGCTAAGTGTCGACACAGCTCCTTGTGTCGACACTTTCTTCAAGTGTAGAGTCTTCAATTAAGTGTCGACACATTGTGCTGGGTGTCGACACTTTCTTCAAGTGTTGACTCTTCTGGTTGTGTGTCGACACATTGTGCTGAGTGTCGACACTTTCTTCAAATACTGACTCTTCAGCATAGTGTCGACACATTGTGTTGAGTGTCGACACTTACTTCAAATACTGACTCTTCAGCATAGTGTCGACACATTGTGTTGAGTGTCGACACTTACTTCAAATACTGACTCTTCAGCATAGTGTCGACACATTGTGTTGAGTGTCGGCACTTTTACTTAGACTCTGCAGACTTTTGCTGAGTGTCGACACAGCTCCAAGTGTCGACACTTTCTGGTGTAGACACAGCTCTTCTAGGTGTCGACACTTCTGCTAAGTGTCGACACAGCTTTTCTGCATACTTCTTCACTGAGTGTCGACACAGCTCCAAGTGTCGACACTTTCTGACTGGTGTCGACTCTTCTTCCCAGGTGTCGACACAATGACTCCAAGTGTCGACACTGCTTGTCTGGGTGTCGACACAAGCTTTCTCAAGTGTCGACACTTTCCCTCTGGGTGTCGACACATGGACTTAGAAACTTTTAGCTTCAGTCTATTGAATACCTAACCTGCACAAGTAACTCAAACACACATCAAATACATTATGATGTATATCATTGAGTTAGGTGAGGCTTCTTCAAATCAGGTACATTTGACCAATATACCCAACAATCTCCCCCTATTTGGAGAAGTCATAACCCTTAGTCAATGATATACACCACTCATAATTAAAAATTATAAAATGATGTAAAACAGGTATATGTCAACAGAGTTAAACTTAAACATGTAATAAAGCACACATGTATACTCATTCAGCATTACAGAACAAACAAGAATTAGACGCATTCATCTGAACAATCATGAAATTGATTTAACAAAAATTGTTCAAACATTGTTGTTAATACATTTTCAATGATTTACACAAAATGTTTGATGTAACAGATTACAACATTCTTCAGTTTAATCTTAGTCTAATTCTGCTCTGGTTCTTTTATGACTATGCCTTTTCCAGCTTGCACTTTGGCCTTTACAGCAGCAGCAGCAGCAGCAGGCTCAGCTTCAGCAGTCTTCTTCCCTTTGGAGTCCTTCTTCTTTTGTTCTTCAGCCTTGATTTTTTGCCTCTCAAAGTAATGAAAGGGCTTAGGAAAGTACTTGCTAGGCTCCACAGCTGTAGGAGGTAGCTTTCCTAACTTAGCCTTCCTTCTATGCTGGACAATGGCTTCCTGCCTACTCTCATGCTTCCTTCATTCTGCCTCTGAGAACCACTTGTTCCTCTCATGTGCATTGTCCTTGCCTGCTTTCCAGGCTGTGAGAATGATGTTCCTAGAAGTAGGGCTCCACTGTTCAAAATCTGGTTTTTGCTCAGCAAGTTCCCTGAACTTCTTCTTTGACAGCCTAGTCTCTTCTTCTTTGTCCAAAGCCTCTTGCATAGCTGCTGTAATAGGTTGAACAACCTTTTCCAGAACAATATTAGGCTTACCAGCAGTTGGACTATACATTGTGCTTACATCAGCATGAACCATGTCAAAATCTGGAGGTGGATAGATCACCTGAGCTACTTCCTGTTGCTCACCTCCAAGATATGCACTTTGAATACCAGATTCAGCTACATTGTCATCATCACACAGGGGAGGATAGCCCAGTGTAGCTCTGATGGAATTAGAAATCCATTTGGCATGGTCAGAGCTAGCTTTGACTAACACCCTCTCCCCCTTTATGACTTCTTGTGCTACATGATCGCTCACATCATCTTTTTGAAACCTGATTTGGCTGTCCAAGTACCTGATTCCCTCTTTAAAGAAAGGTCTAAGCTTGGTAAGTTGTTCTGAAATGACCTTCTGTGAATCCTTAATGGCAGTCTTGACAGCAGCAATTTCTTCCTGAAATACTTTATCAAATTCAGCTTTGGCAGCAGCAGATGATGTTGAAGGTTCAGCAGACTTACTCTTCAGTTCAGTGACTATTGCATTGTGAGAAGCTGTCAGATTATCATTCATTCTCAATTGATTTTCCAGCACATAGCCTTGCTTCTGTGCTATATCATCTACTTGAGACTTAATTTTCTCCTGGTGAGTTGCCAAATAGACCACTGCATTACCACCCTTGTGGAAGCAGTCAGTCATTTCCTTCTTATTCAAATTCATTTCAAACCTTATTGATTTGATATCTTGAGCTAGATCAAATTGTAGGGACTTTTGGCTTTCATCAATATATGTCTCTATAGCCCTCCTTTGCTCATCCAGCTTAACTTGCATTGCTACCATTAGGCTACTGTAATCTGTTGATGGAGCTTGTTGGACTAGTGAGTGTTGAGCAACAGTTTGTAGAGCTTTCTTATAGCTCTGACTCCTTCTTTTGAAGACAAAGAACTTCTTCTTCTTATCTTGCTCAGCTTCATCATCCTCAGACTCTGAAGTACTTGCTATATTTACCCTATCCTTAGGGCTTGAGGGTCTGTCAGCTTGCACATCTTGTGCCTTCTCAGTGTCTAGCCTTATAGGCTCTTCCTGAACATCCAAGTTCTCCCCCTCAATAGCAGCACACTTCTCTTCATCAGCAGCAGGCTTGTCCATGTCAAAATCTTCTTGATCTAAATTCAGAAATAGATCTTCCATTGTATATTCTGGGGGTGACTGTGCAGGAGATGTACTGGTTTCATCAACTACTTTATCAGGAACTTGAGGCACAACAGCAGATGTGTCCTGAAGAACAACACCTGGTTCTTGGTTTGCTTGCTGAGTTTGCTGATGAACATCAGACAAATCAGAATCTATTATAGAAAAATCTAAAGTATTGAGGTCAGAAAGTACCTCTAGGATAATGAGAGTAGCTTGCTCACTCTCCAGTGTAGAGGGTTGTTCTACAGCTGGAGGCAACTCCCCCTGGATCTCAGCTGGCTCTTGTGGAGCAGGTGACTTCTCTGCAGCCACATCTATAGTAGCAGGGGTCTTTTCTACTATCTCCTCCTCTTGATCATCAGGTGTGAACACCACCTGTTCTTCACTTCCAGAACTGCTTGAGGACACTTGGGCCACAACATCAGTTTTTCTTTTCTTCCTTGGAGGGGAGTCCTTCTTAGAAACTTGCTTTTCTGGGGTTGGAACATCTTTGGACAGCACTCTTTCCCATCTAGAGAATATCCTTGAATCCATTCTCCTCATGTGATTGATTTTAGTTCCAGCAGCAGTGCTCATTACCTCTGGAATTGATCCAGCCAGGTAGAGACTTAGTATCCTGCCCAGATTGGGCTTCTTCAGACTTTCCTTCACTTTCTCAAATACAATCATAGACCAGTCTGTTTTGAGGTTGAAGATGATTCTGGTCATAATACTGAACATATAGGCTGACACCCTGTCATGTCCTCCTGGTTTGCTTAGTATAACTTTGCCTACAACTTCAGACAGGAATTTGCCTTGATTATTCATTCCCTTCCTGTTGAAAACTGAACCTATTTTCATCTTAGGATCAAGACCACACCAGGTAAGTGCTTCTCTGGTCTTAGATGTGGTCACTTCCTCTTCTTCTTGAACTTTAGGTAGCTGAAGTACCTTTCTCAAGGACTTGGGTGAAATCTTGACCTTGGTGCCATGCACCCTTGACTTAATTCTGTAGCCTGAGTCATCTACAGACGCTCCAGTAAGGAATTCAATAACTTCCTTCTTCCATATCTTGGTTGGTTCGGAAACCAAGAACTCTAATCCTGAATCGGTGACTAGGGTTACCACCGACTTGATTTCTTGATCGCCATCGTCAAAAGCACCTCGCACGAGCTCATACCCTTCGTTAACATTCTCCTCGAGCTTGGGAGCCATTAGGGTTTGAAGATTTAGTCTTGAGAAGAGAGAAATGTCGACACAAGAGTTTTGGTCTCGAAACTTTTGAAAGCGTGTCGACAAACAAAGACAGAATCCTATTTATACCTTTCTGGTTTGAAGACGAACAGGCGGGATGGATTACTAAAGATGTGTCGACACTGTCAATAAGTGTCGACACTGACTTATAATGTCTCGACACACATGTGTCGACACAAGTTTAGTCAACAGATTTTATGTGTCGACACTTGGTTAAGTGTCGACACCACACTACTCGACATGTAGTCGAGACTTTACTTAGAAAATTCTGAGTAAAACTTAAGTGTCGACACCTTATTGAATGTGTCGACACCAACTCGACATGTGTCGACACTAACATTCTGAAGTGTCGACACCAACTTCCTAGATGTGTCGACACCATTTTCCTGAAGTGTCGACACTTACTATTCTGTGTCGACATAGACTTGTCTATGTGTCGACACCTTTTTACTTAGCCAATCTTTAGTTCTGTAAACTTAGTCTAAGTTTATCATACCTAGTTCAATTTTGAACCTATTGAACTTAGCTTCTTCTAAGGGCTTAGTAAACATATCAGCTATCTGATTATCAGTTCTAACATATTCAAGTGCAATATCATTTCTTTCTACATGCTCTCTAAGAAAGTGATATTTAATCTCAATATGTTTAGTTCTACTATGTGATACAGGATTATTAGCTATTGAAATAGCACTTGTAGAATCACAGTAAAGTGGAGTTCTACTTACCTGAAATCCATAGTCTTCTAGCTGATGTTGAATCCATAGAAGTTGAGCACAGCAACTTCCTGCAGCTACATATTCTGACTCAGCTGTGGAAATAGCCACACTAGTCTGCTTTTTACTGCTCCATGAAATTATTCTTCCACCTAGGAATTGACAGGATCCAGTAGTGCTCTTTCTATCTTCTTTGCATCCTGCAAAGTCTGCATCTGAATAGCCTGTTAGATCAAAATCTCCATTCCTAGGGTACCAGAGGCCTAGATAAGGAGTGCCCTTTAGATATCTCAAGATTCTCTTGACTGCAGTCAAGTGAGACTCTTTAGGGCAGGCTTGATACCTGGCACAAACACATGTAGCATACATAATGTCAGGCCTACTTGCAGTCAAGTATAGTAGGGAGCCAACTATCCCTCTATACAAGGTTTCATCTACAGGTTTCCCTGCATCATCCTTGCTTAGAGACATACTTGACCCCATAGGAGTCTTCATGGTACTGGAGGAATCCATACCATATTTCCTTATGAGTTCTAGGGTGAACTTGGACTGACATATGGATAAACCACTTTCAGTCTGTTTAACTTGGAGACCCAAGAAAAACTTCAGTTCTCCCATACTACTCATCTCAAATTGACTTTGCATAAGCTTTGCAAACTTTTTGCAAAGGCTACTTTCAGTAGACCCAAATATAATGTCATCTACATATATTTGGACAAGTATTACTTTGCCTCTAGATTCCCTAAGGAATAGAGTCTTATCTATTTTCCCCCTTGAGAACTTGTTCTCAATGAGGAAACTAGATAGGGTTTCATACCAAGCTCTAGGTGCTTGTTTTAACCCATATAATGCTTTCCTAAGTCTATACACATAATGAGGTAAAGTTGAATCAACAAAACCTGCAGGCTGCTCCACATAGACTTCTTCTTTCAAATTACCATTTAGGAATGCTGACTTCACATCCATTTGGTATACCTTGAATCCTTGATAAGTTGCATAGGCCAAGAACATCCTTATGGCTTCCAGTCTGGCTACTGGGGCAAAGGTTTGATCAAAATCAATACCTTCTTCTTGCCTATATCCTTTTGCAACCAGTCTTGCCTTATTCTTAATGATGACACCTTGTTCATCTAACTTGTTCCTGTAGATCCACTTTGTTCCTATCACATTGTGATCTTTAGGCTTAGGAACCAGATCCCAAACCTTGCACCTTTTGAACTGATTAAGCTCCTCCTGCATTGCTTCAGTCCACTGTGGATCTTGTATAGCTTCTTCAAATTTCTTTGGTTCTATTTGAGACAGAAAACTTGAATATACTACAGCATTCTGATTTCTGCTCCTTAGTCTGAACACCTTGTCTTGGATCTCCAATGATCAGCTCTACTGGATGATCTCTTAGATGCCTGTTGGCTGGAGGCATCCTTACTTCTGGTTGAACTTCTTCAGCATCTTCATCAAGCTGAGTTCCTTGTACTTCTTCAGCTCCTGGTACATGTAGTTCTCCCCCTGGACATAAGCCATCTTCTTCTACTTGCTGTCTTGCAGCAGGTACATCTTCTATGGCTAGCTTGTCCATCTTCTTAGTAAGACCTGTGGGGCTGCATACATTGCTAGACAACTCATTGTTAATTAGTTGTGTCTCATCAAAAACTACATGCACAGACTCCTCTACAACTTGTGTAGTCAAGTTGTAGACTCTATAAGCCTTACTATTATTGCTGTACCCAACAAACACTCCCTCTTGGGACTTGGCAGCAAACTTAGTTAAGTAAGACTTCCCATTGTTAAGTATGAAGCATTTACAACCAAAGATCCTAAAGTAGGATAAATTTGGTTTCCTGCCTTTCACAACTTCATAGGGGGTCTTATTTAACCTTTTAGTGATGGTAGCCCTATTTATCACATGGCATGCAGTGTTAACTGCTTCAGCCCAGAAATATTCTGGCAGTGATGAATCACTTAATAGGGTTCTACCAGCCTCTATCAAGGTCCTATTTTTCCTTTCAGCAATGCCATTTTGCTGAGGTGTTCTAGGTGAAGAGAATTCTTGAAATATCCCATAGTCTTCACACAGCTTTGTCATGCTTTCAGACTGAAACTCAGTACCATGGTCACTTCTAATTTTGACCACTGTACAGTTCAATTCATTCTGAATTTGCTTAACAAAACTATAGAAGACACTAGGTGTTTCAGATTTCTGCTTTAAGAAGAACACCCAGGAAAACCTTGAGTAGTCATCAACAACTACAAAGGTATAGACCTTCCTACCTAAGCTGTGAACTGGCATTGGACCAAATAGATCCATATGCAAGAGGTATAAACACCTCACAGCATCTTTGTTGTCTAAGCTTCTAAAGGTGGATTTAGTCTGCTTGCCCTTTTGACAAGCTGAGCAAATGCCATCTTTGACACACTTAACTTGAGGACCATTCCTCACTAACTCTTTACTAAAGAGTTTGCCAATAGTCTTGTAATTAAGATGAGCAAGCCTCTTGTGCCATTTGACACATTGAGAGACTGTCTCATCAGCTACAAGACAAACTGGAGAACTATTGTTCTCAACCATAATGTCTAAACAATAGACATTTCTCTTTCTATATCCTGTCAAAATGATCTCTTGATCACTTGACCTCTTGATATGACAACCATTTTTAACAAATGAGATGTCATACCCTACATCACTTAACTGACTTATACTAATGAGGTTGTGTTTCAACCCTTTAACATAAGCCACTTGAGTAATGGTAACAAGGTTTGAAGAGATGTTACCAAACCCTTTGATGATTCCTTTTTCAGAACCACCAAAGGTCACTTTAGGACCATTTTTGATTGGAATGTAGTCCTTCAGTAGTCCCCTAGTTCCAGTCATGTGTCTGGAACATCCACTATCCAAGTACCATGTTGGGGTATGGCCACTTGGATTCACCTGCAAAACAAATTAATGAACCTTAGAACCCAAAGTAAACTTGGGTCCTTGGTGATTGTTAGTTTGCAACTTGACATAGCTACCTACTGGCTTTCCATCAGGTAACTTGCTACTCAACTTGGCACTGGCATTGTGCCAACAATCCAAGGCAAAGTGGCCAACCTTGCCACAGCACCAGCATTCAAACTTGTTGTACCTTTGCTTAGGATACAACCTTTGCTGTCTTGACTACAGCAGGCTTGTTGAATGTTGGGGCTTTGCCCTTGGACTTGAACTTGGACTGTACAGTCCCTGCAGGTCTAACAAAACCTAGTCCAGCTTTGCCTTTTTGATGAACAAATTCATCAATTAATGGTAATACTGATTTAGGTTTTGAAAACCTGGCAGCAAGTTCTTTTTCCTTCTGGAGATTGATCTCCAGTCTCTTAATTTGATCATTCTTAAATGTAATAGTACCCATCTGAATCACAGTAATGTGTTTCAGCCTGGCTACTTCATTCAGTTTTTGATCATACTGTTTTTCAAAATCTGTTGCAGCTGCCTTGAGATCAGCAATCTCCTTTGCCTGACTTTTGGCTAGGATCTTGCTTTTCTTATAGGCTTGCAACAGTACTTGGTATTCATCTAAGAGCTGATGAATATCTCCCTCAGATTCAGAAACACTTCCATCACTTGATGAAGATGAATCTGACTCTGAACTAGAACTGAAATCTGAACTTTGAGTTGGACTTTGTACCTGACTAGGTCCTGGCTGCTCCAGGATTTTGGTACTTTCAGTCAATGCCATCAGTCCTTGGCACTGACACTCTTCTTGTTCATAGATTGATTCCATGATCTGCATAAACTCTTCTTCTTCTTCAGCAAATAGCCCTATGTAGGCTTCAGCATCTGTCTCAGTGTCTGAAGAAGAAATGTCTGAAAGAGTCTTCTCATTCTTTGCAACAAAGGACTTCTCCTTCTTTCCTTTGAAGTGAGTCTTCTTTTTGTCACTGGATTCTTTCCTTCTTTCAGGACAATCTGCAATAACATGACCCTGTCTATTGCAGCAGTAACACACAATCTTAGACCCAGTTGCCTTACTAGTCTTTGTCTTTTTCTTATCCTTCTTTGAAGGCTTCTTCTCCTGATACTGGACTTCTTTCCCTTTGGAATATGAAGGTCTGGACCTCCACTGTTTCTTCTTAAGGAATTTCTGAAAATGTCTGGTGAATGCAGCAAAATCTTCATCACTTTCACTGCTTGTAGATTTAGTGCTAACAGACTCATCAGATTCTGATTCAACTACCTCTGGAGGAGGAGTTGATGACTTAGTCCTGTTCTTTCTAGGTACTTCTGACTTAAAGGCAACAGTCCTTTCCCTGTGTTCAGTCCTTGTTGACTTTTCCTCCTCTTTTCTTACTGACAATTGCATCTCATAAGATAACAACTTGCCAAACAGTGTGGGAGGAGGAATTTCTCCCAACTTTGCCATTTCTCTGATGGCACAGATCTTGGTGTCCCAATCTTTGGTTAGGGACCTTAAGAATTTATCATTCAATTCATAGTTAGTGAACTCTCTTCCATAGGACATGAGTTCATTAACAATTCTATAAAACTTCTTGTAGCATTCAGTGATGCTATCTCCTCTTCCTTGCCTAAAGCTCTCATATTCTTGATTAAGCAAGGACTTCCTATCTTGTCTTACTTCTTCAGAACCTTCCATGTAGACAATGAGGGTATCCCACATTTCTTTTGATGTTTTATAGTGAATAAGGTTCTGGAAGGTGGCATCATCAATTGCACTAACTATGATGTTCTGTGCCCTTTTGTCCATTGTAGCTAGGACAATCTCATCCTTGGTCATCTCAGAAAAATCCTTTGGAGTTCTCTGTGTAGCATCCAAGACTGAAATCTTCATGGGCACATAGGGCCCTTCTTTGACTGTGATGTAGATCCTAGGGTCAGAGGCCTCCATGAACAGCCTTACCCTTTCTTTCCAGATTCCAAAAATCTCCTTTCTGCATATGGGCAGTTTCATTGAACCCAATTCCTTGTGATTCTCTGAAGACCCCATGTTTCTTGATTTTCTTGAAACTGTTTCTGACTTACACTGAATCTGCCAAACTGGATCTCCTCAGACAGTTAGTCCTTTTTGAGGAACCTCGCTTTGATACCACTTGAAAGATATGGTACCTAAACACCTAGAGGGGGGGGGGGGTGAATAGGTGACCAAAACCTTTTTAAAACTTTGTTGGCAGCACAACAGTTTATAACACAGATTTCTGAAAAAGTTCTCACAGCAAACACAGCAATTCACAACACAGCACAGCACAGCACAGAATACACAAGATTTTATAGTGGTTCCCCAATCTTTGGGTACATCCACTTTCCCCCTTCGCCTATCTAGCAGTGTACTAGATTCGGCCAAACTTCTCCACTAGCTCAGAACCCAACTAGGTTCCTACACCTCAGGCCCAAAGCCTTACACTCAGCCACCAAGGCCTACACTCAGCCACCCAGGCCTACACTCAGCCAATTAAGGCCTACACTCAGAGTTCTTCAACTCCTACACTCAGGCAATCAAGCCCTACCCTCAGCCTTTATAATATAGGCTTACAATTCTCTCAGATCCAATGGATCCTACAAGTTAAAATAGAAATACAATTGCTAACTCTACAACTCAGAAAATAAGAGAGGAGTTGAGAGTTTCTTGAAGAGTTCTTGGAAGAACTCAGTTAGATCCAAACTGACTTAGCTTCCTTCAAAGCTTCTTGAGTTAGAACTGAATTAGTCTGAATCTTCTGCAGTTGTTCCTTGACCTCTGCTTCTTGAGATCCAGATGTTTCTGAATCCTTCTTCTCAGCCTTAGTTCCAAAGACTGAATTCTTGGTTGGAGCTCTCTCTCTCCAACTTCTTAGATCTGCCGATGCACAGCAAGATCTTCTTGTGTTGATACTCAATATACCACTTTTACAAAGATCTGAACTCTCTCTGTCAAAAACTTTTTCAACTACTTCTATATCACTTGATCAATCTTTTTTTTTATCAATCAGATTCTGTAAACTATGGGTGCCTATTTATAGGCTTCCTTCATGGTAACCGGCTGGTCCGGTTTATACCAGACTTCTGATTTCTCTGACAGTTGCTGTAGACCGGCTGGATCGGCAGCTGTCATGTCAACCAGTCACTTCTTGAAATTTCCTAACTGTCAGATAGTGTCGAGACTTTCTGTTCTTAAGTGTCGACACTTATAGACTAAGTGTCGACACATGTTGTGTAAGTGTCGACACAAGTCTACAAGGTGTCGACACAATTCCTTGTATGTCTCGACACAGATTCTTCTGCATGTGTCGACACTGAAATTGAGTGTCGACACAAATACTTGTACTTCATTCTTTAACTGTATTCTTCTAAGTGTCGACACATGTTCTTTGTGTCGACACATCTTCATGTGTTGAAACTGTCAAGTGTCGACACTGCTTCTTGGTGTCGACACAAGTCTTCACTTTTGTTTCTTCAGCTGAGTGTCGACACATTCCTTTAGTGTCGACACTTGTACTTAGAATATTTTGTAACTTTTCTGTTCTTTGCTAAGTGTCGACACAGCTCCTTGTGTCGACACTTTCTTAGAATATTTTGTAACTTTTCTGTTCTTTGCTAAGTGTCGACACAGCTCCTTGTGTCGACACTTTCTTCAAGTGTAGAGTCTTCAATTAAGTGTCGACACATTGTGCTGGGTGTCGACACTTTCTTCAAGTGTTGACTCTTCTGGTTGTGTGTCGACACATTGTGCTGAGTGTCGACACTTTCTTCAAATACTGACTCTTCAGCATAGTGTCGACACATTGTGTTGAGTGTCGACACTTACTTCAAATACTGACTCTTCAGCATAGTGTCGACACATTGTGTTGAGTGTCGACACTTACTTTCAAATACTGACTCTTCAGCATAGTGTCGACACATTGTGTTGAGTGTCGACACTTTTAATTAGACTCTGCAGACTTTTGCTGAGTGTCGACACAGCTCCAAGTGTCGACACTTTCTGGTGTAGACACAGCTCTTCTAGGTGTCGACACTTCTGCTAAGTGTCGACACAGCTTTTCTGCATACTTCTTCACTGAGTGTCGACACAGCTCCAAGTGTCGACACTTTCTGACTGGTGTCGACTCTTCTTCCCAGGTGTCGACACAATGACTCCAAGTGTCGACACTGCTTGTCTGGGTGTCGACACAAGCTTTCTCAAGTGTCGACACTTTCCCTCTGGGTGTCGACACATGGACTTAGAAACTTTTAGCTTCAGTCTAGTGAATACCTAACCTGCACAAGTAACTCAAACACACATCAAATACATTATGATGTATATCATTGAGTTAGGTGAGGCTTCTTCAAATCAGGTACATTTGACCAATGTACCCAACATGAAGGCTACCAGGTGACCTTCAGCAAAACCTTATGCAAAATTAAGTCAGAGGACAACACAACTGTGTTGACAGGTAAAAGGAAAGGTAACATCTACTTAGTAGATTTTCTTTCAACTGATATAGATATTTGCCTGTTTAACTCAGTCTGTAGACCAAATGTTTTATGACATAAGAGACTAGGACACCTAAACCTTAGAACTATTGCTAGGCTATCCAAGGACAACCTTGTTAGAGGACTACCTTCTGGCCCCTACAAGAAGGAAGGACTCTGCAAGGCTTGTCAATTAGGCAAGCAAACTAAAAACAGTTTTAAGTCACTTAATAAGAGTGATTCACCTAGGATATTGTATCTGTTACACATGGATCTGTTTGGACCCATCACAGTACAAAGCCTAGGAGGGAAATCCTACACTTTAGTAATTGTAGATGACTTCTCTAGATTCACTTGGGTGTTCTTTCTAAGGAAGAAGTCTGATAACTTTAAGTGTTTGACAGAGTTTCTCAAATGTATACAGATTGAGTTCAATACTCACATTGCCCTGATCAGAAGTGATCATGGGACAGAGTTTGATTCTCTTCTTATGCAAGAGTTCTGTCAGAGTGAAGGGATCAGACATACTTTCTCAGCTCCTAGAACTCCTCAACAAAATGGGGTAGCTGAAAGGAAAAATAGAAACGTTATTGAATCTGCCACCACATTGTTGTCAGATGCTCATCTACCTCTATCCTTTTGGGCAGAGGCAGTGAACACCTCCAACTATGTGCTGAACAGAAGTCTGATACATAAACTGAAGGGAAAGACTCCCTATGAATTACTCAAAGGAAAGAAACCTAAAGTTGACTATTTCAGAATTTTTGGTTGCATTTGCTATATTCACAATAATGGCAAGAAATACTTAGCAAAATTTCAAGCCAAAGCTGATGAAGGAGTGTTTCTGGGATACTCCATGATCAGCAAGGCCTATAGGGTCTATAATAAATCATCTTTGAAAATTGAGGAATCTGTTCATATTTCTTTTGATGAAACTAACATGTCTTTCAAGGAGAAGATTTCTTCTACCATAGAACCTTTGCAGGTACTCTCTCTAGTTGAAGATATGAACAAGCTACAGGTTTCTCAAGAAGAAGAAAGCAGTGAAGATGAAAGCAATGCTCAACATATTGAACCACCACTTGAAGAGCCAGTTGTTGTAACACAAGAGGAAACAACAACACAGGATGGTGAACAATCAACACCCCCTGTTGATCTAGTAACATCAAGAGACCATCCAATTACCCAAATAATTGGAGAACTCTCAGCTGGTGTGCAAACCAGAAATCAGGTTAACCAAAACCTGTTGCACACCTGCTTCCTTTCTCAAATTGAACCTCAGTCCATTCAAGATGCAGAGCAAGATCCACACTGGATCATTGCAATGCAAGAGGAGTTGCATCAATTTGAGAGGAACAAAGTATGGGAACTAGTGCCAAAGCCAAAGGATCATTCCATTGTTGGAACAAAATGGGTATTCAGAAATAAACTGGATGATCAAGGAGTAATAATAAGGAACAAGGCAAGGCTAGTTGCCCAGGGATATTCTCAAGAAGAAGGAATTGACTACGACCAGACCTTTGCACCTGTTGCAAGATTGGAAGCCATCAGAATATTTCTAGCTTATGCAGCTCACAAAGGCTTCAAGGTTTATCAGATGGATGTCAAGAGTGCCTTCTTAAATGGAGACATCAAAGAGGAAGTGTATGTCAGACAACCTCCAGGTTTTATCTCTCCAACTTATCCTGATTATGTTTTTAGACTAAATAAAGCATTATATGGTCTCAAGCAAGCTCCTAGAGCATGGTATGAGACTTTAGCATGCTTTCTCTTGGAAAATAGTTTTATAAGGGGTAGAGTAGACCAAACTCTTTTTATTAGAACCCATAAGTCCCATACCCTACTAGTACAAATTTATGTAGACGATATCATTTTTGGCTCTACTGACTCAAAATAGTGCAGAAGGTTTTCTAACCTGATGCATTCTAAATTTGAGATGAGTAGCATGGGTGAGCTATCCTTCTTCTTAGGATTGCAAGTCAAACAACATGCTGAAGGCATCTTTATTTCTCAAACCAAATATGCTAATGAGTTGGTTAAGAAATTTGGTATGTCTGAGGCATCTTGTATGAAAACACCCATGCCTACCAATGCTGTACTGGATGCTGATGAACATGGGAAACCTGTTGATCAGACAACATATAGAGCAATGATTGGCTCTTTATTGTATCTTACAGCTAGTAGACCAGATATAATGTTTGCTACATGTATATGTGCTAGGTTCCAAGTAAGCCCTAGAGAGTCACACCTAACACTAGTAAAAAGGATTCTCAGGTATGTTAAAAGTTGTCCAAATCTAGGTCTCTGGTATCCAAAAGATTCAGCATTTGAGTTAACTGGATTCTCTGATGCTGATTATGCTGGATGCATAATTGACAGGAAAAGCACCAGTGGAACTTGTCAGTTCCTTGGTGATAGACTTGTCTCTTGGTTTTGCAAGAAACAAACATCTGTGTCAACTTCAACTGCTAAAGCTGAATATATGGCTGCAGGCAGTTGTTGTTCACAAATACTGTGGATTCAAAACCAACTCCTAGACTATGGTTACAACTTAGAGAAGTCAAAAATCTTTTGTGACAATACAAGTGCTATTTCCATAGCTCAAAATCCAGTCCTCCATAGTAGGACAAAACACATAGAGATTAGGCATCACTTCTTAAGGGACAATGTTGAAAAGAATAAAATTGAATTACAATATATCCCAACTGATTTACAAAGGGGAGATATTTTCACCAAGCCTTTGGATGAAAAGAAACACACCTTCTTCCTAAATCAGTTAGGAATGTTAGATGGAGGAAGACTTAAATAATATCCAAGATTTTGAAAGCTAAAAATTGACCAAGACTAGGCAAAATTCTGATTTTTTCTTAGTGTCTAGAATTTTCTGATCTCTGAACTGCGCTCGACGATTTCCCCAAAGATCGTCGAACGGAGATCGACGATTCCCAGAATCGTCGAACTGAGTTCAGCGCCTCTCAGATAGTATGAACTATCTCCTTCGGTCAACGATCGTCGAACGACGCTCGACGATTTTGTTCCCTGAACGATCGTAGAACGGAGCTCCACGCCTTTCCAGATCGTCGAACGGAGATCGACGATGTTGGAGTCTCTTCAGATTCCTTTAGAAGCCTCGATCGTCGAACTGAGTTCAACGATCTTTCCAATTCTGCGTCGAACCCTAATATAAAACTCATTTTTCGCCGTCGTTCTCTCTTGCGCTTTCAATTTCTCTGCAAGAATCTTCTTCCCTCCAAACAGTTCTACGCTTGTTCGTTTTGTTTGTTAAGTTTTGCAGGTACAATGGCCGTATCAGTTGCTGTTCTAGCCGCCATGAAGTTCGATGCAGGATTCGATATTGATCTGGACTCATTCAACACTACTGATCAAATCTTCCAGGACATTTTGAGTTTATTCAAGGATCAGAACTTGTCTGCCCTCATGACCACTAGAATCAAGCTTGCTTCAGATGAAATAAAGGAATGGGTCTATACTGCTCACAACCTTGACAACAACACAATAGTTGGATCTATTGCTGGAACCCAGGTACCTCTGACCCCCACAGTTTTAACAGAGGTTTTTGGTTTGAGAAATGGAGAAGAAACTGTTGAGTTATCTGGAGATGAGTTTGATGACATACTTGCCAGGATGGGTCATCCAGAGGGAAACCCTAGCAAGTTGTTCAAGAGGAACCTGTCTGTTGAGTACAGGTTCCTAGCAGATGTTGTAGGAAAAGTGCTGCTGGCAAAGCACTCAGCTCATGACACTATCTCCAGACATCAGCTCTGCATCATGGGAGCTCTGGTAGATAAGAAGAGTTTGAATTGGGGAGAGGTCTTCTTTGACCTAATAAAGAAGAAAATAAATAAAAGCTTTGTAAATTTTGGAAGTATTATTGGAGTCTTCCTGCAGAACAAGTGCCCTACCTTGCTGGTCTCCTCTGGAGTGCACATAAATTCCACCAAGAGACTTACCTGTGCCCTCTTTGGCAAGTAGGACAGGCAGATAAGCAAGCCCAGCAGGCCCTCCTCAAATGCTCCTTCAGGCACCAGGACTCACAGAGTCACTCTCCCACAGGTCTTTGCTCCTGCAGAAGACCTGGCTGCTGCTGTTGCTGCTTCCTCTCCTCCTCCAAGTCCAACCTTACCTCTTCCATCCACCACTCCAGCTCCATCTTCCACTCCAGTTCCATCCACCATTACCATCTCTAGCCCTTCCCCAATATTAATTCCATCTCCAGCAACCCTTTCATCACCTCCAGTAGACCAATTCCACCCATTGTTCTCATATCCACCACCAGATGTCACTTCTTCACCATCCATACCATCATTCACCCATCTGGATGACTCCTACATGGATGATTCCCCCTCTTCTCCTCCAGAATTACCCTCCTCCTCAACCTCATTCCAAGATCTCCTCCTCCACATCATTGACCAACCATCATTCACTCCATCCATATCCATCCCCTTGCCCTCCATCTCCACCATCCCCACTCCTCAGCCATCCCTCCCTCCACCATCCAGCCCTCCACTTCCAGCATCCTCAGCCATCCCTATACCATCTACCTCTGCTCCTGCTATTGAGCATGTAGATCTGCCAGCCTTAGCTGACAAGTTGTATGAGCTACTTGCCCCCCGACTCTCTCTTCTCATGGAGGCCTCCTTAGCTCCTCTACAACAGTCAGTGGCAGCTCTCTCTGCCAGGCTTTCCTCCCTCATTCCTCAGGCAGCACCTCCAGCCGTGTGCCTTGATACAGATGCATCTGCATCCAGGCAGGGGGAGATGCCATATGAAGCCAGCCTTCATGCTGCTGTTGCTGCTGCTTCTGCTCCTGCTATTGATACTGCTGCTGCTGCTGCTGTTTTTGTATCTGCTGTTCCTATTGCTGCTACTCCAGTTCAGGCTCCTACTACAGTTTTGGCAATAGACCTAAGGTCTTTGCTTTCTGCCTTTGATACTGCATACTTCAGCTATCTCCCAGAGCCTAATGCTGTCCAGCCCCCAGAAGATCTGTCCAAGGCTCTGGTGCCTTTCTCTGGCTGTGACCCCAACATTATTTCCTCCTTTGTACTCTCAGTGATTACTGCTGCTGCTGCTGATGAAGAAAGGACTGCCTTTGCTTCTGAAATTGTTGATGCTAATGCTGAAGTTGTTCTCCCTACTGCTGAAATTCAAATTGCTTCTGATGAGCAGACATCCCAGGACTTTCTGATGCCAGAGGCCACTGTTTTTGAGCCTGCTGAAGATTTTGTTGTTGTTACTGAACCTGCTGCTGCCATCACTCCTGAAGTTACTAGTGTTGTTTCTGCTGTTATTTCTGTATCTGCTGTTGCTGCTGTCCCTGCTGCTGCTCCTTCTGCTTCTGCCTCATCTGCTGCAATTCAACTGAAGAAAGATCTTATGAAGAAGATAGATGCTATATATGATGCCCAGAGTTCTGACTCTGATGAGTTCAAGACAGATTCTGATGACTCTGTTGCCACTATTGCCAGGAAGAGGAAGGCTAGAAGCAAGGCTATGAAAAGGGTTCCTCCTGCAAAAGTAAAAGATGATAATGATATTCCTTACTATATTCTGCATAACTGCCAAATTACTGAACATTGGATGCAGTACTCTAAAAATCAGCTAAAAGCAATGAAGAAGAAAAGAAAGTATGAGAAGGGCTCCTCCTAGTTCAAGCACCCTCATCCTCCTCCACCACCTCCACCTGATGCAGGTGCAGGTGGCAGCTCTGCATGTCAGGCCCCATCTAGAAGCAAGGCTCCCTATCAACCCCATGCCAGATCATATCAAAGGGAAAGCCAGCCTAGGGGTTCTTATTCCAGGAGAGGAGGATACAGGGGAAGTCAAAGAGATATTCAGGTTTATTCTAAAGGGCATTCCAGGCAGCACCCTTACTCCAGGGGAGGACATGTTTCTTCTGATACATCATCAGGTCCTTTCCCCTACAAGCTCAAAGATACAGTGTCTGCTAGGCCTCCTCAAGACACTTCTTCCAACAGGTATGAGCCACTTGTACCATTTGAGGACCCTGAAAAGAACCCAGCCTCTTGGACTGCTAGAATGAAGGAAATGGCTGCATTAGACCAGATAAAGAAAGCCAGAGAGCAAGGCTTAGACACTTCAAATATTTCTACCATGTCAGAGCAAAGACAAAAGGAGTTAGAAAGATATGCCTCCAGCAAGTTCTTTGATGCAGACAGATATATGGAGTTGCATCCTGCTGCTATGGTTCCCAGGACTTCAAAGCAAACATACTTGGGTGCAGCTGATGACACTAGGTCCAACAAGGAAGCACTGAACCCTAACAGAGAAATCAAGATGGTTAAAGGCAAAGAGAAGAAGTAACTCTGTAAGGTGACAATCTTTGGTTTTTCTGACTGCTATCTGGATGCCATATACATATATATATATATCTCTGTGATGCTTCTGCAATGTCTAGCTGCTGTTGTTTTTATGCTTTTCTGATTGTATGATGTGTTTTTGATTTTCCAAAGTCTGTAAATAGTAATCCTAACCCAAATAGGGGGAGATTGTTGGAACACCCTATTACTAATTTGGGTCAGGATCACTATGTCTCTAGAAATCTTTGTTCGACCTTCTGTATAGCTTAATATGTCAATTAGAATTGATTCTAAGGGTTAGAAGTCTAGGATTGGAAGCTGCCCTGAAGGCCAAGTTTTTCTGTCTGGAGACTAAGTCTGATCGTCGAGCTCAGCACGACGATTCGTCGAACTCCGGTCGACGATCGTCTAGCTCAACTTCAACAGATCGTCTAGCTCAACTTCAACAGATCGTCGAGCTCCATTCAACGATCGCTGAGCTCAACTTCGACAGATCGTCGAGCTCCACTCGACGATCGCTGAGCTCAACTTCACAATATCGTCGAACTCCATTCGACGATCGCTGAGCTCAGGTCGACGATTTTGGCTCTGCACTGGTTCTTTATCTCTGAGCTCAGTTCGACGATCTTTGAGCTCAGATCGACGATTATTTTGCTACTTGAATTTTCCAGTTCGCTGAGCTCAGCTCGACGATAGCAGAGCTCAGTTCGACGTTTTCAGTTATCTCCCAGAATTCAAATTCAAATCAGTTAGAAGTTATTCTGCATTTAATTCAGAAGATCTGCTAGCCGTTTTCATTTACTTCTGGACATAGTTTCAAGGGATTTTTCAAGGAATAATTCAGTGGACTTTCCTTCAGAAGAAATTATGCAATTAAGGCTGTAATCAATGCAGACCAACGGCTATCTTTGACAGAGTGATATTCTATTCTTGCACAGAGAATAAAAGATAGAATGTTTTTGAATCAAGAAAGAGATTGACAAGAATAGGACACACAAAACAGATAACAGAGACTCTTTCAACATTTCTGTCAAGAAGAATTCTGAAGAACACTCATCAGAGAGATCAAGCTTTCAAAAATCTTCAGATCTCTTCAGCTCTAAAAGTGTTCAAGGCCAACATCATTTCAAGACTCCAGACACTCAACATTTCAGCTTGCTGAAATCATCTTTTGCTGGAGATTTATCTTTGAAGGCCTATCACCCTCAGCAAAGCTCTTCTTCCTGAAGATCAAGGACTCAGGGGGAGCTTTGACATCAATCCACTTAGTCTTCTCAGTTGATTGAGAAAGAGAAGACTGCCATAACTCTCTCACCCCCACTATGTAAAGGATTTTTCAAACTCCCTTCAAAAGTTTGAATCTGGTTTTTGAGCACCTTGTCAAAAGCTCATTGGTGGCAAGACACCTGATCAAAAAATCTGATTTGGTTTTTGAGCACCTTATCAAAAGCTCATTGGTGCCCAGGACACCTGATCAACTCATCCTGCAGTGGATTCCTACCTAGGGTGGTAGAAGAGTGGATGTACCCAAGTTTGGGGAACCACTATATTTCCTTGTGTCCTCTGGTTCTACTTGTTTTCTTTTTGTTTCTGGCCTAGATTTTTCTGTGCTTAGTTTCTGCATAGCTTAGTTCTGTGATTAGATTTTTATTTGCTTCCCTGCTCACACATATTACAACAATTGTTGTAAAGCTTTGCAAAAGTTTTCTTTTTGTTTTAAAAACACCATATACTCTATTCACCCCCCCTCTAGAGTATATCAGATCTAGTTGCTCTTTCATACCCCGAAGGAGAAGGAGATATCGTGGTCTTTGAGCCCTATCTTTGTAGGGTCTCAATCACCCCGCTCGCCTATTCAACAGGCCGTCTCGCCTACCCGCGAGACGGCTCTTCCCAATCAGCCTGCTGGTGCCTCCAATCAACCAGCTGCCACCACCCCTCGCGAAGGCACCTACTCTAGCCATCCCGCCCCCTCCTCCTACATGAACTTCAACCTAGGCCCAACGGAAAAAGATGTCGCGGGCCACCCTGTTTTGCTATGGGGGCGGGATGTCAATCGCGTGTCAATCTCGACACTCCTTCCCCCTTGGAAGGAGAAGGAAGAGCCAACTAATCATGCTTTTACCATGGGGTACGACCTTTATGGTGGGCTTGACGCAGTCTCTCCTGAGAGCGAGTCTACGCGAGATCTCATCATGAAGTCCTGCCACGCCCAGATGCGCGCCTTGGATTTCTCGCACCGCGCCGCGCGTCGTCTAATATATATCAACAAAAAAAGGTCGGAGAGAGAGACGAGCCTGGTGGCGGAGCGGGAGAAGGCAGAAGGTCTCGTAAAAAGGCTACTTGATGCCGAGAGCCTCCTCGCAAAATCCCAAGACGGCGTGGTAAAGCCCTTTCCTTACTCTTTTCCTTCAAAAAGCTTTTAACTATTAACTAATGATCGGACGTCTCGCAGGATGTCGAGACGGCGCAGCGGCTGCACACGCGAGTAGTGGCCCTGGAGGAGGAGGTCAAGGGTTTGAAAGCCCAGAATACTCGCCTTCAGGCCGATGCCGCATCAACGTATCGCCGCGATCCCTCTCAAACACCTCCGCCGCACTACTGTTTTGACGAGGTTGAGGAGCAATGCTGAGATGCTGACATCAGGGCAGCGGAGCTATTCCTGAAGATGATGAAATACCTAGGGGTTGTGAACGACGATTTAGAAATGGTGACCATCCGCGACCTGGTCCACCAGCTCTATGGGGAGGAGAGCGAGGATTCTGCTTCCGGCGAGGAGGAATGATCTGTCAAATACCAAGATCCAGAATCCCTCTCTCCTCTTCCTTTCGCTACTGTTTGTAAAACTTAAAGACTTATCTTTTTTGACCCCTATTTTGTGTTACATAATGATGATCAAAAGTACATGTTATTTGTTGTTTGGTTCTTTATTACGCAAAATGAATCACTGGTTTGCTTGGGCCTAGAGACAGTGCTATCCACCCGTCTCGCCGCCTCGCCTTTGCTCCTTACACCTTGCTTTATTTTGCTTACTGTTAGACGATACTTTGATGCGCTCACGCACTCGAGAAGGTGCTACCCCTTGTCTCGCGGCCTTGCTGGAGAGTTGGCCCAGGTCGCGAGTCGCCACTTCCTTTACCTTTGCACGTGATATTCAAATGGTGTAACCTTCTCGGCTCGCCTTAGGGTACTCCCGGCGCGAGTGGCCTTTAGCTGTGTAACCTGTTCACCTATAATTAGAGTCGGCCTTCTATCTCGCGTGAGTGCCCACTCGCTGTAAGCGAGACCATCCTCATAACTGCCAGCTGCGAGTGCTTCCACTCACACTGCTCCAAGTCTTTGCCTTAGTTTATTTTTCATTTCATAAGGTTAAGCTGGGATGTTGTTTAAAAAGATTTTCCCAACCCTTCTGCCATTGAGTGAGTTCACTGCCCTGCTAGCTTGATGAGAGCCTGAGCAACGGGTCCACTAGGGACCGAGCCGGGCTTGAAGTGGTGTAGAATTCCCAGAAACTTAGAACTATCCCCAAGAGTCAAGAACCAAGACTTCAAGAACAAGACCTCTCCCCCACAGGCAAGCCTTCGGACCTGCCATGTAATGAGAGCCTGCACAGTGGGTCTACCTATGGCCGAGCCGAGCTTGGGGTAGTGCAGAACCAAGAACCAAGATCCAGACCTCTCCCCCACAGGCGAGACTTCGAACCTGCCAGCTAATGAAAGCCTGCGTAGCGGGTCTACCTTGGGCCGATCCGCGCTCGGGGTAGTGTAGAACCAAGGACCAAGAACCAGACCTCTCCCCCCACAGGTGAGCCTTCGGACCTGCCAGCTAATGAGAGCATGCACAGCGGGTCTACCTGTGGCCGAGCCGCCATTGGGGTATTGCAGAACCAAGGACCAAGAAGCAGACCTCTCCCCCACAGGCGAGCCTTCGGACCTGCCAACTAATGAGAGCCTGCACAGCGAGTCTACCTGGTGTCGAGCCGCACTCGGGGTAGTGTAGAACCAAGGAGCAGAACTCTCCCCCACAGACGAGCCTTCGGACCTGCCAGCTAATGAGGGCCTGTGTAGCAGGTCTACTTGGTGTCGAGCCGTGCTCGGGGTAGTGCAGAACCAAGTACCAGACCTCTCCCACACAGTCAAGACTTTGGACTTGCCAGCTAATGAGAGCCTGCACAGCGGGTCTACCTGGGGCCGAGCCGTGCTCGGGGTAGTGCAGAACCAAGGACCAGACCTCTGCCCCACAAGCGAGTCTTCGGACCTGCCAGCTAATGGGAGCCTGCGCAGTTGGTCTACCAGGGCCCGAGCTGCGCTCGGGGTAGTGCAGAACCAAGGACCAGACCTCTCCCCCACAGGCGAGCCTTCGGACCTGCTAGTTAATGGGAACCTACACAGCGGGTCTACTTGGGGCGGAGTCGCGCTCGGGGTAGTGCAGAACAAAGGACCAGACCTCTCCCCCACAGGCGAGCCTTCGGACCTACCAGCTAATGGGAGGCTGCGCAGCGGGTCTACCTTGGGCCGAGCCGCACTCGGGGTAGTGCAGAACCAAGGACCAGACCTGTCCCCCACAGGCGAGCCTTCAGACCTGCCAGCTAATGGGAGCCTGTGCAGTAGGTCTACCTGGGGCTGACCCGTGCTCGGGGTAGTGCAGAACCAAGGACCAGACCTCTCCCCCAAAGGCGAACCTTCAGACCTGCCAGCTAATGAGAGCCTACGTACTGGGTCTACCTGGGGCCGAGTCGCGCTAGGGGTAGTGCAGAACTAAGGAGCAGACCTCTTCCCCACAGGCGAGCCTTCGGACCTGCAAGCTAATGGGAGCCTGCACAGCGGGTCTGCCTGACGCCGAGCCGTGCTCGGGGTAGTGTAGAACCAAGGACCAGACCTCTCTCCCATAGGCAAGCCTTCAGACCTACCAGCTAATGGGAGCAAGCGCAGCAGGTCTACCTGGGGCCGAGACGCGCTCGGGGTAGTGTAGAACCAAGAACCAGGAACCAGACCTCTCCTCCATAGGCGAGCCTTCGAACCTGCCAACTAATTGGAGCCTGCGCAGCTGGTCTACCTGGGGTCGAGCCGCACTTGGGTTAGTGCAGAACCAAGAACCAGACCTTTCTCCCACAGACGAGCCTTCGGACCTGCCAGCTAATGATAGCCTACGCAGCGGGTCTACTTGGATCCGAGCCGTGCTCGGGGTAGTGCAGATGCAAGGACCAGACCTCTCCCACACAGTCAAGCCTTCGGACCTGCCAACTAATGAGAGCCTGCGCAGCGGGTCTACCTGTGGAAGAATCGCGCTCGGGGTAGTGCATAACCAAGGAGCAGACCTCTCCCCCACATGCGAGCCTTTGGACCTGCCAGCTAATGGGAGCCTGTGCAGCGGGTCTACCAGGGGCCGAGCCATGCTCGGGGTAGTGCAGAACCAAGGACTAGACCTCTCCCCAACAGGCGAGCCTTCAGACCTGCCAGGTAATGGGAGCCTGCGCAGCGGGTCTACCTGCGGCCGAACCGCGCTCGGGGTAGTGCAGAACCAAGGGCCAGACCTCTCCCCCATAGGCGAGCCTTTAGACCTACCAGCTAATGGGAGCCTACTCAGCGGGTCTACCTGGGGCCGAGTCGCACTCGTGGTAGTGTAGAACCAAGTACCAGACCTCTCCTCCACAGGCGAGCCTTCGGACCTGCCAGCTAATGGGAGCCTACGCAGCGGGTCTACCTGGGGCCTAGCCGTGCTCGGGGTAGTACAGAACCAAGGACCAGATCTCTCCCCCACAGGCGAGCCTTCAGACCTGCTAGCTAATGAGACCCTGCGCAACGGGTCTACCTAGGGCCGAGCCGCGCTCGGGGTAGTGCAGAACCAAGGACCAGACCTCTTTCCCATATGCGAACCTTCGGACCTGCCAGCTAATGGGAGCCTGTGCAGCGGGTCTACCTGCGGCCGAGCCGCACTCGGGGTGGTGCAGAACCAAGGACCAGACCTCTCCCACATAGGTGAGCCTTCGGACCTGCCAGCTAATGAGAGCCTGCGCAGCAGGCCTACCTGGGGCCGATCCACGCTCAGGGTAGTGCAGAACCAAGAACGTAAAACCAAACCTCTCCCCAACAGGCGAGCCTTCGGAACTGCCAGCTAATGGGAGCCTGCGCAGCGGGTCTATCTGGGGCCGAGCCGCGCTCGGGGTAGTGCTGAACCAAAGGACCAGACCTCTCCCCTATAGGAGAGCCTTCAGACCTGCAAGCTAATAAGAGGCTGCGCAGCGGGTCTACCTGGGGCCGAGCCGAGCTCGGGGTAGTGCAGAAGAGATCATCTTCCTGTCGTTAGAATTTCATGGTAGATAAAGACAAGATGTAATTTGAGAAATTTATTATAATGAACTTGATTTGAATATACAACTTTTGCCCTCCCTTCTCATGGGTAGAAGCGCCTCAAGTCATCGCCACTATAGGTGTGGCTCATGTTCTTACCCTGCACATCCTGGAGGTGGTAACCTCCTATTTTCAGGACCTTCTTAACGATATAAGGCCCTTCCCAATTTGGGTTGATCTTGCCCACGGGGGAGGACAGGTTTACCCATTCGGGCTCGTTTAACGCTATATAAATATGTCGTAATAAATATAACACAATAAATATAGCTCAATAAATATGGCTCAATAAATAAGGCCAAAGAAATATGGCGCAATATATATGACTCCATAAATATGACCATAATTTTTATTCTGGATGTCCATTTTCAGCCCAATAAATATGACAAAATAAATATGACATAATAAATATAGCCCAATAAATATAGCTCTAAATGATTTATCCATTGACAATCATGTTTACCCTTTCGGGCTCATTCAACACTCAATAAATATGTTATAATAAATACTATATAATAAGTATGACGCAATAAATATATCTCAACAAATTTGGCGTAATAAACATGGCTCAAAATATATGGCTTATTAAATATCTTTTAATGAAAATGTCGCAAGAAACATTGCTCAATAATTATGTCTCAATAAATATGGCTCAAAAAACATGACTCAATAAAAATGACTCAATAAATATGGCATAATATATATAGCCCAATAAATATAGAATAATAAATATAGCCATAATTTTTGATCCAGCTGTCCATTTTCAGCCCCAGAAGGCCTATTGAAAAGTGCTCAGATAAATCTATCATTTAGCAAATAGATTTTCTTATTTGAGCTCATTTAATGCTATATAAATATGGCGCATTAATATGGCGCATTAATATGACACAAATAAATTTGACTCAGTAAATATGACTTAAAAAATATGACCCAGGAAATATGACGCAAAAAATATTATTCAATAAATATCACCATAACTTTTGTTCCGGTTGTCAGTTTTCAGCCAGAAAAAACTCATTAAAAAGTCCTCTGAATGATTTATCAATTGGGGAACAGGTTTACATGCTCAGGCTCGTTCAATACTCAATAAACAAGTTATAATAATTGCTTCAAAATAAAAATGGCGTAATAATTATTTCTCAATAAAATTGTCGTAATAAATATGGCTCAACAAAAATGTCTTACTAAATATCTCTGATGAAAATGCTTCAAGAAATATGGTTCAATAATTATGTCTCAACAAAGATGACTCATGAAATATTGCACAATCTTAATGGCTCAATAAATATGGCACAATAAATATTACCCAATAAATAAAGCCTTAATTTTTTATCTCGTTGTCCATATTCATCCCGAAAAAGACATTTCAAAAAAGCTCTGATAAATCTATCTTTGGCAAACAGGTTTACACATTCGGTCTCGTTTAACACTATATAAATATGTCGTAATAAATATGATACAAATAAATATAGCTCTGTAAATATGGCTCAATAAATATGGCCAATGAAATATGGCACAATAAATATGGCTCAATAAATATGACCATAACTTTTATTCCGGTTGTCCATTTTTCGCATGAAAAAGCCCATTTAAAAGAGCTCTGAATTATCTATCCATTGGTGAACAGGTTTACCCATTTGGGCTTGTTTATTACTATATAAATATGACAGAGTAAAAATGGCGTTATCAGACCGAAAAGGCCCGAAAAAGGCAATGATCTGGTTGTCGGTTATCATCTCAAAAAAGAAAATTAAAAAGAGCACATAAAGGTCTATCCATTGGCGAACAGGTTTACCCATTAGGGCTCGTTTATCGCGCAATAAATATGGCAAAAAAATCAGGCGGAATAAATATGTCGCAATAAATATGACACAACAAATATTGTGTAATAAATATGCGTTAATAAATATGACACAAAAAATATTGATCAATAAATATGGCACAAGAAATATGACTCAATATCTAAGTCTTAATAAATATGCCTTAGTAAATATGGTTTAGTAAATTTGATAAAATAAATATGGCGCATTAAATATGACTCGATAAATATGATCATAAATTTGGATTCAGTTGTCTATTTGTATTCTGGAAAAGCTCATTAAAAAGTTGTCAGAATGATTTATCCATTGGAAAACAAGTTTACCCACTTTGGCTCATTCAACGCTCAATAAATATGTTATAATAAATACTACGCAATAAATATGGTGAAATAAATATATCTCAAAAAATTTGGCGCAAAAAATATAGCTCCATAAATATGGCTTATTAAATATCTCTCAATGAAAATGCTTCAAAAATATGATTCAATAATTATGTATCAATAAATATGGCTCTTGAAATATGGCTCATTCATAACGGCTCAATAAATATGGCACAATAAATATACACCAAAAAATAAAGCCATAATTTTTGATCTGGTAGTACATTTTCATCCAAAGAAAGACATTTGAAAAAGCTCGGATAAATGTATCTTTGGCAAACAGGTTTACCCGTTCGGGATCGGTTAACGCTAATAAATATGGCGTAATAAATATGACATAAATAAATATAGCTCAATAATAAGGTTATAGAAATATGGCGCAATAAATATGACTCAATAAATATTACCATAATTTTTGTTCCGGCTGTCCATTTTCAGACCGGAAAGGCCCATTTAAAAGTGCTCGAAATGATTTATCTATTGGTGAACATGATTACCTGTTTGATCTTGTTTAGCACTCAATAAATATGGCATAATAAATGTGGCATAACAAATATGACAAAATAAATATGGCATAATAAATATATCCCAATAAATATAGCTCTAAATGATTTATCCAATGACAATCATGTTTAACCGTTCGTGCACCTTCAACACTCAATAATTATGTTATAATAAATAGTACATAATAAATATGACGCAATAAATACATCTCAACAAATTTGGCATAATAGACATGGCTCGATAAATATGGCTTATTAAATATCTTTTAATGTAAATGCCAGAAGAAACATGTCTCAATAATTATGTCTCAAAAAATATGGCTCAAAAAATATGACTCAATAAATATGACTCAATAAATATAACATAATAAATATAGCGCAATAAATGTAGAACAATAAATATAGCCATAATTTTTGATCCGGTTTTTCAATTTCAATCCCAAAAAGCCTATTGAAAAGTTCTCGGATAAATCTATCATTTAGCAAACATATTTTCCAGTTCGGGCTCATTTAATGCTATAAAAATATGGCGTAATTAATATGACACAAATAAATATGGCTCAGTAAATATGACTTAATAAATATGGCCAAGGAAATATGACGCAATAAATATGACCAAAACTTTTGTTCTGGATGTCCGTTTTCATCTCGAAAAAACACACTGAAAAGACCTCTGAATGATTTATCAATTGGGAAATAGGTTTACCTGCTCGAGCTCGTTCAACACTCAATAAATATGTTATAATAAATGCTTCAAAATAAAAATGGCGCAATAAATATTTTTCAAGAAAATTGGCGTAATAAATTTGGCTCAATAAAAATGTCATATTAAATATCTCTAATAAAAATGATTCAAGAAATATGGTTCGACAATTATGTCTAAATAAAAATGACTCATGAAATATGGCTCAATCATAATGCCTCAATAAATATGGCACAATAAATATTTCCCAATAAATAAAGTCATAATTTTTGATCTCGTTGTCCATATTCATCCCGAAAAAGTCATTTCAAAAAAGTTCTAATAAATCTATCTTTGGCAAACAGGTTTACCCGTTCGGGATCGTTTAATACTATATAAATATGGCGTAATAAATATGACACAAATAAATATAGCTCTGTAAATATGGCTCAATAAAAATGGCCAACGACATATGGCATAATAAATATGGCTCAACAAATATGACCAAAACTTTTGTTCTGGTTGTCCATTTTTCGCCCGAAAAAACTCATTTGAAAGTGCTCGAAATTATCTATCCATTGGGTAACATGTTTACCTGTTTAGCCTTGTTTATCACAATATAAATATGACACAGTAAATATGTCGTTATTAGCCTCAAAAAACCGCAAAAAGCTCGAAAAAGCCCGAAAAATCCCGAAAAAGCCCGAAAAAGCCAAAGATCTGCTTGTCGGTTATCTGCCCGCAAAAGACAATTAAGAAGAGCACATAAAGGTCTATCTATTGGCGAACATGTTTACCCATTCAAGATCATTTATCGCGCAATAAATATGACAAAAAAATCAGGCGTAATAAATATGACCCAATAAAAAGTGAAACAATAAATATGTTACAATAAATATGTGTTAATAAATATGGCTCAAAAAATATTGCTCAATAAATATGTCACAGGAAATATGACTCAATAACTAAGTCTCAATAAATATGGATTAGTAAATATGATTTAGTAAATATGATTAAATAAATATGGCGCATTAAATATGGCTCAATAAATATTATTATAAATTTGGATTCATTTGTCTATTTTAATTCTGGAAAAGCCCATTAAAAAGTGCTCTGAATGATTTATCCAATGGCAAATAGGTTTACCCACTCGGGCTCGTTCAACGCTCAATAAATATGTTATAATAAATTTTATTCAATAAATATAGGGCAATAAATATATCTCAATAAATTTGGCACGAAAATTACGGCTTAATAAATATGGCTTATTAAATATCTCTCAATGAAAATCCTTCAAGAAATATGATTCAATAATTATGTCTCAATAAATATGACTCTTGAAATATGACTCAATCATAACGTCTCGAAAAATATGGCGCAATAAATATAGCCCAATAAATAAAGCCATAATTTTTGATCTGACAGTCCATTTTCATCCAGAAAAAGACATTTGAAAAAAACTCGGATAATTATTTTTTTGATAAACAGGTTTACCCGTCCGGGCTCGTTTAACTCTATATAAATATGACGCAATAAATATGAAACAAATAAATATAGCTCAATAAATATGGCTCTATATCTAAGGCCATAGAAATATGGCGTAATAAATATGCTCAATATGACCATAATTTTTGTTTTGGTTGTCCATTTTCAGATAAGAAAGGCTCATTTAAAAGTGCTCGAAATGATTTATCTATTGTTGAACATGATTACCTATTTCAGCTTGTTTGGCACTCAATAAATATGGCATGATAAATTTGCCGTAATAAATATTACAAAAAAATGTCATAATAAATATAGCCCAATAAACATAGCTCTAAATGTTTTATCCAATGACAATAATGTTTACCCATTTGGGCTCATTCAACACTCAATAAATATGTTATAATAAATACTACATAATAAATACGACGCAAAAGATGTATCTCAATAAATTTGGCGTAACAAACATTGCTCAATAAATATGACTTATTAAATATATTTTAATGAATATGCCACAAGAAACATGGCTCATTATTTATGTCACAATAAATATGGCTCAGAAAATATTGTTTAATAAAAATGACTCAATAAATATGGCATAATAAATATAGCCCAATAAATATAGAACAATAAATATAGCCATATTTTTTGATCCAGTTATCCATTTTTAGCCCCAAAAAGCCTATTGAAAAGTACTCGAATAAATCTATCATTTAGCAAATAGATTTTCACCTTCAGGCTCATTTAATGCTATATAAATATGGCATAATTAATATGACACAAATAAATATGGCTCAATAAATTTGGCTCAATAAATATGGCCAAGGAAATATGGCGCAATAAATATGATTCAAGAAACATGATCATAACTTTTGTTTCGGTTGTCCGTTTTCAGCCCAAAAAAAATCATTGAAAAACCTCTGAATGATTTATCCATTCGGGAACAGGTTCATCTGCTCGGGCTCGTTCAACACTCAATAAATATGTTAAAATAAATACTTCAAAATAAAAATGACGCAATAAATATTTCTCAATAAAATTGGCGTAATAAATAAGGCTCAATAATAATATCTTATTAAATATCTCTAATGAAAATGCTTCATGAAATATGATTCAATAATTATGTCTCAATAAAGATGACTCGTGAAATATGGCTCAATCATAATGGCTAAATAAATATGACATAATAAATATTGCATAATAAATAAAGTCATAATTTTTAATCTCGTTTCCCATATTCATCCAGAAAAAGGCATTTGAAAAAAACTCGGATAAATCTATCTTGGCAAACAGGTTTACCAGTTCGGGCTCGTTAACACTATATAAATATGTCGTAATAAATATGATAAAAATAAATATAGCTCTGTACATATGACTCAATAAATATGACCAATGAAATATTGCGTAATAAATATGGCATAATAAATATGACCATAACTTTTGTTCTTGTTGTCCATTTTACGCCCGAAAAAGCACATTTAAAAGAGCTCGAAATTATCTATCCATTATTGAATAGGTTTACCCGTTTGTGCTTGTTTATCATTATATAAAAATGACACAGTAAATATGGCGTTATCAGCACGAAAAAGCCCAAAAAAGCCAATGATCTGATTATTGGTTATCAACCCAAAAAAGCCAATAAAAAGAGCAAATAAAGGTCTATCCATTATCGAACAGGTTTACCCATTCAGGCTCGTTTATCGCTTAATAAATATGGCAAAAAATCTGACCCAATAAATATGGCGTAATAAAAAGTGACACATTAAATATTGTGTAATAAATATGTGTTAATAAATATGGCTCAAAACTACTGCTCAATAAATATGACACAAGAAATATGACTTAATAACTATGTCTCAATAAGTATGGCTTAGTAAATATGATAAAATAAATATGGCGCATTAAATATGACTCAATAAATATGATCATAACTTTGGATTCAGTTGTCTATTTTTATCCTTGAAAAGCTAATTAAAAAGTGCTCTGAATTATTTATCCGTTGGCAAACAGGTTTACCCACTCGGGCTCGTCCAATTCTCAACAAATATGTTATAATAAATAATACGCAATAAATGTGGGGCAATAAATATATCTCAATAAATTTGGCACAAAAATATGGCTTATTAAATATCTCTCGTTAAAAATGCTTCAAGAAATATGATTCAATAGTTACATCTCAATAAATATGACTATTGAAATATGTCTCAATCATAATGACTCAATAAATATGAGGCAATATATATAGTCCAATAAATAAAACCATAATTTTTGATTTGTTAGTCCATTTTCATCCAGAAAAAGACATTTGAAAAAAACTCGGATAAATATAACACAAATCAATATAGCTCAATAAATATGGATCAATAAATAAGGCCAAAGAAATATGACGTAATAAATATGACTAAATAAACATGACCATAATTTTTGTTCTGGTTGTCCATTTTCAGCCCCGAAAAGCTCATTTAAAAGTGCTCGAAATGATTTGTCTATTGGTGAACATGACTACCTGTTTGGGCTGGTTTGACACTCAATAATTATGGCGCAATAAATATGGCGTAATAAATATGACAAAATAAATGTGGCATAATAAATATAGCCCAATAAATATAGAATAATTAATATAACTCTAAATGATTTATCCATTGACAATCATGTTTACCCGTTCGTGCTCATTCAACACTCAATAAATATGTTAAAATAAATACTACATAATAAATATGACGCAATAAATATATCTCAACAAATTTGGCGTAACAAACATGGCTTAATAAATATGGCTTATTAAATATCTTTTAATGAAAATACCACAAGAAACATGACTCAATAATTTTGTCTCAATAAATATGGCTCAAAAAATATGACTCAATAAATATGACTCAATAAATATGGTATAATAAATAGACCCAAATAAATATAGAATAATAAATATAGCGATAATTTTTGACCTAGTTGTCCATTTTCAGCCTAGGAAACTACTCATTTAGCAAACATATTTTCCAGTTCGGGCTCATTTAATGTTATATAAATATGGCATAATTAATATGACACAATTAAATATGACTCATTAAATATGACATAATAAATATGTCCAAGTAAATATGGCGCAATAAATATGATTCAATAAATATGACCATAACTTTTGTTCCGGTTGTCCGTTTTCAGCCCGAAAATACTCATTGAAAAGACCTTTGAATGCTTTATCAATTGGGGAACAAGTTTACCTGCTCGGGTTCGTTGAACACTCAATAAATATGGTATAATAAATACTTCAAAATAAAAATGGTGCAATAAATATTTCTCAATAAAATTGGCGTAATAAATATGGCTCAATAAAAATGTCTTATTAAATATCTTAAATGAAAATGTTTCAAGAAATATGGTTCAATAATTATGTCTCAATAAAGATGACTCATAAAATATGGCTCAATTATAATGGTTCCATAAATATGGCACAATAAATATTGCCTAATAAATAAAGCCATATTTTCTGATCTCGTTGTCCATATTCATCCCGAAAAAGACATTTCCAAAAAGCTCTGATAAACCTATCTTTGGCAAAAAGGTTTACCCATTCGTCTCATTTAACACAATATAAATATGGCGTAATAAATATGACAAATAAATATAGCTCTGTAAATATTGGTAATTAAATATGGCCAACGAAATATGACGCAATAAATATGGCTCAATAAATATGACCATAACTTTTGTTCCGGTTGTCCGTTTTTCACCCGAAAAAGCCCTTTTAAAGAAGCTCGAAATTATCTATCCATTGGTGAACAGGTTTACCCATTTGGGCTTATTTATTACTATATAAATATGACACAGTAAATATGACATTATCAGCCCGAAATAGCCCGAAAAAGCCAATGATCTGGTTGTTGGTTATCAACCAGAAAAAGACAATTAAGAAGAGCACATAAAGGTTTATCCATTGGCGAACAGGTTTACCCATTCGGGATCGTTTATTACGCAATAAATATGACAAAAAAATCAGGCGCAATAAATATGACATAATAAATATGGTGTAATAAATATGCGTTAATAAATATGGCTCAAAAAATATTGCTCAATAAAAATGTCACAAGAAATATGACTCAATAACTAGGACTCAATAAATATAGCATAGTATATATGATTTAGTAAATATGATAAAATAAATATGGCTCACTAAATATGACTCAATAAATATGATCTTTGGATTCAGTTGTCTATTTTTATTCTTGAAAAACCCATTAAAAGTGCTCTGAATGATTTATCCATTGGCAAATAGGTTTACCCACTCGGGCTCGTTCAACGATCAATAAATATATTATAATTAATATTAAGCAATAAATATGGGGCAATAAATATATCTCAATAAATTTGGCGCAAAAAATACGGCTCAATAAATATGGCTTATTAAATATCTCTCAATGAAATTGCTTCAAGAAATATAATTCAATAATTATGTCTCAATAAATATGACTCTTGAAATATGACTCAATCATAACGGCTCAATAAATATGGCGCAATAAATATAGCCCAAAAAATAAAGCCATAATTTTTGATCTGACAATCCATTTTTATCTAAAAAAAAGACATTTGAAAAAAACTCGGATAAATCAATATTTGGCAAACAGGTTTACCCATTCAGGCTCGTTTAATGCTATTTAAATATGACATAATAAATATGACACAAATAAATATGGCTCAATAAATAAGGCCACAGATATATGGCATAATAAATATGACTCAATAAATATGACCATAATTTTTGTTTTGCTTGTCCATTTTCAGACCGAAAAACCCATTTAAAACTGCTCGAAATGATTTATCTATTGGTGAACATGATTACCTGTTTGGACTTGTTTGACACTAAATAAATATGGCAGAATAAAAGTGGCGTAATAAATATGACAAAATAAATATAGCATAATAAATATAGAGCAATAAATGTAGCTGTAAATGATTTATCCAATGACAATCATGTTTACCGTTCGGGCTCATTCAACACTCAATAAATATGTTATAATAAATACTACATTATAAATATGATGCAATAAATATATCTCAATAAATTTGGCGTAATAAATAAGGCTCAATAAATATAGCTTATTAAATATATTTTAATGAAAATGCCACAAGAAACATGGCTCAATAATTATGTCACAATAAATATGGCTCAGAAAATATGGCTCAATAAATATGACTCAATAAATATGACATAATAAATAAAGCCCAATAAATATAGAAAAATAAATATAGCCATATTTTTTGATCCGGTTGTCCATTTTCATCCCCGGAAAGTCTTTTGAAAAGTACTCAAATAAATCTATCATTTAACAAATAGATTTTCTCGTTCAGGCTCATTTAAAGCTATATAAATATGGCGCAATTAATATGACACAAATTAATATGGCTCAGTAAATATAGCTCAATAAATATGGCAAAGAAAATATGACACAATAAATATGATTCAATAACTATGACCATAACTTTTGTTTCGGTTGTCCGCTTTCAGCTGAAAAAACTAATTGAAAAACCTCTCAATGATTTATCCATTGGTAACAGGTTTACCCGCTCGGGCTCATTCAACACTCAATAAATATATTATAATAAATACTTCGAAATAAAAATGATGCAAAAAATATTTTTCAATAAAATTGGCGTAATAAATATGGCTCAATAAAAATATCTTATTAAATATCTCTAATGAAAATATTTCAGGAAATATGGTTAAATAATTATATCTCAACAAAGATGACTCATGAAATATGGCTCAATCATAATGGCTCAAAAAATATGACACAATAAATATTGCCCAATAAATAAAACCATAATTTTTGATCTCGTTGTCCATATTCATCCCGAAAAAGTTATTTCAAAAAAACTCGGATAAATCTATATTTGGCAAACAGGTTTACCCGTTCGGCCTCATTTAACACTATATAAATATGGAGCAATAAATATGACACAAATAAATATAGCTCTGTAAATATGGCTCAATAAATAAGACCATAGAAATACGGCGCAATAAAAAAACTCAATAAATATGACCATAATTTTTGTTTCGGCTGTCCGTTTTCAGCCCGGAAAAGCCCATTTAAAAGTGCTCGAAATGATTTATCTATTGGTGTACATGATTACCTGTTTGGGCTTGTTTGACACTCAATAAATATGACATAATAAATGTGGCAAAATAAATATAACAAAATAAATATGGCATAATAAATATTGCCGAATAAATATAGAAAAATAAATATAGCTCTAAATGATTTATCCATTGACAATCATGTTTACCCATTCGGACTCATTCAACACTCAATAAATATGTTATAATAAATACTACATAATAAATACGACGCAATAAATATATCTCAATAAATTTGTCTTAATAAACATGGCTCAATAAATATGATTTATTAAATATCTTTTAATGAAAATGACACAAGAAACATGGCTCAATAATTATGTCTCAATAAATATGGCTCAAAAAATATGACTTAATAAATATCACTCAATAAATATAACATAATAAATATATTCCAATAAATATAGAATAATAAATATAACCATAATTCTTGATCCGGTTGTCCATTTTCATCCCCGGAAAGCCTATTGAAAAGTGCTCGGATAAATCAATCATTTAGCAAACAAATTTTCCAGTTCGGGCTCATTTAACATTATATAAATATGGCGCTATTAATATGACACAAATAAATATGGTTCAGTAAATATGACTTAATAAATATGGCCATGGAAATATGGCACAATAAATATGATTCAATAAATATGATCATAACTTTTGTTTCGGTTCTCCGTATTCAGCCCGAAAAAACTCATTGAAAAGACCTCTGAATGATTTATCAATTGGGGAACAAGTTTACCTGCTCGGGCTCGTTCAACACTCAATAAATATGTTATAATAAATGCTTCAAAATAATAATGGCGCAATAAATATTTATCTATAAAATTAGCGTAATAAATATGGCTCAATAAAAATGTCTTAGTAATATCGCTAATGAAAATTCTTCAAGAAATATGGTTCAATAATTATTTCTCAATAAAGATGACTCCTGAAATATGGTTCGATAATTATTTCTCAATAAAGATGACTCCTGAAATATAGCTCAATCATAATGGCTCAACAAATATGGCATAATAAATATTGCCCAATAAATAAAGACATAATTTTTGATCTCGTTGTCTATATTCATCCCGAAAATGATATTTCAAAAAAGATCTGATAAATCTATCTTTGGCAAAAAGATTTACCCATTCGTGCTAATTTAACACTATATAATTATGGCGTAATAAATATGACACAAATAAATATAGCTCTATAAATATGGCTCAATAAATATGGCCAACGAAATATGGCGCAATAAATATGGCTCAATAATATGACCATAACTTTTGTTCCGTTGCTCCATTTTTCGCTCGAAAAAGCCTATTTAAAAGAGCTCGAAATTATCTATCCATTGGTGAATAGTTTTACTCGTTTGGGCTTGTTTATTACTATATAAATATGACAAATTAAATATGGCGTTATTAGCCCGGAAAGTATGAAAAAGCCAATGATCCGGTTGTTACTTATCAGCCATAAAATTCTATCCATTGGAGAACATGTTTACCCATTCGGGATCATTTATCACGCAATAAATATGTTAAAAACATCAGACGCAATAAATATGGAGCAATAAATATGAAATGATAAATATGGTGTAATAAATATGCGTTAATAAATATGGCTCAAAAAATATTGCTCGATAAATATGTCACAAGAAATATGACTCAATAACTAAGTCTCAAAAATATGGCTTAGTAAATATGGTTTAGTAAATATGATAAAATAAATATGGCGCATTAAATATGACTCAATAATTATGATCATAAATTTGGATTCAGTTGTATATTTTTATTCTGGAAAAACCCATTAAAAATTGCTCTGAATGATTTATTCATTAGCAAATAGTTTTACACACTCGGGCTTGTTCAACGCTCAATAAATATTTTATAATAAATACTACGTAATAAATATCGGGCAATAAATATATCTCAATAAATTTGGCTCAAAAAATACGGCTCAATAAATATGGCGTATTAAATATCTCTCAATGAAAATGCTTCAAGAAATATGATTCAAAAATTATGACTCAATAAATATTACACTTGAAATATGACTCAATCATAACAGCTCAATAAATATGGCGTAATAGATATAGCCTAATAAATAAAGCCATAATTTTTGATGTGCCAGTCCATTTTCATCTAGAAAAAGACATTTGAAAAAAGCTCGAATAAATCTATCTTTGACAAATAATTTTAGCCGTTTGGGCTCGTTTAAGCTATATAAATATGGCGCAATAGGTATGACACAAATAAATATAGTTCAATAAATATGAATCAATAAATATGCCCACAGAAATATGGTGCAATAAATATGACTCAATAAATATGACCATAATTATTGTTCCGGTTGTCCATTTTCAGAACGGAAAGGCCCATTTAAAAGTGTTCGAAATGATTTATCAATTGGTGAACAAGATTACCTGTTTGGGCTTGTTTGGCACACAATAAATATGACACAATAAATATGGTGTAATAAATATGACAAAATAAATATGACATAATAAATATAGCCCAAAAAATATAGCTCTAAATGATATATCCAATGACAATCATGTTTACCCGTTCGGGCTCATTCAACAATGAATTAATATGTTATAATAAATACTACATAATAAATATGACGCAATAAATATATCTTAATAAATTTGGCGTAATAAACATGGCTCAATAATTATGGCTAATTAAATATATTTTAATGAAAATGTAACAAGAAACATGGCTCAATAATTATGTCACAATAAATATGGCTCAGAAAATATGACTAAATAAATTTGACTCAATAAATATGGCATAATAAATATAGCGCAATAAATGTAGAACAATAAATATAGCCGTATTTTTTGATCTGGTTGTCCATTTTCAGTCACGGAAAGCCTATTGAAAAGTGCTCGGATAAATCTATCATTTAGCAAATATATTTTCCCGTCCATGCTCATTTAACGCTATTTAAATATGGCGCAATTAATATGACACAAATAAATATGGCTTAGTAAATATGGCTCAATAAATATGGATAAGGAAATTTGGCGCAATAAATATGATTCAATGAATATGACCATAAGTATTGTTCCGGTTGTCCGTTTTCAGCCCGAAAAAACTCATTGAGAAACCTCTGAATGATTTATCCATTGGGGAACAGGTTTACCCGCTCGGGCTCGTTCAACACTCAATTAATATATTAAAATAAATATTTCGAAATAAAAATGATGCAATAAATATTTCTTACTAAAATTGGCGTAATATATATGACTCAATAAAAATGTCTTATTAAATAACTCTAATGAAAATTTTTCAAGAAATATGATTCAATAATTATGTCTCAATAAAGATGACTCATGAAATATGTCTCAATCATAATGGCTCAATAAATATGATAGAATAAATATTGCCCAATAAATAAAGCCAAAAGTTTTGATCTCGTTGTTCATATTCATCCCGAAAAAGACATTTCAAAAAAACTCGGATAAATCTATCTTTGGCTAACAGGTTAACCAGTTCGGGCTCATTTAACACTATATAAATATGGCGTAATAAATATGACACAAATAAATATAGCCCTGTAAATATGGCTCAATAAATATGGCCAACAATATAAGGCGCAATAAATATGGCTCAATAAATATGACCATAACTTTTTTTCGGACTGCTGTCCGCGCAGTCCACGCGAACAGACCGCCCAGGCAGCCATAGAACAAGCCGTTTGTACCAGCCCCGCCGACCTGGCTGTCCACAAACCCTGTCCGCATAGTCCACGTAGATAGGTTGCCCATGTCTTCCATTCACCCACTTTCACTTCACAATTTTCAACACTCCCCATTGAAGTGATAAGTTGTGAATAACTCCAGCAGCTCCCATAACCTTGCACCTGATCCCTCCGATAACATCTACGAACAGATGTCCAAGATATAGTCTTCGTCCCACATATCATGGACCATGAGGGAGCCCTCCAGTATCTCCCAAAAGGAGTCATGCTTCCCTCTGCCTTCTTTTTCAGCTTCAACCTCCACTCATGCATCACAGGAGTATCACCAACTACCTTGGGAACAAAAGCCCAAGCCTCATCACCTCTGAGAGTAGTCACCTCCTCGGCCTTGGTGTCAATCACCTCCTTGATTCTAGGGGGGTCATCACAGCTAGAAGATACTCGCTGGACTTGAGGGCTAGTAAAGAAATATGGGATCAAGCCCGCTGTGTTCCCTTCGCTATAACGAGCTGGTGGCTTACTGATCCTCTTTGATCTCTGAAGAACCTGATCATGGCTAACCACCTCCGCTGCTCCTCCTGAACCAACTCCGGTCCCGAGCAAACCCGGAACAATGCTCCCCTTGCTTCCTGAACAAGACGCCTCCTCACTAGAAGCAGGAGCACCCGGAGCAACGCTCCCCCTGCTATCTGAACCCGAAGTCTCCGCTCTCGAAAAAGAACTACCTGGAACATCGCTCCCCCTGCTTCCTGAACCGAAAGCCTCCGACTTCAAACCAGAAGTACTTGTAGCAGCGCTCCCCCTGCTTCCTGACCCTGACTCCTTTTCCCCGGAGCTAGAACAACCTAGGGCTCCTGATGACTCAGGCAGCTCCCACTGAACCTTAGCAGCAGCCTCCTTCAGCCCACCATCTGACCTGCTCATCTCTAGCTCCACATAAGAGCTATCCTAATATGGCATCAACTCATCGAAGACAACGTCTCTTGACATGATGACCCTCTTCATCACCAGATCCATACACCTCCAACTTCTCCTTTGCTCATCATACCCAACAAAGACTAGCTTCATCTTGAGAGAATCCAGAGTGTGTATATAGCAGGTAGTGTAACACTCCCTATCCGTCGCATAGCATATAGCAGTAGGTCCGGCCGGGGCCCGACGCCATATACCACAGACAGACCGGGTGGTTACTTATGGAAACCATCCAACCAATCTCAACGTCCTACACAGAGCATTCTAGCGGAAGCAGTTTATAAACGTTGTAAACAAGAACCCAGCATCAAGCACGAATGTCCACTAGAACAACTTAGGAATGTTATTACAAAAATACCCAAACAAGCCTTAAGGCCTTACAAAAGGTTTCACTTGAATATTACCTGATTTACAAACCACGACACGCAGGCCGGTCATACATGAATAAAGCAGTAAACACTTCTACTTGGGCCTTCGAGGGCTAGCTTCGCAAAAAGGGCTTTAGCCCGCTATTGACCGCTTGGTCCAGTGCACCTGCAAGCAACAAACCACCGCACGGTGGCAAAACAAGGCAACGGTCAGCAATGCTGACCAATTATAACGATCCCGCCCCCAACTCGGGGCGGTGATGCTGCTTCCCTGCATTTCATTAGCATAAGCGAGCCATATATATAACCATAGCCATTTCATCACAGACGTTGGCTCGTACAGCCACCCGTCCCGTGCACTCAGGGCACATTCTCGGTAAACCGGTCGATGTCACGTCAATTAAAGCCATTAACATTCCGGACTCACCACGGCCACTTAGACGGCCAAACCTATGAGCAAAATTGTCTTCCTGGCCTGGGTCATGACAATTCAATCCATTCACCGCCGAAGACTCACATCTATGCCAACGGCAAGTGCCATGTAACCTTTGGTCTCTTTAACCGAACGACATAAAGCGGGTACGGTTCCATCTAACCTGTGCTCACATCGCAACGACAATTTAAGCCATTTGCGCAGGTCAAACTTTCACCGAGTCCCATTCTATCACAAGTCACATACCCGGTTATGTTCAAGTTGGCTCTCAGGCCACCAAGTTGGCAAGATCTCGTATCCGCCCAGTTTTTCGGGTGCACCTTTGGGTTAGTCCCCAAGGCTCCCTGCTGCAATCTACCGCGTAGAAACCCGAAAAACAACCAATAGAACGGAGTCTTCTCCGGCCTTATGCAATGCAACATCACCGATCCAGACTAACATGTCCGGGTAGGCTTCACACATCATGCCTATGTCCGTTCTGGCATACGGACGCTAAACAACGGGGACTTCACATATCTACCCGAAGGAACGCCTCCAACTCTCCGCAAACTCGGCGAGAGCGGGCTTCCAATTATAAGAAAGAGAGCTATTCATGCTCAAGATGAGGATCGTTACCCTTGAGTTCCTCTTTGCGCCATTGAAAAGTAAACGGATGGAATCACCGCACTAGCGTTGCCTCGTGGATCCGGAGTCGGCTTGCGATTCGGAGCTCCGAAGCTCCTCCAATGGCGGATCTAGCTCCTTCTTCTTCACTTAGCTCTCCTCTCTCTCCAAGGACTTAGAAAGAAGAACAGGTATGAAAAGTGAGGGTTTTCACAGTCAAACCCCGGTATATCCCTTCAGGAAACCCCCAGCCGTTGGATCTTCAGTCAAAGAAATGAACGTCTTCGATTCGGGACTGAAATTGCCCAATCTGACCGAACACCGGCTGGCACACCTACCGTGTCACCGGGCCATGTGCCTCATTCCGCCTTCAAATCGATCACTGGAACCTCACACGGGTATCGAACACGCCCGTGTTTCGAGCTGACATGCCCGTGTTCCAACTGACACGGCCGTGTAGCCGGCCGTGTAGCCCATGATTTTTTCCCCATTTTCAACCAGCACTGCACGGTTCAAGGACCGCCCGTTGTCCCTACCCATGTCACATTGACACGCCTGGGCTCCAAGCCGTGTACATGGTCTTGATACTTCGCGCTAAGTGACGACATGGGTCGACACGCCCTGCGACACGCCCTTATCGCAGGCCGTGTTCTATGTCTCGACACATTGTCGACACCAAAGTGTCGACTTCGCGGGACGAGTGTCGACACAAGCTGACACGCCCGTCGACACGCCCATGTCGCAGGCCGTGTGCCATGTCTCGACACAATCGTCAAAGCACAGTGTCGAACTTCGCGGCTAAGTGTCGACACGGGTCGACACGCCCTGCGACTCGCTCGTGTCGCAGGCCTTGTGCCCAGTCTCGACACAATGTCGAGACCAAAGTGTCGACTTCCCTCCTTATATGTCGACACAGGCTTGACACCCCTGGGACACGCCCGTGTCCCAGGCCGTGTGCCTGCTGCCAGAACCCAACTGGCCAAACATCCCTTCGCTCCTTTGAGTTTCGGGGCGTTACAACTCTACCCCTCTTTAAAAGAATTTCGCCCACGAAATTACATAAAGGAAAGACATGTACAAAACCAAAATTTGTACCTGAGCGGAACCTCCGATATTCGTCAAGCATAGTCTGCTCTCGCTCCCAAGAGAGCTCCTCACGACCCGCAATTGGTCCCACCGGACCTTGACCATCCTGATCTCTTTATTGCGTAGCCGCTTGACCTCCGAGTCTTCAATCCGTACGGGCTTGACCTTTGTCGTTAGCCCACTTTCCACCGGCACTTGATCGACCGCGATCACTTGTGTAGGCTCTTGCACCGCCTTCCGAAGCACCGAAATATGGAATACATCATGTAGACCACTTAGCTCCACTGAAATCTTCAACCTATAGGCCGCTTCACCAACTCGCTCCAGAACCTCAAACGGTCCAAGGTATCTTGGGCTTAGCTTTTTCAACCGCCGCACCCACGAGACACCCTTGAACGGCTTGATCTTTAAGTATACATAATCGCCCACAGCGAACTCCACGTTCCTGTGCTTGGCATTATAGTACTTTGCTTGCCGGTCCTGAGCGATAAGCAACCTCTCCCGAATGGTTCTCACCAAAGAAGTAGCATCCTCCACTTCCGATCGCTTATACAACTTTGACTCACCCGTTTCTAACCAAGACAACGACGTGCGACATCTTCTACCATATAGGGCCTCGAAGGGCGCCATCTGAATACTTGCTTGGTAGCTGTTGTTGTATGCGAACTCCACCAAATAAAGGTGGTCTTCCCATTGCTTTCCAAAATCCAAGACACACATGCGAAGCATGTCTTCCATGGTTCTATTGACCCTCTCGGTCTGCCCATCCGTTTGCGGATGGAAGGCTGTGCTGAATTTTAGCTTTGTTCCCAACATTTGCTGCACCAGCCTCCAATCATTGGACGTGAACCGCCCATCTCGGTCACTCACGATGCTGCGGGGCACACCATGAAGCCATACTATGTTATCCACATAAAGCTTTGCCAGCTTCTCCACCGGATCATCCTTCCTATGCAGAATAAAATGCGACACCTTCGTTAATCGATCAACAACCACCCAAATGGCGTCGTTCCACTTTTGCGACCTTGGCAAACCGTGCACAAAGTCCATAGAGATGTCGTCAAATTTCCACTCCGGAATAGGCAAGGAATTAAGAAATCCTCCCGGCTTTTGGCACTCCGCCTTTACCAAAGCGCAGGTTTGGCACTTCGCTACGTATAGCGCAACATCCTTCTTCAAACCCGGCCACCAAAACAGTTTCTTCACATCACGGTACATCTTCGTGCTCCCCGGGTGAATCGAGTACTTGGTATGGTGCGCCTCGTACAACAACTCCACCCGTAACTTGCCCACACTTGGGACGCACAAACGACCGTCTCTCCAAAGCAATCCGTCCTCCACGACGAATTGGGAATTTGACCCATCCAGAGCCTCTATCATGAGTTGCTTCATATGAGCATCCAAATCCAAAGCCTGCCGAATACGATCAGCCAGGTCATATTGGACTTCAGTCCAATTCAGAACTGCCTCAGCACTTGATTGTCTATCCACACAAACAATCTCCAGCGCCTCCAACTCCCGCACCAACCGCTCATCATGCACCGATAGCCAATTGGCTTGAGCTGGGGCTCGGCGACTCAACGCGTCCGCAACCGCATTCCCTTTGCCAGGCACGTAGTGGATCTTGAATGTATAGTCCCCCAGGAACTCCATCCATCTACGCAGCCACATATTCAGATCCTTCTGATCAATTAGATACTTTAGGCTCTTGTGATCGGTGTAGATATCAATCTTCACACCGTACAAGTAGTGTCTCCACAGCTTCAAGGCAAAAATCACGGCCGCTAACTCCAAGTCATGGACCGGATAATTCCTCTCGTGCACTTTTAGCTGTCTCGAGCCATAAGCTATCACGCTTCCGTGCTGCAGTAGCACGCAACCCAAACCGCTGCCCGAAGCATATCGCTATATATCTCATAGCCTTCGGTTCACATGGCGAACTCAGCACAGGCGTCGTGGTCAACCGACACTTCAATTCCTCAAAAGCTCGCGCGCACTCCGGCGTCTAAACGAACTTATGCTCCTTCCTCGTCAAAGTAGTGAGAGGTAACGCTATCCGCGAGAAGTTCTCTATGAAGCGCCTATAATAGCCGGCAAGCCCCAAAAAGCTCCGGACTTCTGCTACCGTAGCAAGCTCAGGCCACTCCCGTATCGCAACAATCTTCGCCGGATCCACAGCAATACCCTCTCCACTCACTATATGCCCGAGGAACGCCACTGAGGATAGCCAGAACTCGCACTTTGAGAACTTGGCATACAACTGATTTCTCCTGAGTGTCTCCAACACCAAATGAAGATGCTTGAAGTGATCTTCCTCACTTTGTGAGTACACCAAAATATCGTCGATGAAGACGATCATGAAATGGTCCAAGTACTCCCTGAACGTCATGTTCATCAAATCCATGAACATTGACGGCGCATTAGTCAGCCCAAACGGCATGACCGTAAACTCATAATGCCCGTACCTTGTACTAAACACTGTCTTCGGGATATCACTCTCCCTTATCTGCAGCTGATAGTACCCAGCCTTGAGATCCAACTTCGAGTACACCGTCGACCCGACTAACTGATCGAAGAGATCATCAATCCGGGGGATCGGGTACTTGTTCTTCTCCGTCAGCTTGTTTAGCTCCCGATAATCAATACATAACCTCAAGCTTCCGTCCTTCTTCTTAACAAAGAGGACCGGTGCGCTCCAAGGCGAAGAACTCGGGCGCACATAACCTTGCTCCAGCAACTCTTGCAGTTGAACTTTCAGCTCCGTCATTTCCTTAGGCGCCAGCCGATAGGGAGATCGTGACACAGGCTTTGCACCTGGCACTAGCTCGATTGTAAAATCTATCTCCCGCTGAGGTGGGGCTCCAGGAAGATCTGCGGGGAACACATCAGGGTATTCCGATACCACTGAAATACAATCCAACGCGGGCTTCGGCTTTGCAACCTCCACTAGTGTAAAGAACAGTTCTGCTCTAGCACGAACCGCCTTCACCACCTGAAGAGCAGACATCAACGTCTTGCTCGACCCCTTTAAGCCCGTAAAAGTCGTCTCACGACTTGCTCCCAACTTGACTTCCTTGCTACCGCAATCTATATGGGCCTGCTACTCCGAGAGCCAGTCCATGCCAAATATAACGTCGAACTCCACCAACGGAAGTAAGGACGCCCGCAGGTCAAACTCCTGCTCCCCAATACGAATCTTAACATCGCAGATCTTATCCGCTCGCATCGAACACCCATTGGGAAACAACACATCCAACTTGTCCTTCGCCATCGAAGAAGGGGCTCCGATGCGTGATACAAATCCTTCGGACAAGAAGGATTGTGAAGCTCCCGTATCGAAGAGTGCTCGTGCCGGATTTTCACAAATCAATACAAATCCTAAACAAGCAGTGGTAAGGTAACATGTGCATAACAAGTATTTAAAAAAATTGACTTGCTATAAATTAAACCGTACCTGTCACCACATCAGCTTGTTTAATGGCCTCCTGTTGGCCAAGATTGTAGACCCTTGGTTGGGCCGGAGCATAATGGGATGCGGTCGACTCCACCGCCTTTCCCTTCTCTTCATAGGTAGCTCCCGGCTTCCTCTCGGACTTAGGACGTCCGCTCCAACAATCACGGGCGAAATGCCCCGTCTTTCCACATGTAAAGCACGCGCCCGGGGTCCGACTCGCAGTCGCCCCAGAAGCACCAGAAGGAGCTGGACCCGAAGTCCTATGCTTCTTGAAAGCCCTCCGATAGCCGGACTTTGAAGTACTCGGCACTTTATACTCAGATTTTCTATCTCCCAAGCGTTTCTTCGCTTGCACATTCTTCATGTCCTTCTCCAAGGACCGGGCAGTATTGACCAAGGTTAAGAAACCCTGCGTCATTGGCCCCGAAAGTAGTAGTCTCAACTCATCCCTCAATCCTTCATAGAAGCGATTAGTCTTGCGCTCCTCATCCATGATGGTGGAGCTAGAATATCGACTCAAACGGGTAAACTCGTGGAGATATTCATCCACGCTCCTCTCACCTTGTACTAACTTCAGGAACTCATTCTCCAACGCTATCTTCTGCGTCGAAGGGAGGTATCTAGCCAAGAACAATCCCGAGAACTCTTCCATCGGAACGTCTATCAGTTGTCTACCTCTCAAATGATGCAGCTCCAATCCTTCCCACCACATCCTCGCTTCACCGTCCAGAAGAAATGTAGCGATGGTGGTCATTTGCCACTCCTCCGTCTCCGTTGCTGTCATGACTCTCTTCACCCTGGAGAGCCAGTCTTCAGCCTGAGATGGGGTTCCCAACCCCGAGAATAGCGGAGGGTTAAAGCTCATTACATGCTTTAGCTGCCTCTCAGTTGCCCTCCCTTGGCAATACCGGTTCTACAACCACTTGCTCCACCCTCCTTGGCTCAGCTCC